>CP149062.1:2441857-3681215 GCA_038024825.1 Polylopha cassiicola
TATAAGTTATATTATTTTAAAGTTTCGTCAAAATCCATTTAGTAGTTTTTGAGTGAAAGAGTAACAAACATTCTTACAAACTTTCGCGTTTATAATATTAGTAGGATATTAGAATATCATTGCAAAAAACTTCAAATACAAATTTAATTCAATTTTAGATACAAATTAGTCATAGAATTGTAAATATTTTTCAAATTCTGTTATTAGGTGTTCTATAGGTTTTTTGCACATATTTGTGCCAACTATATTAATTGAGTGTTTCTTTATTACATTGATTGGCACTTACTCATATGTGTTTATTATCCGTTTATATTTTATGTGCAATTTATAAATATTAGGTACTAGCTGTGCCCGCGACTTCGTCCCCGGGAATAGTAATTCTTCATAAAGCTTTATATTTTCCCAGTTTTTTACACATTTTCCACTGTTTCTTAGCTCCTATTGGTCGCAGCGTGATGTTATATAGCCTATAGCCTTCCTCGATAAATGGTCTATCCAACAATAAAGAATTTTTGAATTCGAACCTGTAGTTCCTCAGATTAGCGCGTTCAAACAAACAAACTCTTCAGCTTTATAATATTAGTATAGATTACCTATTCACTTGCAAAACAGTGTTGAAAATACTATTTTGAATCTCAGCTAAATTTCCACGGAATCAGCAACTTTAATGAAGTCTTCAAAATGTTCATTTAAAATACCTGAAACAAGAAAATAAAAAGTGAGATACATAAAATACTTAGTAATAGAAGTCTAGACAACTTATAGCTATAATTTATAGAGTAACCTTTTTAAACCTGAATTTGGAAACTTGATATCCCTACTAATATTATAAATGCGTTAGTAACTCTGTCTGTCTGTCTGTCTGTCTGTTGCTCTTTCACGCCTAAACGGCTGAACGGATTTTGATGAAATTTGGTATGGTAATAGATGATAACCTAGAAATGGACATAGGCTATAAATAATCACGCCATCGTTCTTAGGGGGTAGGCAGTAGGCAGATAACTAAATTGAGATAGTGATTTTTAGTCGTTTTGGTTGGGACTTTTGCTCTATATAATAATATTATAAATGCGAAAGTAACTCTGTCTGTCTGTCTGTCTGTTACGCTTTCACGCTAAAACTACTGGACCGATTTAAATGAAATTTGGTACAAAGAAAGTCTGGAGCTTCAGAAAGGACATAGGCTACTTTTTAACCGGCTGCAAAAAAGGACGAGTTCCACGCGGACGAAGTCGCGGGCAGAAGCTAGTTTATATATATTTCTCATGCATTATGTATTTAAAAGTTGGAATACCTAAACATAATACAACATAAATATATAAGTATTAAATATTAACATTTGTCCCGAAAACTTATCTAAATGCATAAAATTTTGATTAGTCCAAAACAAATTGATGTATTGACTAATTAGTTCTGGTCACCTAGGATTATAAACAATAATAATTTCTGATGCATTCGCGGTTAAAACACATTGGAATAAAACAACTGTGTGTGAGTATTTTATTTTATTTCCTTTTATTAATTCTGGCCGACTATCTAGGATTATTTTATTATACATAATAAAAATATATTTTATACTTTTCAAGTTATAACTTATTACAAAAGAACTTGGGGGTGCACGTAACGTTCAAAAATATGTCACAGTTATAATTTTGAATTGAGTTCGTAAAAGCGTAACTGACACATGCTTTCTCATGCAATAAAAAACCTTACTTGCTACACGTGCTGAGACAGTTTTTATTCGCCTACATTATTTTTTTGCTAAAGTTTTAATATTTTTACAGTTTCTTTATTCGTAGCAGAGTTGATATTAAATACAATGTGACAAATTTAAACAAATGCCTTTTACTCGTTTGATTCCAAGTGGTTATATTAATAATCTCCTTTTACAACTCATTGAAATAAACAATTATTTTAACTTGCGTAAGTATATTGATTTTATGTTGACGTTTTAAAACTAATATTATTGTCCATCACGATCTATAAGCTATCCTATTGTCCCTTCGATCATAAATTTACGATGAGTATAATGTACATACATAAATATTTGATTGAATGTATGTATGACAAGAAGATTATTTTACGACAGCGAACATAATATATTTATATATATAATTCTACTGTAGGTGTGTATGTCGCTGAACTCTTTCTAAACGTTGGAATGAAACAACTTTAACGGATTTAACTCGCGTATTTTATTTTTATTGGCTGACGTTTCGGAGCCTTTACAGATTCCGTAATCGTAGCACGACTGAGCTGAAAATAGTCTTATGCTAAATGGTTCTTTCTAAACGGCTGGACCGATTTGAACGATTTTTTGTATGCGTTCGAAATTTTCCTTTTTTAACGTAGGCGCGCATTAAAAAAGGTTTTTTCAAAAAGTCACCTAAGGGAGTAGTAGCCGGGTTTGCTTATCGTGCGTAGACGAAGTCGCGGACAGAAGCTAGCACCTACCTTATAATAAAAAGAAATTACGTAATAATCGATCAAATTCTAATATTAACTAAATTACTGCACAATTACAAATAGATAGTATTGCAATAAGTAGATAAATAGTTTTTTTTCGTAACTTAGTAATATGATATAATATAGAATAATAGTTATTTGACAGTATATATTATGTTGTTCGGCCGCGACACCATGTAAGTCACCTTTTATCTCCTTATTGCAATTCTTGTATGTAAATATATATTTTTATATATATTATTATGTGTATCTCAGACAATCCTATCTCAAACTATCATCATTCAATATGATTTTGTCTCATTCATTAAAATGTGTCAATTTAAAACTATACCATTCAAAATGGCGCCGTGCGTCATAACCTTTTTCCATAGATTATAGACATTATTAGGCGCGCTCCACATGACGTTGTCAAAATTTGACACAATCTGTTTATAATAATTTAAGTAATTAATTTTGTGTTAGCAATGTTCATTTCATAAAAGTCAAGTTAACATAATTAATAACATAAAATAGTAAAACAAACGCTGGTTTTCACTACTTTCTACGGGAACATGGCCAAAATGGATTTTGTTTTGTGTCACTATTACATTAAAGCGACAAACTACAATTCTGACTTAACTACTTGACAGCAATCAATCGGATGACTTCTCAGAGTGCTCAGAGCATAATTAATTGAATAATTACACATTATTTTAATTATTAGGTATTAAATGTTACTTCGCAGTTAAGACTAGACCGAGGGCGAAGTTAGAAAACCTTGCATTACATGCCACTTAGGGCCACACTCAGCCGACTGTGACCTAAGTAATAACCTAAAATTAAAAGTCAACACGTCATGGAAAATCTTTAAAAGTAAACAAAACCGAGGTCGCAGGTTACATGAAGATAATTGTTCTTTTTTTAATAAGATAACTACTTAACATGGTTTTGTTCATTAAATAGTTTCTCGTGTAAACAAACTCGTTTGAATAACATTACAAAAAATATAATAAAAAGTATTAGATTTTGTGATTTATTAATTTTTCTTTTCTTTTTAAGTTGGCTACCATAAACATAGTAAAAATATGTGGTCTACTAAAGTAATCCCTACTAATATTATAAATGCGAAAGTAACTCTGTCTGTCTGTCTGTCTGTCTGTTACGCTTTCACGCTAAAACTACTGGACCGATTTAAACAAAATTTGGTACAAAGAAAGTCTGGAGCCTGAGAAAGGACATAGGCTACTTTTTAACCGACTGCAAAAAAGGAGGAGTTCCACGCGGACGAAGTCGCGGGCAGAAGCTAGTGTTAAATAAAACTCATAAAAAATCAAGTTTATCAAGATGAATTGAAAACAAAAAAAATATATTATAGTTAACATACAAAAATGTGTATATAAATTGATTAAGAAGCAAAAAATTAAGATTATAAAATGTTTTCTCCAATAACGATTTTCTAGTAAATATTTCTGATTATACCTACAGAAAATTATCGTTATTTATTACTTATTTATTCAATTTAAGTTGTTTGTTTTATTACATAACATAAGCAATTGTAACAAGTAGACAAGACAAGTAGTTATGCAAATCATATAAATAACGTCACTATAAAATTACCTACTCCATAGAATGCACATTAAACGATGCAGAATGTATTATATGCACTTTATAAATAACATATTAGTGGAACTTAATAAAACGAAGATCACTCGAGGATAAAAACGGAGTATTTTATAAAACAGTTAATGTTTTATTGCTCATTAATGATCATTTTAAAATATATATAATTATCTAGTCATAAAATCTTGTGTAAGTATTTTCTAAAGGACGCTGGCAGTGATTTGATTGATAGACTCTTGATACAGTTATTTAGAAAACAGTTCCATATTTATTTAATGGGATATTTTTGCTTACTATTTAGTAACAGATATAAAGTTTAACTATCTTATTGTTTAATCAAAAATGTAACCCCATTTATAAGAGTTTTCATGTAAAGAAAAAGACCCTAATTTGTTTTCTCCTATCTTTATTTTTGTTACACATGTGCAATAAATGAATAATGACGTCATAGTGTTGCAACCAGTTGGCATAATTATTGATAATGATCTCTATTAACAATGTTTTAATCGTCTACAACGGAAATGTTTATAGAAACTTCCATATTTTATAAAAAGTTACATGTTGACACATTAAGCGAATTTAATGGACTTAGCAAATGGATTAATAAGGTTTCGATAATTATTGTTACGAAAGAATACACTTCTAGATTGTTTCATTTCCTGACGGATTACATTGATGTCACCTTAGAAATGATTACAACAGGAAACTTATAAACGATACAGACAAGATTACAGAGTCGGCGAGGCCTAAGACTGACCTTACGTCAACAGTCATCATTTTATAAATTTGTGTTCGCAACTTGGTCTGCGCTGATATAAACGGGTTTAAGAGAGTAAATTTTCAAAAATCCTTTTTTATTGCTCCTCTAGAAACATCCGTGAAAAACTTCAAGTTTCTAAACCTTATCTTATTAAGGCAGTAATAAAGTCTGCTTCTCCTTTTATATATTAGGTATAGAGACAATACTTACTTCAATCGAAAATGAAAGGAAAAGAGTCTACTCTATTATATTTTTTTCAAATCAGGTAAATCCTTTGAAAAAATGTAGCTTCAAAGCAACTATTGCCATAATATAGTCTATATACAACTGTTCCAATAACAATACAAGGAATCTGTTTATCATTTCACAAAGACGTTCACGCATTGATTGCAAATTAATATGCATGGGGCATTGCTTTCAATGTTTACTGTATAGGTCACTTGTCCTGTACACACAAGGACAAGGTTTAGGGTGACTAAAAATTACTATTTGCTCCAAATCATAAATAAAATTTCAAAAATATCTTAAGGGTAAATTGGACTTAGGAATTGAAAAGAAATCGGCTGTAGTAAACTTTTTGCAAAAACAAAGAACATTAAACTATTCCTAGCTAGTTTAGCCTCATTTGAACCTATTAAAACACAAACACGTAACATTTAATTATTCACCACCCATTAATCTAATCTTAGGACGAGACGTCCGAAGAATCACTTGCTTAGACTAAAGGGATATCTTAAGCGGGTGAATGCCAAAACAAGGTTCGTCTGCCTTCAAATTCTCCTCACGTCCTCTTGATACACGACTATGTCTGTCTCCTATAAGAACCGACGTAGTAATAATGGGAACTGATACAATATATGCTTGTTCTCGTAGACAACCTTTGTTTGTGTTTTAAAAAACTCTATTAATATCATGGACGTGATATGCTTCATTGCATTCAGGGACAAATGAGACAATACAGTAGTCATAACATATATTGCACTTTAGGATTTATTGTACTTGAAACAAGAATATTGGATAATGCAGAACATTGATGTTATAATGATAATTGATGATATCAAACCAGAAATATCGATTGATACATAGTACTAAACTAATAATATTCATGTTATAATTATTGTCGTTTCAGATGAGTCGACACCTCCTGGCGGCAGCGGCGGCGCTGTGGATGTTGTGCACCCTCACGCCGATAGACACGCAATCTGCAAACCCTATCACATCCTTTGTAAATTTTCTCAACGAGGGCAGCCACCAATTCGACAATGAACCCCCAGATCAAGCCGAACTGCTCACAGAGTATGACTTCATCGTCGTGGGAGCCGGCACGGCAGGGTGCGTCATCGCTAACAGACTTACAGAAATAAAAGACTGGAAAGTACTCCTAGTTGAAGCTGGTGTCAACGAAAATTACGTCATGGATATCCCTCTAGTTGCCAATTATCTACAATTCACATCCGCTAACTGGAAGTATAAAACGAAGCCATCCTCCAAATATTGCGCTGGTTTTGAAAATCAGCAGTGCAATTGGCCACGAGGTAAAGTTGTCGGAGGCTCCAGTGTACTAAATTACATGATCTACACCAGAGCAGCGCCACATGACTATGAAAACTGGAAGGCTATGGGGAACGATGGCTGGGGATGGGATGATGTTTTACCTTACTTCAAGAAAATAGAAAATTATAATATTCCAGCGCATGATGACCCAAAATATCACGAACACGGCGGATACTTGAACGTTGAATATGCTCCTTATCGAACTACAAAAGGTAAAGCTTGGGTTAAAGGAGCTCAGGAGTTAGGCTTTAAATACGGCGATTATAATGGGGCCACTCCCTCTGCCGTGTCATTTTTACAACTTTCCATGAAAAATGGTACGCGACACAGTTCCAGCAGAGCATATTTACACCCTATTAACGGGCGAAGCAATCTTCACTTATCCAAAGCGAGTATGGTTACTAAACTTATATTAGACGATACAAAAACCAAAGTTATAGGTATAGAACTAGAGAAACACAATATTAAGTACAAGGTATTGGCGAAAAAAGAAGTAATATTGTCGGCCGGTGCGCTCAATTCACCGCAGCTTCTAATGCTATCTGGAATAGGCCCAAAATCTCATTTAGATACAATGCGTATACCTGTAGTCAAAGACCTACCAGTCGGATACAATTTAATGGATCACATAGCAGCTGGGGGATTACAATTTTTAGTGCGTCCGCAGAATGTGTCGTTATCGACTGAATATATTTTGAATCATTTAGAGTACGTATTTAAATGGATGAGGACGCACAGGGGACCACTGTCTATACCAGGTGGATGCGAAGCGCTAATATTTATGGACTTAAAAGACAAGTTTAACACAACTGGTTGGCCAGATATGGAACTCCTTTTCATCAGCGGGGGTCTTAATTCAGATCCGCTGTTACGCCGCAATTTCGGATTCGATGATCAAATCTTTACAGACACTTACGGGCCGCTTGGAAGATCAGAAGCGTTTATGGTATTCCCTATGCTAATGCGTCCAAAGTCAAAAGGGAGAGTCATGTTGCAGAGTAGAAATCCTAAAGCATCACCACTATTAATGCCAAACTATTTCGAAGATCCGGAAGATTTACAGAAAATAGTGGAAGGAATAAAAGTTAGCATTCAGATAGCTAGACAACCTTCCATGAGGAAAATAGGAACTAAATTATATGATGTTCCCATTGAAGAGTGTTTGCAATATGGTCCATTTGGCAGTGACGCGTATTTTGCATGTCAAGCTAGGATGTTTACCTTCACCATATATCATCAGAGCGGGACTTGTAAGATGGGAGTGAAGGAAGACCCTTCAGCTGTTGTAGATCCTAGACTGAGAGTTCATGGGATTGCAAACTTGAGAGTAATAGATGCTAGTGTGATGCCCGAAATTGTATCAGGACATACAAATGCTCCCACTTTTATGATTGCTGAAAAAGGCTCAGATATGATTAAAGAAGATTGGGGTAAATCATAATATTGACTGCGCATTACTGCGTCAATTGTTCCAATATATTTATTTCTCTTATTTATTAGTGCAATAATGTAAATTAATAGTTAGAATCACATTGTGATAATATTACCTCAGCTCAGTGAAATGGTTTTTATTTAGGAATCGTTTCCTGTGACAAAGACTATTTTTAGAAATGTAAAGGTAACCAGTATTATGGTAATTTTTGTTTTCATTTTATGTTCGGATCCCATTTTTCATCCTAATTAAGGGATCATAAGTGTTAAGTTAATTATATTTATCGTATTTATTAATTCGCCAATTACTTTAATTAAAGAAGGCACAGATAATATTAATAATGGCTGTGAACAACAGACCTTACAAATCACTCCATTTTGAAATAAACTTTTGACGTTTAAAAAGGTGCTTTGGAAAAACTAAACTATCTACCTATTTTAAAATAACTACTTGCATATTTAATATAAAATATTTTTTATTGTATCTAAGTATTAGAATCATTTATTCTAATATATCGCACCCCTAGATCTAAAGGGAGCTAACTCAAAAAAAGTAACTTTTTCGGGAGAGGCGAAATTGTTGTAAGGAATCGGATCCTTTTTTTTAGCATGTGTTTAATTTAAATCTTCAGATTTTTGAGTTAGCTCCCTTTAGATCTAGGTGTGCGATATATAACGATAAAAATATTTTTTATTTTTATCAGAGGCTCAAGTTTTCATACAAAACGTAGTAACAAACTAAAATAATGAATTGTTTGAAAAAGAACTATAAGTACATCACAAATAACATAAGGTTATGACTTGGTTCTGATATGAGATATACTACATAGGTCTATATACCTATGTACTTAGTATCACTCTATCGTAAATAAAAATCAAATGTTTTTACCAAACAGCTACTTTTATCAAATAACGGATCGCAACAGTTTTAAATGGAAGTAAATTATTCATTTGTGCCAACCGTTATATTTTACCAAAAAATATATGTTTGCTTAAAACTGCCCATAAAATTGTAATGTCCTACAAAATTCAACAATTTCATTCAATTTATTGGTATTCCTTAAAAAAGACAAAGTTTTGCAAAAAAATCATTAAAAAAACTAGGATCACTGTCTGAGATCTACCTAACATTTAAAAGAAACATATTTAATGGTAGAAAATGCCTTGTGGCATTAAGTCCTTCTTTTGTACATTCGAGTTTGTTGTGCAATAAAAGTAAATAAATTTTTAAAATCACCGCATCAATGAACTTTTGCGAAACTTAAAAATGTAACAATTGTTTTGTTTAAATGATCAAATTTATTTCCTGTAAGAAATAGCAATGTTAAAATAATTAGGTACTGACTTATTAAACAATGGCATTTATTTTACATAACATTTTAGTTGTATTATTATGATTTTTTGTTACCTTGATTGAACCTTTTAAACTGAAGAGAAAGCACTTTAATTTTCCTTTAAGGGCTGATGCGACTACTTATATAGGTACACCAAGTTCCCTTGGCTGTATATACCCTTATTTTAAGGCAATAAAGATCTTAAGCCAAAACAAAACCATGAAAATCTGGTATTGTTAAACTTGCATAACAAATCTTAATAATCTGGAAAATATTTTTCTTTCCTCCGGCCGGAAAGCGCCAACTTTCGGGCCACCGCGCTAAATGAAATTGCCGCTTTCTGGCTTCGTCGAACAGAAAAATAGTATACTGACCTCGGCGTAATGTACCATATACTCAGAATTTACTTGGTAAAATATATCCTCTAACATAAATACCTATGTTTGATCCATCGTAGTACATAATTACTTATGAAAAGTGCCTACGACATTTAATAGCAATTATTTTATACGCTGCAATTGCTACAAGCTTCACCACAAAGATGGCCAAACATTATTCAAATGACGAATCCTACTACTATTATAAAGGCGAAAGTTTGTAAGTATGGATGTATGGATGTTTGTTACTCTTTCACGTAAAAACTACTGAATGGATTTGAATGAAGTACTTTACCACAATATAGCTTATACATCAGAATAACATATAGGCTATGTTTTGTAACGACGCGTAAAGTACTCATCGTGCGCAGACGAAGTCGCGGGCAGAAGCTAGTAGAGAATAAGAATAACAACATTGACCAGGAATGATGGATGGATTCGGGATTAACTAATATTACGCGATGAATCATCTGCGAATAATATAAGTACTTAGATAAACGATAAAAAGTCGACAATTATTTATTCGTATACATCACTTAATTTGTAGACTAACGTAATTTTCATCAACACATAAATATTCGAAAAACTAAACTGAAATTAAACATTGCGTTTTTAATACTATCTTCCTAAAATTAGCAACCAGATATCCACAAATTCCAGACCTCATTTAACATAACACCCAACCTTATAATATGTTGTTTATATTATGTCTTTAATTGTTTATGGTTGACTGTCAACTGTAGTGTCTATATTTGATATTTAAGACTTTCTTGAATAAAACAGTATATGCAAGATGTTTTATTGTACTTTGAAAAACCTGTCCTCTGCAGATAGACCTACAATTAACATATCTGTTAGACTGTTTTTATAGAGACAGTCGGATAACACTTATAGCAAGACAATATTATATACCACGTGGAGATTTTTGCCAATTTATCTTGTCAGGCATTTATCATGAATACATACGCAACTAGCTAGTACTTATTTCTTATAACGGACATAAATTGTTTTCTTAAGACAACTAGTTTGACATTTATGACGTCTAAAAATAACTAATAACACGTACCTACTTATGCAGATTTTTTTCGCTATTTTTCATAATTCTCGAAAATTCTCGTGTAGGTAAGTACAAAATATTTATTTACACGACCGCTAACAAAAGATTAAAGAGGTTTATTGTTTTGAGGGTTATTTACTGTTGTAATTTTAAAATATACAAATAAATTTTAAAAATATTTAACTAAAATCTACCCATGGCAGTGTGACAAGACGCATAAGTATATGCGGACGCGCAGGATTTCTTAAAAACGTGAGTGAGAATCTTATATAAATCCCAAGAATAATTTGGTATCTCCCTTTTGTATTCAATTATAATATAAGTAGCTAAGTATGTAAATAAGGAACCAGTTAGGTAAAATTTTAATATTTAAATGATAAGCAGAAAAGAATGACTATAAAATCAAAACTGTTGTACTAGCTAAAACAAACACAAATCCTATAAAACCTAATTTATATTCTGTTCACGGCGTTTCAGATGATATATCATCGAGTAACAGCGGCTACACTGTGGGTCCTAAGCACTCTCGTACCGGCGCAGACGCAGCTCGCAAACCCAATCATATCCTTCGCGAATTTCGTCAACGAGGGCAATAACCAATTCGACAATGAACCCCCAGATCAATCTGAACTCCTTTCAGAGTATGACTTCATCGTCGTGGGAGCCGGCACAGCAGGATGCGTCATAGCTAATAGACTTACAGAAATAAAAGACTGGAAAGTCCTCTTAGTAGAAGCGGGCAGTAAAGAAAATTTCCTAATGGACATTCCTATGATGGCAGGCTTTCTACAACTTACATCCGCGAACTGGAAGTACAAAACGAAGCCATCCACGAAATATTGCGCGGGTTTCGAAAATCAACAATGCAATTGGCCACGAGGTAAAGTTGTTGGTGGTTCCAGCGTATTGAACTTCATGATCTACACGAGAGGGGCGCCGCAAGACTTTGAAAACTGGAAAGCCATGGGTAACGATGGATGGGGATGGGATGATGTTTTACCCTATTTTAAAAAGATAGAAAACTTCAATATTCCGTTACACTATGATCCAAAATACCACAATAACGATGGATACTTAAATGTTGAACACTCTCCGTACCGCAGTAAGAAAGCAAAAGCGTGGGTTAAAGGAGCTAGAGAATACGGTTTTCATTACGGCGACTACAACGGACCTACTCCCTCAGCTTTGTCATTTTTGCATCTTTCCATGAAAAATGGCACGCGACACAGTTCCAGCAGAGCCTACTTACACCCCATCAATGGACGAAACAATCTTCACTTATCTAAAGAGAGTTTAGTTACTAAACTTATATTTGATGACACAAAAACTAAAGTTATAGGTATAGAACTAGAGAAACACAATATTAAGTACAAAATATTAGCAAAGAAAGAGGTAATTGTGTCGGCGGGTGCGATAAATTCACCGCAACTTCTAATGCTATCTGGAATAGGCCCAAAATCACATTTAGATACAATGCGAATACCCGTAGTTAAAGATCTTCCAGTCGGATATAATTTAATGGATCACATTACAGCGGGGGCCCTACAGTTTGTAGTGCATCCACAAGGCCTATCATTAATCACAGGGAATATTTGGAAAAATTTAAACTATGTATTCAAATGGATGAGAACTCACAAGGGGCCCTTATCCATAGCAGGTGGTTGCGAAGCTCTAATATTTATGGACCTAAAAGACAAGTTTAACACTACAGGTTGGCCAGATTTGGAACTTCTTTTCATCACCGCGGGTCTAAATACAATACCGCTCTCAGAGCGAGTATCCGGATTTGATGAACAGATATATCAGGACACGTACGGACAACTAGGCACGACAGACACTTTTATGGTGTTTCCTATGCTAATGCGTCCAAAATCGAAAGGACGGGTATTGTTGCAGAGCAAAAATCCTAAAACGCCCCCAATTTTAATACCAAACTATTTCGAAGACCCTGAGGATTTACAAACAATAGTGGAAGGAATTAAAGTCAGCATTCAGATAGCCAAACAGCCTTCTATGAGGAAAATTGGAGCGAAATTGTACGATGCGCCAATTAAAAAGTGTTTGCAATATGGTCCTTTTGGTAGTGACGCATATTTTGCTTGTCATGCTAGGATGTTTACCTTCACCATATATCATCAGAGCGGGACTTGTAAGATGGGAGTGAAGGATGATCCAACGGCAGTCATAGACCCAAGGTTAAGGGTCCATGGGATTCCAAACTTAAGAGTGATCGACGTCAGTGTGATGCCAGAAATAGTATCAGGACATACAAATGCTCCCACTTTCATGATTGCAGAGAAAGGATCAGATATGATCAAAGAGGATTGGGGTAAATTATAATTATATCTATTTTAGAGTTATAAACGCTGTTATATTTTGATCAGTTCGTTTCGTTAATTTAAACAAAGTTTCAACATAGTACATAGTTATTTCTAAGACCAGCTTCTGCCTGGGACTTAGTCTGCGCACGATAAGCACCCTCGTTTTACCCCCTTATGGGGTGAATTTCCAAAAATCCATTGTTAGTGCTATAATGGAAACCCCTATGCAAAATTTCGAGTTTCTAATCCTTTATTTTATTAATTCAGCTTCTCCTTTTATATATAAGATTCAGTAAACCAAAGAATTTGACACCGTGCGAATGATTTTTAACCTTATATGTTCATGGTTATGTTATATTATTGTGTATTTAATAAAAAAAAACAAATGTAAAGTTGTTTTCTTACACTCGACGATATTTATTTTACCTTTTAAAGGACAGAAATTCATGTGTGCAAAATTATTTTTTTAATATTTTTGCATGTACAAATAAACCTGAACCTAGATATTTTATCCCTAGCTGTAGATATATACTTACTTACAAGTGAATACCTAATATGATGCTGATAGCTACATGTATATATATTACTAGCTGTCCGCCCCGGCTTCGCACGTATCATCTTTTTTTAGAGCCTATGTCACTCGGGAATAGTGTAGCTTCCGAACAGTAAAAGAATTTTTGAAATCGGTCCAGCTTTCCTGGAGGCTATTTAATCCAAACAAACAAACCTTTCCTTTATAATATTAACATAGATAATATATAAACTATATGATGTACAACAGAACACGTACAGACAGTCTAACGCTAAAGGCTACTACGGTCGTTAGACTATCGTCAGCTAATCGTGCTACGAATATAGGAACTGTAAAGTTTTCGAAAGGTCAACAAACAAAATAAAATCCGCGAGTTAAATCCGTTATACGAGTAATTGTATAATTCAAATCCTTACTAATTACAAACGCGAAAGTTTATAAGAATGTATGGATGTATGTTTATTCCACTTTCACGCAACTACTGAATTGATTTTGATTAAACTTTACAATAATATACTTAGCTTATACATTATAATAACATATAGACTATATTTTGTAACGATATTGGGTAATGTACTCATCGTGCGCAGACGATGTCGCGGGCAGAAACCAGTGTGTAATAACCGCGAAGGCATCAAAACTTATTGAACGAATAAATAAAATATGATATGTATGTAAGTATAAACAAATAAGTTAGATGTAGTTACTTACACTGTTGTCTTAGGTATCGTCCTTTAAAAAAAGTTGTAAGTGTGGAAATAAATCCCTACAAATATTATAAATGCGAAAGTAACTGTCTATATGTCTTCGCTTTCACGCTAAAACTTCTGGAACGATTTAAATGAAATTTGGTGCAAAGAGAGTCTGGAGTCTGAGAAAGGACATAGGCTACTTTTTAACCGACTTCAAAAAAAGGAAGAGTTCCACGCGAACGTCGCGGGCAGAAGCTAGTAACAAATAAAATTAGAGAGTAAGTTAAACCAAAAAACAACATGCAACGAAAACATAATTAAGTAGTCCAAGTCATTAATCGGTCAGTTGTTAAAGTCAAATTAAGTTGCAATGATCTTAGAACGACAGTTGCCTTTCGGACAGAGGTATAGATGGGCGTAAGACGTAGGTAGTTTGTCGCAGATGCAGTGAACAGCTGGACAACTAGTTTTATATATATGGTAAAGTTAACAGCGACGGTATGAAGTGAATATGCTTGTACTGGATAGTGACTGAATCAACCAGGTTAGTGTTTATTTCGTTAAGGGTTATGTACGCTTCAAATAGTTTACGAATAAATTGTAAAAATAATGTGAACTCGTGAACGTTGTTTCCCTCTGTCTATACAATAAATTATTATTTTGTTATTCAGTCATTTACAAAATGACTATCGTAAAATTATTGCATTATATATATTCCTAGGAACTCCTGTCGTTTTAAAAAAATCCTTGATATAAAATAATATTAAAACAACTATAACAGAATTAACTTGTGTATTTTATATTATTTGCTAACGTTTCGATTCGTATTTCCATATTCGTAGTAAGTACGACTGAGTTGACGATCGTCAAACGGAACTGTAAAATTTTATAAAAGTCAGCAAATAAAATACAATACGCGAGTTAAATCCGTTATAGTTTCATTTCAATGTGTAATAACTGCGAAGGTATCAGAAATTATTATAAAATAATAATCAAGAATGATTTTGCCGAGTTTGCTTCGGAAAAACTCAATAAGCCCTCATTTTGAAGTATCCTTTAGACCCTGTTCAAGGGATTTTAAATAATATATTTTTTGAGTTTTAATAATTTTGGTTTAATTTAAGAAAATACCAAACCTCTCTAAACGTTAGTCGATTTTTTTTTTTGACAACAACAACATATTGTCTATAGTCTCTACGTGAAAACGTTGGTCACACAAATTGAATTATCTAAACATATTTCATACATTTATTTAAGTTAGTAATTTATTAATTTTAATAACATTATTATCCGACTGCCAAAACAGGGTTACGTTTTATTCGTCACAATCGCATATTTTCCTCGAATACTTTTATAAGGTCGTCAATATAAACCCACCTCATGCCTGTCATTGAGCCATAATTAACTCGGAAATAACTAAAATTACTGGCTTGTATAAAATTATTTTGTTTAATAATTATATCACAACAATTTCATATAAATAACATGTTCTTATGCCAAGTGGAGTGTATCAGGTAAATCGTACTAACATTAATTTTCTAGAACTTTAAAGAAAAACAACCTGCAATTATTATCTACGGTACTTTAAGCACGCACTACCGTAATTAATGACTATAGACAGAAAACTATGGTATTAACTATTATTTTAAAGATAAACTAGTAATAACATTTATTTACAGGAAAATAAACGAGCAATAACAAAACGCTGTGAAAGTTTTTTAATATGAAAATGGTGCAAGGAAACAAATATCTATTAATCTTGGCGATCATTTTATGCCTCTCATACACGCACGTGAGTAGTGACGTCAGCAGCGGATTTAACTGGAGTGAAAGCAAAGTCAGGGGTAAAACAAAAGGGCAGAGGCATTCCTACAGGCAAAATCCTATAGTAGACCTTTTGCTACAATCTATAAACCCAAATTACACGCCAAACGATCCCGCGGACTTATTCGACTTTTTAAGAGATCAATACCCGTTGCCCAATGGTAAGTAAACACATAATTCGCACACCTAGATCTAAAGAGAGCTAACTCAAAAAAGGTACTTTTTCAGGAGAGGCGAGAAACTGATTAATATGTCCATATGCACGCATGAGTTTTCTGTATAAATTTATACTTTTTATAATAAAGCTAGCAGAGTTATATTAGCTGAAATCTGTTTTTAGTGTAGGTGGGTTTTGCTGGAATCCGATGGTGTGCATAACTCAAATCTTCCGGTTTTTGAGTTAGATCCCTTTAGATCTAGGTGTGCAATATTATATACCACAAGAACTACTCAATACTGTGTACTTAACACTTAATATACTTACAACAGCAATACTTACGACTAGCTGTAATATTGAGCCACGCTCGAATAAAATAATAATTATGACAACTTCAAATGGTTGGCGGGTAATCGATGTGTTCTGTTGTCTGTGTGCAAATTTAAAAAAAGTTTCAGCGTTAATAGCGGCCATCTTGAATTGTACTGAAATTCAAATACGTACCTATAACATAAAATTTTTGAATGATTTTGTTATACCTACATATTTATTATATATTAGGGAATATTGAAAAATTGATTATTCCAATTTAATCTTCTGGTATATAGGTATATATTATACAAGAACGACTCGTATTTTAAGGGTATTCTGATAACATCTACCTCATATTTAACCAAGGTTGATGCACCGAAAAACTTGTTGCAAGGCCTGATTTTCAACTTATCCGGTTAGCGAACTTAATGACGTTGTATGCCTTTTCTGCTTGACATAATGATTCTTATCCAATGCCGTGGTATGCACTTGAAACCCGTTTTCAATGTATAAGAACTCGTAAGTTATTGGCTAAAATAATTTAAGAACTCAGTCTCAGATCAATGACCGTAAATGATTCATGAGTCGCAAAAGCTCGAGCTTGCATACAAGCTGAAATTTGACACTATTCTACCAAATTTATTGCTTTTTTCCAGGATCTAAGGAACTAGATAGGTATAGATTACACATAGGTAGCGAGAATTCTAGTTTTCTATATTTAATTTCGGTTCTTTTGATTGCATTTTAATTTGCTAAAAATTAATACACGACCGTAAAGGTACAAGTCTCATTTAACATTTGAACAGTGTTGCAACATTTAATGCAAATAAAAAAAACTATTATAACGGATTTAGCTCGCGTACTCATTTAATAACGTTTTAAAAACTTCACAGTTTCTAAACTCGTTAAAGTCTCAGCTGACGTTAGTCTAACATTAAACTATCGTCACTTAGAATCGCGAATTTAATCCCTACTATCCCTACTAATAATAATATTATAAATGCGAAAGTAACTCTGTCTGTCTGTCTGTTACGCTTTCACGCTAAAACTACTGGACCGATTTTAATGAAATTTGGTACAAAGAAAGTCTGGAGCCTGAGAAAGGACATAGGCTACTTTTTAACCGACTGCAAAAAAGGAGGAGTTCCACGCGGACGAAGTCGCGGGCAGAAGCTAGTCCTTTATATATTGCATTGCATTAAGAATCAAAAATGATATTGCATATAATGTTGTTTAGGTACGTATTTTTTATGAAAACGGCCCAGATGCGGTAGACTATTCCAGAAGTTACCAGAACTTTCTTATTCCCAGGTTTAAAATCGCCTTGGTCAGAATATGACTATGTGATAGTAGGCGCTGGCTCGGCGGGCTGTGTGCTGGCTTCCCGCTTGACTGAGGACCCCAATACTACAGTTCTGCTTCTTGAGGCAGGGAAACCAGAAATGTTCACAACCGACGTACCCGCCATCGCCCCTTATTTCCAAAGAACTGATTACACATGGCCGTATTATATGGAAAAACAACCGGGAGTCTGTATGGGTATGTTGGTATAAGGCCTAAGCTAATTAGTGATCTGTTAGTCTATGAAATCCAATCCAAAAAAAGGAAGCCATTTCTAATTTTTAGGGCAAATCGTAGATGTTACTGCAAACCCGCGTTACCAACAATGGCTAACGCCGCGTAACTAAAAAATGTTAGTATTGGCGGCAGCAGATAAAAAAAAAATGTTAAATTTTAATGATTGCTTGTAAAATTTATTTCAAGTCTTACGCGGAATTAGTAATTATTGTTTACGCGATATTGCAGTATTATAAGTGTGGTGAATAGGTTAAATAGGTTTATATCTATTTATGTATGTTTATAATGTGAGTCTTTGTTATGGTGTAAGTATTTCGTAAATCTATAATAGTTACAATAATTATAATTGCATAACTATGCCGTAAAACTTGAGTTTTAAAATATCGAATCCAATTACCGTAATGCATGCCTGTTCGTTATTAAAGTAATTATTTCGTTTTATCAAATTAATGATCTATTCTATAATTATTAAGATTACAGAGAAAAAATAAGATAACCACATAATAAAAATTCTACACATGCGATGTAAATACATTTTAATAAGGTTTTTTTATTTATATAAAATACTGCCAAGGGCAAGTGTTTTAAAATAATGTATAAGCATATAAAACTTTATTATTACGATGTGTAACTTTGACACATACCTTTTTCACTATTAACCCAGAATTGTGAACTGAACATAATGTTGTACTTGCAATATAACGTATTAATCATCGACAGTTTACAATATATGTAAGTAAAACATTAATATTGTAAAATACAGTATATACCACAATTGGCACTCACTTCGATTTTGCCAACCTTAAGATTGGCTATTGGCCTTAAACTTGGCTATATTAATAGAGGAACTTTTAAATTGATACTGGTTTGAATCAAGTTTTATCCCTGATTCAACTTTAAAATACAACCTGCATTGCAAAGTTTCAAGTCTTTAGAGCGGTTTCGGCTGTTTATAGTCAGTCAGTTTAAATTTATCTATACTCTATACTAATATAATAAAGAGAAAAGGTTTGTTGGTTTGGATTGAATGAATATTTTTTTCACCGTTAGGAAGTTACACTATTTCCGAGTGACATAGGCTATAGAAGTGTTGAAAAAATTTAGGGATCCGTGCGAAGCCAGGGCGAACCGCTTGTTTTATATTATATGTATTTTTTTGAATAGGCATGATCAACGAAAGATGTTTCTGGCCGAGGGGCAGAGCTGTCGGAGGGACCAGTGTCATCAACTATATGATATACACCAGAGGACGGCCAGAGGAGTGGGACCGCATTGCAGCTGACGGCAACTACGGGTGGTAAGAACCCATAATTTAAGCTAGAGTATCGGTTCGAATTCCGTATGAGATAAATGTTTATATCGAGCAAGGTCAGAAAAATTGTACACGTCCATCACAAAAAAAGTTTGAGAAAGTTCATTATGAGATTTGAATTTATGAAAGTAAAATTATATACTTACCTAAACTATTTTGCCCTTTTGCGACCTAGAAGGTTTATATATTCTCGCAGAGAAGTATATTTCCTAAAATTCCTATGTCCTACAATTGTTATAGGTCCTACAACGAAGTACTGGAATATTACAAAAAATCAGAACGGTCGAATTTAAGAGGATTCGAAGATTCTCCATATCGAGGGAGAAAGGGGGAGCTGAATGTTGAATTTGTTAAATTTAAGTAAGTATCTAAATACAAATAAGAATAACTGATCATTAATTAAAAACGAGCCAAAAACTGATGATCTTTCTAAAATTTACAGGTCACCCCTTATAGATGCGTTTTTGGAAGCAGGTCGGCAACTAGGCCACCCCACCGTGGACTACAATGCACCTGAAGAACTCGGTTTCGGTTACGTTCAGACTACAACGTTGAATGGCAGAAGAGTAAGCGCCGCCAAGGCGTTTCTCCACGGAGTCAAAAACAGACCCAACTTACACATACTCCCCCGGAGCAGGGTAACAAAAGTCCTCATCGACAGCACAACAAAAACCGCTTACGGAGTCGAATATGTACGAAACCGTCTAAAGAGAAATGTGATAGCACGCAAGGAAGTAATTTTATCAGCGGGCCCTATAGCATCGCCTCAATTACTTATGTTGTCAGGCATCGGGCCAAAAGAACATCTGAGCAATCATGGGATTCCCGTTGTGCAAGATTTGCCTGTAGGTCGAACGCTATACGACCATATCACTTTTCCAGGGATCGTATTTACCTTAAACGTCACGGGAGTTAGTTTACTCGAATCTAGTCAATTCGCAATACAAACAGTAACTCAATGGCTACAATACGGCGACAATGCTCCGGCTAGCCCTGGAGCGGTCGAAGGAATAGGGTATATTAAAACCCCAGTATCCGACGATCCAGATCAAGTTCCGGACATAGAGCTCATCAGCATAGCGGGTTCTTTGGTGTCCGATGGAGGCCCACAGGGAAGCAAAGCCGTCCGCCGCGGCATGATGATATCGGAGAAAGTGTTCGACGCCGCTTTCGGTACTATAGACGACACTGACACTTGGAGCGCGTTTCCTATGCTTCTCCACCCAAAATCATTTGGCTTCGTAGAACTCAAAGACAACAATCCGCGGAGTTACCCGCGAATGCATGGGCGATATTTGTCTGATGTCGAAGGGCGTGACGTTGCGACGTTTGTGGCGTCGATTCGTCATGTGCAGGCGTTGGCGGCGACACCGCCTTTCCAGAAGTTTGGGGCTCGACTGCACCGGGCTGAATACCCGGCGTGTCGGAAGCAGCGATTCGACTCTGATGAGTACTGGGAATGTGCTGTGCGCACGCTTACGGCCACGCTGCATCATCAGATAGCCACGTGCCGCATGGGGCCCGTTGGGGACCCTCTGGCTGTTACAGACCCCGAGCTGCGCGTGCACGGCGTGCGTAGACTTCGCGTGGTGGACTCCAGTATAATCCCGCGTACGGTGTCTGTTCACACCAACGCCCCAGCTATCATGATCGCCGAAAAAGCTGCCGACATGATCAAATCCACAACTTACAGATAATGAGATTTTAACGCAGTAACTATTAATTATTTATTTTATTATAAGACTATTGTTAGTGGTATTAAATGTCATAGAATTTTGTTAAAATAAATATAGAATGACAAGAAATCGAGTAGCTGATAGTGTTTTGATTTTACACATAACTACTTCTAAATACATGATATTATTAAATTACAATTATTACCTCATAATGAGTTACTGGTATGCCATTTTACCTAAATCATTCAACATAAATCCGAATATTAATATATTGCACCTTTTTTGCAACATAATATAAAATTTTGGTATTTCAGCAATTTTATTAGATTGCTATTAATAGACACATACATCCATACTTCACTTTTCATTGTACATATTCCAATCTTTGACTTCGACATTCATTTACAATAGACGCTAAACAACGTAAGTAAGAAAACATATCGGCACGAATTCTTCATGAGATGAAAAAGGAAGCGGCATCACATACCACCGCGAGCTTCCGTCGCGGCAACTTGACGTTTGCAATTTCGCTCAACCAGTTCCATGTGTACGAAAACAAATTAATTATCACATACAAAATGGTGCTAATCAGTATTGTGTTCATATTAATTTGCTCCGGTTTTTCTACTAGCCTAAACACCTTTCTCAATTCGACTTTTGGCGACTTTAGTGACTATGAAGATTTAATGGGCAGATCTTTTAATGAATATGTGATTGACGAAATAAATAACGATAGAAATGGAAGAGTATTAAAGTCGTATGCGCAGAGTCCCATTATAGATTATGTGAGAAAATCTGTCGCAAAGCGCTATGTGCCCAAAAATGCTGGAGATCTGTTTGATTTTTTGAGAGATTCTTATCCACTACCTGGAGGTGAGTATTCAAAAAAGCTTATTTTTTATTCTTTTTGGTTCTGAGTTTGTCCTTGCTTAATGTCAGGTAAGTTTAAGAGCACGAGGATATTGACTTGTAGTCCGGGTTCAAAAGTTTTTGGTTTAAAAGTTCAAAAATTCCTACTTATGTAAGTACTAAACAATAGAGGTTATGTATTTAATTATTCTTTATTGCCATTTAGTGTCGTTGCTGATACTTAGTGTGAACTTATTGAGTAATAAGTTGCGGTCTCGTTTACATTAATTAAACTTGAACTTGAGGATAATAAAAATACATTAAATAAAGGACGAGGTCCGCAGTAATATTTTTTTTACCGCGTATATACATAAAAAACAACATTAACATAAGGTGCTGTTTACGTATTCCTCTCAAACGATTTTTGTTTCCAATCCTGTTTTTATTTTGTTACAATTATTTTATAAGGAATCGGAAATGCCCTACTAATGTTAAGTCACCTACTTAATAGAACCTTAATTACGGAAACTGGTTTCCGTGGAACTATAATTAACATAATATTAATATTAATGAGACCTTGTCCAAAGGTATTCGAAATCAGGGTCAATTCTTTAAAAATGATACATTTTAACAAACAGATCTTGACATAATATATATATAGATCACTGAAATGTAAAAACCAATTAAATTTTTAACGAAAAATCATATAAGTATATCGCCGCATACAAGAAAATTACAGCGCGTATTTCAAACAAATATTTATCAATCACCATCCTTTATACCTTTACAATTCCCAATTAAATTATATATAAATAAATATGTCATCTCCTGTGCCTTGAAGATTTTCTGACTTCAGAATCGATCGTACCTAATTTGAAAAGTCATATCATAATGGTCCTTTGGAATAATCTTCTCCAAGTGACATCACCGATCTCGAAGTAAGGGTTTCCTAGGTCAATGATATTCATCTTCGGTCAAGGAACTTCGCAAAAGTTCCGTTACTCGCAATGGTCAGAATATATTATTAAATTAACGGTAGGCACTTGTTTTTGTCACGTATTCAAATCGCAAACAAAAATAAACAAAACCGGAATCCTAAAAGTGCGAGACCGAGCGCAGTGACAAATGGGTAAAGAAAACGAAATTCTATTTCGTCCTACAGTTAGATTATTAAAAAATAATTAACATTTATTTTTTATTTACTTATAAACAAATAAAAATGAGAAAGAAAGTGTTTTTCTAGTTCGGGAGTGGAAGCTCGTGACGTTAAGGTACAATTTATACCGTACCATGCTTATCTTTATCATGTAATTGGATTTAGATAAGAAAAAATACGTGTTCAACATTTCTTGTAATTTACTTGATGGACATTGAAAAATATACTGTCGGTACGACTTTTAATATAGGTTAAATATAAATCGATAAAGGCGTGAAAGTATGTATTTATTAACAACTTAAAACCTTATCAATCAAAATTGAAGGTAACGCGTGCAAGTTTTAGATAGTGTCTTAAAGAAAACAACCTGTCACTTTTAAACACATACATTCTTCTATATCTAGTACTAGAGCCAAAATTCTTCATTAGTTATCAATGCATCTATAGTCTAGACATCTTATTAATTTTCGAAACACGATTGACCACATCCCAAACATGTACAAGGTAACTTGGAATCTGTTTTGTCAACTCCCATATATGCACACTTCACGTGCCACGGATTTATTGTTACTACTTAAGGGTCGCCAAAATGGTATGGTCTGTACATTAAAATAAATAATGACGTTAATAACTACAAACAATGATAACCTTTTCAAAAACCTGTCGTTTTCAATATCTTTAAACGATGTGACATTTTAAATCCGGGATAAGAAATCAACATGCAAGTAATTATAAAAAAATACACTGGTATTTAGAGTTCACATGATATAAGAACTGCAAGAAAAAAAAAAATATTTTGTTTTTGGCGTTTCTTCCTGAAGCTAGTAACGCCACCTATTTGTTTTATTTGTATAGTAAAATAGTTTGCGTAGAATGAAACATAAATCCCTAGTCCCTAGTAATATTATAAATGCGAAAGTAACTCTGTCTGTCTGTCTGTCTGTCTGTCTGTTACGCTTTCACGCTAAAACTACTGGACCAATTTAAATGAAATTTGGTACAAAGAAGGTCTGGAGCCTGAGAAAGAACATAGGCTACTTTTTAACCGACTGCGAAAAAGGAGGAGTTCTACGTGGACGTAGTCGCGGGCAGAAGCTAGTATTACATATTTTGAATCAGGGTAGTGGTTACATTTTGTAATTTATAAAATAAGATAGTTTGCATAATGTAAAATCACTTTAGTCTAACCTAACCGCTCAGCCGTGCTACGAAAATGGGAAATTATTTCGAAACTTCAACACAAATGAAATACGCGAGTTAAATCCGTTATCGTCGTAGTTTTTTCATTCTAAAATGTTTCAGGTCTGAAGTCACCACTGCCAGAATATGACTTCATAATCGTCGGAGCCGGTTCAGCAGGCTGTACCCTGGCAGGTCGCTTGTCCAAGAACCGGAATTACACAGTGCTGCTTCTAGAAGCAGGGAGGCCGGAGATGATCCTTACAGATATACCAGCCATGGCACCGTACTTCCAGGCCACGGACTACACGTGGCAATATTACATGCAGCATCAGCCTGGAGTTTGTATGGGTATGTATTGATTCTTGTATTGCAGTCATATCAGAATCAATTTATGAAAGATCTAGAAGTCTTAGCAAATACCATAGTGAGGGAATTCTCTAAATATTTTGAAGATCGTGTCATGTAGAATCTTATCGGACTTAAAGTTAAGTAAACATTTCATTTGGTGAAAATACATTGTCGTAGAAAATAGGGCCCTATTTTCCTTACGAACATATTCTGATTCATGATAAAAACGCTTCCGTAAAATGCTACTTTTTTCTCTGGTGTCAGAAACAGTCAATTGCAAATTCCTTTTTAACTATAACCTCAGCTTACCTACTCATAAAGTTACTCTTGTAAATTTTAATTGTGATCGAATCTAATTAATAGTTTCTTTCTCAAATTCCAGGAATGGAGAACGGACGCTGTTTCTGGCCACGAGGCAAAGCGGTCGGAGGCACCAGTGTTATCAACTACATGATCTACACCAGAGGCCGGCCCCAGGATTGGGACCGCATCGCAGCTGATGGAAATATTGGATGGTACGGTTCCTGAACTTCATTATTTTTAACTGAACGTCCAATACTGGGCGCATAGGTCTCTCCCAAGATCCTTAACCGAACTACCTTGTTAATGGCCTACCAATGCTACGTCTTTAGGGTCACGAATACCATTCGAACACTTTTTGACTTTGTCGGCTATCTACTATATTACCATATAGTAGATAGCCGACAATCCGCTATGTACTACCGTACATAGCGGATAATATATACCTACCTACATAAATTCATATGTCAGGGGTGAATGCTTGATAAATATCTGCGACTTGCAGGATTTGTAGTATTCAAAAAATTCAAAATTCAAAATCTTTATTCTGCAAGTAGGCAATAAATGCACTTTTACATGTCTGAGTCTACCAGCGATTCGAAAAGTATGACTGAATACAAAATATATAGTTGCTACAGATAATTATGATATTATACGGGCACATTTACCGAGATATGTATAGTGTCTCCGTGTCAATTTAAATATTGGCGCGTCTTTATTCATTTGTTATTGGACTCATCACTTTGAGCATTAGCAATTAATTATGCAAGCAAGAAAGATGGACTTGATTCCATGTCACAGATGCCTCGAGGACCAGTTTCTCTACCGAAAAGGAGTTATTATAATATGTACTACGTAATTAGCCACCTTAATTGGTAACTTGATTATACTTTTCTCAGAAGTATATACACTATACAATACGCGTCACTTTTTAACAAAAAATGCACGATCGATGTCGAAAGGTTAATAATGTAATTATTAATTGCCGGACCTAGTCATTATTTCATAATTCGCTAATGATAATTTTCTTTCAGGTCTTACAACGAAGTGTTGAAGTACTACATGAAGTCCGAACGAGCAAACTTAAAAGGATTCGAGAAAAATCCGTACAGAAGTCAAAATGGCGAGCTTCCTGTTGAGTTCGTGCCAGTAAAGTAAGAATATTTACTTACCTATTGCAAAAAACCTATCCATTTATTTTTGCTCTATTATAGAAGAGTATTTTTCTTTTATTACAGAACCAAATTAATAAAGGCGTTTTTGGAGGCAGGCAGAATATTGGGACATCCAACAGTCGACTACAATGCTCCGGACGGCTTTGGATTTGGTAAAGTGCAAGTCACGATAAACCAGGGACGCCGTCAGAGCGCCGCCAAGATATTCCTACACCCACATAAGAAAAGACAGAATTTACATATACTGCCTCTAAGCAGAGTTACTAAAGTATTGATAGATCCACAAACAAACACCGCGTATGGCGTTGAATTTGTACGCAACAAAATAAAATATACTATCAGAGCGCGCAAGGAAGTAATTCTATCAGCTGGACCGATTGCTTCTCCGCAGTTGCTAATGCTGTCTGGAATAGGACCCAAGGAACATTTAAGCAAAGTCGGTGTACCTCTAATAAAGGATTTACCTGTTGGCAAAACACTTTACGACCACATATGTTTCCCTGGCATCATCTTCGAACTCAACACTACTGGTGTATCATTCTCAGAAGCAGAGGCTTTGCAAATCTCATCGATCACGCAATGGTTCCGTACGGGAGACAGTAGCCTCGCCAGCCCAGGAGCAGTTGAAGGTATAGGCTATATAAAGACACCAGTTTCCAACGATCCGGAACCAGTGCCTGATATAGAGCTAATCAGCATCGGAGGCTCTATAATAGCAGATGGCGGGCCGGGCGGCAGCAAAGCGGTCCGCAAAGGCATGAGAATAAAGGAAGCCGTATTCAACGAAGCGTTCGGTTCAATAGAAAACAAGGACACGTGGAGCGCATTCCCGATGCTGCTGCATCCAAAATCGTTCGGCTACTTAGAATTGAAGAACAATGACCCGTGGAGTCACCCGCGTATGTATGGGCGGTACCTATCAGACGGAGGCGGGCGTGACGCAGCTACGTTTGTGGCGGCGGTGCGTCACGTGCAAGCGTTAGCAGCGACGGCTCCGTTCCAGCGGTTTGGGGCGAAGGTGCACCGGGCACAGTACCCAGCGTGTAGGGGTTTGGTATTCGACTCTGATGAGTACTGGGAATGTGCTGTGCGCACGCTTACAGCCACGCTGCATCATCAGATAGCCACGTGCCGTATGGGGCCCGATGGAGACCCGTTGGCTGTCACTGACCCACAGTTGAGAGTGCACGGTGTGCATCGATTGCGTGTAGTGGACTCTAGTGTCATTCCTCGCACTGTCTCAGCGCATACTAACGCCCCCGCCATTATGATCGCCGAAAAGGCTGCCGATATGATAAAAGAAACATGGACAAAAAAAGACTGAAATAATTAAGTATGACATTAAACAGTGTTGCCATATTTTGAATTAAGTATGTATACTTACACTTGATTTAGATAAGTTAAATGCTTTATAGAAAACTTTGTTAGTTATGATCGATAAGTATTTCTTTAAGTCGTGTAAGTGGCCTAGTTGTACATGGTCGTGTACAGAGTGAAATAGAAATAAAATAATAAATAAAATTGTTACTTATTTTGACAACAATTTGGAAACCCAAAACACTCACCCAAATACTTAAAACAAGAAAAACAATAGGTACATCGTACAGTTCATTAAGACGTTAATATTACAATACAACTCACTGATAATGAGGAGTATTATTAAACGCACAAAAGTGTACCATTAAATATACTTAGCGAATTCTCGACTGTGTATTCAGAGAATATAATTATGACAAGGATCTCAAGTTAAAAAATAACCTTTATTGGATATATATGTAATCATTTTTTAAATTATATCAAATATATATGTATACTAGCTTCTGCCCGCGACTTCGTCCGCGTGGAACTCCTCCTTTTTTGCAGTCGGTTAAAAAGTAGCCTATGTCCTTTCTCAGGCTCCAGACTATCTTTGTACCAAATTTCATTTAAATCGGTTCAGTAGTTTTAGCGTGAAAGCGTAACAGACAGACAGACAGAGTTACTTTCGCATTTATAATATTAGTAGGGATATATGGCACTAACAACCCGCCCCGGCTCCACACGGGTGCTAATGGTGCTATACATCTTCCTCTTGAATTATACTACATATCTATTAAAAAAATCGCTTCGAAATCCACTGATTAGTTTTAAAGATCTAAGCATACATAGGGACGGAATGTCTGTCCGTCCCTATGTATGCGAAGAGACTTTGTTTTATACCTACTATGTAGTGATTACATTATGCATACATAATATCATAAATATACTTCATTATGCAAAGATAAAACACAGTAGGTAAAGTAAACCAATAAAAAATACAATACATGATAATTAACTATTAACCCGGTTTTAAAACTATTACTTACTTACTTATATTAATTTGCCAACTTTAGAAATGAGAAAACGGTTAGTTTGGAAATGTTTGAAGTGATATTGAACATTGTCGGGGCGTAATCTTTAAATTTTGAAACTGGTTTCAATATTTGGTTCGAATTTTGTAAAATCTCAACAACTTATGTACTTACTTACCACGAACTATTTTGTACCGATCCATAAAAATACATTTAAAAAGAATTCGTTTTTTAGGCGCCATTTACAGATAATAAAACAGAAAAAGTTTATATAAAACTAGCGGCCCGTCCCGGCTTCGCACGGGGGACTTAAGATTTTTTTTAAAGATAATGTTAAGATGAACAATTCACCCATAAAGCATTTTTGTATAACTAACTATATGCTCAGCGCACGCCACGGAAGGCCTCAGAAACGATACTTTTCCCCCGTTTTTGAAACATTTTCGGTTACTGCTCCGCAACTGTAAGACCTAGCGTGATATTATATAGCCTATGTTACTCGGGGATAATGTAGCTTTCCAAAGGTGAAAGAATTTTAGAAATCGGTCCAGTAGTTTCGGAGCCTATTCATTACAAACATACAAAAATACAAAAATACAAATCTTTCCTCTTTATAATATTATTATTATAGTATTACTAGTATAGAAGTATAGATTAACAATTTTTCATCTATGGTGAACATAAACCATAGATACTGGCTACCTACATACCATCAAACCTCGAAATCAGAATGATTTTAAATTTATTTTTAATAATATGTCTTCAACGATTATCAAATTAATTCAGCCAGTTACTCCAAGTATTAAATAAAAACTTTTTCAAAATTAGATCAGTAAATTAGATCAAAACTTTTTCAAAAGTAGATTAGTTGTAGGTAAGTACTTAATCAAAATCTAGAATCCCTTGCATTCATGCTCTACTTGATCTAGATTGCAGTTGCCACCGCCAACCAATACCTTGACACGAAAACACAGAAAAATGCACCATATTATCACAAAAAGCAACACATAAGCTTAAAAAGTTGCATAAACACTCAAAAATAGTAGTGGTGCGAAATTTATAAAAGCAATGCATTAATAAAATTAAGCTCAGTCGGTTTAAAAACACGTAATTATTAAGTGCAGTGTTGCCTGTTAAGTTTTATACTTGAAGAATTTAAAAGAAATGTCTCAGTATATTTGCGCAGGCGCTTTATTGTGTGTTCTGGGTCTAACAAAATGCCAGAACCAAACGCTTATCCAACCTCAAGGAACGTTCCGATTCAAGGAATCCGCGAATGTGACCGGCCCTAAAATGATGCCACGTGGCGCCATGATGGACGCCGTAATGAGGACTCTAATGCCAATGGGACAGGGTTTTGATTTCTTTGGATTTTTGAGGGATTCGTACCCATTGCCTGGAGGTAAGTACTATTTCAATTTTTTAACGTAAATGATAATATAAATGTGTGAATGGATGTTTGTCTGTTAATCACTTATTTTGTTGATATTTTAGACAATATTCTGGAATATTTTGAGAAATGTGCTAAAAATAAACTGTTACCTGTTATGATCATTTTAAATATTTTCGACCAAATTTGTTCACAAGGTCTGACGATAATGAATCACAATTGTAAAACGACATTATTTTTAATATTCGTTGTCGACGAATATCTATGACAAATGTGAAGTATTCGAAACGTCAGAATAAAAGTTAACATAGGTAGCTATACGCTACAATTAAATACGTACCTATTAGTTTTATTCCAATGTGTAGTGACCACAAAAGCATGAATTATTAATTAACATTTTTTACATTTTACCATGTAAATTGTAATCGCTTTAACTAGTGTCAAAAATATCATAAATTAAACTGAACTGATTTCTATTCTCACATAGGACTGCTCATAACTTATATTTATAACACAAGTTCCATATAAGCCGTACAAAGGCTGTATACCCTTATACTTCCTTTTTACAGCATATATAGAACTTGTATGGTGCCTGGGCCTTCTTCATAATCACGGTACTACCTTTTTACAGCATATATAGAACTTGTATGGTACTTAGGCTGTCTTCTTCATATTATATTCACGGAAGGGCACAATTACAACACCAAGGGTTCCGTTGCATTCACTTATTTTGCAATACGTTTAAAATTTTGGCCGATTTGCGGTCACGGCAAATAAAAGTAGGTTTTTGAATACTTATATGCGATAAAAGAACCTGATACAGTTGCTCAACATTTTGTAAAAATGTAGGACACATTTTTGTGAATGCATTTTGTATATGCATTGCACTCGGTGACATTGACCAGAGCGTCAACAAAAAAAAATACAATGCAAGTATGGTATATATACTTATACTTATAATAATAATAATATAATAAAGAGGAAAAATTTGTTAGTTTAGATTGAATAGGCTTCTAAACGACTGGACCGATTTGAAAAATTCTTTCACTGTTGGAAAGCTACATTATTCCGGAGTGACATAGGCTATAAAAAAAGGGACCCGGGCGAAGCCGGGGCGGGCCACTAGTATATTATTATACTGACCTATTGTATTTATTAAATTAAAAAAAAAATGTTCTCATTAGGTAGTTAGCTCGTTTTATTCTATCATAACAAAAACATAATATAAATTCCTATCATAAAAATATCTCATTAGGAGACGGATTAAAATATGATGTAAAAAACCTGTAACAAGATGCTCGCTAAAGCTACTAATCATTATCATAATTAAGCAAAAAAATTAATTAAGCATATACAAAATATATATATATTAAATATCAGACTACATATATCACGGAAATTAGCAAAATAAAGCCCACAGAACAGATTTCTACAAAATTGTTTGGCAGATTAACGTATTAAGTACAATACCAGAGATAAATTAAAAAGCTTTCCTAATTTTCAGGTCAGGCAACACCCTGGGCTGAATACGATTACGTCATAGTCGGTGCGGGGTCCGCGGGATGCGCAGTGGCATCGCGGCTGTCAGAACGGCGTGACGTCACTGTGCTGGTGCTGGAAGCTGGAAGGCCGGAGAACATACTCACAGACGTTCCAGCATTAGCACCTTACTTCCAGAGAACTGATTATGCTTGGCAGTACCAAACTGAGCCCCAACCGGGAGTTTGTTTAGGTAAGTCCTAAGTAGACACTGTGAAATCAACTCTATGTGTCGTAAAAGACAACAGGAAAACTCAAACTAATTTAGTGATTTTATAGACAAAAACAAACTTGCTCGAATCTGATTAGTATGAAAAAAAACTTGGCTATTCTGACAATGTTTTGCTAAAAACGGTACTTAATATGCCATGTATGTAAATTAAATTGGTTGAAGAATTAATAAATACCCGCCAAGGCCTAAAATATAAAGTTGTAAAACAAGGAAATTATTATCGGCGAATTAATAGTGCAAATCAAACCACAATTTATCGATGCTGCTGAGCCGCCAAAAGAAAAGATATATTATTATATAAAACACCTGTTACTGAATAAATTAAATTATTTATAATGTATTAAGAATACAATACTTACATAAATAGTTTTTGTCATGGATAGTAAGGTCAAGGGGGTAAGTTATTGAACTGCCACTAGCGTGTATTGATTCATCATTATGGACAATAACGTGAACACAAAAAATACTTTCGGAACCTTTACTCCTGTCCGTCATGTCGTGTAGGCGTAAGGTTTTGTAAAGTGAGACAGCATTTGTCACTGTCATAATTTTACAATAAATAAAAAAGTGTCAGACGCTTTTTCACACGACAATTTAAAACCACGTGCTAGACCTCAACATGAAAGTGCGTAATTAAAACCGTAGCTCAAATAGTCATTTGTTGCAATACAATATTTTTTTAGTATCTGTGGTAAATTAAAAAAAAATACAATCTAAACAAAATTTAAACCTAAAACTGATCACATGGATATATATATATAACTAGTGGTCCCGGCAGACTTCGTCCCGCCCGGCAATGTCGATTTGACAGTTGTCATTGTTGCGTTTTGTTATACTATTTTTAACAAATCAGCTTAATATTTTTTTCTTTTTTTTTTACTGGAACGTGATAAAAAGTATCCTATGTCCTTTTCCTGGCTCTGAGCTACCTCCCCGCCAATTTTCAGCCAAATCAGTTCAGCCGTTCTTGAGTTATAAACGGGGTAACTAACACGACTTTCTTTTATATATATAGATAAGAATGCTTGTTACAGGAACATGCCTATTATTTAGAATTCACAACAACACGCCTATACAGCCTATGATGGATCTTGTGAACTTGGTCAATCAAGATCAAAACAAGTCCAAAAAAATCTAGCTGAGTGTGACAAATGGACTGATATCATATGCACCTAAAGTCCAATATTGAACTTACTAGGACATATTAATTAGCAACTAAAACTAGTAATTTTATGGTACAGCTAACGTGGCCAGACGTCTCATTTTGAATGGGACTGTCCTATTTTGTAATTACGAATCCCGGAGTCCCCGAAATAGTCTCTGGGAAAATTGTCCTATTTTCCAAAAACAGAACAATTTTACCCAGATTTCGAAAATCAAAAATCTTAATCTTGTACAGTTTAAGATACCACTACAAAACGTTAACCCCAAAATGGCTTTATTGCAGGAATGGAAGGGCGGCGCTGTCTGTGGCCCCGCGGGCGCGCTGTAGGGGGCACTAGCGTCATCAACTATATGCTGTACACTCGCGGTCGCCCCGAGGACTGGGACCGTATCGCTGCTGATGGAAACTATGGATGGTAAATTAAACATTGATCCATTAAAGACGACAATGAAAAAAAAACTCACACTAAAGATGGCAATGGAAAAATGGCCCTATTGGTTTAGTGGTCAAAACCCCTGACTACGAAACCAGAGGTTGCGGGTTCGAATCCTGCTGGGGAGTCTATGCGATAAACTCGAAAATGTGTTTCTGAGTTAATCACATATTATTATATATTTACCTACTGGATCTATTTAGAAAATTGCGCATATTTATTTTAATTTTATTTATTAATTATTATGAATGTATTACATAAATTCTCGTCTCGGTATTGGTAATCGAACTCCGAAATGGCTGGATCGAAATTTGATGATAATCGTTTAGTCGGTTAGAAAAACTACGATCCTATTAGCGCCTTAAACCGGTTTTTAGAAATACAAAGTTTAAGAGAATTATACTAATAGTTATATAATTAGACAACAATGTTTACATTTGTTGTTAGCCTTCTTAACATAAAACGAAGGCCTATTTTTTAGTTACATTCAGACAGTAAATAATATATACAAACTTTACACTTTACATTAACATAATATCATTTAAAATTACGTTTTATTTTAGGTCCTACTCTGACGTCCTCCCTTATTACATACGATTAGAGAGGTCAAATTTGATGGAAAACAACGAAAATCCTTACAAGGGTCATAGTGGCAAAGTTTCTATAGAACATCCTCCTTTTAGGTATGTTACGATAATGATTGAATCATACAATCATATTACTAATGGCTGCAATGTTAATCTGTTTATATTTAACCTTTACAGAACCAGATTAGTCCAAGCATATTTAGAAGCCGGAAGATCATTTGGCGATCCAACTGTAGACTATAATGACCCCGGTAAAATAGGTCTTGGTTACGCGCAAGTGACAACGTCTAAGGGTCACAGACACAGCTCCGCAAAAGCCTATCTACACCCCCATAAGAACCGGAAAAATCTTCACGTATTACCAGAGACCATAGCTACAAAGGTCATTATCGACGAATCAACTAAAATGGCAACGGGTGTGGAATACGTCCGTAACGGCATAAGATTCACTGTAAAAGCCAGAAAAGAGGTTATTCTATCTGCTGGACCAATAGAGTCGCCAAAATTGCTGATGCTATCAGGAATCGGCCCTGAAGATCATCTCAAGAAATTTAACATTACAGTTATTCAGAATCTAAGCGTTGGAAGAACGCTATACGACCATATTTCCTTTGACGGAGTTGTATTCACATTGAATAGGACAAACATAAGTTTGATAGAGGGAAGAGAAGCTACGCTACCCAACATAATCAGGTGGATTAACTATGGCGACGGGCCCATCGCTTCACCTGGTGGAGTAGAAGGTCTCGGTTTCATCAAAACCAAAGTACCCTACGAACCAGACTATCCCTTAGACCTCGAAGTGTTCTCATTAGCAGGGTCTCTCGGGTCTGATGGAGGTGGAGCTATAAGAAAGGGAATGAGAATAAGGGACAACGTATTCAATCCGGCTTTCGGATCGATCGTCAACAGAGAAACATGGAGTGCCTTTCCGCTCCTCCTGTATCCAAAATCAAGAGGTTACTTGGAGTTACGAGACACAAACCCATTGAGTCCTCCGAAAATTTTCAACAATTACCTCACACATCCTCGGGACTTGGCAACGTTATTAGAGGGAATTAGGTACGTGATTAGAATGGGAAACTCACCGGCATTTCAAAAATACGGAGCGAAACTTCACCAACCCGATTTTCCGGAGTGCAGAAATATCACTTTCAACACAGATCAGTTTTGGGAGTGCGCTCTTCGTCAAATAACTACGACAGAGCATCATCAGATCGCTAGCTGCAAGATGGGGCCAGTTCAAGACCCTGATGCGGTAGTTGATAATGAACTGAAAGTGTATGGAGTAGATAGATTAAGAGTTATAGATAGTAGTATTATACCTAGACACATTGCGGCACATACAAACGGGCCAGCTATGATGATTGGTGAAAAGGGCGCTGATCTTATTAAGCTTACTTGGAGATAGCATCTAGTCAATGTAAAACATTGTGTACATATAAATAACTTACATCAATATTAAAGACAATGTTTGTTATCAGATATATTTTTTTATTACATAAAGATTAACAAACACCCATTCACACCAAAACGAACACGAAAGTGACTCTGTCTGTCCATCTGTCATCTTTAAACTGCTGAAATTTAGTACCTACGTATAGTGGTTAGATAAAATTATAATGGAGTTTAAATCTTCCTGGGTATAAAAGGAAATGCAATTTTTTTGAGAAAACGCCTGTCGGTAAATACTAAAAAGTAAGCATGTTCTAATTAAATTTTTGCATTCAAATTTAGTCAGGAAATTCGGATAAAAATAATCTACATATTTTACATAGACGAAGTCCTAGGCAGAAGCTATATTTTCAAATATGTACTATATTTGTAACTAAGATAAAAATTGTAGCTGCTTACCTGGCACTGATGTCATTGTTTAACAAAACCATTATCTATTCATACCTAATTTTATAATAAATTCCATAACGGGGTATCTAATATATAGAGAGAATATTGAGCTTGAGGAAATAAACTTTAAATAAGAAACAGAGTTCGTTGACCTCATATAAATATTAGTTCGCTTCAAACGGTGACCCCACCTAATAAACTATTTATATTATTGAACTCGCAATTTTCTCCTCTTTAATTTGATACCACGCTCGACCACTTTTTCTGTAATTATGTTTTTCAACCCCATTTAACCCCGTGCTTTCGTAACCCCTTTCCTGATTAAGCTCATGTTTGAGCTTTAAAATTATATAGAGGTCGCTCCTAAATTATTACTTACTTTCCAAATTTTATATATTATTATAAAGGTCTAATCTTTAAAAATCTAAGTCAAGATATTTTAAATTCTTCTCTGAGGGGAGTGAACCGAGAATTCGAAAGACCAGAATCTACGTGAAATATAAAAATTTGCTCAAATTTTACTAAAGGAGTTTCGATCCTAACGCATACTTCACAGTCAGATCAGAAATAAGAAAAACCAACTCTCCTGACCATACCATTTCCAGTTTCATAAAAAAAAACCATATCGAATTCATAAAAAAAAATCCATATCGAGACAAGATACTCGAAGTTTTTGGCATCCGAGTACGATGACCTAAGCACGGTTTGGTCTAAGCACAAATCGTACGATGTAGCGCCAAAATTAATAAATTTAAAATTTAGAATGAAAACTGAAGTGATTCTCCTTCATATGATGTAATTAATATTTTTACCATAAATTAAGAAATAAAAAAAGGACAAATAAATATTTCACTTACAATGGGCTTCTCAATATTATATACGTATTGAAGCACATACTTAACTTGTCATAATCACTTAGACGGTACAAACGAAGGCAAACTTGTCTATGAAGGATCTCTTCTATTCCCAGTTAAATATGTGCAGTTTAAAAACTAAGACGACTAATCGATAAATATAAATACTTAGTAATAAAACTCAATGAAGTTATTAATTATCTTACGGAAGCTACTGCGCGTCAAAAAACCGCAAGTAGCGCTAGTGTATAATGAGATCTAGCTGTCATGTTGCACCAATGACAGAAAAGCTACTGACCTGTGATTGGTGAACATGACAGCTGGACCTCATTCTATGATTTTTGACATGCGCCAACTCCTATTATATTACATTCATAGTAATTAGGAACAGCTTAAAAGTGATACACCAAATAGGTGTGGAACACCGAATAGGTACAAACCTCACTTCACTGACATAACTACTAGCTAGTAGCTATAGGAAGCACAATTTGTATTTTATGTTCTAAATATAGTTTCCGCTATAACATAAGCCGAAGACTTAGCCCAGAGTCAAGCAAACGATTTGATACATGACAACCGGCTTCTAAATTATAGTCACAGTCATGGTCAAGAGCTTAGGCAGTCAACATGGCTATTAAAATCATTACATTGTTTTATTTATGTGTAACTTTAAGTAATAGTGACACGTTAGATGGAGCTTCAGTAATTGATGAATACGCAGTACCGACAGAGTGTAATTTTGCTGGATGTCACAAGGTTAGGGAAAAAAGAGCTGACGAAGTGGTCCCAGGACGGAGTAGAGTTATAGAAGCTATGTTGAACACTACTATGTTTAAATTGAATCCGCCAGAACCAGACATATTGTCCTTTCTGAGGGACAAATATGAGCTGCCTAAAGGTATGTTACATTTTATTGAGCCGTTAGTTTTGTAATTAAATTCAAGGAAAAATTAAAACGTTGATAATTTTTATTCTAAACTAGCTTCTCCCCGCGACTTCGTCCGCGTAGAACTCCTCCTTTTTGCAGTCGGTTAAAAAGTAGCCTATGTCCTTTCTCAGGCTCCAGACTTTCTTTGTACCAAATTTCATTTAAATCGGTCCAGTAGTTTTCGCGTGAAAGCTTAACAGACAGACAGAGTTACTTTCGCATTTATAATATTAGTAGTGATAATCTCTTACTCGAACGTAACTGTCTGCATGTCTGACTGTTACTGTTACACCCAAACCGCCAAGAAACGGCAGGATATATAGATTCATCCATCTTCCCTTTTCTTCTTAAACTTGCACCCTTCACAGAGTTGTAGTGGAATTTATTACAACAGCTCGAAACAAATATTGGATATCCGAAAGACTCTAAATCCTATGCAAACAAAGTTGTACACTTAATAGGATGTTTGTGCTTGCGTAATGCGTGTATAGTAGTGTATACCTATACAAACCTGAGAAAAAATATTTATAGCGTGATTTAGACAAAGACCTAGAATGGTAAATAATGATATTTTTTGCATTTGCATATAATCTCATAATATATTATATGTGTATGAGGTTGGTCGATATTTTCCACTTTGGAACACAACACCAAAAAAAATTAATTAAAATATTTTAATTAAATTGAGAACCTCCTCCGTTTTCTTAAGTCGATTCAAAAAGGATTTTTAATATTGTTATTTATAAACATTGCATTAACTTAGTACTTAGATGCTTTTTACCGACAAACAAGGTTCCTATTGTTATAGCGCCTACGAGTTTAAAAATAGCAAATATGTTTTAAAGAGTGTAGGAGCCTAGTTTTCGACATGTTCAAAATATGTACTTACTAATAAAATAATGATCTAGGACCTCTTCTTGCGATATTATTTATTATGTTAATTATATATTTTATAAAACGTGGGTAGATACTTACTTGCTTACGCAACTAAAAAGGTTATTAATAGTTTTTATCACAAAAATAAAACAAAAACAATCTGCGCATTATTATATAGGTAACAGACAGAAGTCAGGTTATGTAAATGAAAACATTTTTTTTCTAAGCAAAATATATAAATGACCTTTAAATCTACATTAAGATAAACAAGTTTCATATTAGGCCTCTAAAACCAAAGGACGTAGTGTTTCCTAAACTTTCCTGTCTGCCGCCAAATTAAACACGTTTTAAAGAATGCAGGGCATGCGTGTGGCTACCCCAGAAGGACGAGCAGCAGGACGAGTGAGGTGGCCACACGCATGCTCTGCTTACTTCCTTCGCGTATCCGCTAATATGTGACCAGACAGACACAGAGAACCTGTAATGTCTACAGAGTATGTCCAATTTCTTTGTGTCATTTAAATTTATATTTGCATTACAATTTTAATTAGGCTCCAAAAATTCGTCGTGAAACTATAGTCGTAAGTTTGGCAACATTGGAACCTATATTTATATTATTCTGTCTAATCTGTGGCACAATTAAGCGCGTTTTAAACGTTTCTTTTCAGGTTTTAAGGGGCCGTTGGCAGAGTACGATTTCATCGTGGTAGGGGCTGGATCCGCGGGAAGTGTGTTAGCTTCGCGGCTTAGCGAGGGTCGAAGGGCATCTGTTTTGCTCCTAGAAGCTGGTTTGGGCGAATCCATGTTGACAGATGTCCCTATACTTGCACCTTTCTTCCAACAGACAAATTATGTCTGGCCATATTTAATGGAACCACAGCCTGGAGTGTGTATGGGTGAGTACATTCTTTAATTACCTTATCTTTGCGTATCAGGTTCTATAATCGTATGTAAGAAGCAAAGATGCTGAAATGACGCAATCTCTATGTGTATTAGTTAAATAAATATGCTCTTCTCTTTGTTACTAACTAGTTATATAACTTTAGACATATAAAAAAACTGATTTTATTACTATGGAATTGAACAATTTAATTATTATTCTTAAACTATTTCCGTATAAATATTTCAGTAAATCTTTTTTTAAGAAAACTTGTCTTCACAATAACATACTTACTTACACAAAACAAAAAGAATTATCCGATTCGGTGCAGACGATCGAAAGTTATACGCATACATACATTTCAGTGATTTATTTTTATTAATAAACTAGCGACCCGCCCCGGCTTCACACGGGGGCTATAAACCTTCCTTAAGAATCACTCTATCTATTTAAAAAAACCGCATCAAAATCCGTTGCGTAGTTTTAAAGATCTAAGCATACATACGGACATACAGCGAAAGCGACTTTGTTTTATACTATGTATTGATAAAGATAGATACGGAAACGGTATCTTCTTCCGACCTTCATAAGAGCTTGTAAAAGCCTAAATTGAATAAATATATTTTTGATTGATTTGATCGATTTGATAATAGACAATATAGATACATAGATTTGTACATCTTCATAAGACACTCAATTGAATAAAAAATGAACATTTCACTCCATAGCCAAACTACAGTCTTTGTAAAATAACCGAGCATAAACAGAAGATTCAGAACTATGTACATCCGTAGAATACCATTTAACTTATAACACAGAATAAAACAAAAAACAAATTTTTATTTATTACTAGCTTTTGCCCGCGACTTCGTCCGCGTAATTTTTAACCCCGTTATGGGGCGAACTTCATTAGAATACGGATCTATATCTGAATCCCTAACAACGTCATCCTGCCCGTTCGAAATTCAAATTAGATAACTTTAGTTAGACAACGTTTGTATGGGAAAAGAAAAGGGCTGTTTTTAGGGTTTTCCCGCAATTATTCGATTTTTTCTCACCGTAAGAACCATCCTTGGACTTCAACGAACATTTAAAAAAAAATTGGCCAAATTGGTCTAGAAGTTGTCGAGTTATGCGCTTACCAACACATTTTGCGATTCATTTTTATATATAAAGATTTTAAGGCAAGGCCAGATCCGTTGGGGTCACATCCTCCGCTGGGTCTAAGAATATTATTATATTTCTCAAGTAATTCATATCGCTATTTTAATAAAATTATGACGTAAATCAATATGTCATTATTTAAAGAATCACGGAAGAAGAAAATAAGTCACATTTTAACCAAATTCACGTAGACATGTTTGTCATGCGGCTATTTTAATAAACAAGCGTCTTAGGTTCGATTATTCCACCCCCTCAAGTAGTATCTGCCCTTTTTTCAAGGATTCGAGGGCGGGCGGTGCTTCTGGCCCCGAGGCCGCGCTGTGGGCGGCACCAGCGTCGTCAACTACATGATTTACACCAGGGGACTCAAGGCGGACTGGGACAGGATCGCGGCAGATGGAAACTATGGATGGTAAGGAAATAAGCATTAATAAAATTATACGTTAGACTTGTCAGCTGAGTCGTGCTACGATTGTGGAAACTGTGAATGTTCCGACACGACAGCCAATAAAATAAAATTAAATCCGTTTATAGGTAAGTAGTTGTTTCATCCCAATCAAAATAATGAACAATAAGTGGCGTTCGTAAATGATTTTGAAGTAAGAATACAAATTTCATTTATTCATTGAAATGAAACAACTACGAGTATAAACGGATTTAAATTCGCCTTTTTTTGTGGGTGACGTTTAGTTCCCATATTCTATATTATTATATATATTATCCATTACCATCAGCCCAGTAGTGCTGCGAATATAGGAACTGTAGTAAAAGTTTTCGGTCCGTCAGCCAACAAAATAAAATAGGCTAGTTAAATCCGTTTATAGTGGCTTCATTCCAATGTGTAATAACCGCGAAGGTATCAAAAATTATTAAATTCCATTTACAATTATCAAAAATGACTGAGACCCTAACTGACCCATTTTGGATCACCAAAATGGGTCAAGCATTTGAAGGATGCTAGGAATTCATGATGTTAGGCAAACGATTTAGACCTAGACTAAACACTTACAAGGCCTCTTAGGAGAAAAGTACTAGCTACGCCCGTGGACGTGCACAATGTCAATCATGTATGTAATGCCTACCCCAGCGCCTCTCACTGCACGCGCCTGTTTACGCTAATGGACTGTACCTATCAGACCAGTCGGTATACAAACGTGAATTCTGTTGCTGGGTTATTTTAAGACCACTTGTAAAGGGGCCAGAAATTGATTGTGAACTATTTTTGAGACTGCCACTAATCTGGGTTTTTATAGAACAACGAGAGCTGGCACCATTTTTTGGGTAGGTATTTGAGGCAAGCTGAAAACTAGTCTTATAGTTCTCCTAGTATACCTAACTCCTGCTAATGCCTATCACACAGGATATAAACAAACAATTATTTACAGATTAAGCATTTAATCTTAACATTTTGTATTATTTGTACTGAACTAGCGTTTGCCCGCGATTACGTCCGTGTAGAAATCGAAAATTGATCTAAGTAATAGGATTTCAAGCTTTTATGTGTGTTTAACATTTTTTAAATAAATTCGTTTGTAGTTTTCAAATAGGTATCAAAAAAAATGTGTCTCTGTCGCACGCGCATAGTAATAGTGTCCTCACGCTCGCACAGTAAGCTTGAAGGACAAATAAAGAAAGGGCAACGTCCCTTTTTCGCTATGCTCGGCGACCGTCCTTTACTAAGAGAAGAATATCGAAAAATCCTTTCTTATCGGTTACCGACGTCATACCTACAAAGAACACACCTTCCACGGTCGAGAATCCGTCATTCAGGACAAATCATTTTATACGTATAGATAATAAAAGATCACACCGGTATCTGATAAAACTTGTTTTCTGTATGTAATCTTATCTACACATACTGATCCAATAATTTCATGTAAATTGTATATTGCGACATCTTTCAACAAAGTCAGATAGTGTATGGTATTGCTTCTGTCTGTATGAATCATACTGTGTATACCCATCGTGATATCAAAATAGATAAAATCTTACTATAAATAACAAACAATTTTCAAAATCATTAGTCATTGAAATGAAACAACTGTAATAGATATAACTCGCATATTTTGTTTTATGCTGTCGTGTCGGAAATGCTAGGGGGGGCACCCTAGAAGTTCCCTGTAGATTTTGATTCCCTTGCGAGTGTCAATTATTATATTACCTTAGGTATATTCTTAGTTTATCTACGCCTGCCCATCCCCCGCTTTACGAAGTCCTAGCTCGCCTGCCCCCTCTTAACAAAAAATCTAGTTACGCTCTTGCAGGTCATGTATTCAAAGCAGAGTAAATTGATGATAGTCTAACACTGAGGAGTTTCACACCTTTCTCAGCTAACATAAAAAAAACCGTTATAGTTGTATAATCCGTTATATATATATACGAGTATAATGTATCCAGTGTGTATAACTATAAACCGGTCGAGCATCAGAAATTGTTAATAAGTAATCAATAAAATACCTGCCGGAATCCGTTATTATTCTCCAGTAATTAAACGAAACTTACCTGTAATAAAAAAATAAATTAAAAATTTAACAAACCCCCGACATAAAAACCTAAAAGCCCTTTAAAAAGTATAACAATAATAAAAACTTAATATTAGTTACCTAAATATTAATCTTTCTACAAAGAAAACGTCATGTCAGGGGGCCCGCTTGTCATTTAGGTGTTACTACTTAATACCTACAATCTACCTAAACCTACGGTCCCCCCGACATGACGTTTTCTTTGTAGAAAGATTAATATTTAGGTAACTAATATTAAGTTTTTATTATTGTTATACTTTTTAAAGGGCTTTTAGGTTTTTATGTCGGGGGTTTGTTAAATTTTTAATTTATTTTTTTATTTCATACTTTTTGTAAGTAGGTAGGTATCTACTACATAAATTATTATTTTAAGTTATTTCCATTTCATATGGAATTTTGTAATGTACATGTTATCCTCTTACATTTAATACCCCACTCGGGTACATTTGTCGATATTGGGTTTACCATTTACACTTTTACTCCCCATAATTTTTGAACTATTCAACCGATTTTCATTACAATTTCAATTTTGTAATCTACACACGATCCTCTTTCATTTGATACCCCACTTGGGTATATTTGTAGACATTTGGTTTTCCATCCCCACTTTGACACCCTATATTTTTTGAACGACTCTACCGATTTTCATTACAATTTCAATTTTGTAATCTACACGTGATCCTCTTTTATTTGATACCCCACTTGGGTATATTTGTAGACATTTGGTTTTCCATCCCCACTTTGACACCCTATAATTTTTGAACGACTCAACCGATTTTCATTATAATTTCCATTTTGTAATGTACACGTGATTCTCTTTCATTTGATACCCCACTCGAGTATGTTTGTAGACTTTTATTTTTCCATCCCCTCTTTCACCCCCCCTAATTATTAAACTACTGAGCAGATTTTCATCAAACATAGCTAAGAACACTCCCGACATATACACCTTTCAAATAAAAAAAACAGAATCAAAATCGGTTCATGCGTTAGGGAGCTATGATGCCACAGACAGACACACACACACACACACACACACACACACAGACAGACAGACAGACAGACACGTCAAACTTATAACACCCCGTCGTTTTTTCGTCGGGGGTTAAAAAGAAATAATATTAAATGTGAATTGGCACCAGACTAGGCATCTTAAAGATCTAACATTGAGTATAAATAAAATAGTACTAGATCGATTATTGTGGGTTGTAACTTTTGGGTTGTTAATATGTATTTTTCAATGTTGAATAAAACAAAACAAATATACCAGAAACTAAAACATTTAGGGATATGAAAAATGGACGTAGGCTGATCTTCAGATATGCAGATAAAAATTAATAAAAATCGAATATTTTATATATTATATTAAATACTATCAGTGACTATGAGATTCAGCTGCTTCATGTGCAGTGGTGCGTCATCAGATATCATATTATCCTATACCGACTGAATTGGCTGCAATTCGTCCTAATTATACATACAGTCTACACGCGTAAATTATATTACTCACTAAGTAATGTGAAGAGAAACATGCATTATTCCACGGTACTATCTTGCCAATAAACACGTTGGAGTTGCTATGGTAATAAATTGTGTTGTGATATTCGTGTATTGAAAAAATCTTTTTATCTTACCTTAAGAATTCACCCCTGAGAAATTAGCTTAATGTTTCGCTAGAAACATACGAGGTAAATAAGCGAATGAATATTTTGCAACGCGAGGCCTTTACAACGCATCATTTTCCTCGCTTATCTCTGATAACAAACATCTTTCATAACTTCTACTTATTATTCCAGGTCGCACGATGATGTTTTACCTTACTACATAAAATCAGAAAGAGCAAATCTACGTGGATTAAAAGATTCGCCGTGGCACGGCAGAACAGGCGAACTCGCTGTAGAGGACGTTCCGTTTAGGTTTGTAACATAACTTTGATTATTTCAAGCCATTATAGATAAACCACTAAACTAACCAATCATTTATTACAGATCGAAATTATCAAAAGCATTCCTTGATGCAGCCAAATCGCTGGGAAATCGAAGAGTCGACTACAACAGTCCAGACGGCTATGGATTTAGTTACATACAGGCGACAATGTCCCGGGGGCGACGTCATAGCAGCGCCAAAGCCTTCCTTCACGATAACAAGAAAAGAAGAAACCTGCACATATTACCCAGCAGCAGAGTCACCAAAATTTTAATAGACCCCGTATCGAAAACCGCCTACGGAGTCAGATTCGCTCGCAATGGTCGTATGTACGAAATACGAGCACGTAAGGAGGTCATTCTCTCAGCTGGCCCCATCGAGTCGCCCCATCTATTGATGCTTTCGGGAATAGGTCCCAAAGAAAACTTAGAATCCGTAGGAATACCCGTTATACAAAACTTACAAGTCGGTCAAACCTTATACGACCACATATCGTTCCCTGCATTGGCATTCATTTTAAACACTACACGTTTAACATTGGTCGAGAAAAAGATAGCCACAGTTGATAATACTGTTCAATTCATGCAGTACGGTGATGGCCCCATGTCATCTTTAGCTGGAGTGGAAACTATAGGATATATTAAGACAAATGTATCGGAGGAAGTCGGTGACATTCCAGATATCGAGCTGCTTGGAAGTTGTGCAGCTTTAGCTTCTGATGAAGGTAACATCGTAGCAAAAGGAATCCGGCTTAGTGACTGGTTATACGACTCCGTTTACAAACCGATCGAGAATGTGGAAAGCTTCACTATACTATTTATGTTGCTGCATCCAAAATCCAAAGGTTACTTGGAGTTGCGTTCAAAGAACCCTTTCGAAGACCCGAAGCTATACGGGAACTATTTGCAGCACCAACAGGACGTAGACACGATGATTGCGGCAATAAGATACATTCAGAGGTTGGTAGGTACGCCTCATTTTCAGAAGTACGGGTCAAGGTTGCATAGTAAGAGGTTTCCTAACTGCAAGCATACTGATTTCGATACGGACGCATATTGGGAATGCGCGGTGAGAACTGTCACGGCTACGCTACATCACCAAATTTCGACGTGTAGAATGGGGCCACCCACTGACCCCTGGGCTGTCGTAGACCCCGAATTGAGGGTATACGGTGTTAACAACCTGAGGGTTATCGACAGTAGTGTGATCCCGAGGACCATAGTTGCACACACTAACGCGCCTGCCATAATGATTGGTGAGAAGGGAGCAGATATGATCAAGACTGCATGGAGACTGTAATAAAATTTGATAAGATTTTTGTTTATTTTTTTTATTAAAACCTACCATCTTATAAGCACAAGAGCATATATCTAGAGAGTATTAAGTAGGCATACGGGAATACAGGAGCCATATTCATTTCTCTGCAAATTAGGATCCTACGTAGGTGGGTAATAATAATTGCTAGATAGATTAGTAAGACTTATAAGCGGAATTCCTACGTTTCTACCAGCTACCTACTACTACCTACTAATAGGTAGGTAGGTATGTATTTATTTAACAAGACAACAATAATAACAGAGAAAACATACCTACAGGTAAGTATAAGTTTATAAGTCGTAAATTCGTTACGCACTTGAAAAAACTGAGTTAAATTTATACCTACTATTAAATGGTTATATAAAAGACTGATAATAGCATCACATCATCCATAAAAAAAATCGTTATCTATCATAACATTTTTCTTTGCATCTGTAGTCTGGACCGCCCAATTAATAATACTTACTAGCTCAGTCTGTTAAATCGAGTGACCTTGGTCCAAATCACATGTATATTTAGGCGTGTCTGTTCTTTTATACCTATCTACTAGTTAACCTACGCCTTTTAACGGGGAATATCGTACCTAAATGGGATTCCCTCGTATTGCATCATAAATGTTTCATAGCGATATGAATAAAATTATGTAAGTAGGTATATTATTATAAGTACAAGAAGAATAAACCAGACTTGAGTTTTGAATAAAATGAGGAAAATATATTTTTTCCTTAGGTACCTAGGCCAGCCTAGCCTACCTATTTATAGGTAGGTACCTAACTAACTGGCTGCTATAAATTTTATAGAAATAGGTAATATTACTAATATTAGATGACTGCTCCTATTAGATATTATAGTGCGACACCGATAGTCAACACCTATTTCACTACGATCTCGATTTCATGAGGAAATAAATAAAACAAAACAATAATGTGTTAACTATGTGCGTAAATACCTACATATTACTTGTACAATTCTGCATATTAGATAGAAAAAACGAGTCAAAAATAGATTTAAGCGTTCGAGATTGCATACTAATTACTTGTCGGCTTTGCCGCCCGGATCAGTAATGTACGATTTCATTCATTGAAAAGTTAAATATTCGTACATATACGGTTTATTATTGTCATTCGTAAATTCAAGTTGTTGCTGTCAGAATGTCAAGTACAAATTAACTATAATAAATATTATTATATTCATATCGGTACCTGAAACTATGAGCGCCTCATTCGGACCGACAGTGTGAATATTTCCCATTTTTTTATTTGAATTCAGGAACAACTACACTACACTTGAAATCACACACTACACACGCACGAACTATAAACAAAACAACTGACTGATATTCTGTAATCAATACGCGGGATGCAGACGCGCTAAAACCGACACTAGACGCCGCACTCACACGACTAAAGCCACGGACTGACTAAATAGCGAATCTAAATACTGATATTGACGATTTGTATCCTATTTTGACAACTGGGACATTGACAACTGAATATAGATAGTTCCGTCTAGACATTCAGCGACTAGCGTCACATTAGGGTGTTAAAGGGTGCACAATATGACGTCACAGATAAAAATCTATATAATTATAGATGATAGAACTGCTATTAATATAAAACTGCTTATAATAAACTAACCACTGACTAACTCTGCTAAAGTTTGAAGAACCAAACAATAAATTTATTTGTTATTATTCAAAAAACTGTTTAAAATTTTCATCGTGCAAACGACGTCTAATTCATTTCCGAACGAACTTCATGCCGTTGCAATCCTATTCATCGTTTGCGCTTGTCTTCTCTGTCGCCGTTCGCAAACGTAACGTGTTTGTAATGGCGGATTGTGATTGTTTGTAGAATTACAGTTACTTTTTATGCCATTTGTTCCTTATTTCTTAGTAATAATCATTATAACAACAGTTCCAAAGATATAGTAACATATCCGCTATTCATAAAACATCGCGTTTTGTTAGTTATTAGATTATTGAATGGTTTATAGGGCATGAAACCAGTGTGTAACAATCAAGTTAGGTAGTTGAAAATTTGCCCTTGTCTTGTCGATAACTTACGAAAATGTCTGACACGAGTGATCTGGACCGTCAAATCGAGCAGCTGAAGAGATGCGAGATAATAATGGAGGCGGAGGTGAAGGCACTTTGTGCTAAGGCGCGAGAAATTCTCGTAGAAGAAAGCAACGTTCAACGAGTAGATTCCCCTGTAACAGTACGTATTTCTATTTGCATACATTACTTAATTGTTTTAAGAAAATCTAAATATTGTCATCAATAAAATAACCAGATTTAGTACACTCATATTAGGTTTTCCATACTGCATTATTTAACCTTACCACTCTCTTTTTTTAACCAATATTAATATAAGTGCATCAATTTGACTGCCTAGACCTCGCGAATAATGTACTAAACGTTATGTTTTCAATTAAAAATTGGTAAAAAAATCAGTCAAATGGGTCATGGGCATTAAAATTAAATATAAAGTAAATATGTATAAGTGAGCAATATTGTTTTTACAGGTGTGTGGTGACATACATGGACAGTTCTATGACCTGAAGGAATTGTTTAAAGTTGGTGGAGATGTTCCAGAGACCAATTATCTTTTCATGGGAGACTTCGTAGACCGAGGATTCTATTCTGTTGAAACCTTTCTACTCCTCCTAGCATTGAAGGTAAAGTATTGATTTAAACAGGATGTTATTTTAATTGTATGCAGTACATAGTTCATCACATTACTGTTTTCAAGAGTTTAAAGTGTTGCCTTACATTATAAAACAAACCCCTGTATAAAATTTCAAGCTACTAACCCATTAGTTTAGGCCCTGCATTGATATTACAGTCATTAAGTCAGCTTCTCCTTTTATCTATCTTCTATATAAATAAAAATTAATTGCTGTTCGTTAGTCTGGTTAAAGCTCTAGAATGGCTGAACCGATTTGGCTGATTTTAGGTTTGAAATGTTTGTTGAACTCCAGGGACATTTGAAATGTTTGTTAAAAGGTGAGAAAACTCGAAAAAAAAATGGCAACCGTGATACGAAGTTTGCTGGGTCAGCTAGTATATTATATAGATATAAAGTAAATAAGTCTTTAAATCTATATATACAAAAGAAAGTTGTGTTAGTTACCCCGTTTATAACTCAAGAATGGCTGAACCGATTTGGCTGAAAATTGCTGGAGATGTAGCTCAGAGCCAGGAAAAGGACATAGGATACTTTTTATCATGTTCCGGTAAAAAAAATATTGAATGGTTAATGCAACGCATCTTTGCCGGGCGGGACGAAGTCTGCCGGGACCGCTAGTTGCTTATGATTATAAGCAGAACATAATATGTGTAGGTTCGGTACCCAGACCGCATCACCCTGATCCGAGGCAACCATGAGTCGAGACAGATCACACAAGTTTATGGCTTCTATGATGAGTGTTTACGGAAATATGGCTCTATCACAGTATGGAGGTAATCATTTTATTTCTTTAGTCATTGAGGTGCATAGGTCCATATTATTATGGCGTGATATTTGCGTTATGCCATTCTGAAATACTTTTAGTATGAAAAATCTTGGTCAATATATTTTCTCGCATAAGTTAAGTCAATTTGATTTTATGGAATGAAATGAAAGTTGATTATGCTTGATCCTGCAATCTCATAATACACACTCTGCTTAACTCAATATACATACTAAATATACTTAGTGGGGGATTTGCAATAAAATAGACAATTCTACCAAAAATGTGCTGATATGGTAAAATGAAATAGCTGATACTACTGGTACCTAATACACAGTCACTAAGTGCTATTTTATGACAGGCATGATGACAACTGTTTATTTTGTCCTCAAGTAGATTACCAAAAATTATTAAATATACATTTTTTCTTTTCTCAATCAAACAGTAAAGGACAAAGATAGTGCTTGAAAAGTTCCGTCAATATAATAATATCAGAGTAACAAATTATTTTGAGATGTCACACTATTCTAGTAAAGGTGTGAATTATCTGTTCTACTAATGATTTCAATTCCCATTTTCAGATATTGCACAGAAATATTTGACTACCTCTCGTTGTCTGCGATCATCGACGGGCGGATATTCTGCGTGCACGGCGGGCTGAGCCCGTCCATCCAGACCCTCGACCAGATCCGCACCATCGACCGCAAGCAGGAGGTGCCCCACGACGGACCCATGTGCGACTTACTCTGGAGTGACCCGGAAGGTATTGCATAAGAATAAGAAATATTTATTTAGTGCCTAGGTACTTAACCTACGGGTAGGTAATTAGCCAGAGGGGGTAAATCTTGTATTTCGCGGGGTTACTATCAACTGGTATTTGTCTCGAACGCCGAATTTCAAAGTTACCAGGACAGCATAGACTAGCATGCAAGTTTGTCGTTGGGAGGAGGGGTAAAATCAGTGACCCCAGTTAACAGACCAAAAAAGGTTAAGAACGACTAATTTAGTGCTATATGTAGTTACAACAAACATAGAAAGTACATCTACACTAATATAGTAAAGAGGAAAGATTTGTTTGTTTATTTGTATTAAATAGGCTCCAAAATTACTAAACCGATTTAAAAAATATTTCACTGTTGGAAAGCTACACTCGATTCCTGAGTGACATAGGCTATAGAATTACTATTAAAAAAATTACCTGTAATGAATGTTTCAGATACCCAAGGCTGGGGGGTGTCGCCGCGCGGCGCTGGCTACCTCTTCGGTTCCGACGTGGTAGCGCAGTTCAACGTATCAAACGACATCGACATGATCTGCCGCGCCCACCAGCTCGTGATGGAGGGCTACAAGTGGCACTTCAACGAGACTGTACTCACTGTGTGGTCTGCGCCTAACTACTGTTATAGGTATGAAGGTTATAGTTTATTCTTCTGTCTGTGACTTCGTCTGCGCATGATGAGTATTTTACTATTTTACACAATAACGTTATAAATATAGCCTATATGTTATTCTGGTGTAAAAGTTATATTATTCAAAGGTTTCATCAAAATCCATTCAGTTGTTTTTTACATGAAAGATGTATAAACATACATCCTTACATTCTTACGAACTTTCGCGTTTATAATGTTAATAAAATATACATCTTACGGCACGCGCCGTTTTAAACTAATTGTATTTTTTGTATTGTAGAGTTGCATGCCTTTTGAATATGAGCCACCACTAATTTATATTAAGGTGATTTTGTATTACATTGACCTATTATTTATTAATCTTTGTTAACAGATGCGGCAACGTAGCAGCGATATTAGAATTGAATGAAAATCTCCAACGAGAATTCACAATATTTGAGGCCGCCCCGCAGGAGTCTCGAGGTGTGCCGTCCAAAAAACCCCAAGCAGATTACTTCTTATAATGTTGCTTACAATAGACAATGAGTAATCCACCATGGTTCTAGTATTACGTTATATTGTAGTGACAAAAATGTTTCAATGTGGACATAATGTTTATTGTGATTTTAAGACTGGTAAGTGTAGCAAATTGAATGTGTTTTGATCAACCAAGTTTTAGTATTTGCAATGATGGTTCAGTTCTATTTGAAGATACAGTGGAGTTCCTCTTTGCTCAAATCAAATGATTCAACACAAATAATGCTGCAAACAAATCAATGGCGGAGGTCAGTTGGCGAAGTGAGAAAATATTAAATAAAAAAGGATAAAATGGAGCAGCCAAACCGTGAAATTCACCACTGTGTACTTATAATAGCTAGGGAAATAGTGCTCGACACCCTGCACTTTTTGACTATGCGATGAAACTTGGCACAGTTGATCCTTAGGTAGTCCTGAGTGAATTTAGACCGGTAGCCATCAGTAGCCCCCCCGCATTTTGTGGGGGGAGGGGGGCAAAGTTCGATCCTGCCGCGCTTTAATTGAAGCAATATTTTTCTCAAACTATAGTAATTATGTGGTGCGATATATCATTTTCGGATAAATTAGGGATGAGGAATTCACTTTTTGAATAAAAACAATGCACTTTCTTACAAAAATAATTAATAAAGTAGAAAAAACTAGAAATTGATTTTTGATTTTTTTTATATAACTGCCTATATTTTTACTAAGTATGACAAAAATCTCAAAACTAAAAATACGATCGGAAAGCTACACTAATTAGCTTTTTAAAAATATATAACTTTATATATAAATAATTTAATTCATAGGAGGAAAAAAAAATATTAATTGTCGGTCAGGGTGCTCTCAATGGGTGTTCGTCCGTGAAGTAGGGTTAGGTATTGTTTTAAACACACAAATAGTGCACATATTTTATAGTTTTAAATACAGTTGATCCTTAGGTAAACCAGAGTGAATTTAGACCGGTAGCCATCAGTAGCCACCACGCATTTAGTGGGGGGAGGGGGGGAAAGTTCGACACTTCCGAGCTTTAATTGAAGAAATATTTTTCAAAAACTATAGTAATTAGGTGGTGCGATATATCATTTTCGGATAAATTAAGGATGAGGAATCTATTTTTTGAACAAAAACAATGCACTTTCTCACAAAAATAATTAATAAAATAAAAAAAACTAGAAATTGAAATTGGAGTTTTTTTATATAATTACCTATTTTATATTACGTATAACAAAAATCTCAAAACTAAAAATACGATCAGAAAGCTAGACTTATTAGCTTTTTAAAAACATACAACTTTATATATAAATAGTTTAATACATAGGAGGAAAAAAATAATATTAAGCATCGGTCAGGGTGTTTTTAATGCATGTTCGTCCGTAAAGTAGGGTTGGGTGTTGTTTTAAACACACAAGTGGTGCAAATATTTTATAGTTTTAGATTTTTTACTACCTTTAATGAAACAAAGACCCGTTTCTATGTAAATACTTCGTTATATATTTAATTTGTACTAAGGTATCACAAGATCCACTATAGACACAGAGGTAAGGTCTAAACATTTAACCTGCAGTTCTTGTGCATTTACATTTGCCGCAGTATTTTTATTTATTCATTAACTTTCTTTACTTTACAACCGAAACTCAAATAAATGTACCTACCTACCTAAAAATACTGGCCCAGTGCGAGTCGGTCTCGCGCACAGTGGGAACCGTCCAAACCTGTAGGTAAATAGGTTTAAAAATATTTATATTATATTAATGTAACTAAAAATGTATGGTATTCACAATTTTCCCTTTATCTGTGCTAATAGATGTTGCTTGGTATAAAATTTAAAGTTTCTAAGTTCATGGGAAGTACCTTGTAGTTTATATTTCCTTTGCGATTGTCGAAAATTAAGTATATATAAGTTTGAAAATATTTTATTATATGATGTAACTTAAAATTTATAGTTTTTGCAATTTTCCCTTTATCTGTGCTATAAGACATTGCTTCGTACCAAATTTCATGATTCTGCATTCACGGGAAATACTCTATAGGTTTTGATTTCATTGCGAGTGTCGAGAATTAGGTGTATAAGTTTAAAAATATTTTTTTTATACAATTTCACTAAAAATATATGGTTTTCATAATTTTCCCTTTATCTGTGCTATAAGACGTTGCTTCGTCCCAAATTCCATGATTCTGTGTTCACAGGAAGTACCCTGTAGGTTTTGATTCCCTCGCGGTTATCAAAAAATAGGTGTATGAGTTTTAAAGTATTTTTTGTTATTTAACATAACTAATAATGTATAGTTTTTGCGATTTCCCCTTTATCTGTGTTATAAGATGGTGCTGCGTACCAAATTTCAAAATTCTGAGTTCATGGGAAGTACTCTAGGTATACATTTTGATTTTTGCGAGTATCAAAAATTTGGTAAGTATATAAGTTTAAAAATATTATTATTGCATAATGTAACTAAATGTATACTTTTAGCAATTTTTCCTTTATCTGTGTTATAAGACCTTACTTTGTACCAAATTTCACGACATTGAGTTCACGGGAAGTACCCTGTAGGTTTTAATTCCCTTGCGAGTATTTTGAAATTAGCGGCGGTTTGCGACATTACGGCTGTATTTATTGATTGCTTTGGTTTAAAAGTTTGATCTTTTCAGTTATATATTTATAATATTAAGAACCCTAAAACTATAAAATATTTGCACCACTTGTGTGTTTAAAACAACACCCAACCCTACTTTACGGACGAACATGCATTAAAAACACCCTGACCGATGCTTAATATTATTTTTTCCTCCTATGAATTAAATTATTTATATATAAAGTTGTATGTTTTTAAAAAGCTAATAAGTCTAGCTTTCTGATCGTATTTTTAGTTTTGAGATTTTTGTTATACGTAATATAAAATAGGTAATTATATAAAAAAACTCCAATTTCAATTTCTAGTTTTTTTTATTTTATTAATTATTTTTGTGAGAAAGTGCATTGTTTTTGTTCAAAAAATAGATTCCTCATCCTTAATTTATCCGAAAATGATATATCGCACCACCTAATTACTATAGTTTTTGAAAAATATTTCTTCAATTAAAGCTCGGAAGTGTCGAACTTTCCCCCCCTCCCCCCACTAAATGCGTGGTGGCTACTGATGGCTACCGGTCTAAATTCACTCTGGTTTACCTAAGGATCAACTGTATTTAAAACTATAAAATATGTGCACTATTTGTGTGTTTAAAACAATACCTAACCCTACTTCACGGACGAACACCCATTGAGAGCACCCTGACCGACAATTAATATTTTTTTTTTCCTCCTATGAATTAAATTATTTATATATAAAGTTATATATTTTTAAAAAGCTAATTAGTGTAGCTTTCCGATCGTATTTTTAGTTTTGAGATTTTTTGTCATACTTAGTAAAAATATAGGCAGTTATATAAAAAATCAAAAATCAATTTCTAGTTTTTTCTACTTTATTAATTATTTTTGTAAGAAAGTGCATTGTTTTTATTCAAAAAGTGAATTCCTCATCCCTAATTTATCCGAAAATGATATATCGCACCACATAATTACTATAGTTTGAGAAAAATATTGCTTCAATTAAAGCGCGGCAGGATCGAACTTTGCCCCCCTCCCCCCACAAAATGCGGGGGGGCTACTGATGGCTACCGGTCTAAATTCACTCAGGACTACCTAAGGATCAACTGTGCCAAGTTTCATCGCATAGTCAAAAAGTGCAGGGTTCCCATACAAAGTCGAGCACTAAAAACCCAGCTATAAGGTTGAAAAGTCAATAATAACGAAAAGACCTGGCCATCATTATTCTAATATAACAGTTGTACAAACTATAGTCATCCAAAGCAGGATGTTTATTTGTGTGAAGTATTGTTTTAATATCCTCCGAGAGGTGAATCAAGACATGCACATTTTTTAAATGAGCAGAACAATGATAAAATAAGGATTTCATTAATGTAATTAAGTGGTTCTTTAGGTAGGTTTTACTGTGCTATATAAAGTCATTAAAAAAACACTTGAGCACTGCCGTAAATATAAATTAGGGAAATAGTTTTTGTATAATTTCAACAGCCAAGTTTGACTTTGTATAGTGATCTCATAGTAATTCTCGTGGCCGCTAATTGTCACTTACTTTATTCCTGTATTCTTATTTCTATTACCATCGCGATCGCTGCCACTCCACTATAAAAAATCTGAGTACAATATTTTAGGCAGTAAATGTGTTAATTTATCTTGTGGTTCCTACTTACAAAGTGGCTAATTAGTTCAATGAGTTTAGGATTGTTTTGTTTATTTATTTAACTTGCAATGTAAAGTAATTACCTCCAATTGAGTTTATCCAAATTAAAAATATTTTCTGATTCAAAGCATTCTCAAAGTAAATCCATTTTGTATTCGTACATTATTTTTTACCAATATTAAAATGAAATGCCATACATGTGTTTTATTTTTTAATGTTATCTAAAATGTTCTTAAAACTAATTATTGATTGTAGTGAGGTAGTATCAATGTCAAATAATGAAAATTGTATATATCAGGTACATATAGTTTTGCATAAATCTGGTAATATGTCACCACATTTAGTTGATACTTTTATATCTACTATATTGTCTGCTCTAGTGGGACCTATATTCAGTACAGCAACTTCTTTATTTTCCTCTTTGGCTTGTAAAATTATTCTGTAACTAGAATACACAGTCAAGCTGGATCCTAGTACGAAGACTGCATCACTGTTTGTCACTTGCTGCCTAACTTCTTCCACTCTGTGTTTAGGGACATTATCTCCGAAGAACACTATGTCTGGTTTTAGGGGACCCTCACATTCTGGACACAGTGGCACCCTAAATCTGTCTACCTGTTCCTGAAATAAATATTAAAAGTCGCATAAAATATATTCAGTGGAGTTATGCAGATAAAATGTACAATGATGAGTTAAGATAAGTTTAGCTGGCACTACAGGGATTATGAAGTGTATAAATCAGTCAATCATTGTAAGTTTCACTAAACCTTGAACTCTTTATCTGCTTTAAGTACAGATCTTATCTTTTTGCTCAAATATTTGTCAAGACCAAAGTTCAAAATTAAAAAGTAATAATTTCTAGTTACTTTAGATAATTCCACATCGCCGTCAGGTCGAATCATAGTGAAACTGCTCTCCATGGCTGGGTTATTACGCAGCAGAATGTCCTGCAATTTATCTCGGCTGATCTCATATGGGCAACTAAGACATTTTACTATATACCCAGTACCATGCAACTCAATAACATATTCCGAACCTGCTTTTTGATGTAAGCGGTCAACATTTTGGGTTACTATTGCTGTCACTTTTCCTGCCTGCAAACACAATTACTTATTCAGTTATATTCAATGTTTATTTGGGTTTAATGGCCTACAAATTACTAAAATTGATGGACTCTCCATAATACGAAAATACTTTTTTTAATGTTACCTTTTCAAGATTGTTGATAGCAAGATGAGTTCCGTTTGGCTGAACAGCACTAAATCTGGGCCAGCCGACAAAATTTCTTGCCCAGTATCTCTGCCTTACTTTCGGATACTTCACAAATTCCTGGTATTGAATAGGTTTGTGATTACTGCGAGCATACAAGCCAACCTCCTCTGATCTGTAGTCAGGTATTCCTATAAAGTTTAACTACTTACAACCTTGCGAAAACAGTATATGTAAACACTTCAAGACATAACACGGAATTTACCAGACTCTGTAGATATTCCAGCGCCAGTGAGGACAAGCAATTTTTGATGAGTGTTTAAAAACTCTCGAAGCCTTTCAAAATCTTTTCGTTCTGGAGGTTTATGTTTTGGTACGTACACTATTTGTCTCGCAAATTCTCTTATTTTCAATGGTATTGTACGTGGTAGCATGTTTACGTCTGATAGTATTAAGTAAATATTAAAATACGGAACAATAGTACATATTATAATTAGATAAGCAGCTGACCAACTACGTATTCTACATAAATAACGAGAAATTGATATACTCCTACTGTCCAATTGATGTTAATATAACCACTATAACCAGTTAAAACGTCAAAAACACAAAGTTTAGAAATAGGCGTATCTTTTTAAAACAGTGTGAAATATATTGTCCCAAACATACTTTTGACGTCTGATCGAAATAATGTTGCTATATTTGTTGTTACTCATATTTCCTGTCTGACGACCTAACAAGACTCATCAAAAGAAGCTTTAGGCAATGGTTGTAAAGATTAAAATTGATTAAATGTTATTAAGATGTGACATGTGTCTAACCTTAAAAGAATAAATGAAATGAAATGTTAATTCTTTGCAACTATAGTCGACAAAATGACTCTTTTTAAGTTAAAATCTGCTCCAATTATTTTAATTGAAGATGACTGTGATAAAAATATTGTGCCCCTACTCCTTGAAGTGGCAAGTTATGAGAAAAATGAGTTGAATATGATTTGTTATGAAAAACCAGCTTTTCTCTGGGGTCAAGTATTCAAACATAATAATGTTATATATCATGAAGATTGCGACAAGGAAAAACTTGAACAAGTACCTAAGAATAAATGTTCCATTGTAATAGATTCCATTAATCAAATGATCCTTACTTTAGGCTGGACTGTGTGCTTACATCATTTAAAAAAGTTCATTAAAAATACTAATGTGGTACAGTTAATATTAATATTCCATAAAGACTGCTTGTCACATGCGTCTAAAATAAAACTTCAATTGCATCACTTATCAAGCGCTATAGTTACTTATGATACAACACAATCTTCTAAAGTTAGAGTACTGTTAAAGAAAGGAGGTAAAATATTAAAATCTGATGAAATCATAAGTTATGATAGAAAAACTTCCACATTAAAACTAAATACAATAATAAAAGATTCCAAGAAGGAGGAAGAACCAGAAAAGACACTACCAAGCAGTCTTTCCACATTCAAAATTGAAATGGAACAGACTGAAAAACTAGAAAAGTATAAATTGAAGTTACCTTACATGAGTAAGATAAATGAAGGTGAGAGCAAGGTATACTATGAACCTGATGCTGTGGATGACTGGGATGATGAAGATCCAGACGATGACCTTGATATATGAATAAAATTCTTTAAAAGCACATTTCTTTCAATAATACACCTCATACATATTCTATACAAAAATTATAAGTTTTAATTTTAAACTTATGCAAAAAACACTACTGCAAGATTAACATAGCGCTGCTTTTCTGGAATAGTGTCACAAGCCGAAATGTTTCACCATTCTGAATTGAAATTTATATGTGACAGTTTACAATCTAAAATGGAGTAACAAATTATTTCGAGTTGTGACACTATTCTAGAAAAGCATTATTTTAGATTAAAATGTATTGTTACTTTAGTAGACTAATTTGTTAAATTTAAATGACTTTACTTAGTGGCACAATTAAAGTTAACTCACTATCCAAAAGGACAACAACAAAGGTTTACTTTTTTGTAATAGTAATGAACACGTTCCTCCAGACCAATACAATATTGTGCTGCTATCTATTGTTACCTTAAGTTTTATATAATTTTTTTTAGCCTATGTTAAAGGTCCAGTCGTTTTCGAGCCTATTCATTACTACCAAAGTTTTCCTCTTTATAATATTAGTATAGATTTCAGTAAAACTAAAGAGCAGTAGGCTTGCTGCCTTTACAGCATCATTGGCCTATAAGTGAATGTATTGAGCCTTCAGCACTCAGGTTAGGTTGATTACCATTGGTATGACATGTGGCCCAACTGTGAGTAGATTATTCTATTCAACTACCTGATCAACTGAAGTTCGGCCACTCGCTGCTGGATACAGTTCTTCATGACAAACAGCAGCATCCAGCGGCTTTCACCAGTTCGTTCGTCCACCTCTTCCAGATTATTACAGTCGTTCTTTGACTGCATGAAAGGACTTACACTATGTTTTTATTGATTTAGTAATGCTAATTACTAGAGATAACTGTGTTTTATGAACCAAAAATGTAGGTAGGATGCAAAATTACTAACCTACTTAGAATAAAGGACTGAAGGAATTTAATGATAATGGAACAAGGTACTTCCATCCAGACAAACCCTTGGTTACAAAGAATCACTTTTTATTCGTTTTTCTAAATCGTTACAATTTTGCGGTTTTTTTGTAATTTATTTGCCACGTAACTTATCGACACTACATAAATATCTAATAAAGTAGAAATCCCAGTTCGTGGAAGTAATTTTATTAATGAAACCGTAATTACATCACCACATAATCAGCTCTTAAACTATTTTCATAATTACTCATTCAGTGATTAATTTTCGTGACCTAAATGACTAAACAATCAAATTGATATACAATCATAGAAGGAGAATTCATCAAAAACTCTCCAAATTGCCACATATCATGGAAAAATATGTATTAATTAATTATATTATAATAATGTAACTAAATCAATTAGTTAATAACAAATCAATGACAAATATATTTCTTCGAATTAAAAATATATTATGCAAGCGTTTATAGTACACACAAGCCGGATAATTTTTAAAATGAGAGTCGACACTAGCAATTTAAATACTGTGAGTGACGTAACGAAGCGTCCGGACCCGCGCTCTAAAATGAGCGTAGACGACGACAAAAACAATAATAAGCTCATTAATCGATACACATAATAAAGCTAACAAAATATAATGATAAAAATGATTTACAACCTCGTAACCTAACAAAAGCCTTCCGTTTCGTAATTGCTACCGTTTCTTATGCACTTTTAAATATCGGGACACACATAGACATCGGGGAATAGCGGGCGTCGGGTACATATACACACGGAGAGGAGAGTATGTGGTATCGAGGAGGCCCTTATTCCTTGTCGAGCTCTTTGAGCCGCTCCTCCCGCGGCCGCGCGCCCCCGAATATGGACGACGCCTGCGACGTCGACGCTAACGAGTTGACCGGTTCCTTCACCGTTCGCGGCTCTAGTTTCAGCTTTGGTCTGCCAGTCGTGTCTGCAAATAAAAAGAGAATTCACGAGGTTTAATAAAAGTTCAGAGAATATGTGATTAGACAAGACCTAAATGATTGAGCATGAGAAGTGAATAGATGGTGCTTATATTGAAAGATCTATTTTATCACAGGCACAGTATTATATAAAGTTAAAACGCACGACTTTACGTAAGTCACTTATCAGTTACAGTTTATAAATGAATCCGCAATCATGTTTGAATGCGATTGTGTAAGTCAAAAACTACTTAACAAATATTTTTTCAGTTTTCGTGATAATGGCTTTGTGTATGGCAGAAACGTTTCTATACTAGATTTTAGTACTTACAAAAAGCCAAGCGTGTTGCGGGTTTAATTATATATAGAACTAGCTTCTACCCGCGACTTCGTCCGCGTGGAACTCCTCCTTTTTTGCAGTCGGTTAAAAAGTAGCCTATGTCCTTTCTCAGGCTCCACTTTCTTTGTACCAAATTTCATTTAAATCGGTCCAGTAGTTTTAGCGTGAAAGCGTAACAGACAGACAGACAGACAGAGTTACTAACGCATTTATAATATTAGTAGGGATAGTAGGGATTCCTTACCTGGACGTGAAGCAGGCATGTCATCAAAGTTTCGCCTGGGGGGCGCGCGAGCACCCGGGCCTCCGGGGCCCCCGGGGCCAGCACCGCCACCGCCACCGCCACCGCCGCCGCCGCCGCCCCCGCCGCCGGAGCGGCCCATGCGGCCCCAGTCGCCGGCGCGAGGCTCCTCGGAGGGCCCGCGGGAGGCGCGGCCCTCGCCCCGCGGCCCGTCGCGCTCTCCCCAGCGCTCGCCGCCGCCGCCGCCTCCACCGCGTTCGCGATCTAAATAATAACATAATAATCATCAATATATATCAAATCTGTTAACTGTGTTGGCGGCTTTAGGAAAAAGTAGCATAAAAATCTGGATAGATATTCTAATAAAACTGATAATCATAGGTTAATCATGTTCTAAATCTTTTTAAAGATATTAATTGGTACATCAAAATAGGTATTAATTGGGCATAACTGGATGATCATCTCAAGGTATGTTTTCTATATTAAATATAACAATACTTGTGATAGGTATCGCGTAAAAAAAGAAATAAAGAAGCAAGTAATGTAAGTAGTGTTATTAAAAAAATGCAGAGTATATATGATTAAATACTATCAACATTTCACCCCAAATAAAATATAATGAAGCTAATGATGATGGAACATTCCTTAATTCTAAAAGAAAATATGCTTTCATTTCATGTATGATAGGTACAGACCAACACATGTTAAACAAATTATACCTATATCATGATTCAGTAGGTAAGAATGAATACCAAACAAAGTAATAAAATAAGTAAAACAAATGATAATAAAATCCGAACGTGACCTTGAAGCGCGACAGTTTGATGATACAATTACTACATCACATGCAATTCAACCTGACAAACATATTTTTTTTTTATTAAGCTTACCTTAATAAAAAAAAAATATGTTTTTTTATTGTCCAAAGCAAAGTTCAGTTGACATGTAATGAAAGAAGCTCAAATGGGAGTATTTTGTGAAAATGAGTTTATAAAGGAGCTCACTGCACTAAATACATAGGTACATACATTTCAAATCTTGCATAAATTTCAGTAGGTATTTTTTTTTAATTTTAGTTATGTAAAATGTTGCAGGGAGCACCTTTCAACAAAAAAATCAAAAGCGAGTTTTGCATTACAGTCTAATACATGTCATACAGACAAATTATGTACAATCTTTAATTTAAAAACAATTTGATATATATTTAAGTAAAATTTGAGAATTCTAACAATAGTAGGTACATTACGCACAGAGGCCAGTAAAATAAAAAAAATCTCAGATCTCATGTAATTGTCGTCCGAGGCGAAGCCGAGGTTGACAAAAATGTGATCTGAGGCTTTTTTATTTTACTGGCCGAGGTCAGTATACTATTTTTCTGTTCGACGAAGCCAGAAAGCGGCAATTTCATTTAGCGAAGCGGCCACAAAGTTGGCGCTTTCTGGCCGGAGGACGGAAAAAATATTTTTTTATGTATGTGGGAATTCTTATTACATTGCTTAGTTTCAGACTTGATTGATTAGTATGAACTGTCCAAATTTACCTATTATCAAATTTAAAGATAAAAATATACCCAAACTCAATGCAATATGATTCTTTAGTAAAATTGTACATAAAAAGTAAAGACATTATTGTCTATAGAATATAACATGTGTTGAACTGTACACTGAGCCCACAATTAAATAAAACTTATCTACTGGTCTCTAATTACAATTATAGCAAGTTAAATTTCATCATTAAGTAGTAATTCACAAATGACCATTTACAATTGCTAAATAAGTTCATGTGGACACAATTCACACCTTTTATTAACCCTTGCACCCAAAGTAATAAAAGAGTGAGTCCAACTAGAGCAGATAGACCAGTCGACATAAATATTAATTGCGAGCACAGTGGAAATGTTAGCGAAGCCATGTTACCATGTGTGAAACCTCCACCCTGGTGCCTGGGCCCGCGTCGTTCTCCGTCGAAGTGGTCGTACATACCGCGGCCGCCGCCGCCGCCGCCGCCGCCTCCACCGCCGTCCCTTCGGAAGCCGCCGTCGCGTCCGCCGCGCCCACCATCGCGGCCCTCCCCCCTTCTGCCGCGGTCGAAACCGCCCCCTCTGGAAAACAGCAATTTAACTTGTTAATAGAAAAATAAATAATCAAAGCTTTATTGCAGTCACATGGAAATTTCGAAAATTCTATATTTTATTATCATCTACATAACATAAAACAGTTTCAATATATAATCTTCTAAATTATGCTTTCCCACTTATTAAACAGTATTCATAACTGTTTTTAATTCTGTATACCAAAAGGTATTTTGATATTTATGATAAACAGTAAACTATAAAAAATGTGTCATAAAACATTCTATAGGTACACTACTCAGAAACCTATAAAAATAATACAGGAAAAAACTACTGAAAAGTCAAAATATGGTTATTTGATCAAAATAATGTTTAATAATTCTAAATTATATGCTAGTATTAGAACAGATATAAGTTTCATTTAGCATAGCATCTGATTTCTTACCGATCATTCCTTTTTTCTTCAGCTACATCAATTTTAATGAAGTTTCCATCAACATTCAGATGACCATTCATTTCAATTGCTTTGACCAAATCATCAAGATACTCGAACTCCACATAGCAAAACCCTTTGAATTTGTCCGTCTCTCTATCCATAACTAAACGCACATTTTTAATGGATAAGTCCTGCAAATCAACATCAGAAAATATTGAGTGTAAAATATATTTAGAAGGAGGGTATCAAATAAAAATATTTAGTCATTGAAAGTACACTTTTTGTTCTTGTACAAAGGACTCATTGCATACTTAATTATTTAAAACTTGATTTAATTATCATGGTGGTACATATTTACTTCTCGGCATATGCAAATTACATATTTTTTTATTACAAATTGGTACATCCACTGACACTTCACTGAGAAAGAGTATAATGAATTTGCTATCAAAAAAAATGTTTTAAATATAAATAAAGGAACATAGTGGATATGAGAAAATTATTCTCTTTTATAATAGAAGTAAGTAATGATAAAAAAATTAGAACATGCATAAATAATTTAAAAGAAAGTTCTCAGTGCTACATACTGGAAATATTCTGTTAATATCGCCTTGAATGAGACCTCCAGGTAAATTTCCGACGTAAGCCTTGTAAGGGGGCTCGGTAGGGAGCGGGCGCCCGCCCGCCATCCTTCGGCCGCCGCCGAAGTCCCTAAAATCACAACCATAACCAAAGCATATTATAACCTATAAAATTATCAAACACACTTTAATTATGAATTATTTACATGTAATGATCTAAATACACCACGTAGAGAGATGAAACACAGTTGAAAATCACAGGATTTCTCCAAAAACCACAATTTCAATTAATGTTATCGCATTGCCAAAACAAGAGAATTTACTGATAGGATGCGAAGAACCACATCAGTATAAATATATTTTCACAGTAGCACTAAATGCGCATCCAGCGAAGCCTCAAACGGCTCTTTTAATAATATTTTATGATATATACCTAGGATTTCCATCGTCGAATCCACTGCGACCTGCCATGTTTAGAAACATGGAACACTGAGCGCGCGCGCATCAGGTTCTCAAAGTAGCGGCCATTATTTTTTTTCTAGTAACAACATTGCAATTTGCAATTATAATTTCGCCGATTTTAAATACATTCCAAACGCGAAATTGGCTTAAAAAAATTTTTGATTAGCTTTCTGTCTGAAATAACACTTTATGATTCATTATAACAAGAGAAATATATATTTTACCGGTTTTTACGGTGTGATGACGATTACAACATGGCAACATTTTCCATTACCCGAAAATTATGTAATTTAAAAGCGGTGTTTACACGATCGAACCGATGATTGTCGTTCGCCATAGACAAGTTTGCAAGTGTTTCCGAACGCATGGACAGAAGTCAGCTTGACAGCCGTCATAGTCATACGAAACGTCAAAGGAACATTTCGTTTTCCCATGTGGATAATGCGTTATTCGTAAGGCATGCAAACCAAAACGCTTTAAAATGAAGGAAGAAATGGAAGTCGACCTTCCGAAGCCTCAAAATGAAGGGAAAGTTACTTCGTCCATGCTAGACGCTTTTGGCTTATTGAAAGCAGTTGATAAAGACACAAAGTTAAATGGTGGCGCTAAAATTATTTCACGGCTTCATGGCGACGAGGTTAGTTTTTATATATATTTGTATTAAAACTGGCTCATACTTGAGCCGAAACGTTTTCAAACATTTTAATCGTTCTAAGCAATTAATGGCAGACTTAATAATCTATTTTTTTTTATTTTATATAAAGTTTATAATCAATCACCCTTAATCACTTCCAGAATGATAAGGAGTTTCAGTATGTATTGAAGAGATTAGTGCGGAGTTTAGGTGCTAATGTTCCCGAGATTAGAACAGGTTACTTTGCCACACTAGTATTGTTGTTGTCAAAGTTTGAAAAAATAACTATTAAACAACTGCTGGAATTGGTGAAAAAGGAACTTCATGCCAATGGATCGTCTAAAAGTGTAAGTTGACTTTTATTCATAATTTAAACAAAAAAATTTATCATCAGACACTTAATCTCATCTTCCGGGAACCTCCTAATGCATAGAGTAATTCTGTCCTAAACTTCTTTTGTCGAAGTTAACTATGGCACACCATGTATTTTGTATTCCCTCTACTTTTCTTGCCTCTGTTGTTGCTACTATTCTTGCCTGGCATTTAGTTTCCATCTCAGGATTTAAAATTATTATTATTATATAATTTAGGCTGAACAAAGAAAATTTTTATTTACTTAAACCCACTTAGTCATTCCAATTACTATTAATTATTTATCTTAATATTAGTACAGTTGTATTTTTAAACATTACAGGAAGTGGGCGATGTAGCCCTTGGACAAATATTGGTATGTGGTGCCATATTTCGTTCAGGTCACATGTTGAAATGTACAGAAGAAGAGCAAAAAGAAATATTGCAATTGCTTATGAAAGCGAGTGCTAAGAAATCATATCTCAATACTGCAGCATATTTAATTCTTCATGATTTTGTTGCTAAAGTGAGTATGCATATTCAAACCAATAATAATGTAAAATATAATATTAGTATGGATCTCTAATTATAGAGTTAGTATTTATTTTAAAATGCCTGTCCATATTACAATGCAGAAATATAATATTGTTTTATCCCTTCAGTTGGATGCTGAGCAATTTTCATCAATAATTTGGTCCAACATAAAACAAGACTTCAAAAAAGAAATTAAAGAACACACACTGGATTCCCTTTATTTTCTAATGGTGGTGAACAAGAAGTTTCCGGAAAAAGTTAAGCTCAGGAAATTGCTTGGTGTTTCTGAGATTCTGTGTGAAGACAATATACATGTCATCTGTGAAAAACTTATGGTAAGAGAAACTACAAACAAACACATACTCAACTTACTCAACTAACTTCATTAAACAAAAAAAAAGCAATGGTGTTTTCAAGTATTACTTTTACATACATGTAAAGGGATAACCATATTGTAATAATACTTAGACATTTAATGTATAAACCTCATGATGATAATATAAGGTGAAGAATTGTACTAATAATAAAAAAAACTTTTTTTACAGTCTGGCATTGACTATAACTCACTGAATCATCCAATTTACAAGGAAATTGGTATCAATATCGCCCAATCCCCACACCTTCGGCTGTTTTGGACCTCAGGCGTGGACAGCCAACTCGTCAAACACAATAGAAACAGGGAGCTAGTTGCAGTCAACATGCTCACAACAATATTAAATAATCTCCAAGACAATGTCGAAGTTATACCCGATTTGATAAGCAAAAACTTTTTCAAATTATTCATGGACTGGTTCAAGGGACTTCAAACAGCCAGTAAAATAAGGAACAAGAGAGAAAACGAGGATGATCAAAAAATAATGATTAAAAAGGAAAAAGAACTTCTGAATGCATTAGCTAAAGCCTTGAAATCTGACAAAGTTGATAATCAGGTTAGGATGGCGACACTGGATAAACTCTTGTTCAACCCTGGTGAAATAAACTTCACTGAAATGACTGGAACAAATATTGTTAAAAGTATAATTTCTGATTTAGACAAGAGTAGTGTTAAGAAAATGGCAAAGAAGTTTAAAGGGGTCCTCTCTAATTCAGAAAAGAAGGTCATAAAAGAAGGAGTGGAACGTAATTGGTTCAACAACGAAAGAATCAGGGCTGCAGAACTTCTGTCATACCTAGTGAGCCACGACTCTGTGAAGGATGACACAGAATTCAAACTGACTTATATGAAATTGCTCATGTGTTTTGGTTTCTTCAAAATCAGCAGTGGTGACCATGTCCCAGTTAGCAATGAATTATCAGGTAATTTTACTTTCAATAATAAGATGTAATTTTCTTACAATAATGCCTCATCTACTGATGGCACACCTGAATTTTATCTTTATAAATTATGTATTTATTACAATTTTACTATTTTACTTATATATTATGTTGTTTTTTCCAACAGGAGCCATCAAGACGAGTTTCTACCGTTGCTTTACTTCAAGATTTTCAAACGTGGATTATTTAGTTGAGGTTCTATCATCGCTCAGCGACTTCATAAACGGTATTTTAGAGAAAGAAGAAGTTCGCACTAAACTGGAGAAACAGTTTCCCAAAGAAAATATGGAATGTTGGGAGTTGCTCACTGGAGTGGCTCAAAATATAGAGAAGACTGAATCAAAGTCGAAAGTCGACAAAGTATTCCTTGTCCTGCTATATCAACTGGGCTTGTTCTTATTCTCTGAGCCTGATCATGTCAAAATGGCCAGAAGTTCCATAAAGGAATTAAAAAGTTGCTACGAGCATTATAAAAAAGAAAAAAAGAAGAAAGCTAAGAAAAATAATAAAGAGGGAAGTTTAGTTGAAGATGAACCAGAGTGGATTGAGGTTTTAGTAGAAGTTTTGCTGTCTATACTTTCAACAGAGTCGAGTGTGCTACGGTCCGTGGTGCAATGCGTGTTCCGCCTCCTTTGGGAGTATCTCACACCATCATCGATTGGACAGATTCTGTCTGTACTGGACCCTGATAGTGAAAATAATCCGTTATCCCAAGACAGTGACTCTGAGGATGGTGAAGATGATAAAAGTGAATCTGAAGATGAAAATGAAGAAAATGGAGATAAAAGTGACGAGGATGACAACAGTGATGACAATGACAGTGACGAGGAGGAAGATGATGACCCGAACACGACAATCCCCGACCAGCTAAAGATGGCAGTGCAAAAGGCTTTAGGTGCCGCCGCTCCCGACTCCGACACTGAAAGCATAGATGCCGACATGATCGACGAAGAGGAAGGGCAAAAATTGGATGAGGCTCTTGCCGAAGCTTTCAGACAATTCAATCAGGGTAAAGGCAAGAAGACAAAGAAAGATCGTAAAGATAAAAAAACACTGTCAGACTTTAGGATCCGGGCGCTTGACCTCATTGATATTTATTTAGAAAAGGACCTATCTATGGATGTTTGCCTCGGCATGATCGCTCCACTGACGAGATGTTTGGAGTTCTGCATCCAAGACAGTCAGTTTAGCGAACTTGAGAACAGAGTCCGAAAAACTATCAAAGTGTTAACGAAAATTAGGAAATTTTCGTCAACCGACGATGTCACTTTAGGCATTTTGTGTGACTATTTGAAATCAGTTATAGATAAAGGATCAAGGTCGCACTTCATGTTCCAAGCGGTAGGCGACGTCATCACGCAGTTTGCGACATTTATTATACACTGTTCAATGAAAATAGATGCCAAGGAACCTGTTAAGAAGTCACCTCTAGTAGAAATTTTCAAGGAAGCTGTTCGAAGTTATTTCCAAAATCGCAACTGCATGTTACCTATTATATTCTTCCACAATGTCCTACAGACTGAGTGGGAAGGCAACTACGAACTTGTACCAATAATAATTGAGAATGTTTTTAACGTTAATGTTAGGCAGTTCAGACGTAACGAGGGACTGGAGTTGGTGGCAGGATTCTATCGCTCACTTAAGCGTACCAAACCAACTGGCAAGTCTTTAAATAAATTGAATAAAATGGAAGTTAATTTCGAAACCACTTTAAAGGCAACTCTTAAACCTGAAAGTGGTTTTGAGGCGAAGAAAAACTTCTTCACTATATTGAAGAAGTTGGTAAATACTATGAAGATGTTCCATGAGAGTTGTCATATTCCATCAAATCTAGATTTTAAGTCATTGTCAGATTTTGTAGGATCCCAGAAAGGTACACCAAAAGTTAAAGGAAATAATGCGCCTGTGGTACAAAACGAAAACAATAATAAAAATCAAAAAAGTCAAAAAGCTAAGAAAAAGAAACGGAAATTGGCTCAAATGAACGGACACGCAGAACCAAAAGGGAAAAAACCGAGAAGAAATTCAAGTCAAGACGAGTAATCTTTTTTAAATAGCATTCTATTATTTCGAATAAAAAAATATAAACTATTAATTGTAATTTTATTTGGTCATCCTGAGTTAAGTAGTTTAATTAATTTCTTAATTTACACACGATCCCACTTCAGGAGACCCTAATGTTAGAATACCTAGGTGGTTTGAAGACTCAAGGAATTATTACGTTTATCGTCCTACTGGTTTTAAGTTCATGATCCTCTGATCGGATTGTACATACAAGCAATGCTCATTAGCGGGCATTTTAAATAGTTTTATTTAATTTCTATTTGGAGCCGATTGTGAAATTTATTGAAAATCGAAATCGACAATTTAAATAATAATTACGTAAGTTGGTATCATTGCAATAATTTTATTGCAGATTTTAAATAATTGTGTAGTATAATTAATTAAATATATTTAACTAACAAAATAAACAAAGATATATTTATTTTATAATTTTAGCATAATAATGCAAATACATTTTAGCAAATCATGCTTGGCATTTATATACACGGCAACACTGGTATTAATTTCACCGGAAGCAAGCAACTCATATGTTTCACAACCTGCCCAAAACTCAGCCAGCCATCTTTTGTGAAAAATCATTTGTTTCGTGTCGTCTGGGTAAATTTCGCAATTGTAATTAAATGTCAGAGCCACAGTCTTCGCTTTTGTTAAAAAAGCAGTTAGCAGGTGAGTCCTTAAAATTTATAAAAATGCCAGTTGTGCAAATCCACCAACGTGAGCGTCGGACGACATATCCGTACATTCATTGACCTCAGTGGGTCGAATTTTGAGAATCGTCTTCGCAAATACGTTGACAATGGCACGGAATGACGAGCATTTATGTAGTTTATCGCAGTAATTATAATTGTCTGCTACAATTGCTGAGCTTCCGTTAAAAATCAATATTTGTCGCAATGACTGACGTTTTGCTAGAACGAGTTACGTTTTTAGTGTTTTTATATTTAGTTCTCTTTTTCTGGCGATCTTGCCTAACATGTTATCGCACGGCCAGCTAATGAAACAAATCATTAGTCTATTTCCATTATCGATTTATTATCGGTTTTCCGAAATAATTACTAATTGAGTTGTCATGATTTGTTTCCAGAACTGAACAAGAATCCGGTGGAAGGCTTTTCTGCTGGATTGATAGATGACAATGACATATATAGATGGGAAGTCCTCATTATTGGCCCCCCGGACACCTTATAGTGAGTAGCAAGTATTGTATTAGCACCATTGTCTATTCATAAAGTGGTATTTTTAGGCACAATGTTCTGTACCTGTATTAAATGATAACCTCACTCTCAGATTATTTACAAAATCACTGCAATATTAATAAATACATGTTACTTTTTCACCATAGATGACTTCAGTAGCAACACTTGATTGTATGACTTTAAATACAGTGTAAATAGGTGCTGCTAAATTAGTGCAGTGTAAATCCATTGTTATTACAATTACGTTATATAAACATTTTCTCTGCATGTTTACAAAAATAACCAGTTTATTAAATTATTTATCATGTGTGATTTTTTTTTCAGTGAGGGTGGTTTCTTTAAAGCACATTTACACTTTCCTAAGGAATATCCACTGAGGCCACCTCGGATGAAATTTGTAACTGAAATATGGCATCCTAACAGTAAGTAAATTTTGTCATACTTTTATTTAAAAATAAATGTAGACAACTGCCTGTAATTTGTTTAATAATAAAATATGGCAGTTATTTTTTTGTTCTTGTTTGCATAAAAAATTATACCTGAATGTTAACCCATCTACCTGAACTGTTGTTATGGTATTTTATAATCCTTTTATATGGCTATGGCTGTAACTGTCCCAAAAGCTGTTGCCCACCAAATTTCAAATGTTTCTTATGTTCTAAAAAGTATTTTAAAACTGGACCATTTTACAATTTCAATATTATTTAAGTATATATTCTAGAAACTGTATGTATTTATAAAGCAAAGTCAGTCTTTATTGTTGTTTATCAGGTTACTCTTTCTAAACCATGCAACATGTTATTCAGATTGTGTCTTTTTTTCACAATTACTTTTTCTATAAGATTTTGTGTATAGGGAGAAAGGAAGCCAAGAGGGGGTACTAATATAAGTAAATAAAGAAATAAGGAACACTGTTCGTTCTGTTAACTAAACTTCATGTTGTCTATGGTTCCAGTTGAAAAAAATGGTGATGTATGCATATCAATATTGCACGAGCCTGGTGATGATAAGTGGGGTTACGAAAAAGCGTCAGAGAGATGGTTACCGGTGCACACGGTGGAGACCATACTTATCAGTGTCATCTCCATGTTAGCTGATCCCAATGATGAGAGCCCTGCCAATGTAGATGCTGCGGTAAGAAAATATACTTTTTGTTTATTAACATGTTCAGCAATTGTGATTAAAAATATGCCATACAATTTTTTTTATTTTTGCTTTATGTGTGAAGTAACTGCAGTATTGAACAATACCTAATGAAACAAATGAAATTTTATAATAGGTATAACGAAAACAACATTGTTTAGATTTTTTTTTTTTTCGAACTAAATACTGAAGCACAGTTGGCCAGATGCAAAACCGGACGGGTGGCGAGACTCCTGAAAGGAGACTCTTCAGCCTTAGTTTAGATGTATTGTTAGAGTAATATACTAATTATTTTAGGAATACATAAATTAATTTTGAACTTTATAATAATAGTGTTAAGTTTGGTTTTGCTTAGAAATTAATTTATTTTTATAATGTAGGTACATACTTATTTATTAAGAAGGATTATTGCAATTAAAAAGTCTAAGTAAGTTAATAAGGTATACATATTTCATAAAATAGCCATTCAGTCATGAAATTGTTCAAGCATGTTTGGATTACTTTGGATCTGTATGTTAATTTCGTTTTTCACAAAATATCTCTTTTTATGCTCTTCTAATATTAGATTTGTTTACATCCACAGAAAGATTGGAGAGAGCGATATTCGGATTTCAAAAAGAAAGTTGCCAGATGTGTTAGGAAAAGTCAAGAAGATTGCTTTTAGGATTGTGTGATGAGAATTAGATGACAGTGTAGTGTTGTTGGAAAGGGCAGCGTGACACCATTATAACAGCAGGACACTAACAGGAAACTCACACTATGACCACTGACCAGCCATCCACAGCTAGGCCAAAGCAATACAAACCCACAGTAATAACAATAGTAGACATACGCTCATTCTGTTTATTTTTACAGAAAGAATGGAGAGAATCATATTCGGAGTTTAAAAGAAAAGTAGCACAGTGTGTAAGAAAGAGTCAAGAGGATTGTTCCTAAATAACAGTGCCCTTTTCATTGATTTAGTTGAATAGTGAGTGTCGGTGAAGCAGTTAGACAGTGTCGGCGCAGCCCGCGTCGGTGCAGGCCTCTCCACCCGGGCCAGAGACAATATTAAAATTGATTTAAAATAAATACTTATTGTAATTAAATGGTAAAGTTGCCACATCAAATAATAAATTAAAATAGAATTCAAAGTCTTTTTCATCTTTTTTAAGACATGTTAGCTAGCTATTATTATGATAATGAAATGTGTATTGTAATTTTTTATAGAAAAACAAATCTGCATTTTGTTCTTTTACTTTCACTACTTCCATATAATTTTGTTGATCTCTGTATAGTAAACCAAATGTCAAGTGATTTACCAACATTTATTTATTGTGTCGTCATGCAATCTCGTATAAGATCAAAAACAGTAACGGAACTTGTAGCATTTTATAAAATGAAAATATGGAAAAAAATGTATAAGTAATTTTGGAAACGCTAAGTTTGCTATATAGTTTGCAATAACAAAATATAGCCCTGCCAGAACAATAAATTTAGTGAATTTGATATAGCCTAATGCTAATTTAGTAATAAATCTATTTATAATTTTATTTACTATGGATAAATATTGTAAATTACCAAATGTATTGATTCTGCCTTGCCCCTACTACACTAAATAATCAAAATATTCTGTCGATAATTGTAATTTAGTATGTAAACCCATTTTTTTATGATTATACTCCCTTTCATTATCTAATTTGCATCAAATGCGCTCAATGCTGATCATCCTTGTAATGTGATTACAGTGAAATTAGTTTTCAACATGATTGTTTATTGATTACTTTTTGTCGTATTACAACTTTCTGTAAATCAGTAGAGCACTTAGATTTTATTACTGAGTTTATTCATTTGTAATTTGGGCACTACGAAATTATTGCGTGTAGTCTTAAGTTATACTTAATTAAAATTTAGTTTCACTTTTTTTTACTTACTAATGCTGATGTTCCTATAGCTCACTGAAATTGGGTTTTATTTTAGTGACTACAAATGTTAACGTTGGAACTAAGCACATTGCATACTGCTTGGAACGTGTGTGTACAATATTTTTACCTGTGTATGTATATTTTTTACTATAAAATAATAATGCAGTAATTTCGTGATATTTTATTTTATCCTCTCTGAAGTATTTTTCATAAACTTGCCTGCTGATGAAAGCTTGATGGTTCACCAGACATAACCACATATATCTACTATTCATAAAGTATTGAGGTTGTGGTTATTGTCAGTTCCTGAATGTTAATAACGTAGGTGTAACTAAAACACAGTAGTAAATGTTACTATTGTAATAAATAAATTATCTAAACTTAGGTTAGGTACTTAATCCTACAATATCAGTTCATATAGATGGATACATCTATTGAGTTAACAAAACAGCTATCTACCCAGTTAGTAGTACAACTAAATCTTACGTTTTGGTGGACAGGGCTTAGGAATTAATTTTAGAGTTCATTATCTGAATCTTCTGCCAAGACTACACCTTGCAAACTTCTCAAATCAATAGTTTGTTCAAAGCATCTCTTGAAAACTTTCCTTACAAATGCTTGGGCAGTGGGCGATGGCGGTATCTCATCACATTCAATGTCATTGTCCATCTGATTGTTATTTAAATGATTCTCACTATTTAAGTCCATATTAACATTATTTTCAATTGCATTATCTTCTGGTATGTCTATGAAATTAAAGAGATGAGAATCTTCCTCTAAACACTTTGAAATATCTGTATTGAGATTAGGTTTTTTCCTTGCTGAGCCATAGCTTGTATTGCTCTCTTTTCTTTTACTTCTTTCTGTTCGTGTTGTGTTCTGTGTTGAACCTTGTGTAGCATTATCAGCTTTAGATGTTGCTAGAACAAAATGTGCTTCAAATGTAGAGCCATTGTGCACAATAAAAACAACTGGTTTTCCTGTTGTTTCAAAATGTATTTGAATGGGTTGATTCAATGCTTCAGCAAATGCTAAGAGTGCTTTAAATTCTTTTAATGTAAATGTGATCATTGTGTCTGCCCCAATAACATAACTGTCAAATTCTGCTGGCTTTAAATTGACCTGTGTTCTTATTAGTTTAGAGAGATCTGCATTTGTGTCTATATAGTTGCGGAGCAGTAAGCTTTGGGGGTTTACTTCCAGAGTAACTTGGTCATCAGAACTCTGAAAGTTGCTTAAAGCTTCTGAGAGTATCCTTTGTGGAGAAGTTATTCTGAAATAAAGAAGATAAGTTAGCTCAATCAATTAAATATAGAAAACACGGTACTCCTTTTTTTTTTAATACATGAGCATTTGCTAGGTCCATAATATGAATGCTTATAAGTGTGTTTATTCATACACCATAGTACAATTTCTATACCTGTTAGGTACTAAATCCTTTGTATACACAGCTTGCATAGCCTTGCAGTCTAATATAGACACAAAATGAGTCTTGACAATCCCATGTCTGCATTTTAATTGAAAAATCAGTTTACAAGATTCTGGATCCAATTTAATTTCTAGATTCTCCACTTGTTTATCCATGTGTGCTGGCGATTTAAACGTATTCAATGCCGACTTCATAGATATTTTACACTTAAGCCCTTCATTGTCTTCAGTAGAATAGTAATTGTAGTTAAAATAGGAAAAGAAGTTTTTATTAAATTTAACAACAGCATAGGCAGATTCTGCTGCATTTAAAGTCCTAAATAGGATACAATCTACAAGGGATTCTAGATAAAGCTCATCTCCAAATCTTGCCAAGGCGTGAACAGTTCTACCTAAAACTGAAAGAAGGAATAAGTAAGAGTTGAATAAAATACTTAATAAATTGAATATCCGGTAGTATTTTTATTTTATCTTTTACCTTTAACATTAGGCCCTGGAATGTGACATTTCATCTTGATTTTTTTTTATTTTTAAAATTAGAAATACAGTATTGTATTGTAATCCTAAACTATTTAAATTCTTGAAAAATATATACAAAACATAACCTCTTTAAACTCAGGTTGAATTTGAATCTACTTGACTTTTGACTGACAGTTCTGACACTTGAGTCTTGAGAAACTGTTTGAGTCATTGTGAAAACATTTTGTGCGAAAAAGGCACAATAACGCCACCTGTTAAGGAAACTATAAACTTGTGACTTTGTCCGCTAGAAAAAGAAGCGCGTTATTTTAGCTATTTTAAATAAACAAAGCACTGTATTAAAAATAAGAAATTAGGTACCTACAGAAATCGGCTACATTTACAATACAATGGTTTGGATTATTGTTCCTTTCGTTAGAATAGAATTATAAACATGTACCTACACCCACCAAAGGTCAAGAGCAGGATAAATCTTTTAAAACATACCTAAGTCAAAACATCATTTTATAGTAGGTATTATTCATTTTTTAATTTTACGTAGGAGTTATTTGTAATTTTATTTATTATTTTATACTTTTTATGCAGGCAATTGTATATTTGACGTGAATTAGTTACCTACATGAACTAACTAAATTAATATTTAGGTAATTATACATAAGCTAAGTATTTAGTGCTATTAAGTATGTCTATCATAAAATAATGTTGGCCCTAAGTCGGATTACATGCCTACACGCCGACGGAATCTCAGGTCTCTGAAGAGAACTCCAGAATACCAATTGAAATAAAATGTTACTTTTATACCTAACACGAGTTACCTACTACGAAACTCAAGGATACAGGTTTTAATCCTACGGCGGATATTAGTGAGATAAGCACGAGCATCTGTACCAGAGTATTCGTATATACCTACCTAGGTTTATCTGTTGAAGAACCCCTACTTAAAATTAAACAAAGTTTATGATGTTTTTATTAAATTGATTGGTGTGCATTATTCAAAGATAATTATTATACCTACTTAAGTAGGTATTTATTATTATATTTTTTAGGATGCTGGTGTAGGTATATACCATAATATACATGTAGTATCTACTTATTGTATCCTTGTTCAGGAAAACAGACTTGAATGCTACGCAAAGATATTTATTGACCCGATCTCCGACACAAAAGTTGAAAGTGTGTCAAGTTCTGGGTCAGTCAGTTGTCTGAAGTCAGTGCTGGGGATAGGACGCGTCAGTGCATAGGATTGTGAAACTGGCTTGTGCTGTAACACTCTAGCCCAGCATTTATTGATTTTATGTCAGCAGAAACTTACTAAAATAGCAGTACGGCGGCACAACAATGGATTTGAATGGTAAGCATATCTGTGATGTACCTATTTCAAAGTTATAAACAGAAACTTGGTGTTCTATATTATTTTAGATACCTATTTAACTACCTAGTCAAATAGATAAAATATGAAAGCGTTTGTTTTGTTTTGGGTTTGTTCAAAAATGTTGTTATTTAGGTACTACGTGCTATTTTGTTTATACCTACTTACATACATTATGAGCTTTTGCATAGGTAGGTACTTGTTTCTCTACCTCACATTACTTATACCTGTCAAGGTAAAACATGACATGGAAATAACTGATAAATGAAATGAATATACCATAATATTATGATGATTACACCATTCACGTTATAGTTACTTATGAAGTTAAGATGTTTTAACACGACGATTATAATTATAGTAAATCAAGGCAAGTACACAAGTGAGGCCACATATATTATTTTTTTATTATTTTCAGTATACAATACAGAGTTCCAAATATAAAACTATATAAATTAAATTAATCGTTTTCTAATAGCATAGGCAAAGCTGTTATTAAATTATCTGTTCTAAAAACGTATCGCTTTTAACGAAATACTTTTTAAAATTCGGTTCGTCTTTTAAAAATTCGAAATTCTCTATGGTCGCGTTAGAGACGTGCCAGGCCGCTATCAGTCGGCAAGAGCCATCTTTTTCAGTGCAGTACTCTAAAGGCAAGGATGAAGATTGTCTATTGGTATAGTACGCATAGTCGGACATCACTCGGAGGCCACAAAGTTGGACGTTTTCTTCTATACTTCGAATCACACCTGGAACAGACATTTTTAACAGTTGGTAGCAGTGGCGCGGCGCCTCAATAAAATGATACCAACATTTTTGCTTTAATCAATTGAGTAGGTAATAAAGACAAAATGGCGGGAATCACAATTTTTCATGAATCCAACGCGAAAGATTTTCATTTCTTTGCCTTTAATGTTAATAGATCAAGCGCACTCACCACTACCGCATGTTTCATTGACAACCCGCTTTGGCACACTTAGGTATTGTTCCATGGTAGAATTAAAGTTACTTTTCAAACATAAATAGTCATCTTCGGTGTATTCGAGGCGCCTCCGACTTGGTATCGTCTCGTACTTGATGATTGAGTTGAACACGCAAGGATCAGGGTTTGCAGGAATCTGAAATGCTTACCATTTTTATTTTTTTAGAATAATTTACGATCGTTTTAACATATTATGTATCTATGGTAATATTGGAGATCCAAAGGTCAAAGAATACAATGACTCAGGGTATTTTATAAATAGTGGTTTACTTACTTACCTAAATATACTTACTTCGTAAATGTCAAATCTACAATCAAGTTGTTAAATAACTGCTCGTTAAAAGAATGATACCAGGGACACAACAATCCATTAAATTGGTAGTTAGAACTTAACCGTAATTATATATTATATAGGTACCTACTTACATAGCGTTGAATTCCTGATTATTTTGTCTATGGAAACTATTTCTCTTTTTTTTATGCCTACCTCCTTTAATAAAAACAACTTTTCACAAAATACCCAAATATTAACTTAAGTCCTCAATGTCTTACGTGTATTTATATTATGTATATCTATCTATTCGCTATCTAGTATCTACCTACTCATACTTGTAGAAGCTTCGCGGTTATTACAATAAAAATAAAATAAGAATACGCGAGTTAAATCCGATACCTAATAGTTGTTTCATACCAATTTTTAAACTTTTTTTTTTTATTTACACAATGAAAGACACACGTTTAGGCCTTTTAAGTCATTGCAATAAAGTTCATAGTATTACTGTGGTACGGGTTACCACAGTATAGCCATCGATATTAAGAGCTCTGATTCCTACTGTATTGGAATCAGTGTTTACGATCAAGAGAATATCGCCAGTAGCTCTACTGAATTATTAATCTCCATTGTATGCAACTATGTATTTTCAAGGAGCCGTCTTTCTTCGTGACCCAGACCGTCTTTAAATTTAAATAAAATCCTTTTAAGACCTAGGTAGCTATATATTCGTAACACTTCCCTATTTTAATGCTACCTAAACAAAGTGTTTTATTTCGTAAAGCAATATAAATAAGAGTAGGTACCTAATAGTAAAAAAACCTTTTTTAAAAAAAGCTTCTATAATTTTACAATGTACCTACCTACTTGTAATCCTCTTTCATTTGATACCCTACTCGAGTAACTATATTTGTAGACATTTGGTTATCCACTCACCCTTTTACCCCCCTTGATTTGGTTTTAGAATGACGTCATATAGTTAACCTTGCATTGTCTTTTTTTTTTTTTTTTTTCTGCTAGTGACTGTATACAGTTGGCCCTGGGGCCGTTACTGCTCCACCGGACAAAATGGGGAGCGCTCCGAGGTGCGCTCACCCTCTTGCATTGTCATCCAAACTGAATGTGTGTACAAAATTTCAGCTCAATCGGTTAAAGAAATCTGCTTCAAAACTGATTTGCAAGATTTCACCGGCACATACATTGCAAGTTAAATAAAAGCTTTTAGAAAGGTTTGATCTTCACTACATAGTATAAAACAAAGTCGCTTTATCTGTCCCTATATCCCTATGTACGCTTAAATCTTTATAACTACGCAACGGATTTTTATGAGGTTTTTTTTAATAGATAGAGTGATTCAAGAGGAAGGTTTATAGCACCCGTGTGAAGCCGGGGCGGGTCGCTAGTGTTTATATAAGTTGATATTACCTCAACCCCCACACACCTAGGCGCAGAAGCGACCCCAACAGTGGGCGGTTGTAGTACCCCGTCACATAGAGTCCAAAACCCATCTCGAATGAAGTAGGATCGTGGAGCTTGCCCTAGGGTATAAACAGACACTGTTGATAAACCGAATCTGAAACAAAAAAAAAAAGTTAAGTAGGTTTGCTTGTACATTCGCCTGCCCAAAATAGTGGCTAAGATGTTTATTTCGGGTAGAAAACTTATGTATCATTTCGTACAACTTATTTCTTCCAGTGGCGTGGTTGTAGACAGCCCGGGAAGGAAGAAAATTTTGCTGCCCTCTTGTTTAGATATTTCAATTTAATGTATATACATCATTAATGTACAAATGTTTTATTACTTATTGTTAAACTTTGCCTCCCCCTAAAAAGCGCCGCCCGGGGCGAACCCCGCACTGCTGCCCCCACTAGGTAGGTACGCTACAAATGTCCCACGAGACTATCTCTACACCAAATTTTATCTAAGTTCAGCGTCAACAAAGTTAGTTATTTAAGTACTGCGTTTATAATACCTATTAATAAGGATTAAGGATTTAACTTTCACCTCCTTAGGAAACGCTCTAATATTTCTCACCTGCCATTCGCAATAATGTTTTTTAAAAAAATCTCTCGCGCAGTCACAGTCAAAATTTGTCTCTTCAAAGTTTCTGCTAGCGCTTTTGCACTCTCCAAAGTACTTTGTAACTTAGTTCTAAGATTAGACGTAGATATGACGTTTAGTTCAGGGTATACTTCCTCTTTGGACAATTTAATTCTTATATCCTGCGGGTCCTGAATACTTCGCAAATCCTCGGCTTCGTCGAATATTTTTAAACCGAACACGTCATCAGTTCGTCGAGATGGCACTGGTATGTTTTTACTAAAAAAAGGAAAGTTAAAATCGAAACCGATTCGAATCTATTTTCTATTAAAAAAGTAATGATACTTATGTGTATTAATTAAAGTACAAAAGAAGATGTAAGTGGTACCTAGACTTATTAGTTATGTTATAATCATAATTATAATATATTTTTTTATATTAGGTAGTCATGCAATCTTACTCTAATTCATCTTGTACCGGTGACATCCAATCAGTAGCCTGTTGATAAATACATTTAAAGATTAAATGAAAATACTGGCACTTGTTGCTTACCAATTTATGTTTTTGTCGTCGCGCTTTTCAATATATAACACTAAAAAAGCAAATAAAAGTTTAACCATGAGGGGTTTGATTCTGTGATTCTGACGGCCTGTTGGTTTAGCGGTCAGAATATGAAACCAGGGGTTGCGATGTCGAATCCTGCAGTGTCAGTAACGAACACGAACATCTATACCGGAGTCTTGAATGTCTTCATATATTTAACTATACCTAAATAATATCCAGATGCCAAGACGAGTCAAATTAACAGCAGGGGATAAAAGGTACAAAGGTACCTACTCAAGCGATTTCCTCATATTTTATGACTTACCCAGTCGCAATAACAAAATCGAAGAACATTTAAAACGAGTATTATATTCGTAAACATCGTTTTAAGTCCTCACTCGCAATGCGCCGGAGTGCTATTTTGAACGGCTTTTGTTACCAATGTTTACAAATGTACTGATTAGGACAAACCAATCGTGCCTTAGATCGATTGTGTTGCATTTTTTTAAGAAACAGGTGCATTTGTATCATTGTTTCAATGTCAAGGACTAGTCGGCTTTATTTTTGTATGTTGTAGATATAGGGATACTCTGTCTATTACGAAATATCGATACGGATACGACGCGTACCTATAGTTTTTATGTCGATTTCTTATTGTCACGCGTCGTTTTGATATTCAGCATGATATATTCAGGGTAGCCTTTTTCAGTCAGTTTTTTTGCCTTTTTTAGCATGATATTATCCAGTCAGTCTTTTTACCATTTTTAAGTACGGAACCCTTCGTGCGCAAGTTCGACTCGCACTTGTTTTCACTCAAGATTACTTAGGTACCTATAGCATTTCGGTGAGAAACGCAACCATTGTAAATTTATAAATATTGTCTCTATTATTTCCTTTTAATAAAACAATTATAAAGCATTTAAATGGACATAGATAATTGTTTTATTCCAATGTGTAATAACTGCGAAAGCATCAGAGATTATTAGATTAGGTAATAATAGACGGTAAAAAATAATGTTCTTACTTGGGTAGGTACATGTAAGTATTTGTCACCTAACTCCGGTTAGACTGTTTTGGATGAATGTTGTGTGTTGGTAGGTATATTTCAATGGGTTTTGCGCAGGGCGACGTATAGTACATATACATATAAATATTATTTAAGTAAAACATAAAAGTAGCGGTACCTAACTATTGAAAATAGTGTTCAAATTTGTTGTAATTTTTATTAATTAGGTACTTGTCGATTTGAAGTGCATCACAGATATGGAGAAATTGGAATAAGTGCATGCATGTGCAAGATAACGAGTGCATCACTAGGTATGTCTGAATGTCAATTGATTTATCCGTTATCTTAATGCAAGATTTAATTCGTACTTACCTACTTCCTAGATACTTACATATAAGATTTAGCAAGCAAATTACAATTAAATGAATGATAATAATTAAATAAACGTTCGTGTTAAATTAAAAGTCAATGTATTCGGAAACACTTTTGAGGCCAGATAAAAAAACTTTCGCGAAAAAACTGTGTTGGGAAAGTAAACCATATAGGTAGGTAGGTACATATTAAATGCAATCTGGCACAATGAAATGTCGCCTTTGCCTTGTTAAATAACATACTTTTATTTAATTAATAACTATCAGTGCCGAATTGTCATCGATGACAATCATTAATAATTATTAATAGTATTGATATGATCCTAATATAATTTATAGGCAAAATGTATCGCCATGTCATAGTATTCAACGCTTGTTCATCTTCTAATACCCCTGCAACACACTCGTGCAGAGGCGAGGGAAGCAGCGAGGAAACTAGGCTCTAATAAACAGAGCATTAGTGTGGCATAGGTATAAAAAGGATGTGGACACAACCACTAGAAAATACGAGTCGGGCGAACGCCGCTTATGAATAATCGTGACTCTGGACGACTTTTGTATTTGATTATGTATTTTCTTTTTGCCGCGTATCAATACTGGACTTACGAATGGTAATAGATATTGGAGGAAGTCAGATCGTCTTTCGTCCAATTAAACAGTTAAACGGTTTCGATTAAATTCCAAACTCAATGTATTGAATTGCAAACTTTCTGAACCTTTTAAATGTGACGTCACAAGTTCTCTAGTTCTCATTAGGTACTCATCGTGCCCACAGAGGTGAATCTGCGACAATTCAGCGGTTTCAGCGTAGAGGTAACAAACAGACAGACATTACGATATCGGTAGTATCCCACCGATGATCAAGTTGCCCCATTTGAAATCGAGTTTAATTATTGGAATGAAACAACTTTAAACGGATTTAAATCGCGTATTTTATTTTATTAGCTGACGTTTCGGAGCCTTTACAGATTCCACAATCGTAGCACTTGTAATAATTTCTAATGCCTTCGCGGTTATTACACATTGGAATGAAACAACTGTTAACGGATTTAACTCGCGTATTTTTATTTTATTTTATTAGCTGACGTTTCGGATTCTTTACAGTTTCCATAATCGTAGCACGACTGAGCTGACAATAGTCTAGCTAATAAAATAAATAAAAATACGCGAGTTAAATCCGTTAACAGTTGTTTCATTCCATACGCATTGGACTCGCACATGTCTTTTTTTTTTACTTCTGTGTCACAATTCCTATGTAAGTACATAATAATATAATAACCGCGAAGGCATCAGAAATTATCGAGTTTAATTGATTACCTTTACGACTGTGATACGATAGTGGGTCGGTCTGGGGTAAAATGTGAGGTAAGTATAGAAAACAGGTTTTATGACGTCTTGACAATACTGAAGTAAAAACACCTACCAAGCGTATGGTTGTATGCAAGAGCATGTCGGGCCACGTGTCTGTGTAGGGTTCCGTAGTTTATCGCAACACTTGCTAAGTTTATTTAATATTTAATCAATATCATAAATGCGAAAGTAACTCTGTCTGTTGCCTCTCAATGCTTAAACCGCTGAATTAATTTAAGTAGGTAGATGAAATTTAGAATCGAGATACATATAGGTATATGTGGTCTTAAGTCCCACAAAAGGACAGATGGTTAAAAAAATCTCGGATAAAAAAAGGGGTAAAAAGGCTGGTAGAATTCACTATCAACTCAAGCTGACCGCTGAAGTACTAATTCCATGAGGACGAAATCGTAGAAGCTCTGGTACAATAAATTTTCTATACGTATGAGGAGAGAGAGTGGATACGAACCTTTACGGAACCCCAAAAGCATGACAGATGTTATCAAGACATTTTTCGGTGTATCCGATATCTACCGACGATTTATTCTAACAGAGTTACATTGAGGGTTCCCTATACAAGTCATTCTAGATAGTTCTAAGCAAGCGAGTAATGTAATAGGTATCTCAATATGTATCATATCTTCTAGTTTCAATGAACTGGTGATGATATAATAACGGCAGAGGCATTCCCCTTCCAATCGTCGGCGGTGTTGCACGCGCGTTCGTGAAACCGGAGAAAGCGGGTCATACGTACCTACAATCTACTTAATCGTAAATTTTAAATCAAAAATAAGACTTAACAAAATGAACGTTTACCTATAATGCAACTGTATGAAGTGATACAGTGAGTGGTGTGGCCGGCAAGTGACTTGTTTGTTTATATTTAGGTAGCAGTGTATCAGGCCAATAACACGTTAAAATGGATTTAAGCGGTAAGTTGGCAACTATACTTCCTGTTTACCCACCTTAATCTGTAGGCAGTATTTACTTAGCAGTAGGTAAGTAAATCCGCTTGAACACGGTGACAATACAAAAAATATTTCGCTACCTACATTACTTACCTAGGTAATTACTTAAATGATGGTATGGTCAATTCTTTTGTTATGTTATGTTTCAATTTGAAAAAATAATGAGTCAAGTTCTGTAGCAAGCCGTAACGTTTTTTGAAATAAGTACCTACAGATTCAGATTCATTTATTTTCCCGTTATTTCAAACTTTATGTCACATTATATGCAATCGTAGTGAGATCGTCAAAAATATAAAAAAATAAACAGAACACATACAATTAAAATTTACCTACATAACTGGGCCACTGACATTTAAATATCAACAAAACAGGTTGCTTCCATACTCCGCTTCACTTACAAAACCATTTTAGAATATCTGTCAAAATTGAATGTTGAGCCCCATAGGTATATTAGGTATATTACCCACAGTATATATTTTACAGTAGGTAGGTAGGTATACAAAAGATCAGCACTAAGTAGGTATTTGTTTTATTATCAGTGCTTAGCTAATTATGTTTCTTTTAAATATATTTTTATCATTCAATTATAACTTCTCCCAAATTCTCCCGTGTCATGCCTAATTACTTGAGTACACAAGGTAAATAGAACGTATCAAAATGGCCTTGTGACAGCCACTTGCCATCAGATCTTGTAAACATATTAGGATATGCTCAAAAGACCGGTTGGCGAAACCGATTTTAAATGCGATAGCCGAAAAAACACCTAAAATATATGCCCCGGGCGTAATTTATATATGTTTTTAATCTTGGGTTACTTTGAAATTGAGTCGGTTTATCATTAAGTAATTAATGTTTTACGTACTAATACTAATATATTATTATACCGAAGGGTTCACGTCGCTAAATAAATAAGAGCTAAGCATGTACAATTAGATTTAAATTCGACAAATCGTGACAACATAATATACTTGCACAGTATAATATTGTATCAGAAGATAGGTAATTCTTGGTAGGTATATATAGTATATAGGATCCTGTACAAGTATCACTAAATACCATACCTACAGGATACCTTTTTAAAAATGTAACAAGTACTTACTTAGGTTTATTTAAACAGACGCGTAAACATAATTATTTACATAATTTTGTATTATGTGTGCTGTTTGCGGTGTATGATGCGAACACGGATGGTGTTTAAACGTAAATATTCACCACAGTGGCATATTACATCATACCGCTGCTTTTCTAGAATAGTGTCACAACTCGAAATAATTTGTTACTCCATTTAAGATTGTAAACCGTCACATATAAATTTCAATTCAGAATGGTGACACATTTTGAGTTGTGACACTATTCCAGAAAAGCAGCGATACCTCCGTTTATAAATAAGGTTTAAGGGAAAACCAGGGACGTGTTTTGTAAATGGCAACATTTTTAAAAACTGCTGTATAGTTTTTAGGAGTATGTATTGCCTTTACAAAAATACACGTAGTACATTTAAAAACCTGCTTGTCGTAACTCGTAGCATGTAGCATGAATGTATCTAGGTCATTTTAAAATTTTGCACAGGTTAACTTTTTCCACAACAATTTTTTATTTTAATTTTTTGATACCTATGATTTACATGATAGTGCATACGCAGTATTAGCATCCATTCATTGATAGAAGTAGGTACCTATGTAGTTAGTATTAATTTTCGTTATATTTTAATCGAAAGTTTATCACTTTGTTACCAAATATATAACAACAATCTTACTAAGAAATTGGGAAGGGTCTACGATATGTAAGGGTTTGCGATGTATTGGACATAGATTTTTTTTGAGCTTGTGTTTTTTTTAATCAGAAAATGTGGAAATTCATTTAGACCTGCGCAAAATATGAAAATGATCAATGTCCTAAAGTATGTTAATGCGAGTTAACTATCTGTGTGCCAAATTTCATTAAATTCCGTTATGCCGTTTTGGCGTGAAAGAAGCATCGCCAATTCACACAAACTTTCATTTTGTTTTATAAAAGTGTCCTACTTAAAAAGCCTTAAAAGGTTTAAGGATTTCTTTTAAATTTCACAGTTCTTTAACAATGTATTCACTTTACGAATAAATAGAAAAATAAATGAAATATAAATACATACATAACATCACCTACGTGTTATATAGGTGGATTTGTTTGTATTTTTCATATACCTACCTGAGATTTTATTTTTTTAATTCGTGGTCGTTAGTCTGTAGGCACAAGGTCATAACTATATACATAGGTAGGTACAAAGTTTCAAAGAATATAATAATATGGATTTATTATTGTGGCAATAAAATTTATGTACCTACCTACACATAACGTATAGCGTATAGCATGATCGCGATTTCATTGCGTCCATATAAACGATCATAGTACCTACGCAACGGAAGCAAAATAACAAAATGTTACAATTACAAAATCGCTGCTTTTCTAGAATAGTGTCACAACTCGAAATAATTTGTTACTCCATTTAAGATTGTAAACCGTCACATATAAATTTTAATTCAGAATGGTGACACATTTCGAGTTGTGACACTATTCCAGAGAAGCAGCGAAATATGGACCCAACTTTAGGTGCAAAGTGCATCTTGCACTCTAACAAAATGTCCCCCGCTGAGTAGAACACCTAAATATAGACTTAAGTACAAATAGGTTATCATACTTTTAGCTCTAATGGCTGAACTCAAAAGGGTGCTGTACCTTATCGATATTCGACAACTAAGTATAATAATTAATAACATCTCATACATCTCGACGATGAAGTGTAATGACCTCCCAACTGATATTTAGTCGTTTTTGTGATTCTTACGTACCTACCTATATGGATTCAAAATATTATTTTGCATATTTTTAGTGATATATTAAAAAAAAAATACCTTATGTATATTTAGCTGTCAATAACTCTTATAGCCGTAGGTAGTCATATTAAATTGCATTAGAAGACGTGAAACAAACAGAGAGAGAGTTCATTCGCATTTATAATATCAGTAGGTATATGTATATGCTCATATTACTTAGGTAAGTACCTATATAATGAAGTAAGTAAGTCGTAGTCTTGTTTTCAGTTGATGAGTTCATAAAAGGACTCCTTACCCAGGAAGCCCTGGATGCGCCCTCGGATACTGTCAAGAAAGAGGACGAATCAGACCTGGAGTTGCCAGAATGGTATGACGAGAAGAAATTTAACAGGTGAGTCTTTAAAGAGACGACAAAAATCTTGTTGTAATAAGAATGATTCGTAAGGTACTTAGGTATTTTTCATTTTTTTAACAGATTTATTTATTACAATTTGGCCTTAGATGACAAATAAAATAGCTTCAGAGCAAAAAATATATAACGTAGAACGTACAAAATTGAAAATGTCACAACCAACAAAATTTACAATAGAGAATTCATAAATATTTAAGACATTTGCACTTTTGCGATATTTTTGTAGGATGTCCAACTGTTGGCCATTTAAAAAAAATATAAGTAATTACGAATATGGGAACTAAAGTTTTCGAGACGTCAGCAAATAAAATGAAACAGGCGAGTTGAATTCGTTATAGTTGTTTCATTTCAATGTGTAATAACCGCGTCAAAAATTATCTACGTGTATATTTTATAGAGCACGGAAATTCTACTGGGAAAATTGCTTCGCTCTGACGAGTTCGATGCTGGTGGGTCTACTGGCGGTGCTGGCTGTGCCCTCCATTCTTAAAGTATTAGTGGGTACTCGACGCTCAAGCTCTCTCTACACCTCATACAAACGATATCTATCAACTATACTCCACACAAGCAGCTGGTTCGAGTATGATCTCAAACCTGGGTCAAAGTGAGTAAAACAAAATTAAGTTAAACTCTTCATTCCATAAAATCATTATAATATTATTCTTACTTAACTCAGTAACAAGGGCGGATACAGGGGACGGGGTCGGGTCATGGGGTCTCCCCCCCCCGTGCCTTGGGATAGTAGTAGGTATATATTTTTATAATACGTGTTTATAATGATATTCTTGTACCAAGACAAGAATAGAATATTTTAAGACCCTCAGTGGGTCTAAACCCACGCCTATTCCTTTACTAGCGACAGCGTGCTAACCCATACAATAATGATTCGTTGAATTTCTCTACTCCTATTCAATTCGGTCTTGTACTTTATTGTTAACGTGCGAATTTTTCAACTAATGGTATTGAACGAAAAATATCGATTGAATTTCGATTGATAGATCGTAGTTAATATTATTGTTTTTAATCAAAACACTATATTTATTTGATTTTGACTGTGACCCTGACTACAAAGCTGGATTCGCCCTTGCTAATAAAATTCATAGTAGCATAGTAATAAACAATTCATTAATTATTTTATTTTCTTTCATTAGATCATGGAAGTCCCTACTCGCAGTGCGCAGTCGACATTTCCGAGCTGGGAAAGCAGCTAAACTGCAAGGGAACGGGGTGGTCTCCCAGCGAGACCTCGCCCTCACCCAGTTCGGGTTCGTGGGGTACAGCATGGTCACTCCGGACAAGTTCGGCCTGCGACAGCTGCAGCCTGGAGATTGGGAGGACTATAACCACTTGTGGAGGGTCATTGGACATATGATTGGACTTGAAGATAGGTGAGAGAGGCTTATACAAGTCACACCAATTGATCTAGTTTAACAACAAAATCTTGTATTATGAGCAGAGATCGCAATAGGTAGTGCCTATTTACCTAAACTTGGCGGGAGGAGATGACTAAGAGTGGTTACAACCACCAAAAATATTATTTATTTTTATTGAACGCGGGATTTCCCGGGATTTATAAGAATACATAATCGATATAGATTCACACTCAGGGTGTAATGGTTAATGAAATGTAATTGTTTAATGCCGAAACTTACGTTGAGAACTCAAAAGGTGACTCATACACCTTTTGAGTTCTCAACGTAAGAACCGGAAAAACCTCCCGCCAAGTTTAGGTAAATAGGCACTACCTATTGCGATCTCTGATTATGAGTAGTAAAGAATGGATTGACTATATTATATGTACATATATGTATACTTGTCCCCAATTAATGATATTTTTATCAAGATAAGAGTAGAAAAGTCGAGAACCCACACATATATCTTAACGCGAGGTATTCTAATAATTTCTGATGCCTTTTTGATGCTAAAGATTATACTCAGGTCAGTCGTGCTACGAATATGGGAACTGTAAAGTTTTCTAAACGTTACGCTAGTTAAATCCGTAAATATCATTATCATGTAAATTAATGGTATTATCGATCGATAAAATATAATAAAATTTGCCCCCAATTACCTTATTTAATGGGTAAAAAGATTGCGTTCTCAAGATCGTTTAATCTAACTACATAACCTAAAACATTTATATCGTGCGATAAAATATCTGTCTCTTAAAACGAGCATACATTCTAACCTAAACTAAGTAAGTACCTATCTTATCTTTCTAATTACTTATTCTAGATACAACATCTGCCGTAAAACAGTCGACGAGACCCGGGAGGCGTGTCAATTGATCCTGGACAGAGTGTTCACACCCTGCCTGGAGAACCCCCCGGAATATTTCGAGCACATGACACGTGTCATGCTCGAAGCCATGTGGGCTGTCAACCCGACAATCAACGTGGATGCTGAATTGTACTTTGTAAAGCACATATCTAACGTACCAGGATATATTTACACGGAGAAAGACAGAGTATCGCTGCAGAAGAGAATAAAGGATCAATTGAAAGGGAGGCCTATTGATACTGGTGAGTGATTTTGCTGGTTTGATTTCGTATTATTTCTACGGCATTTAATATAGGGTTCATATTATATTCATGAGTGTAGCGCTCTCAAGTTCTCTGGGTGTTTTTTAAATTAGATTTGGATCTATGTCTAAAGAAACTTCAACCAGACAGAATTCTCGAGAGATAAAAATCCTAGATATGATAATGGTCTATGGTAAGCACAGGTACCCTACCATATATCGGCAAAGATTTTTTAACTGTCAAATTGTTAAATATATTATAAGAAAAATCTCACATCGATAAAAGATGAGGAAGTATATAGTTATATCTCTGTCCCAAATTGTGCATTAATTTGATAGGTCATTTTATCCTAAAAATCGCACAAAAGATATTGGCTACTGGTAGGTACTTGTCTTTCTTTTTTGCTCGACTTTCATATCACGCATCAGTCAGGCAAGAAACTGGATGGACGAGAAATGTTCGGCCCGACTCGTCACATCTCTTGTACGGTGTGTCTACATCTTTATATTTTAATTTTGTTGCAGGTGTAGACGCAACCTCGTTGATAGAGAAGCCAGCGGTAAACGGCCTCCCCGCGCGACCTCCTAGACTCCTATACTTCAACGACTACGAAACAATAGACAACGCACCGGAGTACAAAAGTATGGATTTTGGCTCAAGATACGCCCTTAATTTCAATTCAATTATCTTTATGCTTCATTCGACTTACTTAGGAAGACTTTACTTCAAGTTGAATTACCTTTGGAGTGTGATTTTAATGAAATACTGCCCGTACCTTGCTTTCTTTAGGTTCGGTATTAAGGCTTCAATGGTTAATATTTTTGAAGAGAGCCCCGCAGATGATACTACGCCTAAACCGAACGCTGAGTATTACAAGCCGAAACCGCCCCAACCGTGGTATAAGGTTATCTGGTCTCTATTTTGGTTTTGGTGAAGTTATTAATATTCTGCCAAGTGTTGAGAACCTAAAGGACTTTAGTTTGACGACAATAATAGGAATGACGTCACTTGACGTCAGTTATATTATTAAAAAATATTAAAGACATATTTTTTGTTTTCTCAATCGAAGAATAAATGACAAAGATAATCGCTTCAAAAGTTTGGGCTCGTGACGTCACGTTATGGTATAAATTGTACTATAGCGTGACGTCACGAATCCTACTCCTGAATAGCACTTATCTTTGTAATTTTTATTTGTTTGAGATAAGAAAAAATATGTGTAAAATTGTTTGTTACTTAATCCGCATGATGGACTAAGAAACAAAACAATCGTCATGCCTATAATTTTGACTATGAGAATTTTATATTTATAAATGTAAATTGTATTTTGTTACTATTATATATTTAATGCCTACAGGGTTTAAGAAGCAATAATGTAACGAGGTTATAAAAAATCAAGTTTATAGAGATGAAAAATTCTATATTACCTACCTACCTACTTATATCATTAAGTAGGTAATATAGAATTAATAATAAAATGGATCACTTGACATCATAGATTAATGTTATATCTCATTTTATAATTGTAAAGATAAGCGTGTATTAATTTTGCAGTTTATTCTGTTATAATATCATATCAATGAGTTGATAAGATTAGTTAAATTAGGTAAGGTTGACTTAGTTTTATGCAAGTTTTATTGCATTTTTAAATTATATATGCTTTGGAATAAAATAACTGTAACGGATTTAACTAGCGGATTATCGTACAATACATATAAAGATATTATCATTAGCTTAATTTGCTAATTAAAATTAAAGTCATACCTATGCAAGTAAATACGTTATAGTTGTATTGCTCCAATATCTACCTAATTATTATTTAATAATTGCGAAAGTGTTAGCTATTATTAATTGTATTTTTTTTTATAATAAATTCACGACATTGAATATAATTTATGATCAAAGTACCGTAGTAGGTACTTAATAATTAAATAAAGTGGTTTTGACAAGACGAGTATATTTTTTTTACCCTTAAATCGTTATTGATTTTCAACTAATCATGACATACATAATTGAGCTAATTATAGATAACAAATCGATTACCAGTGACCGCACTTAATAAAGAAATTATGGAAAGGTCGGTCATTTCCTATCTTATCTTTTTTTACCTACTTTGAACAAAGGAAATAATCTTTATCGATGAACAGGTATGAATAAGCATGTTTAAATAAAATTCGTCAGATTATCAAAAGTCAAGGACACGCACGTTAAGGTACATAGGTGACTAGTGACGTCACCTCTGGGTTTTGATAATGTTTCGCACGGAATACTAATAATATTATATTATTCTACATTTAATAAAATAACTCTTCAATTTTAAAAACCTTAATTTATTATTTAAATTATGTAATGATAAAATAATTTTACTTAAAGAAATCTTGAGCTGTTAATCTAGACCGCTTCTCGACATTTATCTGTAATAGATTGTCAGTGAGTGTGTTATCTGTGGCGGTGTTGTCTATGCTGTCCTTATTTTTGAAGCTCGGTGTTGCCACAAGCGGGCGGCGCTGCGGAGTGGGGGTGCGCTTCGGTGTTGCCGTGTGTGATAAAATACCCATATTGCTGGGAGTTAGTTTGCTTCTCGGGGTAAGCAAATGTTTCGTTGCCAATAACCGCGCGGCGGGAGACATGCTCGCTAGACGTTCCGTATTTGTCCTGTAACTGTAAAATATAATATAGCTTAGTATCTTTCTGATTCTTGTGTCATAGTAAAGAAAATATAATAAAATAATATCTCAAGTTACAATAAATTTTCTACCTTTTCTAACAAACACTTATCAACGTCGGAGTAATGTAAGATAACTTTAAAGTAATAAATTAGGTATTCCATATATTATAATAGTCTTTGTATAACTAAATAGTTGAGTAATCCCTACTAATATTATAAATGCAAAAGTAACTCTGTCTGTCTGTCTGTCTGTCTGTCTGTCTATTACGCTTTCACGCTAAAACTACTGGACCGATTTAAATGAAATTTGGTACAATGAAAGTCTGGAGCCTGAGAAAGGACATAGGCTACTTTTTAACCGACTGAAAAAAAGGAGGAGTTCCACGCGGACGAAGTCGCGGGCAGAAGCTAGTCAATTATAAACGCACGCGCACTGTATGACTAGGAAAGTTCGCAGACGCGCTGTTGTGTATGTGTGCGTGCGTGTGTATCTTTGTGTGTGTGTGAGAGTGTGCGCGTATTAATGTGAGCGTGTGTGCGTGCATGTCTCTCTGTGTCCGTGTGTGTACCTGGGCGTGGCGGTGCGCGCGCGCGGCGTGGTGGGTCTGCGTCGCTTGGCGGCCTGCTCGGCGAGCTGCAGCGCGATGCGCTCGCGCGCGCCGCCCTCCAGCATGCGGTACGCGGCGCCGGCGCCCGCGCTGCAAGTATAAAACATATCGATTCTTTAACACGACGATAAATTACGGACTTACGGATATATTATATACCCTATCTAGGTACATTATTCAACTAAATTTAGCATAAATGTACAGACAGCGAACTAGGTATAATTCAACTCTTGAGTCATACAGTAATCATTTGTAGATGCCTATTATAATTATTCCGTTTAAAATTTATAGAAGTTCATTTTAGGGGTAAATTAGGGCAGGGCGCATTTTTAATAAATTCCTTTTAATTTGCGTACATACAATGATATCATAGAAATAGAATAGTAGTCACCGAGTCGAAAGTAACGTTACGTAATATTACTAAAGTTGGTAAGTAAGATCAAGAACAAATTGCTTAGACTATTTTTACGCGTGTTTGCATTGAAGGCCTCCTTATATGAGACGGGTACTCACGCTGGTAAGGGCGTGTCGCCACCGTCGAGGCGGAAGGGCGTGCCCTCGATCTCGCCCCAGGTCATGAGCGGCGAGGCGTCGGGCCCCGCGCCGGGCCGCGGCGACGGCGTGCCCACGAACCCGTACTCCGGCTTCTCGCTCGATATGCTCACGCCGTCCACGCCGATCTTGCCACTAATCGACGCATCCTGAAAACAGTACATGAAAATGAAAATCGTTATAAAGTTAATATGTCCTAAAGGACAATTTTACACGTGCACTGCGAAAAGAAACGCCGCATGACACTCGTTAGCTGTCCACGTAAAAGGGAAGCCTATTGATACTGGTGAGTGGTTTTGCTGGATTGGGTTTCGTATTTTATCTACGGCATTTAATGTAGAGTTAATATCATGAGATTAGCGCGTTCAAACAAACAAACAAACTCTTTAGCTTTATAATATTAGTATAGATTTTACAAACCCCCGACATAAAAACCTAAAGGCTCTCTAAAAAGTGTAATAATAATAAAAAGTAAATATTAGTTACGTACCTAAGTATTAATATTTCTATTAAGAAAACGTCATGTCGGGGGGACCTGTCGCTCCTCATTTAGGTTGTAGGTAAAAGAGATTAAAATAGTTTAAGTCATTATGAAAACTTTAGAGCAAAGGCACTGCTAATTTCAACATAAATATTTAATAAAAAGTTATTTTTTCAGAAAAGGTGAAAAACTGATTAATTGACTGCTTCTTTTGATGTAAGGAATTTGATGGTGTGCATAACTCAAAACACGTTTTTGAGTTAGATCCCTTTAGATCTAGGTGTGGGATATATAAAGCTTACTTGTGTCCTAGCAATGGCGGTGATAGCTTCCTTGTTCTTGGCGTGGTCGAAGATCTCCCCGCGGAGGCGCGTGTTGCGGTGCTGCAGCTCGGGCTTCGCCGGCGGCCCCTGGGACTGCGCCCCGTCCGGCACGTACATTATGAAGTTCTTCGCCGTGTACCGCCATGTGTCCAACTAAAGTTAATTGGAATGGATTACAACGGATTTCTATCGCGTATTTTATTTTATGACGTTTTGGAACTTTACAGTTCCCATATTCGTGTCGTAACCGACTCTAATATACTATAATTCTCATGTCGCGGTGTTTGTTACCAAACTCTTCCGAAACTGCTGGATCGATTTTTATTATTTTTTGTGTGGTCTACTAGTATTACATACATAAAAATCAGCATTGCAATAAGCAGGTACTTCTGGTGCGTCAATGTGAGGCGTGTAATGCCATGCCAGGGTAGGCACTCCAGATATTTATCACAATGTACCTACCTGATTGGTTAAATTCATATATTCTATTATATTATACTTAGTCATCAACATTTCTTTTTTAACCCCCGCCGCAAAAACAACGGGGTAATATAAGTTAGGCGTAACTCCAGAAAGGATAAAAATGAAGTACTTAATTATAACTAAGCTAAGGTGTGATTGAGGGACGGACCCGACGAATTTATCAAAGGTAAAACTGATGGACTGACCTGACCAATTTATCTAAGGTAAAACTGACGCACTGACCTCATGCGGCCTGTTGGTCTGATCGGCTTGCTGCTCTATGGTCGGCAACGCGAGCGCAGCCTCAGCCAGCGCCAGTGACGTCACTTCCGCTTCCAACTGCGGCGCTAATTTGTTCGCGCGTTTTTTATCCTCTAAAGCTATTACGCGGTCGTAACTCGCGTTGTCTTCACTTGTGTGCGTCGCTAGGTAGGAATCTAATATAAGAAATGTAATTAGTGTGAGTATCAGATGTTTTTAGTACCTACGTATAGAACTTGCAGATTGAATAATTTCGAGTTAGAACAGGCGTTCGTAACCTCGCGAGTCACACGCGGCTCTTTAGTTCCATACGGAAATATTATTTACTAGCTTCTGCCCGCGACTTCGTCCGCGTGGAACTCCTCCTTTTTTGCAGTCGGTTAAAAAGTAGCCTATGTCCTTTCTCAGGCTCCAGACTTTCTTTGTACCAAATTTCATTTGAATCGGTCCAGTAGTTTTAGCGTGAAAGCGTAACAGACAGACAGACAGACAGACAGACAGAGTTACTTTCGCATTTATAATATTAGTAGGGATTAAAACAGCAGGAAAAAAATTGTGAATTGTAATTTTCGACTGTTCCGACTCCAAAGGTTGCCGAAACCTGAGGTTGAAGCATAGAACTTATAAGCTAGCTGAATGCCAATGTTATCTGCACTTATTTTTCTAGAATTGTAAATCACTAATAAAATTTTAACAAAATTAAATAAAATAAAAATATACGCGTCCAATTGAGAACCTCCTCCGTTTTTTTCGTCAGTTGAAAAGTACTACTATTTACATTTTAAATTCTTTCGCCATTAATGGTAATCTCAGCCGATATATTCAACTATCCCCCTATCCATGTTTAATCTAGACCAATAATAAATTAACCCATAACAAACACAAGCATCTCTAGAAATATCTAGAGGATCAGACTGCAGAAAGAAGATTGCATCACAATGTTTCCTTCACTGAAAAACACTGTGATGCAATGCCTTCCTTTCCTATAATTATGATCCTAATCATACCTAATGTGTGATTGTCTGTGATATCTTTATGCTTTTGTGTGGCAGATCCTGGAGTTTGGTCAGGCCTTTGTTCTCGCTCGGTGGACGCAGAGGGCGACAGGGGTCGAGACAAGTCAGGCGTGTCAAATGTCGCTGGTGAATTGTCTGCAAAGATTTATTGCACATTACTTGATATGTAAAAAGCATGAAATATATTTTTCCGTCCTCCGGCCAGAAAGCGCCAACTTTGTGGCCGCTTCGCTCAATGAAATTTCCGCTTTCTGGCTTCATCGAACAGAAAAATAGTATACTGACCTCGGCCAGTAAATAAAAAAGCCTCAGATCACATTTTTTTTTTTTGTATTGCATGTGATCTGAGACATTTTTTATTTTACTGGCCTCGGTGTGTAATGTACTATTAAACTATAAACCACATTTACAAATAAAACGAGTACTACTATGTAGACATGTTCCCTTATAATGAATATAACTTACAAGGTTCTGTTGGAGGCCTATGACCGCTATATTTTCTTGTGATTTCTCGTAGCCTCATATAATCCTTATTCTCTGTTGCTTCTAAAAATTCATTTTGAGCTTTTAGTTTTTCGAGGTCCGGGAAGAAATCTCTCTGTATTATTTTGGCAATTCCCTGCAAATTTTCAACACAATTAAATTTATTATATTGTTCTAAAAGATGACTAAATCATAATAAAACATCAAGAAGAACACTCTACTATATGTACTAAATAACTTTTACACAACTTTATACCCCTGAGTTTGTAGTTGCAGAACAACAAAAACATAACCCTTGTAGTTATGTTTTTGATTGGTTATGTTTTTGATTTATTCTAAAAGAATGAATATATTAAATTCGCATATTCAGACGGAATTGATGTACCGATTATATAGATGACTTAATGTTACTATGAACTATGTCCGACGTGTATCGTAGCATTGCAACAATATGGTACCTATTTCTATTTCCAGCCAGATAAAGGTTGTAGTATATCCACACCATATTTATGAAAAGATATTATAAAAGTGATCATATTTTACCTCTACGTAGATGTCTTCGTCTAAAACTTGAGCCTTTTTGACATCATTTTGCTTTTTTTGTGGTACTTTTGGAACTTTGAACACACTGCTCTCACTTTTTAATAGCTTCATGTTTTCAAGAGCTGCCTGACCAGGCCTAGGAGGCTTCTGTTCTTCAGCCATTATAAATAAACTTTTCAATAATAAATCTCGATCACAACAAAATAAATACTGCACAATACATTTCTCGTACGTCTTGTGAGCAACAATATTATTGTTATTTGTAAGCGAATTTCTAGTTAGTGCTTATGCTGAGTATAAAAAACGCAATTCAAATTAAACTTTACTCATAAGGCATACAGTTGGTAATTGAATATGGAACAAGCGTTAACTTCAGCTTTTATCGACGAAATTAGCATAGCATGCTTTATGATGCTTTATATTTTGACAATGACGTTAAATGAAGTGTTGCCATTTTTGAAAAGAATGTTCCACTGTAAAGGTAATAATTGTGAATTACACTTAGAGAATATATAACAACTGGAGTCAGCTTCGACAGGCGTTCCCCTCTGCCAAGGTATAAGATAAATTATCTAACGCGTTTGTAAAAACTGTTTTCAAACAGGTCACTTTGACAGTGTCACAATCGATATCAAAGAGAAAAGAGCTCCCGAAAAATGTCTTCCTGCGCTAAAATAAATTGCAAAAATCTATCCACTGTATCAGATATACAAAAAAACAGTATTTCCTTTCATCTGCAGATATTTTTTTTGTTCGTTAATTGTTATTTTTCAAATAATTATTTTCTCATTCACCACGCGAGAAGCATCGATTTACGCATCGATTACGTTTTTATTCGTTTAAAATCGTTTAAAAATTATTATGATAGTCTATGGTCAACAAAGAGGAATGACACACATGTATAAAAATTTTGCAGAGTAGTGTATCCGATACTAGGCGTTAATTCCTTTGAGTTAAAAGCGATAATAGCATCCATGATCAAAATACGGTTAGAGATGTACTTACTGGACAATATCAATGTCGATGAATTTACAGTACAGATGATAAGAAGTACGCGTATATTTCAGTATATCAGGTATTATTTTATTAAAATATTTTATTACATCGAATTTCAAATGGTTTAAGCGTACCAGCACCTTGGGATTCGGTTGTCTACTTTGTAATTTTTTTTAATTATGGTTGTTGATATTGTTATCTCTCCAGCTCAGCTGTAATAGACATTTGCCTGTTTTTTCATGTTAAACATAGTGGGTAATTGTAATTGTTTAAGCATTATTATTAAAAGAAAATAACTTGTTTATTGAACTACGTAGTAACTAATGTTCATTTCTATAATAGTATGAATTAAAAGAAGTAAATACATTATTATGTATGAAGTTAAAATATTTATATTAAAATATAAATTGGTTGATCCGCCATTTTGTGTCAAATATAGATAAATGTATCGACGGCCACTTAATCAAGCACTATGTAATCGGTTCAGTTTGGCTACTAATACATTTCAAACTTGTGTACGGATACGACGTTTATAGTCTAGTTTTTGCTAGTGTGAATAAATTCCGCCTAGTGTTGACAGTTTCTATTAGTATGCGTGTGTAACGATGAGAATTATTTTTACATCAGTGTGCAGTTTTTTGAATGTGTTCCTACCTCGTCCCCCGCTAAAAGTGGCTAAAAATTTTGTATGACGAATAGTGTCGAAGCGTACTCCAGTTGATATATTCTCTAAGGAATTACACAATGTTTTGTAATTATAATTTAAATAATAAAATGAATACATTATATTACATAAGCTGAGTGGTCACTTTCCAGCTTATAATTATTATTAATTAAGGGGTAAAAAAAATGCGTTGTTCTCTACTTTAATAATTTACTACTTAATCAGTTTTTACAGGTTCGGGTTTCTTTTTGTATACATATTCTTTAAAATAGAAATCTAAGAATAAGAAAAGAATAAATATATTATGCGGCAGGAACATGAAGGAAACCCATTTAGGATATTCGCAAGATGGCTCAAACAGCACGTGTCCAAAATGCAAGATGAGGAGCACAAATTGCAGCTGAAACAAAAAAATCTTTATAGGTCTGAGAGCCAGATAAATACGTAAACCTCCATGACTCCTCCGGTGTATGCACCTTAATAAAATTACAATCTCATTTTAAATAAAACGTTTTGGACAATTTACACCAAATGCACTAGTTCCAAACGAAGCAACACTGGTAGCTGTTACTATGGATACATAAATATATAGCATCGAAAACTACAAATACCTACTAGTGCTCATCACACTACACAAGCAGGATTCGAACCCCTTGGTTTTGACTCAAGTCACTTGACCAACAGGTCTTAATACTTACAATCTGCATTTGCGTGATATATTTCTTCCACCACCGGCGCACCCACTGCGGGCGCACGATGGATATCAAGTAGTAAGTGTACATGACCGCGTGGACCGCCGAATTAATGAAACCAAGCATCACGCCGTGACCTCCTGAAGGTAATAAATAAATAATATAGTAGTTAAGTATGATGACGGAATGACGATAAGTCTTTGTCACATCGCGCGGGGAAGTACTCAAGCACCCGTCACAGTTAGGGTTGCCAGTTCTCCCGGACATTTGTATAGAAAGGCCGGACACCCTATATTATTGAGGATTTTGGGTCTCAGTAAGTAGGTACGACAAAAAAAATGTTTTTTATTGTTATTGTAAAAAGCATAAGAAAAGCAATCAAAAACCTATGCTTGGCAACGCTAGTCACCGTCGGTCTTTCAGTCATTCCAAAAAGATGACAGTGACATTGATTTCTCGCGCGACAAGAGCATCAATATACACAATGGATCCAAATACCTACATTTGTATTGCACACAATCAGGTTTGGTTTCCGCTACAATAGATAATAAGGCGATTCTTTTTTATTGTTACTAAACTAGGTAATGCGCGTTGTGATCTATTTACTAACAGGTTGAAGTTTTTATTAGAAATTAACAAACACGAAACGAGATTCGGGCATTTTTCCGAACAGAATATTTAGTACCAAAGATTCTTTCTTTCTTTAACAATAACATGGTTGAGATAGAATAAAGAATAATATCAAAATAACGTATTTTGAGGAAGTTTTACCTGGCACATATTTGTTGCCTATAAATCCAAGTAAACACATGCCGAGGTGATGGTACACATGTAGGAACGACGCCTGAGACGACTTCTTGCGAAGAATGAAGAATACCTGCACGATAGAAAAAATACATAAATTATAATTATATTTTTTTAACTCATGTATGTAAGGTACCTTGATAAGATGAAACATTACCTACCTAGCTACAAGTGCAGGCAATGTTTTAGAATAAAAATGTCGAAAAGTAGGTACATACCAAAATATTTTATTTGTAATTATATGTAGGTACCTACTTTGAGGAACTACTGTTACAAATTCAATCAGTTTAAATCTACAACTTCCATAAATATTCTTCAAAAACCAGTTTACAATCATGCTATAAGTAAGAGTAAGCATTGCATATTTGTTTTTACAAAACCTATATTGTATGTATAGACAATAACTCACTGTATCAAGTAAATCCACAATCTTGATCATGTAGTACATATAGACATGGGATAAGACCAATCTCTCCAGCGGTGTGTCGTCCGTTACCATCTTTTGGCACCAGATGCTGTAGTTTCCCGGCAGGTACAACAGGAACAGGCACTAAAAAACATATAATTATATGTATTATATATTATTTATCCCGTAATACCAATATTCTTCTCTGCCGTTCTGCTTGACAATGCGGTGACCTCACAATGAGCAATTAACCCCAAATAGGTACAATTGAATTTTTCCCAATACACAATACAATCATGTGTATAAACTTAAGCGTAAGTTTGAAATAAACAGTACATAAAAGAAGAATGTTTGTGTATACTTACTAATATTATAAAAGCGAAAGTTTGTAAGAATATATGGATGTAGGGGTGGATGTATGAATGTACCTATGTTTCTTACTTAACGCCAAAACTACTTAAGTATGGGTTTTTTTTTTGTTTTTTTTTTTTATTGTAATGAATACTGAAGCGCAGTTGGCCAGCTAATTGGCCTTTACTGCAAAACTGGACGGATGGCGAGCCACCTGAGGGGAGGCTCATTAGCCTTTTGGGTTGGGTTTAGGGTTTGGGGAATTTTGATGAAAGTTTAGTAAGTATAGCTAACATCAGATTGACATATAGGCTATAATTTATGACGGTATCGTGTGAAATACTAATCATGCGCAGACCAAGTCGTTGGCAAAAGCTAGTATGTAGTTAATAATGAGTACCTAAGGATGTGACTTCTCGCTTCCTTGATGAGTAAAACATTATTGGTAGGTATGTTATATACTCACCCTGACAGCTATATATCCCGATAGATAAATCTGCACGATATTATACAATATGATGGTGTTTTTCAGTTTATAGGGCTGTCTGTTGGCCATAAATGCGGGACCCCATTTCCTAACAAACTGGTGGTACAGGTACATGACTATTAAGATCGGCCAAGGGCTCGATACGAAAAAAGACTTGTTCATTCGAGGGTCTGGAACAAAACAAAAAAAAATGAAATTTATCATCAAGATCAGTTATACATATTATATCTTATCATTAAATTTGTCCTAGTTTATTGGACGTCCCGGGAGCGTCCGCACCGGACCACTAAATAGTTTTTGAAAAAAATATATCTCATTGTGTTTCTACTAAACTCTACTACTACTAAACTCTTTCAAACAAAATTCTAAATATGACCATTTCTTACTTTTACATTAATTTATGTATTTGATATCATTGTTAGGAAAAAAAAAACATTTATTTTGTTAAATAACTATAGAATACACTTTCAAGTCAATTCATTATTGAAATAAACTACTTTTACGATCATCAAAACAACTAGATACTTAATAGAATTCAAAATATGCAGGAGCGCCTCATAGCACATTCCTATTGAATCAACAATTCAACATAGTAGGTTAAATATGACCTTTTCACCCATGTGAGTTATATATAAGCAAGTCATTGACAGGTACCCGAATGAATTTAATGAAAGAGAAAAAGTTAACATTTATTTATACGTTGTAGATAATATGTTGATATATTACTGTCACTATGTGAATTTATCTAAAGTAAGAAAAAATGTTAAATAAGGCAAAGTTGTCACGGACCGTAAGTGTATTTTATATGTATATCTATAGTAACTTTGCCTATTTTCAACATTAATAAGGTACCTAATACTAAGTTTAGCTTTCTTTGCCAATTACGTAGTTATAACTTTTAAACAAGAATTAGTTTTTTTTATAGGTATATTATAAGTAGATATGTGTACCTAGTATAAAAACATTATATTTTTTGGTTGTTATTTTATTTTTGATTTTAATTACAAACTGATTTTTTCTGTATGACTAAAGTAAACTGGTAGAGAATTCCTTAAGGCATTAAGTTCGTCTTTTGTACACAACATAAGTTTTTCTCAGTAAAGTATAAATAATAATAATCTATGCTAATCTAAGAAACTTACCGGCAAGATCATTATTGACGTAGTTGTAGAACTCTGTAATATTTTTTATAAGGGTCCCCATTTTGCGTGCTCAGGCCCCTGTAACACAAAGTTAGGTACCCTAAATTAAATATAAAAAAAACACTTAAATACGGTAATAGGTATGTTTAAAGCCGTAATAAATATCCATGTTAATTTTTTGATAGTATATGAATGAAACTATAAATTATTTAATTCACGTTTCTTATTTTATTTGCTGACGTTTTGAAAAGGTTACAGTTACCACATTCGTAGCACGACTGAGTTGACGATAGTCTAACGCTAAAGTATAAAAGTTTTCGAAACGTCATCAAATAAAATAAAAAACGTGTGTTGAATCTGTTATACTTAGTTGTTTTATTCCAATGTGTAATAACTGCGAATACATTGGAGATTGTTATTTGACAATAGTTTTCTCCGTGAAATGAAATAGGTCATTAGTACTTTAGATAGTGCATAGAGATCATACTTGTACCAAGTTCTCATGACAGTACCTAGCACAATCGACATTCCCATAAACAATAACGCCATGCAAAAAGTTTGTTGTTCCACGCCACAAAACAGGATATTACCATGCCCTGATTAAATTCTACTTCCTGTAGAATACCTACTTGTGATTTTATAACCGTCAAAAACAAATGCAAATCGATAGTGAAAAACAATTTGGATTTAGGCGAGGCTGACACTCTCTATTTAAAAGCGATTTTTTTTATTTATTCATGACCTAGATGCCAAACGTCCATCAGTTTAAACAAAAGGGAACAAAATTTTACTTACAATTACAATCTATTTTTTTTTTTATTAAATTTATCCTTAAGTAAGCACCTATTTACAATAAACTTAAAACTTTTTATAGCCAGCCCCGGATTTGTCCTAATTTAGAGGGCGTCCGGGGATCATCCGGATTTGAAAATGTAATTTTAATAGCTTTTTGTCTGTTTCAAACACTATCGACTTTTATGTTGACATATATGGGCTCTAAAATTTGGGGATTTCAAATTATAGAGATGGCAACCCTAGGGAAGAGCATCTGTTTCATTTTAACAAGGTATGTGTGAAAGGGACGAATGCTTTTCCTTCTGTTTAAAATAGTGCGGCCATGCTGAAATCCTGTATTGCGGCTAAACATTTTGTATGCTTAAAACTGGTTTTACAAGAAGTTGCAGAATTACTCCGTTTTTCATTCTAAGTAGGTATAATACGAAAGGGAAAGTATTAATTATACATGTAGTTACTTTGCCTGTAAGTGTAATATAATATTTTTTTTTTTTTTTTCGAACTGAATACTGAAGCGCAGTTGGCCAGCTAATGGGCCTTCACTGCAAAACCGGACGGGTGGCGAGACTCCTGAAAGGAGACTCTTAAGCCTTGATAATATTAATACCTACTAGTAGTAAGGTTCTGTATTTAAATAAGTTGTAGGTACATTATATTATTCAAATAAAGATAATTCATCTTAGTGACAACTTCCTCGTGACTATAAACCTGCTACAAACGATTAATGTATTTCCTAAGTTATCTTTATATATATATAATTCTACTGTAGGTGTATATGTCACTGAGTCTGAACTCCTAGACGGCCGGACCTATTTTAATGATTTTTTAAGTATGGTTGGTACCTAAGTAACAATGAATAGGTATACCATACATTTTGTTTGCGACATTTTACATTTGCGCCTTAGTTCCAAAAAGCTTATTGTACCTACTTAAGTATTTAATAATTTCTGATGCCTTTGCGGTTATTACACGTTTTTAATTTAACTCGGGTATTTAACTTGTGACTTTAGCGTCTATCTTTAGATCAGTGCTACGAATATAGTAACTGTAAACTTTTCTAAACGTCAACAAATAAATAACGCGAGATAATTCCGTATAACTTCATTCTAAGTATTACATTTTTTGTTTAAATTATTTCCACAGTTTCTTCACTTATTTTTCACTATTTTCACTTTCAGAAAATAATACACTTACCTGTCCTGAGACGTCTTCACTAGTTCAAGTGTACCACTGTATTAAAGTGCAAGTATACTGAACTTTATGTAATCACCTCGTCGCGTACGGGAATAAATTACAATAAATACCACTTATTTACCAACTTTAAAACGTTACAAACGCACACTTAATTGTTACCGTTTTAATTAATTTAGGTACTCTATCAAACTAGAGCTTTGTCGATTTTTAACCCCGATAAGACAGACATGAATAAGTTAAATTATACTTAGATATGTAGATACCTTCGTTAGGTACCTCAAACGTTATATATGTTTCAGGTAACGATATAAAAAAAAATTAAATAATGTCTATTAACTGGCTTAGATTCTACAGTCTACTTTAAGGTTTCTTGTTTACTAAATATATAGTTTAATAAAAATATTAAAATATGAATATTACAGTAATATTGATCACTGTCTAAACTATATTACCAATCGTGAATGTTGCTATATTATATCAAATAAGACAAATAAGCACAAAAAAGAAAATACATATACCTATAGGTGAGTAGGCACGTTAATTTCTAAAGCCATCGCAGTTATTACACATTGAAATTAAACACTTTAACAGCTTTAACTCGCGTATTTTAGGTACTTTATTTGCTGACGTTTCGAAAATTTTACAGTTCCCTTACCTACCTGTAGCACGACTGAGGTTACGTCTAGATAGTCTAACGCTAAAGACGCTTTAGTTACCTAAATAAGCTAAAGTGTTTAATTCCAAAACGTAAAAAAAAGTCATACTTAACTTTTTTTTTAATCTAGGTAACTACGTACCTAGTCAGTGATCTCCATTTAATGCTCTTAAGTCATAAAGTATAAAATTGCATCAATGAAGCACGTGCATCGATTGTATGTGTAAGCGGGACCTTTCTGACATGAATACTGCAGCCTCATCGTGAAATAAAGTAAAAGTTATTCAATGAAAACTGCTACTCATCCAGTTATAGGTCAACATATAATACTAGCTGTTTATGCATTGTCACTTTACCCTCGTAAAATTAGACACGTAAACTTTAAGTTATTCGGTTAATATCATACATAATAATATATTAGTTAAGTAGTTTAATGAAATACTAATTGAGTGTTTTTAAATTTATTATTCTGTATTATTATTAATATGTATACGTATGTCCAAGTTTTAAGTTCACCATCAATTTAATTAGGTTCTGAATTATTGATTCAAGATTCCAGTCACCCCAGACTTAGGTACGTAATTTTAGGAAAGATGTAATTTTTAGGATATGTAGGTACCTATACCTAACCTACCCAAAGGCTTGAAAGCCTCCAGCCTCCTCTCAGGAGGCTCGCCACACGTCCGGTTTTGCAGTAAAGGCCCGTTAGCTGGCCTACTGCGCTTCAGTAATCAGTTCAAAATAAAAAAATATATATTCTAAGCTCCCTATCACTACTCCCTATCAATTTTAAGCTAATATCGCTACAGCTGTTCTTAAGTTAGGTACCTACATGGTGTAACTAAAATGACTTTCATTTACCTAAGTATTTTTTTTAAAATAGTGCACAAACAAATACGTCACAATCTACGTGTGTTATATTTATATATGCTTAGAAATTGTCCGTTTAATGAACTTGAATAGACAGCCGAGGGCGACTTACATGCATAATAATTAAGTAAGTAATACATAACAAACTATTGTTGTATAATTTTAATTAGAATTAAATATTTTCAAGAAGGAAAATCGATGAGAACTGCGTACGAGTATGACCCCACAATGAGTGCAATGAACTTGATTAAAAAATAAATTCCCATAGGTAAATAGGTAAGTACAGGTATATGAATAGAGCCGCTACTACGAGTAGGTAAAGTTGGCGCTACATAGGTACTAAGTATAGACTTCTCATACCTAATTTGAAATGCCTAATTCCTAAAATCTAATGCCGCCGCCACACTTTTGTGTTATGCACAAGCGAGAGGGAAGTAGCGGAGAAAGAAGGCAGATCATTCGTGTGGTCATTCTACTCGTCGATGCATACAAACTAGTGGCCACACGAATGCTCGGCCTCTTTTATGTTACTTCCCTCGTCTCTGCACGAGTGTGTGGCAGCGCAGCGGTATAATAAACATCAAGAACCTCAGCATGTACGTTGCTATGGTAACCAAATGACCAAATGTATCTATGACATTTTATCATTGAATTATTTACCAAAAAACATACTGAAATTTGACTGTAATAAACACGATAATAAATATTATTAGACATGGAATGGAGACGGCCATTATGCGATATTTACCATTCGGACGCTTATTTTCACCAAATTTAGTAATTTCAAGATCAGCTGTTAGTTTATCCTACAAAGTGTTGGGACTTCCTACAGATGGGTTGCCAATAATGATACTTCATGGGTTATTGGGGTGTAAAAAAAACTGGAACGGTATAGGAAAGACGATCGTGAACATGATGAAGAGAAACGTAATTATCGTCGACCTACGGAACCATGGGTTCAGCCCGCATACGAAATCAAATAAGTACGAGGAGTTGACTGAAGATGTGCTGCTTCTTTTGGACAAATTAAAAATTAAGAAAGCGTGTTTACTGGGACACAGTATGGGAGGAAGGGCCGCTATGTGTGTATCGTTGACGGAGGTATAAAATAGTTTCACAAATCTTTTGAATATTGCAAAGCTAAATATTTTAGACGGAATTCGTATTGTTTCAGCCATCTAAAGTTGCTAGTCTCCTAGTAGTGGACATATCTCCAGTGTCCACGTGTAAAGATATGAAAGAATTTTATCCAACTGTAATGAACACGATGAAATCCATAGATTTCAGTGGCATAAAGAAAATCAGCAAAGCCAAGAAATTGGCTAAGAAACACTTAAAAGACATTATCTCTGATCGAGCTTATATTCGTGCTTTGGTAAAGAATATTAACAGAAAATCTGATGGCACTGTCGGTTGGACGTACAACCTCGATATTTTAATGAAACACTTCAAATATATAGCTTCTTTTCCGAAGAGTCTGGAAGATAAGAAATATTTAGGCCCTACATTGTTTATTGGAGGACAGTTTTCGGAGTTTATTCCGTAAGTGTAGTAAAAGAATAATAAGAATCATATAGGTAAATTAACGATTGTACGCAAAATATACTTTATAAGATAAACTTTACCTACTCTTTACGACAGTACTTACTACTTGCCCGAACTCGAATATCATATGAATACTATTAAACTAACGTAAACTATGAAACTATTTCATAATTTACGTTTGTTGGACGATTGTAATGTTTTTGACTCTTTTAAATTCAGGCCCTGCTGTTGATACCTCAAACACGACTAGCGTTTTAGAGTATCGATGTGAACTCAAAATACGCAAGTGTAGGGGGTCTCTAACAACTTTATGCCACGTTACATCATCATATAAATTTTAAACCAACAGAGCTGATGACCTCCCGGGAATCCGCGAGATATTCCCTCGCGCCGTCGTCAAGTTCATACCGAAAACTGGCCACTTCCTCCACTGGGATGATCCCAAGTCATTTCTAGAACTCTCCATCGCATTTTTCAAGAATAACTGAGTACCTGCGATGTCCTGTCCTTGTGATTTTGTAAACTGTAACAATAAAAAGTTATGTTTGATAAGTCAAACGTCGACTACTTTCCTATAAATATGCAAGTAATATTGGTATTTGTACCAAGACAAGAAAAAAATCGAGACCCCCAGTAGAACTTGAATCTACACCAATTCGCGAGTTAGGTATCGTGGTTTTTCCAATTACACTATAGGCGTCACTGCGTATAATTGGAAAACGTATACCTTGCGTAAAGGTATAGGTTTGGGTTCAAGTCTCCATTTTTCCAAGTCTTGGCTTTTTCTAAATAAGTATTATTATCATTTAAATTGAAAATGAAAATTGTATTAACCCATAGATATCAATCGAATTTCGATTTCATTGTACCTAGTAAATAACAATTAAAATATGCAACTTCCACGTCTTCAAAATTTCGATCAAGGTAAGTAAGTATTGTACCTACCTATATTTTTACAGTAATTCTAAATATAGTACTTAAGTACTAAGATATATATACTAGTATACCTAATTAATGAATGATTAATAAATTGGATTCGTCGATGCATAAAGTTCCGCGGTCTTGTTGCATTCGTCGGCTGGTTTCGACAACTTATTGCCTTATTTTTTTATGGACAGCTAGCATTAATTATAAATCGTAGCTGTGAATTTTGTCAATAATATAGTGTAGCGTTTTCCTATACATTTGATCGTGTCGAAAACTACGATACATATATATAGGTACTTACAATTGATCCTGACTAAGTAGGTATAGTCACACCTACTCTAATTTCGTTTGATAGAGACACAAGAAGTTTAGGAATGAACTTCTTGAACATAATTTATAATCTTCGTTCCGGACGAAGCTATTGTATTGACATTTTAAATTGCACCTGTCATAATCAACGTCCAAATTTCCGATCAAACACATTAGGTGTTCTAAATTAATTTCAACAAAATTAAAATTATGGAATATAAAATTCAATTACCCGTGGGATGACGGTGCTATTTCAAAGAGCGTTGCTCAAGATCAAACCTAAATATGTTAATACACGAACAGCCGTAAACTTGGCTTATAAGATTCATGGGAAACAACCGTCGGAGGCGCCAGCAATCGTGGTGATACATGGCTTGCTGGGGTCTAAAAGGAACTGGGATAGCATTAGTAAGAAACTAGCGTCTTCTACTAATCGGTCGGTGGTCGCTGTCGATGTACGGAACCATGGCGAGAGCCCCCACGACCCGGGACACTCTTACCCCGAACTAGCCAGTGATGTGTCGCTCCTTATCGATACTTTGTCAATGAAAAAAACTATTGTTTTGGGACACAGCATGGGTGGGAGGACGGGCATGGTGCTGGCTCTTACTGAGGTATGTAAGTGTTTACATTATCTTTCTGATGATTGTTTTGAACCTTCCAAGGACTGCGCTTAATGTAATAAGCTTATGCGTATTTATGTACCTACTTTCTCATAATAATTAGGAGTGAACTATGATAAGTACTACACTATTTAAACGAATAATTAATAGAAACAGCGAAATTGAAAGTTACATAGTATAAAATGTTATCACAACTATCCTGTTTTTTATTCTCATCTATAACTTAATAGGTACTATCTTTTATTACATATATGCAGCCATCGAAAGTGCACAACCTGATAGTGGTGGATATCTCACCAGTATCGACGCCGGGCATATTGAACGATTTCTTTCCACGAGTAATAGACGCTATGAAATCTGTAGATTTCAAAGGACAAGATAGCATCGGTAACGCCAGGGCCCACGCTACTAAAATACTTATGACATTCAAATTAGTCGATCAACCAGAGCATTTGAGGTTCATCCTTATGCACATAGGGAATAGGCCTGGGAAAGGTATCGGCTGGATGGTTAATGTGGACACTTTAAAAAAGTATTTTCCAATTATTTCTACTTTTCCCGATGAAATGAAAGGAAAGAAATACCCTGGGCCGACGCTTTTTGTTGGCGGCGATCAATCGAATTACCTTCCGTAAGTTTTACTCACAATTTTATAGACTAATCGGGCCGATAAAATTGGCCATGTTTCGGGTGAGATCGCCGTTTGGTTTCTGATATTCGGAACCATGCGATTCATCGTTGTCTAAAATTGAATTGCTTATCACAATGTTTAATTGAAACTACCGTTAATTATTATACCTTAAATGTGTTTACTAGAAAGAAGCCGCTAAAGGCAAAGTGGCGTCAGTTTGCGTTCACAAAGTAATTTCTTTTTATTTATTTTAATACATGTAGAGAATGTTGTAACAGGCTATGTTACCAAATTATATTTTATTTGGGCTATTTAAAGTGGTTTAGAAACATAGAACATAGTTTATTCTTTTTAAATTATGTTTCAGGCCGTCTGATATCGATGGGATTAGAAATTATTTCCCAAAAGCAGAACTTGCATACGTTAAAAATGTCGGCCATAATGTTCATGCAGAGGATCCCGTAACATTTTTTAATATAGTAAATCAATTTATTACGAAGAACGGTTGAATATCAAAAATAAGACTTTATTGAAGTATTTACATCAATAAAATATTTTTCCGACTTATATGGTATCTTTATTGCAAATTGTATCATTTTTTACATCTGTAGGCGGATTTGCTTCAATTTTATAATCTTAATTCTGACAAAAAATAAATTTAATTACCTACATAACTAGTTAATTATTGTATACCTTAGAGCATAAACAACTGGAGAGGCCTTTGACACTATTTGTCATACAAATTTTTTAGCCACTTTTAGCGGGGGACGAGGTAGGAACACATACAAAAAACTGCACACTGATGTAAAAATAATTCTCATCGTTACACACGCACACTAATAGAAACTGTCAACACTAGGCGGAATTTATTCACACTAGCAAAAACATTATTATAAACGACAGGTCCGTACACAAGTTTTACATGTGTGTGCAACCGATTTGAACCGATTACATAGTGCTTGATTAAGTGGCTGTCGATACATTTATCTATATTTGACACAAAATGGCGGATCAACCAATTTATATTTAAATATAATAATTTTAACTTCATACATAATTGTGTACTTACTTTTTTAATTCATAGTATTATAGAATTAAACGTCAGTTGCTACGTAGTTCAGCAAACAAGTAAACTTCTTTTAGCAATAATGCTTAAATAATTACAATTACCTACTATATCTAACATGAAAAAATAGGCAAATGTTTATTACTGCAGAGCTGGAGAAATAAGTAGACTACTGAATCCCAAGCTGAAAATCGGATAACGAAATAGAAATATTTTAACAAAATAATACCTAATACGGATATATACGTAGGTACTTCTTATCATCTGTACTGTAAATTCATCGATATTTATATTATCCAGTAAGTACATCTCTAACCGAATTTTGATTTTGGATGCTATTATCGCTTTTAATTCAAACGAATTAGCGCCTAGTATCGGATACACTACTCTGCAAATTTTTTATACATGTGTGCCGTTAGTCAATGGTGACCATAGACTATCATAAAGATTTTTAAACGATTTTAAACGAATAAAAATGCAATCGATACCTGAATCGATGCTTCTCACGTGGTGAATGAGAAAATATTTATTTCTAAAATAACAATTAATGAACAAAAAAAATACCTACATATGAAAGGAAATACTGTTTTTTTGTATATTTGATGCAGTGGATGGATTTTTACGACTTATTTTAGCGCAGGGAGACATTTTTCGGGAGCTCTTTTCTCTTTGACTTCGATTGTGACACTGTCAAAGTGAGCGGTTTGAAAACAGTTTTTACAAACGCGTTAGATAATTTATCTTATACCTTGGCAGAGGGGAACGTCTGTCGAAGGCCTCTCCAGTTGTTTATGCTCTAAGTTGTATACCTACTCAAAAAAATACGCTTGGGAAATTGTAACCAGGTGGGAGAAAGTGGGGAGAACGATGTCTTAAACAGCTCCAACCAAATGTCAAAAATGACATGACAGCAGTCAAGTCTGTCTTTTAGGTAACATGTCAGAATTATTTTCTTAAATTTTTTTGTTTTTATAAATTTCTGTTATAATGAATGTCTTCAAAGTATGTCCGAGAACTGTAACTAAATTTTTACAAATATGCCCGAAAGTTTTGCCTCAAAATGCTTGCAAATACTCGACTACTCCAGAAAAATTGGAAACAGTTGAATTGGCTTACGCATCTTACGAGAGCACGGATTCAGATAATTCAGGCCAGCCGCCACTGGTAATATTACATGGCCTGCTAGGTTCGAAGAATAATTGGAACAGTATGAGTAAAGCTATACACCGAACGACGGGTAGGAAAGTAATAAGCGTAGACGCACGTAACCATGGAGACAGCAGGCATTCCTCTCAGCACACGTACATACACATGGCACACGATGTTATAAAACTCTTGAAGAAGCTGGAACTGTCTAAAGTTTCTGTGTTGGGCCACAGTATGGGTGGGAGGACTGCTATGGTGCTGTCATTACTCTGTGTAAGTTTAACAAATACTTACTCAATAACCTTTAATATCCTCCCAATAATATATGTATAATTGATGTCGTATTTCTCTTTCAGTCTGATTTAGTATCAAGTTTGGTGGTTGTGGACATATCGCCAGTTAACACAAGTCCGCAAATATTCACAATGGCCAGCCTCTTCGATGCCATGTCTTCTGTATCAGTCAGGCCAGGCATAGCCATGTCTAAAGCAAGGAAACTAGCCGATGAACAGTTAAAAGGAATATCAGATGTTAATCTCCGGAATTTCTTAATCACAAACCTTGTTCAAACCAATACAGGTTCTTATACTTGGAGAGTGAACCTGCCTGCTTTGAAAGATAATTTCCAATCTCATATATCATGTTTCCCTTCTAATTTAAAGGGATTGCAATATTGTGGACCTACTCAATTTATAGGAGGATCTCTTTCAGACTATATAAAGTAAGTTTCATGAACATTATTAATAAGACATACTTAATATAAGGTATATAAACTAAAGTCTACCTTTCACTATTGTTATTATTTTAGTCTATGGTTAACACTGTTAAAACTCAGAAGGAGCTCTAGCAGCCATAATAAATTAATATGGAAATACAGTAATATTTTTTTTTATGTATTTAATATAAACCCAGCAATGCACAGCTATGATATGAGATACATATACTGTATAAGAAATAATTTATATTTAAGACAGAAAATAACTCATTTTAAAAGTTATTTATCTTTTTTTTTTCAGTAAGAATGATTTGAGAGAAATTCAAGAGTACTTTCCACTGGCAGATCTAGTCTTTGTTGAAGGTGCAGGTCACTGGGTCCACAGTCAGAAGCCGGAGAAATTTCTAGAAATAGTATGCAAATTCCTGAAAGAAAAGTAATGCTCGCTAGTCATTTATTAAATTATTGTGATTCTCATTAGAGATTTAGTTGAGATTGTTATTTTAAATGTACAAATATTGTTGTTAATAAAAATTTCTGTTACCACACATATTTATTTACTTTTAGTTACGTAAGTTTTAGTACCTAATCTGCAATTGAGACCTGCAAATTTTGTAACTTTTCTGTTAAATTTTTAGATTAAAAAATACATTAAATAACAGTACCAATCTCTACCAAAAATAATATTGATCCATTGTTCCCTTGTATCCAGTGTTGCCAGGGCTGTCGGGTCATAAGTTACGTTTCGGTTCTTAAAAAGTCACATTTCGAGTGACAATGTCACAATTTTTTTTTTGTTTTAATATAAAAAAAAACTGCTCGTTTTTTTAAAAACAATGACATTTACACAAATTCAAAGGTACCATTCACACCGATAAGGTCGAAAAAAAAAGGACAGTGAGTACGAGCTCGTGTAAGTGGCTACATAGTCGCGAGGGAAAAAGTGATACGCGAGTAATTTAAAATTCGTTATCTATCTCTAGCTTCTATCTTCTTTCTTCTATCTATATATCTTATTTTATCTTTTCTATTTTTATTTATATTTTCTTGTTATATAAAAGAAAGTCGTGTTAGTTATTCCATTTATAACTCAAGAACGGCTTAACCGATTTGGCTGAAAATTGCTGGGGATGTAGCTCAAAACCAGGAAAAGGCCATAGAATACTTTTTATTACGTTCCAGTGAAAAAAAATAATGACAGCTATCAAATCAATTCTTTGCCGGGCTGGACGAAGTCTGCCGGGACCGCTAGTTATTTCTAAAATGGCTGTTTCTTGTATTTTTTTGGAGATATAATTCAATTTACTTGCTCTAAAATACTTCCCGTACAGCTACAAGACCTAGTACTTGTACCTATGAATGTGGAATGCGTGCTATGCATATTTTCATTCATATAAAAACCGAATTTATTTTATTGAAATTAAATTTGTGTAGATACTTATTTTATTTTTAAAGGAAATAAATACATGATTTAAATCGTTATAGTTGTTTCATTTCATTATGTGTAATAACCGCAGAAGCAACATACATTGTTACATTATATTATTCTCTATTATTAGCGTGTCTAACTGCACCGCCAAACCCTCACGAGGTACGCGAGGATAGTGGTGAGAGAAGTGTGCAAGGCATGCGTGTGGCCAAATCATAATCGATGTCAAAGAATAAAGAGCTGATATTTAATTATATTATAACTATCTATTACCTACATAAATTTAATGCTTAAGATGGTGAAATCGCCATTTCATGTCGAATAGAGATAAATGTATTGATGTCGACTTAATCAAGCACTAGGTAATCATTTAGTTCGGCTATTTACACATGTAAAACTTTTGTATGGATCTGACATCAATTTTTTTTATTTGATGGTGTGAATAAATTTCACGTATTGTTGACGGTTTGTATTAGTGTGCGTATGTAACGATATTAATTATTTTGGCTACTGTAGTTTTTAGTATGTGGTGCAAAACTCTTCCCCCTCTAAAAGTGGCTACAAAATTCGTATGACAATTATGGTCGAAAGCTTTTCCAGAAATCTTAAAAAGTCACAAAAATCGGCCTAAAATCACAAGTCACGCACATGTCACAAGCGAGGGCCAAAACTCACGAAAAACGTGAGAAATGTGACCAAACGGCAACACTGCTTGTATCTCGAAGGAAGTACAAAGTTTGATTGATTTCTAGAGAAATAATACTTTTTTAAATAATAATTTCTGATGCTCTTGCAGTTATGACACATTGGAATTATAGGGATTTCACACGCGTATATATTTTTATACTGAAGTTTCGAGACCCTGTAAACTTTTTAGTGTGAGACTATCGTCAGCTCAGTCAGCTTCGAATATAGGAACTGTACCTAAAGTTGTACGTCAGGATAAAAATAATAACCCGCAAGTTAAATCTATTAAGTATAATTGTTAAATCCGTTATAGTTGTTTAATTTAAATAACCGCGAAGGCATCATAAATTATTAGGAACCTACCTATAATTGTTTTATTCCAATGTTTTGAAATTAATGAAAGATCTCACACATCAATATTTTCTATACTTATAAGCTACCTACTAGTTTATTTTTCGCATTTTTTGGACAAAAGTAGGTACTATATCAACAATTTAACCGCGATATGAGCCATTCGTCGTTCCCATCCGATAAAAAGAATCGTTTCCGATACTGCGGTTTTGCACCCAATTTTGCACGCGGATAGAACTAGTATATAAAAGACTAGGCGGAATCTATCAGACCATTTCTACTTCACTATTTGGTGAAGTGGATGTTCATTTAATTTACTATTTGATCTACCTGTATAGTTACTAACAATGACTGACGTAGTGAATAGTCTGAAATTGCTGTTCGATCGGCCCAATGAGCCATTGATCATGCCAAAAGGAGATGACAACACTGTGTTTCAACTCTCCGAGCAATTTATTGTAAGTACCTATCTATCTACTTATTCTATACTAGTTATCCGTGATGTAATTAATAATACTTCGAGTACCTAGTTTATTTTTTATAGACGTTCGCCCCGGCATCGCACGAATCCCTATTTTTTTCTTTTTCAAATATTCTATACCCTATGTTACTCGTGGATAATGTAGCTTTCGAATGGTGAAAGAATTTTTAAAAACTGTCCAGTAGTTTTTGAGCCTATTCATTACAACCAAACAAACAAAGTATATACAGTATAATAGATAGCTCTGCCATATTAAATCCTACCTCATAATTTCCGTAGTAAAAACTATCGTCTAAGTCGAAAATAGAATCAAAATCTCATCTAAATCGGTTCAGCGTGAGCAGACAGTCTCTCCCTCGCATTTATAGATACTTACATAGGTAGGTACCTAATATTTTTAGGAACATACAAACCTAAGTAAGTAACTAATACGCCGAAGGTAGGTAAGTATATGTGTAGGTATAGTCTAAGAATATAGGTATTTCAAATATCTAGGTACTCCCTGTGTTATGTATAGGTGTAGTAACCTATCCAAAATAATGATAGGATTAAAGCTTAAACGGAATGAGTCACCAATTAGATACCATATACTAATACTAGCTTCTGCCCTCGACTTCGTCCGCGTGGAACTCCTCCTTTTTGCAGTCGGTTACAAAGTAGCCTATGTCCTTTCTCAGGCTCCAGACTTTCTTTGTACCAAATTTCATTTAAATCGGTCCAGTAGTTTTAGCGTGAAAGCGTAACAGACAGACAGACAGACAGAGTTACTTTCGCATTTATAATATTAGTAAGGATAATTAATGTTATAACTACTAATTCATTATAAGACGTTTACGTTGTTTTAGCCTAAAGAATATGAGAACAATGGCATTGAACTGAACAACAGGTTCGGAAACGATGCCTCCGCAGTGATTCCACTTAAGACCCTGACTAAAGTTCCCGAGTTTAAAAAAGCGAGTGCTCTACCAGCAGATGCTGATTTTTCTTTATTTCTGCCACGCCACCAGGAAATGGCTAATGAAGTAATCGACGTACTTATGGGTGAGAAATATTATTTTTATTTCATCTACTGACAGTAACACATTAAAATAATTTACTTTCCTACCTACTTTCTACAGAATTATGGTCTATTTTCAAAGAAAAATTATGTCAGGACGTTAATAAGCCTAATCTAAATAATATAGAAACAGTCAATATTTTTAGCAGCCCTTGTACCTAAATACATAGGTCATAGTCTCCGTTACTATACTAATAGGTATATTAAATGAAACACTGTATTAAAAAAAAATCAATTGTATTTCATATAAAATGTATATAAATAAGTAATTAACATTTTCTATTATTCCCTAGGCGTCCCTGAGAACGATTTGCAGGTATTTCTGTCGACATGCACTTTTGCCAGAGTGAATCTGAACCCGCAACTCTTCAACTACTGCTACTCCGTCGCATTAATGCACAGGTATTGAAGGCATATGGTGACTGTAGCAATACGCATGTTTTGCAAACGCATTACTGTATCGATACAGTGCATAAACGCCTTGCTAGTTCCGAATGGCCGACTTTGCGGCTTATAGACAAGATGTACGCGCAGAATCCTCGCAACATGTGGCAATTTTTCTCTGCAATTAAATCGACACTGACCTGCGTCTGTATTGCGACAAAGTCGCTCATCCTTCCTAGAACTTGTTTCACAGTATCAATGTAACTTCAATCCTACTTCTTATTAATTTAATAAACTTCTTTGTGATGTTATATAAATGTTGAAATAGTACTGAAAGAGACTGATAGATTGTGAAATAGGCCCCTAGTTTCTATATAAGTTTTGGGATTTACTTAATGTATATAAATTTCATTGTTATTTTTCTAACAAATTGGTATACAATATACATATTAAGTTTCATAACATAATATTGTGTTAGTCAAAATAAAATATTAAATTGTATTATTTATATATCCATAAATTGAATTAAATGTTATGGCTCTCATTCAACATGGCTCCAATTCATAATGTATTACTTTTACAAACACTTTACTATGTTATATGCTGCCCATTCTTTTGTTACACAATACAAACATACCTATGCTTTAAAATAAATTGAACTATACATTAAATTTTAAAGAAAATTATATTTATCACACTGTTTCAGGCGGGACACAAGAAATGTTCCCATTCAGAACTTTGCAGAAACCTTTCCATCAAAGTTCATGGATTCCCAAGTGTTTTCACAGGCCCGTGAAGTAGCCAGAGTCGTTCCACAAGGTGTTCCTGTAAGTACTTGATTATTTCTCCTTGCCTTTACCTCCACAACAGTTGTCACATTGCTTATCAGTGCCTGAACACAATACTGGCTTGTAATTGGGCGTCCAAGGTCCCAGACTGTCATTTGAGTAAAAATCCATTGGATATGTTCCATCATCTTTGAGCCACTTACTGTTGCCTAATGACACAGAAAACTCATAGGGAGTTAGCAGTGGTTTAGGGAAAGCAGTTCCCCAATCAATAGATAATCTTGGACATGCTACTTGCACAAAGGAATCTAGATGAAATAAGGACAATTTGCTAGGAAATATCTCTGATAACAGTATCTTTACATATTTCTTGTCTGCATTCCTGATTTGTTTCTCTAAATTACCTAAAACTTTTGTGCTACCTTGTCTGCCTAGTGTACCAAGTATGAGACCATAATGACCAGCATCTACTGCATTTTTTACTTGATTTTGTCTATTTGTTTGCATTAATTCATGTTCATATATTTCTGATGTGAATTTCTTTTCATAAGGATCATATTTATATGCAGGTATTTTAGGATTAGCTATCATGATAGCTTCTAAATGAAATCTGCCATCTCCGAGGTAGATTATTACATCAGAATCTACTTTAGGTGCAGTACATCCTAGAATTTCCCCTGGGGACAATGGTCTGCATTGTGGTACAGTGACAATGTATTCATCTGTCCTAAGACACTTTGCTATTGCATGTAATGTTGTGACAAATTGTATTGTACTAACTATTGCTAGATGCGATCGCTTGGGGAAGTTCAGTTTGATAGTTTCAATAAAGTGTGCCGGGTCAATTTTAATGTCCACAAATATGTAGAGTACCTTTACATCGTTTGTTTGGTCTATTGGTATGAGACAAGAGTGCCCGTAGTGTACGAGCAGATCGACGCCTAGCGCGACAGCTGTAAAGTCATCGATGCAGCACGCGCCATAGGTCACGTCACCCATTATCACAGTGTCTGCTTCAGTAAAGGCTTCTATGATGTCGCACAATGTCGTAGCGAACAGTGTAAGCCCTGAAAAAAACATTATAATTAAGCCGATTGAAAAGTTTACTTCTATTTTGAAAACTTAGCTCAATCTTCACGTACCTTCTGGCATCTGAAGAGCCACTCGTTTAGCACCGACTGTTCGTATCCTCCATATAGTCTTGTGAATTTCGAAATTATAGTTCTGGGGTAGAGCTTCACATGCCCTATTTAACAGGGGATCATTCAATAATTCATCAGGAATTTTATTCAATGCACGAATGTTAGGTTTAAAAGTTTTTCGTTGTCCTTCTGGCTTAGCACGCACGACAACTACACCTGGGTTTTGAGCAAAATCTTCCATTGCTATTAACTATTCATGTGACTTGTAAACTGCTCTATAGTTCTTGTTATTAAAGGTTATTTTTTATAAAAATATAAACACGCGCGCTCAAAATTCGGTCAGCGATAAGTGGTCTACGTGACTTTTGCATATTTATACGTTTCGTTTCTGTTAAGACTTTAACAGATGTTGTAATACTGTTATATACATACATTTGTTACAAGAGTGTGTAATACAAGTCACATAACTTGCAATAATATATTTAAATTAATGGTTGATTTCTTCATTATATTTATTATTAAAATGTAGCTATTTTGAGTGTGTATCATATTTCGGCTATTTAACTAGATAACTCTAGTTGAGTGTAATGGAATGGTAATGGATAAGAACATTGACAGCTGTCATTTGAAATTTATAACGTTCCAATGCAAGCAAAACCCTTTTTAATAAAAATGCGTTCCTTTACAGCGCACTCCCATTATCATCCCACGAGATTACACTGCCACTGATTTAGAAGAAGAACATCGTTTAGCGTATTTCCGGGAGGACATAGGTGTTAACTTGCATCACTGGCATTGGCATCTTGTCTATCCATTTACTGCTAGCGACAGATCAATTGTCGCTAAGGATCGTCGCGGAGAACTATTCTTCTACATGCACCAACAGATAATAGCAAGGTACGTACTTACTTATGTAAGAAAACTATATACAATTTTAATACCTACCCACCTTGGTTTGGAGGATAACATGCAAGTAACAATCATTATGGTATTTTAACAAAATAATCTATTATAGATACCCACTTCATTTTTTTACCAAATACAATTATGGAAACTGGGTAGGTAGGTAGGTACCTTCAGTAACTAACATTAACGGAACGAAGGGGGACGTTAACGATAAGTAGGCTTTATTTACTTACAGCGCGATAATTGGCTCGCTTCTCTTAATAAGGGAGTGACTACTGACTATTGTAATAACCCAATATTTCTCAGGTACAACGGCGAACGTCTAAACAATGCTCTTAAACGCGTTAAGAGATTCAGTAACTGGAGCGAGCCAATTCAAGAGGCTTATTTCCCCAAGCTGGACAGTTTGACGTCAGCCCGAGGCTGGCCGCCGCGACAGGCCAACATGCGCTGGAGGAATGTCAACCGACCTGTCGATGGCATCAACGTTACCATAGACGATATGACGCGCTGGAGAAGAAACGTTGAAGAAGCTATATCTACGGGAACCGTTAGAATGGTGAGGTGTATTTTAATGTTATTATGTTGGTAGCTTTTTAGCTGTTATCTTGAATATTAATCCTGTTGTGAGCCTGATTTGCAAAAATACATATTTAGACTGAAATTAATATAAGATATAGGTAATATGTGTATGACATATATAAAATTGAAGACTTAGGTACGAATACATGTGTTCATCACACTGATAGATACCCCTAGCTAGCAGTACCTAGTGGAACCTGTAATCTCCAGTTTCGTATTCAGGTGCTAGGACTGCTAGGATAATATGTCATAAAATTTTATTACAACTATAAAATTAAACTACTTTTTAAACTTACAAACTACCCACATAGCTAGACGGTAATAAGATCGGATTCGAGAAAGAATATATTCCTAGTAGTGACACGTGTTTAATAAACGATATAGGTCTATGTTTTATACATTTTTTTTATTAAATTAGGCCGATGGCTCAACCCGCCCCCTCGACATCGACACGCTGGGCAACATGTTGGAAGCCAGCATCCTATCTCCGAACAGCGAGCTGTACGGCAGCATACACAACAACGGACACATCTTCTGCGCGTACATTCACGACCCCGAGCACCGCTACTTGGTAAGCCTCTTTATACCTTGGGTCTCTATATGTGCATTGAGGATTTTGAAGAAACCGAAGTATCCACTGTCTTCCTCGAGGTCAACCACAGCGACTATCGCATCGTCTGCATGACCACTTATGCGCTGCATATTTCAGTTCGCAGTCTACAGTTTGGGTCCAGTTACAAAAATAATAAATTATTACCAACGTCATTTAAATATTTTATGCTAACGTTTGGAAAACCTTTTAGTTTCCATATACGAAGCCGATTGAATCTGAAATGTCAGCATAAAATTAACGTAGCTTCACGATAAACCCTTTATTTTATTCCAAGATCAACATTGCAATTAACACCCTGGTCATGTGCACTATTTGCAATTCGAGGTCTTTCCTTAGAACAACTTAGTAGACTAATATAATAAAGAAGAAAGGATTGTTTGTTTGTTTGTTTGGATTGAATAAGCTCCAAAATGACTGGGCAGATTTGAAAAATTCTTTCAATTTTCGGAAGCTTCACTATTCCCGAGTGACAAGAACCGTGCAAAGCCGGGACGAACCGCTAGTTATTATAATACATAAAATAGTTAATCTCCCCAGAGGCTCTGTCAAAATTTCTGTTATTCATACATAAAAATTCCAAAATTGAATAATAATTTCTGATGCCGTCGCGGTTTATACACATTGGAATGAAACAACTATTAACGGATTTAACTCGCGTATTTTTATTTTATTTTATTTGCTGACGTTTCGGATTCTTTACAGTTTCCATAATCGTAGCACGACTGAACTGATAATATAATAGTCTAACGCTAAAGATTATGGAAACTGTAAAGAATTTGAAACGTCAGCAAATAAAATAAAATAAAAATACGCGAGTTAAATCCGTCAATAGTTGTTTCATTCCAATGTGAATATTTTGTTCAGGAAAACTTCAGTCCAATGGCCGACGAGGCGACTACGATGCGCGATCCGTACTTCTACCGCTGGCACTCCTGGATCGACGACCTCTTCCACACGCACAAGGAGTCTGCTTACGTGCGCCCTTACACGCGCTCTGAGGTATAACACACACTACACAGTAGGTTACTGTGCGAGCGTGTACGCACTATTCCTACGCGCGTGCGACAGAGACAAATAGAAAAAGGGCATCGTCCGTTTTTCGCTGTGCTCCGCGACCGTCCTTTATTTTATTCATAGTACCTAAGTAGGTTTTTATGATTTCGTATGAAATTTCTCCACATCACGCCCTGACTTTCTTTGTTTTAACTTGAAGTATAGGGGTAAGTACAGTATTTCTTTACTATAACTTAGGTAGGTATACTTAACCCATTCAGCGCTAATCACGACACGTAGTCGTGACGTCGGAACATCTTCCAGGTCCTGATCACGACAAAGTTTCGCATATTATTTTTCTATGTAACTCGAAAAATATACCTACCTATGGCGCCCATGACCTCCGGATCAGCTCTTGTCTGTCTACCTAATTTACCGATTTTTTAGCTTGAAAACCCAGGCGTTCAAGTGACGTCAGCTAGTATTGAGAGCAATGGCGGTCAGTCAAACACCCTGAACACTTTCTGGATGCGAAGTGACGTGGACCTCTCCCGAGGACTCGACTTCTCCAACCGCGGACCCGTGTACGCGCGCTTCACTCATCTCAACCATCGGCCATTCCGTTACGTGTAAGTTGAATAACAAATGAAATAACTACAACGAATTTAACTTAGCATTATATTAAATTAGCTTAATAAAAATACGCGAGTTAAATCCGTTAATAGTTGTTTCATTCCAATTAGCATTATATTATTTGCAGAAGTTTCGAAAACTTTACATGTAGATATATATATTCGTGGCCGATTGAGCTGACGAAAGTCTAACACTATAAGTTTTCGATAGGTTAGCAAATAGGTACCTGCTATAATATATAATATAGGTAATATAGGTGCTTAACCGCAAAAGCTTTTAAATAATTAAGTCCAATTATACAAACTATCACATTCTAAGTATATTTTTCTAAAAAAAACGTAGAACCATATTTATTTATAATTAGGTATTTATAACTTTAATGGATTTTTCCTTGCATTATATTATACTTATGTGATCTTATTTACAAGCAGTACAATAGACATGACGACAAAATTAAGCGTTTGAGAAGTTCAGGAGTGGGGGGCTATGACGTCACAGTATGGTATAAATTGTACTATAGCGAGACATCATGAGCACTTCCAAGCTTTAAAAGTACTTATCTTCGTCAGTTTTTGTTTATTTGAGAAAAATTCGTGTCGATTATTTTTTAATATAGATTAACCTAACGGGCAAAATAGAATTTCTTATTCTTAACCCATTGATCCCTAGTGTCAACGTGAACAACACGGGCAATGCGCGGAGAGCCACGGTGCGCATCTTCCTGGCGCCGAAGTTCGACGAGCGCAACCTGCCCTGGATCCTCGCCGACCAGCGCAAGATGTTCATCGAGATGGACCGCTTCGTAGTACCATGTCAGTTCTAGCAAATCTTTTATTAGTAAATGAGTTTCAAGTATTACGTAAGCTATATAGGGGGCGGGGTCGGGCAGGGTCTCGTTGAAAGGGGGTTAATAATTATGATAAATCTGCTTACGTAATAAGTACTTTAACGGCCCCTTGGCACTTATCCAAGGACCCTTGACTGTGAAATTAAAGGTTACGGCTTCGAATCCTGCTATAATCAGATGTCAGAATGGAGAGTACGAACAGAATATTATTTATTAATTAACTAGGTAGGTAGGTAGAAAGAAAGAAAAGAAATTATTTTTGCAAATCTTAAAACCAGCGATCTTTCGCAAAAAACGACTTAAATCAGTAAATGTCGTGACACGGAACTGCTTTTTAGTGGAGCCTATAGGAGTAATAAGGTGCGAAGGACGACATATACATACAATTACATAGCTTTACTTAATAGTTAGGTACATAGTCCATCATATTTAAAATACATCTTCTCATCAGTAAGTAACCTTCAATACATATTCCATATGATTCCACAACCTTCCATTTCATTCCAGTGAACTCCGGACAGAACACAATAACCCGTGAATCGTCGCAGTCGTCCGTGTCGATTCCATTCGAGCAGACGTTCCGCGACCTCTCCGTGCAGGGCGAAGACCCTCGCCGCCAGGACCTGGCCTCGTTCAACTTCTGCGGCTGTGGCTGGCCGCAGCACATGCTCGTCCCGAAGGGCACCGAGGCGGGCGCGCAGTATCAGCTGTTTGTTATGCTGTCTAACTACGACCTTGATAGGGTATGTATCTATAGGTACCTGTTGGTGAAAACTCGCGTTTTGATTTTGTTTGTGAATTTTTCCAGTATCCATAATTAGCCGACTATGCTGACGATTCTAACATACCAGTGTTAGACTATCGACAGCTCAGTTTCTCAGGTTTTTTAATGTACCTACCTAATTTTATGACAGAACAAGACAAAGATATCGTGACTTAAAGATATACTTGGCCCAATGCTAGGTTACATTTATTTATTTAGCAACAACTTAAACATTATTTATATAAGACTAACACCGTTGGTACCTATATAATGTATTGGGTACGGGGTCAGCTGATTGCACTATAATAATATACCTATATTATGTTTTTAATCAACTAAATACCTAGGTAGTGTAGAACAGTTACGGCCATACATAAGGAATGGTACTTGGTCATTTTAACGTAACGTAATCCTTCATACATCCTTATTAGCAGTTGGGTTTTATACTTAACGTTCTGTTCAGTTTCAAATTTGTGTATTACTTAAATTTTTGTTGATTTTGGATGTTCATGTAATACATTATTAAGGCATTCTGAATTGATGATTCATTTTGTTATCAGGTTGACCAACCTGACGGCACTGAGCTGTCATGCGATCAGGCGTCCAGCTTTTGCGGCATAAAGGATAAGCTGTACCCAGACAAGCGTTCCATGGGCTTTCCGTTTGACCGCCCCTCCAGTACTACCAACAGTATCGAGAGCTTCATTCTTCCGAATATGGCGCTTCAGGACATCACTATCCGTCTACAGAATGTCACCGAGGAGAACCCTAGAAACCCGCGCAATTAGACTGGCAACACCATGACGTAGACCACAGATAGCAAAATAATCACATACATTCTAAGTGCGTTAAACATTAAGTGTTGCCACCCTATGTAACAGAATATGTTCTCGAATTATTTAAATATCGTTAATGCTACTTGCATTAAAAGCCCGGTCTTTTTGGACTTTATGTTACTTGGATAACACAATTCTTGATACTTTTTTTCTGCAAGTAAGTATGTTGATTTTAGATGTCTTGTAAAATTATCTAAGTACCTAATCATTTTAGATAATTACCTATTTTAGTTTGTAACCAAGCATTTGAAAATAAGAGGCTGATAGACTTAATCTTAGTGTAAGTTGTTAATATTGTATCTACGTAAGTTTGTAAATAATATACTTAAAATAAAATGGACCCGTTTATAGAAATAAAATGAATGAATAAAATAATTATGTTATAAAAAAACGTGATTTCATTTTTTCCTGTTTAAACTTTTAACATAATAGGTAGGTACCTACCTAGTAAATTTTGTAACCCCGAACGTAAACGTTAAAGACACAGAGACACTTTACGATTTTACACAATTGTCTTATCGGTAAATTTACGACGCAAAATACATTCGCATTAAGTAAATTTAGCTTGCCCTTTCTACTTTAATGTGCTTATCCGGCTCAAAGGACCAATGTTGACCCAAAGCTTTAACTTTTGTCATTATCGGAAAGTGGATTTTTTCTTAGACATTGTTAACTAAGCTCTGTCTGTTACAAACATGGGAACTGTCAAGACCTTGAAACGTTATCATTTGACCTTGAAATCAAAATACCTAATGTAAGTGTAGAAGGGACCCTAAGTTATGAATGAAAATAACTCCGAAATCGCCGCGGATCCTACGTCTTGAAAATTAGGTGCCTAAATGGAATTAACACGTTACCTATATTGAAAACTCAGATGTCAATGATAAACTCAGATATAGGTATTAGGTATACCTACTGTTATTAGCTCAACCTAGCTTTGCATGCTCACAACTAGCATAAAGGCATTAAACAAGCGTTAAAATAGATCTAAAAAGCGCTAATCGGAACCTAAAGCTATAGTAGATATGTAAGGTAGGTATCTAGTGTTGGAATAGCCGCGAAGGCATCAGAAAAATCCTATACATAAATGCTTATTAATATAAATACTATGATATAGGTACCACTACTATAATGCTACTAGGGGAAGCTATAGCTCGCTAAAGTTTTTTAATTAAAGCTGTTTTTTTTCAAGCTGCACGCTTAACCCTGCCACATAGTTTAAATAGTGTTGTTATGTTTTATATGTTTACCTCTAAAATGATAACTTTATTGTAACTAGAAACCTATTAGGGCCTAAGCAGAATTTAAATAATGCATTCATATTTTTTTTGCATAGCTTATACGTAGGTAGGCATAGATAGCCCAATAGTTCTTAATAATAATATGTATAAAATAAATAAATATAAAAAATAAAACGATAGTTACTTAGGTAACTGTCTAATCACAATATTCAGGAGTCGGACCTATCCGCAGGAACTTCTGTCCCCATGTAACACAATCGTGTTAACACACCTTCTGACGGCCCGAGCCGAGGTGCGGCCCCCACTCTGGGAGGCTCCCGGGTCGGTCCGAACTAAAACCCTTAAAAAAATAAGGGCAAGTTCAATGGTAGACGAGCTTCCAGATGAGAACATTGAACACGCCAACCGTTTCGTTTTGCGGTAAAGGCCTATCAGCTAGCCAACTGCACTTGTGCCTGTGCACTTAGGCCTGACTGCAAAAAAAAGTGGCGATCCACTTTAATTGAAAGATAACGTCTTTCATATATATTTTCCCATAAACAAAATTTTGCCTCAATACAAAAAAGTTGATAACAAAATGCACTCGTCAGTTCACACACATGTTATCGCGGTTTCATTTCAGATACATAGTTGCACCCGTTACTTTTAAAATGATCATATATAAACACCCGGCATAGTCAGACCAACCATTCCCACTTCACAATATTGTGAAGTGAGTGTATAAATTCAGTTTTTTATTTAGTTATTAATTACTTTACAAAACAAAATGGCTAACGTAGTAAACAGTCTCAAATTACTGTTCGATCGGCCTAACGAACCACTGATCACCCCGAAGGGGGATAAAAAAGCTGTGTTTCAATTGACGGAGCAGTTTCTTGTAAGTATAATTTCTTTATTTTGCTTTTAATAAATTGAGGCATTCATATTACTCGTACTTAAGACATTCAATAGGTAGGTACTTCGGTACCTAATTAGGAGTAAAAATGTCTGTGGTCACACTTTGATCTACTGATCTCAATGTGAAATTTTACCCGTTTCTATCAAGAAATGACCATTTAAAAAAATAACAAATGTAAGTAGGTACTTAGCATAAGTTAGTATAGCTACTTATATAATTATCATTTACTTACCGATTTGTATTTTGTTTCAGTCCAAAGACTATGAAAGCAATGGAATAGAGTTGAACAACCGATTCGGTGATGATGCTTCTGAAAAAATTCCCCTGAAGGACCTTAATAAACTTCCGGAGTTCCTGAAGGCGAAGAATTTACCTCAGGATGCTGAGTTCTCTCTCCTGCTGCCAAGTCACCAGGAAATGGCCAACGAAGTCATTGACGTGCTCATGGGTAAATAATAGTAAATAATTGTTCATATAGCAATTGTATTATATCTAAGCCATAATAAGCCTGAACATTATTACCATATCAACCGAAAGACGTTTACTGCTGGATATAGATATTCCCCAAAGAATGACATAATGCTAGCATAAGGCATTAAAATAGAACCGTTTCCACGACGCTTGCAATGTAATAACAACTCGATCAAATCTATAACAATAAGTTATATACCTACCTAATAACACGACTCTATCCTATTCAACGCGTATTTTGATTTTATGATGAACTTTTGAAAACTAGAGGAACTTTTTTATAAATACCTATACTTACTTACTTGTTTAATATTTGTTTCATAGCCGTTCCAGAAAACCAGCTTCAAGACTTCTTGTCTACTTGTATTTTCGCCAGAGTAAACTTGAACCCGCAACTCTTCAACTACTGCTACTCCGTTGCTTTACTGCACAGGTAAACGAAAGTAAAATATATCACACCGTTACTAGAAAAGTGTGACATCTCTAAATATGTTGTTACTCCATTTAACACTCTAAGTCTGCACATTTAAATTTGAATTCATGTGGTGACATATTTCGAGTTTAACACTTTTCTAGTAATGGTGCGATACCTATTGTCGATTTGGAATAAGCGTATTTATCTGTTGATACCTACTATAATTCAAGATTTTTTTTCTTTTGAAGGCCTGACACCAAGAATGTCCCGGTTCAAAATTTCGCGGAGACATTCCCATCCAAGTTCATGGACTCTCAGGTCTTCTCACAGGCTCGTGAAATAGCTAGAGTCGTCCCTGAGGGAGTTCCCGTAAGTATTTCCCTTCATCATTGTTGTTGGCAACATCGTTTAAGAAAACGGCCAATTATCCATTGGTGTGGATCCCCAATGAGCAGTACCTTTATCGTTATAACCTTTAAGTAAAACAGACTGATTTAACCATATTTTTTAGCACTTTAGCTACAAAAGTGTGACATCTCAAAATTTTTGGTTACCTACTCCATTTAAGACCCTATGTCTGCACATTTAAATTAGATTTTTTCTAGTAAAGGTGCAATATATTATTCACAGCGCACTCCAATCATTATTCCTCGAGACTATACAGCTACTGATTTAGAAGAAGAGCATCGTCTAGCCTATTTCCGAGAGGATATTGGCATTAATTTGCATCACTGGCACTGGCATCTAGTGTACCCTTTCACTGCAAACAATAGAGCCATCGTCGCTAAAGATCGGCGCGGAGAATTGTTTTTCTACATGCACCAGCAGATTATTGCACGGTAAGAATATTACTTACTTAAAATCGGATAAGTTGAGCTTGGGTTCTAACTGCAGCGTCAAGCTACCAATCAAGCGAAATCAGTAGGCACAGTTATAGCGTTAGTGTACCTTACTACTTGTAAGAAACTAATGAAAGATTTGGGCGCATTTATACCATAATTATTCCTATAATAGATCTAACTTATAATCAACTTGTACATGTTAATAAGACTTATAACGTAGATACTTAAGGAAGAGCAAACGTTGTAATTTGAATTATATTTTTTTTTAAAAGTCTACTTTTTTTAGGTAGTAAGTAAGCAATGAAGTTAAAGTACCTAAGTATCTACTTACCTACCTACTTCAATTTTATTTCTTACAGTTACAACGGAGAACGTCTCAGCAACTCTCTTGCACGCGTAAAGAAGTTCAGCAACTGGAGGGAGCCAATTCCAGAGGCGTTCTTCCCCAAATTCGATAGTTTGACCTCATCCCGGGGCTGGCCACCACGACAAGCCAACATGCGCTGGCAGGATATGAACCGACCAGCTGATGGCGTGAACGTGACTCTGGATACGATGGACCGTTGGAGGAGGAACCTGGAAGAAGCTGTGGCCACTGGAACAGTTAGATTGGTTGGTATTTGACAAGGGGAATTTGTGTCGAAGATAAAGTCCCACTTCGATACGTCGGCTATTGATTGCGCATGATCTTTAGCAGTGTCTGAAATATTATCGATCATCAGTATGATGCATGCGTGCATTGTCGTCCGAACTGAACGTGTGTACGAAATTTCAGCTCAATGATTAAAGTTAGCTGCTTCAAAATTTATTTGCAAGATTTCACACGTACAATACACCTATAAGTATACTTACACATACTTTCCTACATTCCAAGTTAAATTAAATCTTTAAATAATTATGTAAAAATGGGTAGATACAATACGAAACTTGATGATATAGATATAAGTATGATGATATTCTTATATTCCTAGCCTAACGGGTCGACGATGCCCCTCGACATTGATATCTTGGGCAACATTCTGGAGTCCAGTATCCTGTCCCCGAACCCTGATCTCTACGGGAGCGTTCACAACAACGGACATATTTTCACCGGCTACATCCACGACCCCAATCACCGCTATCTTGTAAGTACCAAGAAACAGAACTATAATTCGTAACTCGACTCAAAAAAATACAAGCTATCTACTTACTTACTAACTATTTCATTTCAGGAAAACTTCAGCCCAATGGCAGACGAAGCTCAAAACATGCGCGACCCGTTCTTCTACCGCTGGCACGCGTGGGTAGATGATTTCTTCCATTCACACAAAGAGTCTGCATATGTGCGCCCCTACACACGCTCTGAGGTAAAATAATGTAGTACCTACCTACTAGGTACCTAGTTATAGAAGGGCGCTTATGCTTTAAGGTAAATAGCAAAAAATATTTAATTTCGTGATTGCATTCTAGCTTGAAAACCCAGGCGTTCAAGTGACGTCAGCTAGTATTGAAAGCAATGGCGGTCAGCCAAACACTCTGAACACTTTCTGGATGCGAAGTGACGTGGATCTCTCCCGAGGACTCGACTTCTCCAACCGCGGACCCGTGTACGTGCGCTTTACTCACCTGAACCACCGGCCATTCCGATACGTGTAAGTCGCCTTTATAAATTACATTATAAAAAAGTAATAATGTACAGGCCTACCTACAGTTAAGAGGCGTAAATGAGTCTGGACACTCGCCTTTAGTTCGGTTTTGCAGTACCTAAAGACCGGCAGCAGGGTAAGTGTTCTACGCTTCAGTAAGTAAGTATAATATGCACTTCGAAAAAAACTACAGTACCTAAATAAGTAGCGTATCTAGGTACAATCTTATTTCATTTTAATTCATAATAATTATTCTTTAATTATTTCTATGATTTTTTTCTTTTTATGTCTAGTATCAATGTGAACAACACGGGTAACGCGAGGCGAACAACAGTTCGCATTTTCATCGCGCCAAAATTCGACGAACGCAACCTACCTTGGATTCTCGCGGACCATCGGAAGATGTTTATCGAAATGGACCGCTTTGTCGTGCCACGTAAGTTTATTTAAGTACCTAAATAAATAAATATTTTATAAATGAATTCTTGTGTTCACGCTAGTGGTTTTAAACTTCCCGGCTTGAATATTATGGAACTGACCCATAAAGTAATAACAATAATTAAGTAATCTACCTTCATTCCAGTGAACTCAGGACAGAACACAATAACTCGCCAATCAACTCAGTCGTCCCTCACCATTCCATTCGAGCAGACGTTCCGCGACCTCTCTGCTCAGGGTCAAGATCCGAAGAACGAGAGCCAGACCATTCAATCATTCAACTTCTGCGGTTGTGGATGGCCACAGCACATGCTCGTGCCGAGGGGAACTGAAGCGGGTTCACAGTATCAAATGTTCGTTATGCTGTCCAACTACGACCTTGATAGGGTAATTAAATGATAATAATTTAGTTCTTAATCATCCCATATCATGGTCTTATGACAATTATACACGCCAGTAATAGGGTGCAGATACCAACTACCTACTAACAAGATTCCAGCATAGCTGTCAACTTTTGTAAATTAAACTCTAAATACGAATAGTTCAGTTTATTACATTCTTATGAATTTACAGAGAGGAATTATAATGCTAATTCATTAACTCGTGAACCAAACTATATGAACCAAATTAATTTACATATAACAAGAGTCGTACAGATAAGTAATTATCTTCAACATGCTGAAAATCAATCCATCAACCTCGAGTCTCAAAACCTAGGTACTAAGCCCCATCAAGTACCCGTCCGCGCTTTTCTGCCAGGTTGGACAGAAAACCGCCTCTGATTGGCCGCTCACACTTGCCCGCCATTGATCCGTTTGAAAAGTAACCAATAACAGACAATTGCGAGTATTGCCAATAATGCCAATCCTAATTTTAATATACCACCAAGATATTGGACATCTTAAGAGGATTGTGAACCTGTTAACTTTCATACAAAAGGCGATAACGTTTTACACCCAGTAAATATAGTTAGATTTTTATAATTTTTGGATATGTTGTAGACGCTAGGTCTAAATATAGATTTTTAGATCTATATGTAGATTTTTAGATGCTAATAAATTTTAGCGTAAGCAATATTTCTTAAAAATCAAAACGTACAGACGTAGCTTCTCATTATATCTACAACATATCCAAAAATTATAAAAATCTAACTATATTTACTGGGTGTAAAACGTTATCGCCTTTTGTATGAAAATTAACAGGTTCACAATCCTCTTAAATTAATCTTATCATTTTCAAAAATCATGACATTACCACCTGATTTAACCATTGATCAACGACTATCTTATATGACAAACTGTTATTTTCTTCACGTAATTAATGTCATTGTTTCCTAATAGATTGAACAACCCGACGGCAGAGAGTTGTCGTGCGTTGAAGCGTCAAGCTTCTGCGGGCTGAAAGATAGGCTGTACCCAGACAAGCGTTCCATGGGCTATCCATTCGACCGGCCCTCCTCCACCGCCAGCAGCATCGAGGGCTTCATTCTTCCAAATATGGTGCTTCAGGACATCACTATCCGGCTACAGAATGTCACTGAGGACAACCCTAGAAACCCACGCAATTAAATCGAAGAAGAAAAGCTTGAATTGTAAAGTGATACTGCATATAAGTACTGCCTACTTAACATTGACCTGGCTTTTTAAAATGGACTCCCGTGTTATTATGTAACTATTAATTAAAGCATTTAAAAATAAGAGGCTGATAGACTTATATCTTAGTTTATGTTGTAAATAAGTATTGTATCTACCTAGAATAGTTGTACATACTTTGGATTAGACCCGTTTTTGAGACAAATAATAATGTATGTTATCTACTCGTAATGCAGTGCTTTTATTTACACTCCCTCAATATTTTTGTGGTAACCCTTGCAATTTAAGCACGTTTCCATCAATTTCAGAAATGGACAAACAGGAATGCAATAACTTTTTGACTAGAGTACCTAATAACTCTTTGTCTTTAGAACTTTTTCATTAAGCTGTCCTCATAATAATTATATCCCAACTTATATAGGAAATATGTGGAGTAGGTACATACCTACTAAACTTCAGATAATGGTGCATGTTGAGTATTTCTGGTCAACCCCTATATAATTCAAAGTCTCTTGAAGATTATACAATGCCACCAATGATATTATTATTATAACGACAATTTGCTCAATTGGGTATATGACCTCTATTAACCTCTAATCAAATTTTTAAATAAGAGTCAGTATATCAAAAGGTATCGGTAAGGAGTCATGATCAATATTAAAAACAGCATTTACACTTACATCTAACCTTTATTTCATAAACAAAATCTATGCTATATCTTCATGTATGTTTTCAGATTTTCACCAATAAAGATCACTAATATTTTTCAAGATATGCATACCCTTACTTTCTTATGAAAAACTGGATTGTGAAATCCAACATTGGTAGCTATAGTCAAAGAAGTCTATGCTATTCAGCTGGCGTAGACATCATGTCAAGAAGTCATCGCAAGTAGTACTCCAAACTATTTTTCATCCATACTCGAAGTCCGAGATATCAAGAATTTGAAAACTTAACAGACATCCTTTATTCCTGCAAAAGAGATAATACTATTTACTCCAAGATAAGTAACATAGTCATTTGAAGAGATTGTATATAAATATATCAGGCCTATCATTTTAGTATCATGTAGTTATCAAAATAACACATTTTCGGCTCGTGTTTATTATCATCATCAAGGTCAACAGCTAGCAAAAAATGTACAGGCTGTTAATTTATTTGGGAATTATTTCAATTTAAAGATATGTTGCACAATATTTGAGTATGCCTCTGAAAATCATTTTGCATTTATCACTTAAGGTGTTTTTTTTTTTTTTTCGAACTGAATACTGAAGCGCAGTTGGCCAGCTAATGGGCCTTCACTGCAAAACCGGACGGGTGGCGAGACTCCTGAAAGGAGACTCTTAAGCCTTAGGTGTGTTAATAATTTAAACTTTCCATAGAAATTGTGAGACATATCCTTAATATTATAACTGTTTATATAATAAGCAAATGAATTATATTTACCTCTCCATGATCAGGACCTTCAGGTTCATAATGACCTACAAACAAAAAGGATAAAATTATTAATTTTAAATGTTTTATGAAAATAACCATAAGAGTTGTGTCGGAGCATTATCAGGCCTATCATTTAATATCACATGTGTATCATAAAATCACATTTTGGCTCTTGTGTATTTTCATCATATAAAATTGTCCTATTTATTTGGTACCTACCTAAGTAACGTGTAGGGTTAGTCTTAAATAGCTAACCGTCATTTCAAGTACCTACCTAACCTAAAAATGTCTAGTGTTCAAGTAATTCTACAATAGGTAAACTACATAAGTATATATATAAAGTTTAAGTACTAGGAGACAAAAAGTGCAAACAATTCAATTATGTAATTGATTTATTACTCAAATGACGGTGTAATTGTAATGCCGGGTGAGAGATATGGGATACAATTCTGACAAGTCACTGAGAAACAGGCAGTAGTTATTTGCGAAGAATAAATATTTAGTAGCTTAAACAAATAGGCATGGACACTCAAAAACAGACACCAACTCGATAACACTCTTTACACAAGCAATCGGTTGTCGTCCTCTCCGAATCTTAGATAAGATAAATTCGCCCATCCGAAATTTACACGATGAAGAAAGTACTTAGATAATCATTTTACTTTAATCACTGATATCACGATAACTAAAGACCGATATCCATTAGATATCATTACTTTTAATCAAACACGTGTTTATTCACATTTCGAGATAAATTGACACGTGTTGCACATCTTTGATTTGGCCAGGGCCTTACTAAAAGATATAAAAATACTTGCCTGAGCAGATTCTAGTTCCGCGGAGCAGCTTGAAATTTTAAAAATGTTTTTTAAATTCAATCAGATTAAATAAAATTTAACCAAAGATGTACTTGATCCGTGGTAAATTGAGATGAAAAGAATGTGCTGTGCTGTGATGAACTGGATGGAACGAAGTAATGAACGAATGAAATGAAATAATGAGTTTCATCTTTATGCGTGTTGCCACCTAAATGTTTAATGTACTAAAACATTGTCTACATTAATACATTATTTTTAATTGTATTAAATTGATAAAAATAATTGCGCTATTCATAAATCTGGTCCTTTATTTTATGTTTGTTTAAAGAACTGCAAATAATTGGAAGTCTTCAAAATTTCAGTAATTTTGTAGGCGTGCAGGGAAGTCTGTTGAAGTTGGTTGATGTTACGTTGTTAGTGGTTGCAATGTTTCCTGCTTGACTTAAACACTCCCGCGTTCTTTTGAAAATATTTTTTGTCCGATTAGAAATAATACTTTAAAAAGGATTACATATATTCAATTAAGTAACAAACACAATTTTATGATTCAAATCAAGATATTATGTTGTTACATCTCGAAAAGCAGAATTGCAATAGAGCGACTATGTTTTTATTTAAACAGAATACTGAGTAGATAAATAAGATTTATATGAAAATATAACTTCACGTTAACAATCTAAACAGTCGTTAACGTAAGCTCACGCTTTGATATTATAATAGCTATTTTATTGGCTGATGTTTCGGAAGCTTTAGAGATTCCATAATCCTAGTACGAATATATTATAGGTACATACTTAGTGAATTCGTTTTGTGGATGGAGGTAGGTATTTACCAGAAAACACATTTATATACATTAACATATTTTTAAAATTCTTCAGTTTTCACTGTTATGCTTGGAGGTCTATAATTATAAGTTCTATAATCAACACCAACAAGTCGCCATCGCCATTTCGATAACTAAATAAAAATAAGAAATGTATGAACGAACGATACCTGACGGGATCCACATCCGACATGTTGGAGTAGCTTTGTGTCGATATTTGGTATATACCTATAGTCTTCCTGTAATCCTTACTAATATTATAAATCCTTACTAATATTATAAATGCGAAAGTAACTCTGTCTGTCTGTCTGTCTGTCTGTTACGCTTTCACGCTAAAACTACTGGACCGATTTAAATGAAATTTGGTACAAAGAAAGTCTGGAGCCTGAGAAAGGACATAGGCTACTTTTTAACCGACTGCAAAAAAGGAGGAGTTCCACGCGGACGAAGTCGCGGGCAGAAGCTAGTTTCAATATAAGTACTTACTTAATTATATGGAAATCACGTAAAAAAAGATGATGAAGACCGTTGTTGAGCCCGAGCTGTTATAAATGTAGGTACAGGTCCATTATAATCGGCAACTATATTGTATACTTAGTTACCCATTACAAAACTCATAGTACCTAAAGACGCTAACTAATAATTATGTATTCTGTGTGCGTTAAGAAATAAAGGTGTAGGTATATTTTAGAGACTATAATTTAATAACAGACCAGTAAATCCAGCCACTTATCAATTGCTGTAAAATAATATTCGAAACTTTACAATTACGATTTGTTTTATACCTATAAGTACTTACGTACTTCGTGTCGCATATCTATTTGTAATAAGTATAGGTAAGTACTGAGGTACGTAATTACTTATGTATGATATTAAAATGTTCATTATTAATTAATGAGATAGTTATTAGTTACTATTTAGATTGATACATAACTACTTGCTTACAGAAAAAGCTACACTTTTCGGGGTTTGTAACGTTAACGTAAGAGCACCTACGTTAACGTTACTGATTTATGTCAATGTATGTAACATCAAGTTGCTGTAAAATTATAAAGGAATATCATTATTATAATAACAGTAGGTAAGTATCCTAATCAATTCAGTGCAGTCAATTATATTTAATTATTACTGAAGAAATATCCGAAATTTGATTGTGCTATTAGTTTTTAGGAGCGTTATGCTTAGTGAAGCGATAAAGTAACTTGGAGAGACCCCGGATTAGTTTTTTTGTTGCGTTCTTACATAGTAACCGTTACGTAATATTTTGTGCTACGGCATTTGTATAACTGTACTCATAGGTAGGTATAGATATGTCGACTACGTCGTCGCCGCGCAGTGGCGCCCCCTGGCGGATTTTGTCGAAGTTGACGGGTAATAATAATATTTGCCCCCCCTCATACGGCGTCTTGCCGCCATCTCGTTTAGCTCTGCCACGAAACACGCCATTTGAAGGCGCGCCATGTGCACTCCACTCTTCGCGCAGCACTATGAACTTGCCAGAGGTCAAGCTTTAATAGATTTTGTATGGACGCAAGAGCTCTGGGGCGGAACCGCTTACGGAAATGAGGAAATTGAGATGAAACATATAAAAACTGACTTGAATTAATTAATAATAGAGATTTTCGTTACAATGGTCTTTTATTAAATAAAAAAAATACATTATTTTCAGTTCTATAAGTACATTAACAATTTAGTAAACTTTTACCAAATCAACACTCCAGTCCAGTCTATTTATCTGAGATCAGAAATAAATAAGAAGATACCAATGTGTATGTTGTTTGTTACTAAAAAGTTAGATTGTGATTTTGAAAAGGACATCTTTGTGTTGAAATATTTATCTTAATTAAATTTTAAATACTACCTTAACTAAAGCTATCATAACGAATCATCGATTATATTGTACATACATAGTGGAAAGAAAGTACCTACCTTAAATTATATATTTTACAATAGATCTGATGCTCTGATAAACAACTACGGTCAGCACAATTAAACTAACAATACGATATCGTTAAATATAGTAATTCCATAAATAAATAGGATCACTTTCAGGGGCTCATCATGGAAAGGTCATTCACACACTTATTGAACTATTGGATTATAAAGTTTACGACAGATCTCCATTAAATTTACTATTGATTTGTGACATTCAAATCACACAGGCCACAGCGCATAAGTCACATGGTAATGGGATAAGGAAAGCGTCATTACAATGTTTATAAAATACATCATTCTGAAGGATATTTATGTAATAGTAGTATTTTTTTACACTGAATTTACAGCTCATCCTATAAACAAATTTGCTTTCGAAATTAACATTCATACTTAATCATTTTAACTAAATTGTCACTATGAATCCGACGTCGCAGCCGACGTTGATGTTTTTTTTTATCAAATTTTAGTTAACTTAGATATAATATATACACAATACTGCTCAAGAAGCGAAAACTCATGTCACCGGAAGCCTCTCATCGTCGCGACGGCGTCTTGGCTCACGGGCTCCTCTCCCAGCGGTGTTATTTGCCTTTCGCTGTGATGGTGACACTGGAATTAGCGGGCTGCGGAATGATCGTGATTTCGTCGCTAATCTTAAGCGGCTTGAGCAGCGGGTCCGAAACGATCTTGATGGGAGCGACGGAAGGAGGCGCGGCCGCCGGCGCCGCCTTGCTCTTGTCCATGACGCGTTTGGCGACTACGCTGTGCGCCGAGTATACGTGGTTCTCGAACTGCTTGTACATGCCAAAAGTGGCGGTGCACACGGTACACTTGTACGAAAGATGCGCCGGTTTCAGTGTCATGCTGTGGTCCCGGGACACGTGGTTCAGCAGCTTCCACTGGTACACGCGACCGCAAACCGGGCAGCGCCCCGCGTCCTTGCCCTTGTTGGCCGCCTCCTGCATCGAGCTGGTCACCAGCCCGTGCGAGCCGAGAAGATGTCTCTCGAGCCCCTGATCGGTGAAGAATCGGAACTGACACTTCTGGCAGTTCAGGGGGGGTCGATTGTAGATCATCTTGGGATGGATCTTGACCTTGTGGATCCACTGCATATGGTTCCGCAGCTGCTCGAGGTCCTTGATGTAGCCATCGCAGATCTCGCAGATGACGAAGGTCGCCTTCGAGTTGGGCGCGACCTGCGAGGAGGAGGGCTGGGGCGTGCGCGGGAGCGGCGTAATGGATATCTTGGGCGTGGCGCTGGCGTTGTGGCCCGCCGCGACGGGGTAGTTGGAGATGGTGGCGACGGTGGAGGGCGTGTTGTGCATGATCATGACGCCGCCGCGCACGAGCGGCGCGCCCGGCAGCGGCGCCGCGCGCGCGTTGCCGGCGAGCGGCGGGCGGCCGCGCGGCCGGCCCAGCGTCGGCAGCACGCCGGACACGCCGGACACGCCGGACACGCCCGACACGCCCGACACGCTGAGCATGGGCCGCACGCCGCCGGCGCCGACCTGGGCGCGGTTGAAACTGGTGGGGTAGGCGTTGCCGCCTACGTTGTTCCGCGCCCTCAGCTTCGGTATTTTCGCTGGAGGCTCCCATTCCATCGGAGGCCCCAGGTTGAATTCCGGTTTGAACTTTTTGGCGCAAGCTATTAGATGCCTGGCGAGTTTCGTCTTGCTGTTGTCTTCGAAGTGGCAGTTCGCGCATTGCTGGTAGGCGGGCGCTCTTTCGAGTCGTCCTCGGATATTGTGTTCGGCTTCCATATGAAACAGGATATCGTGGGGGCTCCTGATTTCGAAAGCGCAAGTGTTACATTTATAAATATTATTTCGCATATGGGGCGCCTCTAGATGGTGAGACATAACTAACATAGACTCTGTCTTAAAACTACAAAATTCACATCTAATCTGTTTTAGTGCCAAGGGAGCATTTGTTTTCTTACTAAATTCTAGGTTTTGAGTGAGTGATGCGATAGCAGATTCTGTTGCTTTTGTACTGCGACCCGACTTCTTCTCTTTGTATAATTTACGATTTTGAGTTTTCAGCAGATCCGTTTGAACATATTCCTGAACCAAGTTTAGACCAATGTTAATGAAGAACTGTCCGAGAGAACAATCAAAGTAGCTGTCCTTTTTGCCAGAAAGACCCTTTGCAATTAAACTTATAGGGTCCTTCACTTCCCCTGTATCTTTATCTTTAATAATGACTGTGTCATCATCACTGATAGCGTCATCTTCAGAATCTGAAGATGACTCGCCATCCCATGAATCATCATCCTCCTCTGTTCTCCGTTTCTTTTTTTGTTTCTTTTCTTGTTTCTTTTCCTTATTGGATTCTTCATCGGGACTCTTCTTTTCTTTTTCGTTTTGTTCCTCATCTTCAACTTCCTCGCCTCTTTCAATTCTTTCCTTTCTCTCTTGCTCCTTCTTTACTTTTTCTACTTTTTCTTTTTCCATTTTTTCTTGCTCTTCCTTTAGTTTAAGCTCCTCTAGTTCTTTGCCCAGCTTATCTACAAACTCTCTAAATGGCTGAATAGATGGTTTTTCATATACATAAGGTACAATAAAGGATGGTGCCTCCACCACAAACATGTCATCAGTAAGGGAGGGCAAGATGTTTGGCTGGGGTGTTGGTGGTGCACTGTTTTGAGTCTGAACATTTTGATTTGTTGATTTGCAACTTACTGGGGTTATAGTGGTTCCTCGGGCCGCAATACTCTGACATAAGTTCTGAGCTTCAATGGAAGCGGCAGATTGAGTTTTCATTGGCACTGCTGGTGTAGTTTTCCCTGACAGAATTGAATTAGTATCTATGATAACAACTGTAGGCTCCTTGTTTTGATCAGAATTGTTTGGTTTATTTTGTTTTGCCAACTCAACAAGGCTTTTGGTGTCACTAATAACTATAGGCTTAGATTTACTCTGTGTTTGATTGAGTGGATCCTCACAGGAAACTTCTTCAATATCAGATTCTTCATCACCATTTTCTACTTTCTTTTCATTCTCTTTTTCTTCCATTGCTTTATTGCTGTCTTGTGAATCATCCGAACTGTCGTTTGAGTCAGAACTTGAGTTAGATGACTCATCTTCATTTGTGACAACACAATCTTCCTCATCATCACTGGTGATCTCATGAACCTCAGGGCTCGGGGAAACTCCATTTTGAGCTTGAGGCTCGTTCTCTCCTTCCGATTCACTGCTGTCATCTTTGGGTTGGCTTCCTTGTGAAGTGTCATCATCACCTTCTGTGCGCTCATCTGAAATTAAATAATGTAATTTTTGAAGTGGGTTTGATTGTGATCAATACTCATGTACATAAATAATATCTGATGTCTTTGTAAATTGTTGTTAAAATCTATATAACAAAAATCAGCTGATCTAATTAAAATCACACTAGTAACAGTCAAGGATATCTGTAAGCAGCATATAAATAGGTCGAAACTAAAGGTTGACCGGCTTAACAATTGGCATAAGATTTACGTCCTAGAATAAATTACACTTTCTGTAAAAAACGTTAACATTGAGAACATAACCATTAAACGTTATGAGCCTTAACCTACAACAAAACATGTATTTCCTGGCATTTATAAAAGGGGCTATACGAGATTCATTCTAATTCACCAAATAGCGTCACCAAATCATGTGGTGTGGGCACCGCCATATGGGGTTCCATGGCATTTCTTCGAAAAACTGAATCTTCATGTTTGACTACAAACCACTAATTTCTATTAGCTTTGAATCATTAATAACATTTATTGGGTGTATTTAATTACCTGTAGCAGTAGATATCGACATAATCTTACGATTTTGATACCGAAAACCAAAAAAATAGCACAATAGCACAGTAGCGGAAACCAAACCAAATCAAGCTGTCATTTTTAGAGGTTTTTAAACAAGACGCTTTCGTGACGTTCGAAATGTTTATAGTATTTTACTATTGGTTTTATTAAAAGATATTAAATTATTAAACAGTATATTTCATATTATGTCTTTACAAATTGCGCGTTTTCTGTTGTATTGAAAAATACTTTTAGTAAAGATAAATTATTTTTTATTCCAAAAGACAGTATCACACCAAAGGTTGTCTATAAAAGACCTTTAGTAAAAAAAAAATGAGCTTAGGAATGGGAGAATGGAGAGGAACATGAGAGAGGGGAGGGGAAAAGACGCGGTATTCGGATAGCGCGGTATAAAAAAAAAGCGCTAAAATTTAAATCGATACAGACCGTAGAACATATTTATATCACATTATACGCATACTAAAAAAGAAAATATTCAAAAAAAATAGTATATTATAACTATTATATATATATTTTACTGTATCATCTTAACTTGGTAGGTAATCAACAGTAACTATCGATGCAAACAACTAATAATACTAGTATACCTACTTAGTTATGTGTTTTGTTCTGATGGTATCAACTAGTAGAAAGGTACACATAATAGTCCTTACACCATTTAGATTAGGTATTACCTCCATAACCCACATTACTTTAATGTCTGAGCTTTTATTAATCTGAATTACCTACCGATTTCTAAGTTGAATCCATAATCCATTTATTATTTATTTATTATTTAGCCGCCTAAATAAAGATTTATCATACAATCTTAAAGTAACATTCGAAACTCAAAATTATTAGTATATCAAGGAATTCAAGGGGAAACAAGTTAGGTGAATTTTTGTGCTAGATTCTTGTACCTTTCCATTTTTCAATACCAAGTTGACAAAAACCAAATAGGGATTAAATTATACAAAACTCTTTATAAAAATCATTCAAAATTTATTAGAACATCATTATATAAACAACTATGTAATTGATCTCATATAATCATGAGTAATTAAAATAAAACAATTAGAATACTTATTGCAAGACAAATTAAGTACATAATATAATTATTAGAGAACTAAGGCAGTAAGATATCTTACTAATAAATAGAATTTTGTTAAGCATTTAAGTATAATATGTTGCTCCTAAATATTTCATCACAGCAATGTCAAGGCTGTACTCATATTATATTGTTTGCTTCTTTTTCATTCAGGAATAAAGAAGTTATGTAGCTTCCTCATCACTTATTTCATTCTCAGCTTCTGCAAAAGGGTCAAGCATCACCGAATCATCAGGTTTCCTGATTACTCCCAGTTCCTCAGCAGCATCTAAGCATTTTTGAGCATACTCTTTTATCCTGTTCTGTTCTGGATCGTCTAGCTTAGTTAACGCCATTAAGATTTCCATTACCTCTGTTTCAAATATTTTGGCTGCAATATCCTTGTCACCATTGATGATGTTAAGCAACATATATGTACCTCTATACTGAATTTCGTGTATTGGATTAGCTAGTAGACATTTCAAAGTTTCCAACCAGGGCTGAACATCCAGTAGTTTTTTACAGCAGATTTTGCTCACTGACGTTAGAATACACAGAGCTCCTGCTGCTGCCATTACAGTATCTGTGTCTTCTTCCTGACACAGAATGTACAAATATTTAGTTTTGTCATTATTGCCTTCATATGATTTGATAACTTCCTCAGACTGGAGCAAATTACAAATACACTGTGTGGCAGCTCTTATAAGCATTGTATGATCCTCATATAAATAGTGCTCAATCTTGGCGAGTCCTCCTTCTTTTAGAATTCTGTTCCTTGTTGTTTCATTCATACCTGCAAGATTGCACAGGGCCATAAGGGCTTCAAAATTCTCCAAAGCTGAGCAATCAGGATGTAACTGAGCTACTAGAGGCCTTATTACTTCCAAATTTCTTTGCCCAGGGAAAGCTACTTCAGGATTTATAGTAATACCAATTCTAGATAAAGCCTGAGCGGCTTGCTTTTTGCCATTGCTGGTGCCTTCCAAAGCCATTGGAATTAATACTTTTGCTCCTCCTTGTTGCACCACTATTCCTCTTAGCTCTTGGAGACTACAAATAGCATTAAATACTCTAGCAATTAATTCTCTGGAATTGTGGCTTTCTGTCTTGGCAAGTGCAACTAAGCCTGATGTTACACCAGCCTTGGCTAATATTGTTATTCTTTTGTTAACAAAGTCAGGATCATCCAGTTCATGTTGCTCGGGTATGTGATGTTTAGCAAACTTAGCAAGCTCCAGCATTTCAGGCATAAGTTCTTGTTTTTCATAAGCATTACACAAATTGACAAGGGTTGTTACTACACCATATAAGCAAGATTGGTCTCCAGTTTTTGCTAATTCAATAAGAGACTGTAGGGCTGATTTATCTTCCACCAGTTTTTCTTTGACGTCAGCATCTAAAGTCAAGTAAGACAGGCCTTCAGCAGCCCATTTTCTCATGTCTTTGTCTTTGGCTGGATTAACCAAAAATCTTCTACATGCTTCAGCTAATTTTTTTGTGGATCCTTCTGCAAATGGACGAATAGAGGCATCATCTCCTCCAAAGCTACCAATTTTGCAAAGACCAACTAGCGCTCTTACACGGACTGAATCATCTTTACTCTGGTACAGCTTCTTAAGAATATCCACTCCTTTGTCAATAATAGCTCTTGCTTTATCTTTCTTTGATGCAGCAGCAATTAAACATTCACATGAAACCTTTTGTTGTAATGGATCTTCAGTCTGTGCCATCACAAGAATCATCTCCATTATTCCTTCTTTAGAGATTACATAGTTACCAACATCAAGAGGTCCTCTCAGTAGAGATGTAATTGCTACTGTAACTCTAACCTTTGACTCAAGATCAGGGGTAAGTAACTTGTCTTTTACAAATTCATCAACATGATTATTAAAATTTTCTCTGGCTTGATCATAATACATGTTTTCATATATCCTCGCTAAACATGCTGCTGCAATTGTTCTTGAAGAAGGAGATATGTTCATAGCTGATTCATACTTGTATTCTTCTAGTTCACTGCATACTTCAAGTAATCTTTCTAGCCCTTTAATTTCAACAAACCTCTCAGCCCAGTTGATTGCAGAATAATGACAGTTCCTCATTATAAGCTCCATTATAGCATCTCTAGCTACACCAGTTATAACTCTGTTGGTGATTGAATATGTCAAGCAACTAAGCAAGGTGTCAATTTCACTTTTGTATTCTTCACACAATTTAGGATTAGGATTTGATTCTTTTTTATTGTCCATCCCTGAGAAAGTGTTCAATATAACTTGAAGACAATACTGGGATGCATTAACTCTTTCCTCAACATCACTGTCAATCATTTCCAAAATCCAAGGGATGCCTACTACTTTAATAAAACTTTTTGTCCTCTCAACATTTCCGTTACATAGCTGGCTGATGACTCTTATGGCATTCACACATATGTCTTGATTTTTCTCAACTTTAAGGAGCTTATGAATTTTGTGAACAACACCATTACTAAACATTATGTTGGCACCTGTGTTTTCTTTAGCAAGTACAACTAAATTAGCCATTGCTTTTTCTCGTTTTTCCTTATCTGCTGATAAATCAAAGACTAACTTGAACATCTGTTCGACTTTATTGCCGGTTTGGGCGCTCTGTCGCGCTCGCTCCTGCACGACTTCATGCAGTCGTGATAGCACAGGTTGGATTGCTTTGTTAGTCGGATCCACCGTAAATATTAACTTGGCATCTCTGTATGCTTCTTCATATTTCTCTAATGTTTCCAAAGCTTGTGCTCGCCGAAACAGCGCTTTAGGGTCTTCGGGTACAATTCGTAGGGCTTCGTCGCAATCCTTAATCACTTTATCGTAGTCCTTAATTTTCAGATAAGCGGCAGCCCGATTCTTCAAGTAGGTCGCATGGTCTCGGCTATCTTTTTCTGATAAGTCCACCGCTTTGCTGTAAAATTTAATCGCTTCCTCGAAATTTTCAGATTTATAAGCTTCGTTGCCTTTATTTTTGTAAGTTTCAGCTTCTTCGATTTGGTCACCCATCTTTTCGTTTGACTGTAATGTGTGAGGTTACCTGCGGCATTCGCTTTTATAATACAATTAAGGAAGGTTCTGGTAACCTCTCGCACATTGCAAATGCACCACTATAACAGAAATAGAACTTTATTTTGGTTCGTCTCCAATTGGGTTACTGTAACGTAATATGTAGTAGGTATGTATGACAGTCCATGAACGTTCAGAACTTATGTCGCGTTTACACGCTCGAAATACCACAATTCAAATTATTTGATCAAATTGGCCATGCTCTCATAAATTAAATTTCACAAATTTGAACCAAATGGTTGATTTATACTGAAAAAATAACAAATAAAATCTACATACGCACTGAGGGAATATAATTATTTTAAACTACCTAGTACCAGATCTGATGAACTTTGAAATTATTTTTGGTTTGGTTTTTGAACGCAATTACAAGATCCCTTTTTTAAACGTCAAATTAGTAATACCAGATTAATTTCTTTTAGAGTAATATTTTTCTAAACTATCTAATATTATAACATATTTTACTTCATAAAAATATAAAACGTAGAAAAGTTCACTTAATATTATTAATCCACACTTTATTATATTAGTACTTTTTATGTTGTGTACCTTGGCTTAAATAAAATGTACTTTGTCTGTGATCATTGCTCGTAGGTAATTTTCATTAATTTATTCTTTTATATTTATAATCTGTATTTGTATCCGCCTGATATTCCTCGTGTGTAGATAGATTCTTCACCGATTAAATTTACATCGTAAAAACTGCAAGTATGGCTGCAATAAGTTTACTAAATCCCAAAGCTGAGTTCGCCAGAGCAGCCCAGGCACTAGCAGTTAACATATCGGCTGCAAAAGGTATCCAAGATGTAATGAGAACTAACCTCGGTCCTAAGGGGACAATGAAAATGTAAGTTATATCTATATTTACTAGTAATTCCGAATGCTACATGTTGTATAAACTTTATTTCGATTGTTTATTGCAATTCCTGTGTGTAAAAAGTCTACATTGTTTTCATTTACACAAAGATATTTCGATATAAAAAATCATATGACTGTGACTATTCAATGCCAATCAATGCTGCAACTGTCAAAATTAAAATATAAAATCCCAAAGAGTTTTTAATAAATTATTTGCAACCACGTTATTATCGTAAGATAAATAATTATTTCAACACTATATTACCGATTTTGTTTTATAGGTTGGTGTCTGGTGCTGGTGATATTAAGATCACAAAGGATGGCAATGTGCTTCTTCATGAGATGCAGATTCAGCACCCGACGGCGTCGTTGATCGCGCGTGCTTCCACAGCCCAGGATGATGCCACTGGTGACGGAACCACCTCCACTGTGCTGCTCATTGGAGAGCTTTTGAAGCAGGCTGACCTGTACATTAGTGAAGGTAATTTTAATCAAATTTATGCTAAAAGTATGCCTTCATTTTACAAATAGGTATAATGTTTGTATACCACAAATAACTGAAGGGGGTAGTATTATCATTTATTAAACCTTACCCAACCTAAAGGCTTGAAAGCCTCCTCTCAGGAGGCTCACCACCCATCTGGTTTTGCATTAAAGGCCCATTAGCTGGCCTACTGTGCTTCAGTATTAAGTTCGAAATAAAAAAGATATTAAACCTTTCTCTTGATTCAATAAAAAATCAGCTTCAAAGTCTAGTCTAGTTTTAAGACTTTTCAACCGACAAAAAAACGGAGGAGGTTCTCAATGCGACCCATATATATATATATATATTCATACATGCAACAGACAGCAGATAGTGATTTTTATACTGTGATTCACAAATTCACAAAATTTATGATTTTTTTTATTTTTATTGGATCATTACATCAAGACTCTTCTCCTTTATATAAAATTATCTATTTTAGGTCTGCACCCAAGGATCCTCACTGAGGGCTTTGATGTGGCTCGCAACAAAGCTCTAGAGATTTTGGAATCCATCAAAATTCCCATTGAAGTGAAGCGTGAGAACCTGCTGGATGTTGCCCGCACATCTCTGAAAACTAAAGTAATTTGTTGTAATATTATGCATCTTTGTATGTAGATCATATATTGAGATACCAAAGCCTATTTCACAATATAAAGTGAAACTTTTCAGGGCGATAAAATGACTTTAGTACATCTTATTTACTATCTGGAGCTAAATGTATTTTTGTGGTGAAAATATACCAGAGAAATCTGGGGAATTATAAGGCAAGCCATTAGTCCCTGAGACCTTCTAATAAAACATCTACAACTTGTATGCCTTTGTGAACTTATTATCAAATAGGAGAAGTAAAAAATATTTTTTTTAAGGTCCATGCCAGTTTGGCTGATGTGCTGACCGATGCGTGCGTAGACGCGGTACTTGCGATCCGCACACCAGAAAAGCCCGTCGATCTGCACATGGTGGAACTGATGGAGATGCAGCACAAGACTTCCACCGAAACCACACTCATCAGAGGTAGGCATTTACTACATATTCATAGTTGAAAATTACATTTACACATAATGTTTACTAAATCTTAAGTATATTTTAGGTTTAGTTCTCGACCATGGAGCGCGACACCCTGACATGCCGAAGCGTGTGGAGAATGCCTACATTCTGACATGCAACGTTTCCTTGGAATATGAGAAGACTGAGGTCAACTCTGGCTTCTTTTACAAGTCTGCTGAGGACCGCGAGAAGCTTGTTGCTGCTGAGCGAGACTTCATTGATCAGAGAGTTAAGAAGGTGAATATTGTTATCTCTAGTTTTTTTTAAACATGTAACATACAGTTAGCATTTTTTTGTATAACCCATTTATTTTTTCACTTTACAGATCATTGCCCTGAAAAAGAAGCTGTGCGACGGAACCGACAAGACCTTCGTTGTTATTAACCAAAAGGGAGTCGACCCACTTTCCTTAGATGCTTTTGCTAAGGAAGGCATTGTGGCGCTTCGTAGGGCTAAGAGACGTAACATGGAGCGTCTAGCTCTTGCATGCGGTGGAATCGCCATGAATTCTGTCGACGATCTTACAGAGGAATGTCTTGGATATGCTGGGCTTGTTTATGAACACATTCTCGGGGAAAACAAGTTTACCTTCGTTGAGGAGTGCAAGAACCCACTGTCCGTAACTATTCTGATTAAGGGACCCAACAAACACACTCTGACTCAGATCAAAGATGCAGTTCGCGACGGTCTCCGAGCGATTAACAACGCCATAGAAGACAAGGCCGTTATCCCCGGCGCTGGCGCTTTTGAGATTAAGGCTAACTTGGAGCTTCAGAAATTCAAGGATACAGTAAAAGGCAAGGCTCGCCTGGGCATCCAGGCATACGCGGAAGCGTTACTCGTCATTCCTAAGACTCTAGCTATCAACTCTGGTTACGACGCGCAGGACACGATCGTAAAGTTGCAAGAAGAGTCGCGCCTGAGCCCGGATCCCATCGGTTTAGATTTGAGCACCGGTGAAGCAATCAAGCCCACCGACTTGGGCATATTAGACAACTATGTTGTCAAGAAGCAGATTCTGAACTCCTGTTCCGTGATTGCCAGCAACCTCCTCCTCGTTGACGAGATCATGAGAGCTGGCATGAGCAGCCTCAAAGGATAATTTAGTTTCTTTTTGAGACGCAAAAAATTTTGTCTCAAAATATTTTATTTCTTTACTGAATTAGTCTTTCAAGCGAAACATTTATTTCTAATGCAATTGCATTTATTTCTTCACTTTATTAATGAAATTTAACTATAATTCGGCTTCGCCTTATCACATTATGCTGAAGTATTAATAAATAATATTTTACTAAATATTTAAGTGGTTTTACTGTGAGTAAATGAACACAATTTATTTTAACCCATTTATTGAAAGGACACAATTGAATAAAATACATTATTTCCCTTATGGCTAAATTTAAATTAAGTTACTTCATACATTTTATAAAGGAGATGATATACTTTGGCTTTGCCTTTTTTAATATTAAAATTGTTTCATATTTCAGTGACTCCTTAATTTTAGTCGAAAATAAAACTTATAATCAAATGAACTTTTAGTTCTGGGAGGTTTTTGATAAAATGCCATAACTTTTTTATAATCTATGATCCTGGAATGAACAAATAAAGTTTGTTTAGCTCATGAGATTCTAGTAGTAATTCCATGATTATCTATCATTATATATTTTATATTGTACATTACATTTAGGTACATTAGGTTACTACTTCTACAAGCCCATCCTTTAACACAATGAATTAGTGTAGAATTAGTCTAAACAACGATGCACTAGGTACTTGGTAACAACAGATCACATCACAAACAGATATTTTTAATTGCAACACAATTACTTTATTCTTAGTTCTAATTACAGCTTCTACTGCCTGTTCAGGTAAACCATTATTTTAAATTAAATAACAAATATAAATCAAAATATACAAAATAAAAATGACTGACTAGTGCTAGCACAGCCACTAAAGCCGATTTATAGCCTGTATTGTGATAACCAGTTTACTTCAATATCTCTTTCGTAATCGTCTTAACATAGCATTAATGTTTTGTATCTCTGCTCAAAAAAATAATAAGTTATAGTTAAGCACATGTTTCTATACCTAAATAATAATAGTTGGAAGTATCAATTAAAATTTCTTGATTTCAATATATCATAGAAATTATTAATAAAAACAAAGGAATGAGAACATGGGTCATTCTATATAAGGGACCGTCCATTAATCACATGCGGCTATAAAGGAGGAGTAGGTTCGTTAAAAATCACGAAATATCACAAAGGGGGAGGGGGCTGTACTAAGATATCACGTGTATTTATTTTTTCGTCATTTGTAAACAATCTTGTTTAAAATATATTTTCTAGAATTAAATTATGTTATTCTTAATACCAGTATTTAAATATAATATTCTGAAAAAAGATTCGATTGTTTATTGGTAGTAAAAAATACGTCATTCTTGGTCGGGGGGTTAGTCTTAAACCTCACCAATGGGGAGGGGGGTTTAAAAAAATGCTAAATTTAACATCACTGATTAATGGACATCCACTAACATAGATTGCTGCATTAAAGCAGTGTCTGGGTATGCAACAATAGGTTACAAATTTGAAATTCCATCTTCATTACAAATGTAATTTTTTCTTTTGTTTAGTTAGTTTGCTTCTGTGCCAAAGCAGCTCGTTCGTTCACATCAATAGTAGCCAAATTGAGAGCTCCGACTACACCCTGCAGTACAGAGATGGCAGCCTTTACCACAGCCACAGGCATAGTTAGAAGGGCAATCAGTTTGTATAAGCCAATGCCGAGAACTGAAACAAGAATATAATTATCTATGAATGCAAGTCAAGTTCCACTGGTGAGATACAAGCATTAACTGGAATACAACAAATTAACTCTGATCTACTTCTAGCTATAATAGAACAAATTTAACTCAGATTAGTGACCTCTAGTGATTTTTTTTATTATTATTTCATGTAGCTAATTATGTCATATCAAATGTGAACAGTATGTTATACTTATATTTTTAGGTGGTTCAATTGGTATGATACATATTATTGTACTGGAGTCATAAAAAGTTCAAATTTCCTTCATATCAAGATAATAAAATGATACCATTATACCCAACAGGTATGTTTTATGATGTAGTTTACATAGATAGATAGGAAAAAGAGATTAGATATTTTATTGCATATTGCATATTTTTTATGATAATATTATATTTGGTATGAACATAATCTATGTCTATATTGTTATATATATACCTAAATCATGTTCATTTAAACTATTATAGCAGAAGTACAATAACAATTAAGTATTGAGCCTTATCATCAGCATTTTGATAGGCGAGTCATTGATGTTTATGAATATTTATACTCCTTGTTTGCTAATCAATATGATAATGTTAGAATTTAATCATTTCAATTAGAACTATTTATGTCCTAATTAGTAGTTTACCTGTGGGTCCACTGTAGAAATACATGACATACAGGGCAGCATAGAAGGCCTCGTTGCCAGCACACATCAAGAACAGCACAGTCTTATTGGTGTAGTATACTCTCATAATGGGGTTTCCGGACATGTCAATAAATTTGTGAGATGTTTTCCCCTGTAGAGTGGTAGTGTGCAAGTACAGCCAATGGCAAGTTATGTCGATAACCATAGAGATTTGGAACCAGAAGGTATATTGAGGGTAAAAGGTAGCCAAGGTCATCATAAGGCCGGCAGTTCCAGCGCGGTCAGTCAACTGATCAAGCATCGCACCAAATTTGGTACCTGAAAATTAGAATTTTCCATAAGTGCTCTTCATATTGTAGCAATTTTATATAGTAAATTTCGTACAATAGCATACCATAATCATAAACATGATAAATATATTATCTTGTTTACGATTTATTTAATAACAAGTAGGTATATTATATTATGTGTAAGTATGCACGTGGATAATGATAACCAGTTTCTACAACATAAAGTTAAAATTTTAACATAGAAGGTAGTAAAGGTCATTGGATGTAATAATTTAATTATGTGATGCCCTACACAATACACTTACTTTGATTAAAGTACCGCGCTGCATGCCCGTCAAAGGCGTCCAGCAGCGCCGAGGTAATATAACATGTGCATGCCAGGATACAATGTGTCGGCATGTAATAAAAAGCTATAATAGCCAAGATGACTCTCCCAAACCCTGAAAGTTTAAATGTAAACAATACAATACAGACATTTGTAATAAAAATAAACGCAGTTGCTCGAGTAGCATAAACATAACTCACCAATTATATTTGGCACAAAAATAAATACATTTTCGCGAGGTTCAGTCATCTTGATTTTAAAAAAAGAAATGTAAAGTTATTATTTTCAGATATTGAACAGACAGCGCCCGTAAATCTACAATTTTCCCATCCACAGATACGAATCCGAAATATTTTCTTTCTTTTTTTTTTATTGATTGAATGAACGGAACGAACGATACTTAACCGAATGAAATAACAACATTCTGATATTCTTTAAGCAGTATTTTAAAACGTTGAATCACCTATACAAGGAGTGTCTAGTATTTAAATTAGAAGAAAAGCAAAACAATATAAACGTAAAATTTGAGAAAATAAAATATAATATACAGAATAAAATTTAACAAATATATTTTTTTGACTAAGTAATGAATGTTGCTAGAAGCCAAAAATAGTTTGCGCTGTTTATCACACGGGGGCGTTGTGCTCGTTTAAAAAAAATGTTAGTAGGAATCTGTCGAAAATGATGAATTCAGTTTTGTTAATTGTTAGAACTTTAATTATGTTGTAAGAGAAATACTGAATCATGACGTTTTATTAGTTAGGTAGTGAAAAAATACAATTTCGAAGGGGCAGGCGGTGATTTCGGTGCGTAAAGTCATAAGACTTGTGTCATCTGACTGCACTTCCTTTAAGATGGCTCCTCCGCCGGAGTATGATAAGGAACCCAAAGCCCCAGATAAAAGTGCGACAAATATACCCAGTGAAGACTCGAAAGCTTTGTACAATCTAGTTAATGATCAACAGGCCAACTCGGACAATAAATCTACGAATTCATCATCCAACGCTGAAGTTGAGGTAAGTTGACCTCTTTGCTGCCATTTTATTTAAATTTTGAAGTCTTTGCAAGTGCTCTCTCGATTTGAGTACTGACTCTACCTGTTTGCCCTCGTCGTGTCGTTGGAATATTTCGTGAAGAGTGTTATTTTAGCATTTAGTAACAGTACCGAACACGTTCCATACGCAAGAAAGTGAAAATGGCGAAGGATTCGAATGTCAAAAATAATTTGCACTTTTCTCAAACAAATGGTAAGCATGAGTATGCATTATTTATAGATTATTAATAGGAAAAGTGCTTTATTTATTTTTATCCTAAAGATATTATAACTGTTAATCCCTTGGCCATTGCTAAAACACTATAAAATATACCAGGAAATTGTTATCTGGCACTGACCATAACTGACCACATTACTAATTATAGCAAGTAATTTACAAGTTTTACATGTTGTGTAATATTGAAATGAGTGCAAGTTGTAATCTGCATGGCAATAAAGAATAAAAGTTGTCTCTGACAACATAAACAGACAGCCTGATTCAAGTCAAGGTTTCCAGACAATGCCAAATGCAGATTTTTAGTTCTGTTTTTTTTTACTTTAGTCTAATGGATGTTGTAAAGTTTGAGACTATATATTTTCCTATAAAAATATATTTTAGTACATGATATTAATAAATAGAAAAAAGTAACTATTATAATATTTGTTGTGTATAAATGCATATCAGTTTAGCTATTCTGTTATAATGAAAACAAAAAATCTCCCTAGCAACCATCAACATACAATAATAATGATAATAACATTGATTATGCCCAAGGTTACTAATGCATGTAATAACTATCTATTGAAAGGGAACACAGTAAATAAATCACAGTAGAATATTTTGTATATAATCAAATTGATTCCCTTAAATTATTTCATCTTTATGCAGTAATAAACCAATGGTCAGGTCGATGAGTGGAAGATATTTTTATGAGCATTTTGGATATATTTTTTGTATCCTGTTGCCATGGTGATCTGCCTTTTTATTATTTTTGGGGGCCTTATCTAACAAGCCTATTCATATCTTTATGTTTAAACTAAATAAAATTTAATTTTAAAATAAGGCATAACTTTATGCTGTGTGCAATAATGTATGCACGTATCATAGATAACACTAGGCATCTTGTAAACCCATAGTGATGTAATCTAACTAAGTATTATTCTTATTTCGAACGGTTTTTTTCGAAAGTGTCATTCTTTAGTTCAATGTCGAGCATTAGTGCTTTTACCTTACCTTCATATATATGTAGCAATTTTGCGTGCTATTAATCCTAATTATGTATTTAATTTCCACCTCAATTCCTTAGACATGACCATTTTCAACATGCAACTATTGGCCTGTAAAAAAAAAACAATGTAACTTGATTGGTGATTGATTCACTAACCTGGATTACACCAGTGTGGTGGATTAGGTCTCATGATTTAGATATTTGAGAGGCTTGTACCCAACATTGGAACAGTTATAGGACGAAGTACCTACCATTGATCATTATCTATAGAAATATTCTTTGTTGTCTACTTATTCATCAACTGAATAACAATATCTCAAAGTCAGCCCATTCATATCTACTACATATATATAATGAAATAATGAAGCAATCTTGTATAGTAAACCAAATTCTTGACTTTCTAATTAAAACATTACCTCTTTGCTAATTATTTTATCTTAATTTCGTGAGACTAAGTGAAATTCTTTACTATTGTATTGTTATCTGAGTTTCAATAGTGACATTTTGAATTTGTAATTTAACTGTAACATAGTTCAAAGGAAAAACTGTACATTTATTTAATAAATGAATATACATTGTGGGAAATAGAACAACATTAAATATTTATACCTTTTTACCTTTATTACAATTTTAATTTAGTTATTAAGCATTAATGTGATAAAATAGTTCCAGTAGAATTATCATCAGTATCAAGCTGGTAACAGGGATGGGTGGCACCCTTATTATGAGTTTTATGCCTTTTACAATATTTGGTAATAACTTGTTCAGTAGATAGGTACAACTGTCTAGCAGATGATACTGACAGCCAGTTGGTCCCTTTGGACCATCCCATTGGACCCTTAGTATAAACCTGGAGGTCACAGGTTTAAATTCTGCTAGGGGCATAATATGTTACTATGATGAGCAAGCATTTTTCCTGTATTTATATTGTTTACTTGTTCACCTTCATGTATATTTATATATTTAAGTATGTTTATTGTCTAATATTTATCATAAAAGCTTTGTTTAGTTTTGCACTTTATCATTGTTGTCTCAAGTTATTCCTGGTTTATTATTATAATTATTATCTTGTATATATTATCCTTTGTCCTGAATGACTGACTGATATGCACACAGCCTAAACAGATGATCGTAGAGATCTGATACTAGGAGGGTACGTTTTTTGTGTATTTGATAGGAAATAATTTTCCGATATTCTACCGGAGGAGAAAAAAGGGGAAAAGTTTATACGGTAGATTGCCATTTTTGGGTAAAATTTTGCATAAACATTCTTTAACAGAATTAATTACTAACGGGGTTATAAAGTATGCGGATCAAGTCGCGGGCAAAAGCTAATAAGTACTTACTTACTAGCTTTTGCCTAAAAAATACTATATTTATTGGTAAGTTTCTCGTTGGATGATCTTAAGCATAGTTTAATTTTGCTAGATTACTGTACCTATCTATCTATCTGATGGTTTATTACGTGGTTATGGTTAATGATTTCAGCAATGTTACTCACAACATACCTACCCATTCGGTGTAGGTATAATGAAACTTTCTCCCTGCTTGAAACAATACCTCTATCCAGACAAAAGTCAGTCACTAAAGCATCAGGTTACAAGCTAATGTAATATGAAACACCATGTGTTTGTCTAACCAGCTTTTGAGGTCGCGATTTCAAATATAAATAGGTATTCATACGTCTATCAACAATTGTCAATCATTAATAACATTCGCTTATAAGGTAGGTATCTATACTATGTTATTAATATTGGTCCTTTTGGGGATGTATACAATACATAATCAAGGAACCATATGTTGAGCTACTTCGAGGTAGGCACCTACCTACTCTACTTGTCACCACCTGATATAAATTAATAATTTTTCGGGGTCATTTTTGGTGCAGCAGGTATCAATTGCTGTACAGCGGGGCAATGCGGCCGGAATTATGGGCACGTTTGAGCCGCGCATGAATTATAATGACCATGTTTAGATGCCAATGTTCTGAACGAAGCATGTTGCGGATATGGTTTATGTATTTAGTATAAGTATATAATTTTTTATATTTATTATTAAAGTACCTTCGTGCAGTGATTATATTATAAATTGCATTATAACAAAAATGCTTTATGCCCGCTACATCGCTTAATTATGTGTTGTCAGACTGGTTTTTAAATTAAATATTTTTTTCCGAAGGAGTTAATTTGAAAATCCTTTCATTAGTAGTTACTTAGTTACAACGTAGGTACCTAATAATTAACACTCCATATAATATTTCAAGGTCATGTAGACCTAAAATCTTTAAGTTTACCTTTTATATAGGTAGGTAGGTACTAGATTATTCCCGTGACTTTGTTTTGTGGGATTCAATAAAAAACTAAATATGTCTTTCATCAACTCTGTCAAAAAATGATTTTGCTAAAATTTAAATAGATTGGACAAATAATCACGTTATCCCATACAAACATTGCCCCCTGTTATCACCTCCTTAGGGGCAGAATACCATAAAATTATTTCTTATCAAATGCCTACGTCATACAAGAAACGCACCTTTCAAGTTTCAACACATCGAAATAAGCAAAATAGATAAAACTGCATTTACAGACATAATGAACAGCGCCATTAGAATAGGTACCTTAAAAATGCAGGTCGTTAGGTAATTAGTGATAAACAAATTAATACGGTGATTAGTGATGTGATTAAAATGACATTTAAATAAGTTGCAAAATAAATATTCGTGTTATTGAATTGGAACTCCGGAAGAGTATATTATACTTATTTATATCACGCCCGTAAGTTTGCATTGTTTTTATGGAAAATTATCGATCTACCTAATCACTTTATTTTAACGTTGTTAATTTCTCAAGATTTTTTTATTAGAATTTTACGGATAAAATTACACAATAATTAGAAATGTTACATGGTAAATATTCATTACAAATGATGTTCAAACTTCAGAGTGAAAAAACATAAGACGTCAAAGAAAGGTCTTTCGTCCATAACTAAGTTTTGTATAAACCATTACGGGCGACGGTTTCCTTACCTTCCTAATTTCGATACCGTAAAAATACGAAGTTTTTGTTAGTCACATTTTGTAACTAGTAACTTACTTCCCTCACTTAGTTACACACAGTTTTCGAAAGCCTTGTTGCCTTATTGGGTTATTTAAAAAGAGACGAATTATGTACGCGTTCTGTTGTTCTGTCACAGTCAAACATATATATAACTAGCAGCTCGCCCCGGCTTCTCACGGATCCCTTTTTTTATAGCCTATGTCACTCGGGAATAGTGTAACTTACCAACAGTGAAAGAATTTTTCAAATCGGTCCAGTCGTTTTGGAGTCTATTAAATCCAAACAAACATTTCCTCTTTATAATATTACTAGCTTCTGCCCGCGACTTCGTCCGCGTGGAACTCCTCCTTTTTTGCAGTCGGTTAAAAAGTAGCCTATGTCCTTTCTCAGGCTCCAGACTTTCTTTGTACCAAATTTCATTTAAATCGGTCCAGTAGTTTTAGCGTGAAAGCGTAACAGACAGACAGACAGAGTTATTTTCGCATTTATAATATTAGTAGGAATTAGTATAGATATGTATAGGTAGATACGAAGGCAGATTTTTGCTAGACGGACATGTGGATTTGTAAACCGGTTTTTTTTTAAACGTCTAAAAATGTTAACTTTTCCGTCTTTCAGCTTCATGCTCTGTGATTCTACATTCAGATAGTATTACATTAAATACCTACTGTATTGTCATCATTACTGTATAGGTTACTAGCTGTCCGCCCCTGCCTTGTCCGGATCCCTTTTTGTATTAACCTATGTCACTCGGGAATAGTGTAGCTTCCAAACAAACAAACTTTTCCTCTTTATAATATTAGTATAGAAGTATAGACTACTAGCTTCTGCCCGCGACTTCGTCCGCGTGGAACTCCTCCTTTTTTGCAGTCGGTTAAAAAGTAGCCTATGTCCTTTCTCAGGCTCCAGACTTTCTTTGTACCAAATTTCATTTAAATCGGTCCAGTAGTTTTAGCGTGAAAGCGTAACAGACAGACAGACAGTTACTTTCGCATTTATAATATTAGTAGGGATTAGTATAGATATGTATAGGTAGATACGAAGGCAGATTTTTGCTAGACGGGCATGTGGATTTGTAAACCGGATTTTTTTTTAAACATCTATAAATGTTAACTTTTCTGTCTTTCAGCTTCATGCTCTGTGATTCTACATTCAGATAGTATTACATTAAATACCTACTGTATTGTCATCATTACTTTATAGGTTACTAGCTGTCCGCCCCTGCTTCGCCCGGATCCCTTTTTGTATTAACCTATGTCACTCGGGAATAGTGTAGCTTCCAAACATACAAACTTTTCCTCTTTATAATATTAGTATAGAAGTATAGACTACTAGCTTCTGCCCGCGACTTCGTCCGCGTGGAACTCCTCCTTTTTTGCAGTCAGTTAAAAAGTAGCCTATGTCCTTTCTCAGGCTCCAGACTTTCTTTGTACCAAATTTCAATTAAATCGGTCTAGTAGTTTAAGCGTGAAAGCGTAACAGACAGACAGACAGAGTTACTTTCGCATTTGTAATATTAGTTAGGATGTCAAACGCCAAATTTCATGTTTTCATGATTATCGACTGTAAGGTTATAAAGTTCAAAGAATCCAATACATATACCTATTTAACCTACCTGGCTGTTTAGTTGCCGGGCGACCTAATAAAATCATGCAAAAATACAAGTAGGACTCGCGCACGAATGGTTCAGTATCATCCTAACTAATATTATAAATGCGAAAGTAACTCTGTCTGTCTGTCTGTTACGCTTTCACGCTAAAACTACTGGACCGATTTAAATGAAATTTGGTACAAAGAAAGTCTGGAGCCCGAGAAAGAACATAGGCTACTTTTTAACCGACTGCAAAAAAGGAGGAGTTCCACGCGGACGAAGTCGCGGGCAGAAGCTAGTTATTTATAAAAACGGCAATATCGCGTTTATTATAATATGGGACACCCCTTAAATATTTATTTTATTCTGATTTTTCGTATTTGTTGTTATAATTGGCTAACTATCGTGGTTCGTGAGATACAGCCTGGTGAACAAGGGTGTGCATTCCATACAGGCACAGTGTCACTAATGTATGGAGTGCCTACCCCGGCGCCATACTAACGCTCCCTCCACTGCACGCGCCTGCTGGTGAAGGACGGACAGACGAACAGCAAATTATAATATTAGTATAGATAGGGTTCCTTTGGGTGCGGAGCCTTAACAATGTCAATTTTAGGCTCCAGTGACATTACAGCCGCGGCCTCGTTGCGTAGCGTCACACATAAAATGGGTAATATGGCTTATTTGCAGACAATAGTTGAATTTACTAAAAGCTTTCTCACGCAGCTTTTACTCGTTTAACCTTGTAATGTGCCAGAAAGCTATGTGGCCTTTATTAATATGAGTGTAGGGTAGGAATACGGATACAGACAAATGTATCCGTATTCCTACTGACAGTATAAATGCGAAATTCTCTGTTACTTAAACCACATGTTTTAGATAAAATTTAGAATAGAAAAGTTATTATGGTACGTTTATGCTAGCTGTTTATCTTTACACTATCGGCCCCCCCGACTTCGCACAGAGCCCTTTTTTTAAATCCTAACTAATATTATAAATGAGAAAGTAACTCTGTCTGTCTGTCTGTCTGTTACGCTTTCACGCTAAAACTACTGGACCGATTTAAATGAAATTTGGTACAAAGATAGTCTGGAGCCTGAGAAAGGACATAGGCTACTTTTTAACCGACTGCAAAAAAGGAGGAGCTCCACGCGAACGAAGTCGCGGGCCGAAGCTAGTATTCTATAACCTATGTCTTTCGGGAATAATGTAGCTTCCCAATAGTAAAATAATTTTCAATTCAATCCAGTCGTTTTTTAGCCTATTCAATACAAATAAACCTTTATTTATTACTAGCTTCTGCCCGCGACTTCGTCCGCGTGGAACTCCTCCTTTTTTGCAGTCGGTTAAAAAGTAGCCTATGTCCTTTCTCAGGCTCCAGACTTTCTTTGTACCAAATTTCATTTAAATCGGTCCAGTAGTTTTAGCGTGAAAGCGTAACAGACAGACAGACAGAGTTACTTTCGCATTTATAATATTAGTAGGGATTTTATGTAGTGGAGTAGAACACTTACTCGAAGTCAATTAATAAGTACCCTAGTGAATTAGCGACCTATATACCTTCCCTTTGATGTAATAATGACATGATACTGATATGTTAATCACCAAATTCTTCGTTACGTGACATTTTAATTAGTAAATGAATCCGTGCTTGAATAATCACTAATATGATACATCGCTCTCGCTGCAATTTTGTGTGAAACTGGAGCAATTATTTTTAGTGCATGTCTGATTTGTCAAATTATACGCGCTTCAAGTTAGCAACACTGTTTTGAACGTACATTTTAAACTGCTTTTTATTTTTCGTTCGAACTAAGCTGTACTTGGTATGAAACAACTTTAACGGATTTAACTCGCGTATTCAGTCGTGCTACGATTATGGAATCTGTAAAGGCTCCGAAACGTCAACCAATAAAAATAAAAATAAAATACGCGAGTAAATCCGTTAAAGTTGTTTAATTCCAATGTATAATAACCGCGAAGGTATCAGAAATTATTAAGCTGTACTTTTTACAAAATATACCCTGGACTACCTAGGAGAATTAACTCTGATTCACTAGAATATTGTTGTTATTTATGTTCCCTATACGTACATAATATCATATATGTATATATCTAGAGATGGTTCAATTAAGTTTAGCAGACGTTTATAAATCGATATTTTAATTATCTATCAAAATTACAGACACATTGAAAAACACCTGAAGGTATTCATTAGATTCAGGGCCGTAGCTCAATCAGTTTTAAATAAGAGGCATTTAACACGGCAGGTTTTTGTAGCGTCTTAGACGCGCGTTTTAAGTAAGCGACTACTGGGTGGAGCCTTCGAGAGGTGGACAATGACGGCGTCTCAAATGCTCGAAGATCCACCCTACGATGTTGTCGTCGGTTCCTTGCGCTTGTCGATACTAACGGACTCACTGAATACTAAACCTCTGATCGTAGGAGACATAAAACTTGAAAGGTGCTTTCTTTGTATGACGTAGACATCCGATAAGATAGGATTTTGCTGTATTCTACCCCTGGGCAAGTTTGTAGGAGACAACGTGATTAAGGAAAACTAGCTTCAGCGCTTAGTTTTTGACTTGTATCTATACTGCAGCGCTCCAAATTGCCTTGTTTCCATGTCCGCATCAGAGAAGTAAAAGAAGTATTTAATTCTAGTCCAACCTGTAACCGAGACGCAACCAATTTTCCAGAAAAATGAAATGTTTCTGGCACAATTCCAATGGTGCAGATTACTGTAAGTTGTAAAAGCGCTGGCTTGTCTCCAGTGCAGTTTCTTACGTCTAACTGCGAGTTCTCGATGCGCTTTGCTTAATGAGCCAGAAAATCTTCGGCTCAGGTAAACGTTCTGTTATCGAACGCTTACAATTATAAATCAATATCTTGCTAGTATACAGCCGATACCTATACCTACATCCGCGTATTTTAGCAAGACTTTAACACTACTTGATTTTAATATCCGAAAGGTTCGTAGATATGGCTCAATTTAAAATAACAAGTTTTATTAACCTGATATAGTATTAAATGCATTGCAAAATGAATCCAATCACTTCCTATAATTACTTTCTCAGGTCGACCGGTTGTCCACCATAAAATTACCTTTTTTTCTCCCTCATGTTATTTGTCACCCCCTAAGGGGTACAATATCTAAAGATCTATCTGTGTCTATGTTCTGCGACAGTTAATCAGTCAGTCAGTCTATTTATAAGTGCATAGATGACATTTTAATGTGCTTTAACTTTACGAAAACTCATGTGACGAAATACAGTAGTTTGGTCGCTATCAAGAGAACATACATAGTACGTATGCAACCTACAGTACAGACAGTGTAAAAACCGTAACCCTGCCGGATTTTCGTAGTCAGGTAAAAACACCCGCTAGCCAGCCATTAAAAACAAACATTAATTTAAAATACACAGGGTGATTGTACGGAGCGCGATACCGTTAGTCGCAACTCGCAACCTTGACTGATTCGGAAGCGCGCAACAGTTAGTTTTGCAGCTGTAAGCTCGAGTATACATCCGTAGATAGAATCCAATATGCGGAAATGCGTTGTAGGAGCAAGGGCGCGCCATCGATCTCCCCGTGGCCCGACCCTGACCCCCTGAGACCCGGAGTTGCAGCCTCACCGGCCGGGATTGATGACGTCAATCCCGCCCACTCCCCGCGGCCCACCACACACGGTGTCACTCGCCCACGGTGCAACCTGCAAATTCTGCACTTCTTATCATTTCCCGATAGATATGATTAATATAAACTGACAGTTTAGAAAGTATGAGTAAGCAAAGATAACGATACTGCCTTTAGCTGAATTAGCGTCAAACATACCCGGCAATATGATTTATTGAAATAATTTTATGCTCTCGTAAAAAGTAGTTCTAGACTCGTTTAGATTAATTAGAATTTATATTTATTTGCGTAATGTTGGTACTTTTCAAAATGTGGGAATTTTTTATTGTTAACATATTTAATAACACAACAGACAATTGTAATTGGATGAGCTAGAAAGTTTAAATAATTAATATGACAAAAATATACCTACCCGTTATATTATTGTTCGCATTGAACATAACAGATAAACAATGAAATATCTATGTGTATTTAAAAACAATTTAACTGATACCGTGATAACTTTGTCATGTATATATTCAAATAATTAATTAATAAATGCATATTATGTTCAATTTGCTCACGGTGTTATTTGTGTAGAATTGTAGATAATACGATTGATAGGTGTAAGATAACACGAATGTAGACAACTATAAACACATTTTTGTTTAGGTATAAATTATTTTCGCAATCGCACGGTTACATTTAATGTGTACACCGGAGTAATTTGATCAACGGCGGCCGTCAACAGTTCGCGTAAAGTTTTCGCCTTGAAGTATTGTGCGCTAAAATTACCTAATTCGCTGCGATTTCAGTTACGTCACACAAGTGCGCGGTGTTGTGAATAACTGTTCCGCGGGTGCATGATCTCCGGCGGAGACAGTGTGTCTTGTAATCTCGTCAGCAAATTGGCATTTTTGGCATGCGTCCACAGATCGCGGTTTGATTTTATGACCTCCATACGGAGGTAGCGGCTCGGCGCTTGCCTAGACGCCGCTTCGGTATCTTGAACAGCTAATTATGCCGCTACTGCCGCCAGTCAAACTCCTCCGATACGTCGCCTAATTAATTTATTCTAATTGCTCGAAGCTTATACTTTGTCGCTCGTGATGTAACGCCGTTATCGTTATTAATTATTATTAATAAACTATGTGTCTGGTCTCGGCGTACCTACCCAATGCCGTATTAAACGTTGCGTACTATTTGTTTATAGAAAACTTAATGGTACAGTCACCATCAGATATATAAGAACGGGCGAGGTACACAAATACATCTGAACAACATTAAATTTCAATAAATTCGTTACGGCAAATAAAGCCAATAATATCTGAACGTCCAATTCGTCACAAATATAAGAGCAGCAATTTTTCAATATAATCTGGACACATAACAACGCAAAAATATCTAAACAGTACAAGTGTTCATAAATATCTGAACACTTAAGGAAAATATACCTTAAGTCACTGACATATAGTTTACATTCTATTGTGCAGATGTAGGGAATATTCTGTCTCGTGGTATCATTACTAGGCTCTAATCAAACGCATATACCTATTATAAATTTCAAACAATCTAAATAATACTGTCTTGGCTTAATGCGTAAGATATCGCTTAGTAAACCGAGCATCATGGATCGAATCCGACTGGTCCACATGCATTTTATTTTTATTAACGGATGGGAAATATGACATATATTATTCTTTTTTTTAATTTCTATAATAAATTAGGTTACCTGCTATATTAAAATTTTATTTATCGCAAGTTTTTTAAGATTTTTTATTTTTTATTTCTTCATTTATTATAGTCTATAATACGGTGGCAGGACATTCGGAGATCGGACATACGTAGAATCGAAACTCGTATTAGTATTTGCAGTTCGTTTATTACCTACGGACTTTTACAATTGATGAAGTTGTTGCGTACCTAATTAAACGACAAAGTATGTAATTAATTAAGCTCCATCATGTCTCATCATTTCATCATCTGTTTACCATAATAATTTATACTTTACACAAAACGCAGCTTACATAGACTAAATAAACTATACCTAACTAGAATATACACAATTTAACTAAGGTTAGTCTTGGAAGTGTCTCACCGACGTCTTCAATACAAAATAAGATCTGAATAAAAATACAAAAGGAATAAAATTAAAAAAAAAACACAAATTCTCCCTGGTCTCGAACTTAAGCCAGCCGCGTTCTATGACCGCGCATCCGACGTATAAACCATGAGGCTAAGCAATCAATTATCAGGTTGACGAAAATTGATTACCAATGTCGACAACGACTTGTCAACGACCATAATATTCTTTCATAATTAAATAGGATACGAACTAAACAGTGACAGTTGAAGTTTGGCAACAGAAAACAATAGTAAGTATGACAACGTCGCAATTCACGTTTGCTTTGCTTACCTAGTAATGATACCATGAGACAGAATATTCACTACATCTGTACAATAGAATGTAAACTATATGTCAGTGATTTAAGGTATATTTTCCTTAAGTGTTCAGATATTTATGAACACTTGTACTGTTTAGATGTTTTTGCGTTGTTATGTGTCCAGATTATACTGAAAAATTGCTGCTCTTATATTTGTGACGAATTGGACGTTCAGATATTATTGGCCTTATTTGCCGTAACGAATTTATTGAAATTTAATGTTGTTCAGATGTATTTGAGTACCTCGCCCGCTTTGATATATCTGATGCTGACTGTACAGTTTAACATAAACAAAGTAATGTGTAGCTAATCCGACACGCTCATAGGAATTGGGCCCGGCATAAGTGGCGTGACTATCGTCTGTGCTGACCAAGGTGAACATTCCGCCAACGTTTTCCCCAGCTCACTCCGCGTGACCTTGAATTTAACGATTCAGGATCCAGCCGACTGGAACGTTATCTGTGACATGATCCACTTACCCTACATCTACGGCAGATTTGTTCGACCGACCCTCTTATCTCTTATTAAGTAAATTGATAATTCTCTCGTCATTAATGTCACTAGTGTGGTACATTGCAGTGTTCTATAGTGGCCGCGCACAGAGGTCCATTTGATAACAGGGGCCGCAATTAACTTTCTAGCCTTGACATTAATGCGCTAATTCATTTTCTCGTTTTATCCGAAAACCGTAGTGTTTAGTGTGGGGTAGTGTAGAAATAATTCAACTCATTAGTGATTTATTGATTAGGTTTGTGTCGCAGGTTGCGAAGGTTGTTTTTATTGATCGCGATTGTGTTGTTACAGAATAACAAACACGTGGAGGCGTTGGATGACGGGCAGCTTCGCGCGCTACTGGATGAGGCTATCACGTACAAGTGCCCGAAAGACCGAGAGGGCAAGAGCAGTCTCTTCAAGGTAAAATAGGTTTTAATTCTAACCCAGCCGGGGCTTAGCTCAGCTCCTAAAACTATCGCCAAGCGACTACGATTAAGCGAAGCTAATTTCAAGCACACTATGACAACGTCGTCGTATAAGACCTGTATAGTCAAAGTTGTAAGGGCTATCGCGTGTCAAACAACCGCTGTCATGTTCCACCAACGAGAGACAAGCTACAGCCTTGTGATTGGCTGTAGCGAGTACCACATGTAGACCTCACTCATCACTCGCTCACATTTGTGACACGTTATAGTACTTTATCATGATATTGAAAATTGTTTATGACAGTTTCTTGAAACAGGTATCCGTGTTATATGATAATAATTGTCTGAAAAAGGGATGAGGGCAATAATGTTAAAGGTCACGAAGCAACAACAATATTGTTCTATATTACGTTGGACCTCGATAAATCGTCGGATTAGTTGATGAACTGGGTCGTAATTGTAACCTAGGTATTTTTATTACAGTTCTAAGGTTACGAAAGGTTAACGTTCTTGTCGTGTTAGCTGTTTCATTGTGAGTTAGTTACTTAGTTAGGTAGTATGTATACGGTTAGGTAAAAAGAGTTACTTACCCGACATCCATTTCTTTTAATAGGCCGTCAAAATAGAAATCTATTTAGGCGTAAGTATATATTAAACACATGATAGTTTTTATCACGAGAATCATCTCTTAAGGGGGTAAAAAGGAAGATTTAAATATACTAATTTTCTAAGGTATTGCTAGAAAAATAACTGTAGGTAGGTACGCAAGGGAAGTCGGGGGTCGAAACTAGGTCTATATATCGTTTGCGAATTTATAAAGTCACTTTATCTAGTTGGAATAGGCGTTTCAGAGGTTTAAATTTTAAATCGTTCTTCATACGAAGAGTGTTTAAATATTAGCGAGGTAGGAGCCCGACTTGCCCGGGTCGACGGAGAACTTTCAGCGCCGTGGCATAGGTATATTATTTTCTGTCCTCCGGCCGGAAAGCGCCAACTTTCTGGCCGCTGCGCTAAATGAAATTGCCGCTTTCTGGCTTCGTCGAACAGAAAAATAGTATACTGACCTCGGCCAGTAAAATAAAAAAGCCTCAGATCACATTTTTGTCAACCTCGGCTTCGCCTCTGATGAGTGACGACAATTACATGTGATCTTAGACATTTTTTATTTTACTGGCCTAAGTGCGTAATGTACTATTACTGTGCTGATCCCGATCTAGATTTCATGTGCCGCTTTTATTGTTTACCGACACCGCTATTTGAACGCAAAAAAACGGATAAAATGGTACGGCTACGTGTATTGATCTGTTTTCTGGTCGACTTTGAAAAAAGAGTTGGAATGTTTTCAGTTGTACTATTTTTTACAAAAGGTAAATGTGGATCCGTATTTTTCTACTAATATTATAAATGCGACATTAACAACGTCTGTCACCTGTTCACGTTTAAACAGAAATCGTCCATTTTGTTGTTCCAATTTTATTATGAACTAGCGGCCCGCCCCGGCTTCGCCCGGATTTTAAAGCCTATGTCACTCGGGAATAGTATAGCTTTCCAACAGTGAATAAATTTCAAATCGGACCAGTCGTCTTGGAGCCTATTCAATCCAAACAAACAAACCTTTCCTCTTTATAATATTAGTATAGTGTAGTAGTATTAGTCTAGTAGATATGCTGTAATCATTACATGGTATAAAAAAAAACAAAAATGCAAAAAACATTAATTTCGCTTACTTAATACAATTTCTAATGTTATCCATAATACAACTGTGTTATAGTATCAAATGACAGTAATGCACAATACATTTCCAGTCGCTATAATTTCTTAGAATTTTGTGACGTACGTGGCAAACTATGTTGATTTTTAATTGTTACTGCGCGTGTTTTAAAACTACCTATAACAAGATATGAATGTTAACCCAGTCACGGATCCAAACCTAGTGCATATAATAAAGGAAAAAGCTTTTGCCCTTTATGTAACGTTTCAAGATTTGATATTTCAATGAATGTAACCTTAAGAGTAAGTATCCTGATTACAGTTTGGTCGATCACCGATGATTAATAATATAATAAATATCTGTTTCGTCAAAACTTTGCCGTGCCCACAAGCCATTCTCATCGGGCAATAAGTAAAATAACGGTACTGATAATACTACCTTACGTAGTAGCCGTTCTGGTTAAGTTCTAGTTGTATATTGACAATGAACGTTGCGACAAATGAAATAATTTTCTTTCGTCGTTTGTAATGTTTGCAGGAACTCCTCGAGTCCGTCGAGCAGGACGAGCAGGCGTGCGAGGCGGCGGCGCGGCTGACGGGTCCGCGGGGCTCCCGGCGCGCGGGCAGCGGCGCCGGGGGTGCCGGGGGCGCGGGGGGCGCGGCGACAGGCGCCCGCGGCCGGCGCGCGCTGCCTCACTCCAACTCGCTGCAGGACCTCGTGGCGGCGCTGGCGGCCGAGCCGGCGCCGCGCCGCCGCCACCACAACCACGCGCCGCACGCCGCGCACCCGCCCGTCTCCGCGCGCGCGCACCACGGCGGCAGCCTGCCCTCCGGCGTCGACACATGTACGCATAATATGATCACACTATTTACGCTCATTCTCATTATAACCCTATTAGCTAAATATGTTACATTTAAATATACTTATTAGCTAAATAATAGTACACCCACTCTTCTACGGGGTACATTTGCCTGTTATCGTCGTCATCGATATTATCTCTCAATCGTGTCGTTCTTGAGATCGATCAGCTGGCACGTCACATTTCTTGAAATAAATACATACATGTACATACGAATACGAATCGGTGACATTAATGTAAATTATACTACGTGTGTTCAGCGTTCCTACTAAGCGAGGAGCCGATGCGTTACGGAGCGACGAGCTCGGGCGGCGCGGCGGGTGCGGGCGGCGCGGGTGGCGCTGCGGGCACGGGAGGCGCGGGAGGCGCGGGCGGCTCGAGCGGCGGCGCGGCGGGCGCGGAGTACGTGGCCACGGTGCGCTGCGTCAACCCCTCGCCGCTCGCCGAGCGACGCGTCTCCGCCTCCGACGCGCACCACTCTGCAGAGACTGACGCACTCAACAGGTACTGAATACTACGCACATACGCTCACCTAACCACGACCATACACCCATTAATTATACGTATGTATACCCATTCGACGCACTTTTTGTCGCACGAGAAATTCGAAGACGTCGCTCTTTCACACGTTCCAAAATGACTAAAAATTTACGTATTAGCCGGACGGATATATAGCTTTGTGTGATATCATGTAGAATTTATCAGTTTTTGATGATATAATACTTAATGATGATGTAAAATATTTGTTAAATTACGGTTGTTACTTGTTAGTCGAGTTGTGAACGTGGCGTTGTTCCGCAGGCGGGGCAAGCCGATGTTCCCGATGACGTACACGGCGCGCGCGACGCTGGAGATCGGCAGCGGGACGGTGGGCACGGGCCGCGCGGTCACCACCACCACCGCGTCCAACCAGGTGCGTACACACCCCGGCAGACACGGTCTTACACCGCATTCCCCCGACACAGGACGTGGTGGTCACAGAGCTTGGGGACCTCGAGCTTCCGAAGGTAAGGACGAACCGCGCGGCCCGCCTCGCGACCAGAGAGAACGCGTCGACAGATGGTACCACGGATTGGAAGCTTATAAAGTGCCCTTAGACAATATGTGCCATGCTATACTGAAGAAAAACGAACAACCAGCGCCTTATCCCTGCCCTGGCATGGGCCGTTACGATTCCGATGGGAATTGCGATTTAAATGATTTAGGACCTAGTACTAATATTATAAATATGTCTTACTTTAATCTACCGCCTAGCAGTACTGATAACATTCCAGAATCGAGTGTTATCGATCACAATAGATGTGCCAAAGTCCCGATTCAACACGAGATCAGGGACGAGTATGAAGACAGGGTTATAGTTCATGGCAATGAAGTAGACATAGATAATGAAATTGCTAGAAGACAGTATAGACAGCAAGTAGGAAAAGATTTAATTATCCCTGATTTGTCGTTCTTTAACCCTAAAAACGTAAGAAGTATGACAATAGGCAAACCTTTGCAGATGAAAACCAAAGACGGTCACGATAAGAGCGTTAATAAAACAGTCGAGGAACCTGTAAAAGATAAGAAAAATCGAAACAATCGTAAAAACAAGAAAGGTAGATCGGTTACGAATGATAATAATGATTCATTGAAAACAGTTGAAAAAGTAAAGAACAAAAACGTAAAAAGCGATAGTAAAAATGTAAAAAAACCAACAAGTAGTAATTCAGAAAAAGAGGAAAAACCAATTAAATCTATTATTGCAAAAGATAGCGAAAGCAAATTAAAAGATATTCCTACTACAATTGATACAAGAAAAGATTCGTCTCAAGATATTGAAATGAAAGATATGAACACTAAAAATAACAAAGATAATAGTGAAGGACATCTAGAAGAGATGGTATCATTTAAAACCTCTACCAGTGCACGAGACCCTAATAAGTTTTCATTGTTCATTGCAAATCAACAAAAGCTATTTGAAGCCTTAGAATCCAACAACACATCCGAAGAAAATATTAGTAATAAAACTGTACATAAATTAGATACTATTGAAGAGAACAAATCGCCGAACAAGCGGAAAGGTAACGACATACCGGAAAATTCAGTTCAAGATTCAACGAAACGTAATAGTGAATCGGCACCAGCGGAATTAAAAACGACTGACGTGAATAAATCCGGTGACACAACACATGTAGCGGAGGTCCCCAGCAATGCTTCCATATTCCTAACGCTTTATAAACGCTTACTCACATCTCCTTGTTTCATAGACAACCCCATATTAGACATTAAAAACAACGCCGACAAACCATTCGCCACCTCCGAGACCTCGACCGCTAAAATATGCAAGAAGAAAAAGGACAAAATAACATCGCGGTTGACCAGGAAACATGACAATTCGAATAAGAAGAAGGAGATAATAGCGAATGCGTTAAAAAAGCTTTTTTTCGAAAAAATTACTCAAAGCGATGACGCTTCTTGCAAGGCAGGTCCGTCGAGAGCCAAAGAGGTAGGAAACTAGCTGCTTTTTTTTTTGTTTTGTTATTTTTTTCTATTTTTCCGTGTATTAAGTGTGGTTTGTGTTCACAGGTCGATTCCGCTATACCGTTTAGTTGCATCACCACGCCGGAGGTGGTAGCGAGCTGTAACACCACGTCGTCGGCGGCGCTGTCGGCGGTCGCCGTGGACCCTAAGGTATTGTATTCACGGACTACGCGAATTAATTACTCTCCCGTATGAATAAACAGATCAGTACATTAACAGTACAGTATATTAACAAAACAGGTCATTTCAAATCCGTTCCATTAATATACCCTTATACAATATACACAGATGTCTGACGGTACACTTTTGTACGTTTAATAACACTATGTTACTTGTGGCATTATCTGTGACAAAACTGACATTTTTGACAAGTTTCGTGTCGCGTCGAAATTTGTCTATTATTATGGACGTATATTTTTGCGACGTGAGAACAGCCTCGTATTTCATTTATTACACCATTTGCATACTTTTTGTAGTGCTCTCTTGATGTCTAGATTTCTCTATTTACCTTTTCCATTTTTTTTTTCATTTGTACATGCATATTATTTAGTAGCATGTTTTATACTTGAATCTTTAGTAATTTGCGTATGGTATATATGGACCCCCTTAAGAGGATTGTGAAGCTGTTGATTTTCATACAAAAGGCGATAACGTTTTACACCCAGTAAATATAGTTAGATTTTTATAATTTTTGGATATGTTGTAGATATAATGAGAAACTACGCCTGTACGTTTTGATTTTTAAGAAATATTGCTTACGCTAAAATTTATTAAATTTATTAGATTTATATAGAGATTTTTAAATGCTAATAAATTTTAGCGTAAGCAATATTTCTTAAAAATCAAAACGTACAGGCGTAGTTTCTCATTATATCTACAACATATCCAAAAATTATAAAAATCTAACTATATTTACTGGGTGTAAAACGTTATCGCCTTTTGTATGAAAATCAACAGCTTCACAATCCTCTTAATATATTTATTTCGGTAATAATCGCGAATTTAGATATATATTTTTGTATTTAGAAAGAATGTCGGCAACACTAGCACCGGTATATAAAAAATATTTTAAACAGCAGTACCTATTCATCAAATGTAAAATATTGCTTATAATAAGAGGAATTATATGAAGAATAAAGTATTCCGGTTCAGGTATTGCTTGCGCCAAGTCAAATGCTTATAAGATATAAATACCACACAGCATATTGTACAAATTGAATGGTTGTAAAAATTAAATGAATACTTTCAATGTAAAATATGAAACACTAAAGCTTTTCTTTATATGGTAAATAAATTAGAAGATTATCATTCAGTCATATATTGTTTTATATCCACAAATATTTAAATAATTATGATGCGACAATATTTTTCATCTATAAAGTTTGTTTATAGATGATTTTAAATAAAATCAACTTCGTATAATCCAGCCTTGCTACTACTACATAAATGTCAAGAATTCAATAAAACAAACGATTGCTACATAACGAATCCCAATAGTGTAACAGAGTTAGTTTTGTCGACGTTTCTTTCTATATACGACACGTTCGTACACTGCGTGTCGGTGTGTTGTACTGACGTACTGACGGTGTGTGGCGCCGCAGCCGCTGCAGCTGGGCTCGAGCTACCGCGCAGTGGCGAGCCTCGCCGCCGCGGCGCCGCCCCCGGAGGACTCGGGCCCCGGACCGGAGTCACTACACACCCAGGTATCATGACACTACAAAGATAGTAATTGATCGAAGACCTGGATAGGCCTACCCCCAGAAGGAATCGTATCACTCGAAACAAGTAAAATTATGTCGCCCCAAAGGATGCATGCAATGGAGGACGCGTGTTTTTAACAGATACTAGTCGTGTAGAATGAGGTCCAGCTGTCGTGTTCCACTAATCACGGGCCAGTAGATTGTCTCTCATTGGTGGATGGAGACAGTTAGATCTTATTCACGCGCTAATAGCGAATTTTAGATGTTTTTATTGTTTTATATATTTAATTTTACCACGGGGATGTGTTTTTATGCGATAGTAAACTTATGTTCTTATGCCAAGTTACATTTATTGCTATATCATTTACATTTATCCACTTATTTTTGAGCACCTGGTGCCCCGTTTGATATATAATTATTTATGTATGGCGTGCCACAGAACACAGTCCATCTGTACAAGACAATTATGTAAATAAATATACATTAGGATCTATATTATTTCAAATATTATGAAATCTGACCAAACATTAAATAATAATTAAATTCTGAACCTAATGACGTCGGTGTTACAGGAAAACCGCATCAATATTCGCTGTGTGATATAAATGAAAGATCGCTCAGTAAACGTCTTAATATATATATTATTTACTTTTTATTATATTATATTGCATGATCTGTTTGCATGATATTTTTTAATAAGGAATGATATATGACAAGCGTTATTTTTTTATATTCCATATTTAAAAATGTATAATGATTTTTGAAAATGGCGAATTGCTATATGCCATTATCGTCTAGGCAAACATAGCAAAATATATTGAATTTAAAACAGCGATATACCTAAAGTTAGCTCTTGATCTCGGTACAGCTAGTTTGTCTTTTAACGTCCATTGTTTCAACGTCTTTTACTTCACGTAAAATTTTTTCGCCTTCTTCTGGAGTGACCGCAGCTTTCCCTCTGGCGAGTCTGGCCGGCATTGTTTCTTATAATATTGAAAGTACAATGGTTGACACAATAAAACAGACGTATCGGTGATGTTTTATTTATTGAAGATTAGTTTGGATTAGCTTGATGTTTTGTTAAATCCTTTGCTTAAACTCCAGAAATATAATTCTGGACTACTTTTTTTAAGTAGTTAACCGTTTCCTGCATACTAGAAATATTAAAATATGAAATATTTTATACTTTTTTTTTGTTTTTGGTAAGGTATAGTTAACTGAGAATAGAGTTCTTGTCAATTTTGTTTTTCGATATAATAAATTGAAGAAAATTTGTGTGCTTATTATTCAGTAATAGTAGTTATGTTTATTATTAGTTCAATGTTTGAATATAATAGAAAAGTTTGTAAATGGTGTGTAAATGTTCATTGTGCATTACGAATAAAATAAATCAATTTTATTCGTATTTAAGGTCATTATATTTTTAGTTACTCGGTGGATATCAATTGTATTTTAGATTTAATCAATTTATTTTCAAATCATCAATTTAAAAAGTATTTTTGTTTTATATAGTTTCCGAACAGTTAATGTCGTTTGTATGTGAATTTGTATTGAGAGAATTTATTTGTGTTGCGCAGCCGCGAAGCGTGGCCGCGACCAGCTTCAACGGACTCCCTCTCACCAGGCCCAACTACGGCGCCACCTCGCACCCCGCCGCCGATGAATATAAGGTACATTTATCAACACTGCAAGTTATAAAATTCATACAAAATTATTGACGAATTCGAAGACTGACCTCCCCTTTTCCTCCTTCTCAGAAATCACTAGACGAAAATGGCAACTCATTACAAGGATTCAGCTCGCCCCTGTCCGGCTCTAGTCAGCAGAAGAAGCCTCGGCGGAAGAAGTCGTCCAAGAACGAGACCGTGATCACCTCGCACCAGATCGACGGATACCAGGGGAACAAGGACCTCAAGGAGGTGCTCCGCTTCATAGAGTCGACGCACGAGCCGCGGCACAAGCGCGACGCGCTGCCCGCCGACAAGAAGAAGCGGCGCAAGGACAAGGACAACAAGCCCCGAGCCTCCTCCCTCGACGAGCTGTCCCGCACCTCCCTCGCCGACCTCACCGCCCCCGCCGCCGCGCCGCCCGCGCCCCGCGACCCCCGCGACCCCCGCGCCGCCCGCGCCCCGCGCCGCGCCGCGCCCGCCAAGCCCGAGCGCCGCTCCTGGGGCGACGACGCCGCGCGCTACTACCGCGACGCCGACCTCGAGCCCGACGCCGCCGAGCTCACCGACTTCCAGACCGTCACCAAGAAGCGCCGCCCGCGCCGCCGCCCCGACCCCGCCGCCCCCGCCGCGCGCCGCCGCGCCTCCCCGCACTCGCCGCGCTCCCCGCGCTCCCCCCGCTCCCCGCGCTCCCCCCGCTCCCCGCACTCGCCGCGCGCGCGCTCCGACCGCTCCAACGACTCCAACGACGACGTCGACTCGGTGCACTCGCTGCCCTCGCTGCCCTCGCGGCCCGCGCCGGCGCCGCCCGCCGCGCCGCCCGCGCCCGCGCCGCTCGTCTCGTACGCGGACATCGCGCGCACCCGCCACAACATCCCCGACCTCATCGAGTCCTGCAACTACTACGCGGAGGGCTCCCCGCCGGACGCGCGGCCGCCGCCCTCGCGCGCCGCCGCCGACGAGCCCGCGCCCGCGCGGCCGCCCGCCGACGCCGACGGCTACCCCGCGCTCGAGACCCGCGCCCGGCGCGCCCGCGGCCCCGCCGGCGACGGCAAGGCGCCCCCGCCGGGCCCCCGGCGCCCGCCCGGCAAGGAGCGCCGCGACCCGCCGCCGGAGGCGCCCGCGCCCGACGTGGTCGCGGACCGGCGGCCGCCCGTCATCCTGCTGGACTCGGCGGCGCGCGGCCGCGACATGGACGGCGTCACCTTCGGGTTCGACATCAACGAGCAGCTGCTGAGCGGGCCGGCGCGGCGCCCGCGCTGCGACCTGGTGCGCGACGCGCTGCCGGCGCCGGGAGCCCCGCCGCCGGGCGGTGCGGGCGGTGTGGGCGGTGCGGGCGGCGCGGAGGGCGGCGGCGGGCTGGCGGTGGTGGCGGGGTGCGCGGCGCTGCGCTACGTGCCGCCGGCGGCTCCGCCCGACACGCTGCACCTGCACCAGATCATAGACTACGTCGGACACGGTCGGTACCGTCCTCGTTTCGGCGACGGGAGGATCTGTGCGAATTGCTATTGGTGCTCTATCGAGGCGGACTTCATTTTAATTTGCACGGATTCTTCGGCGCCGTTTTGTTTATGGTCGCTTTAGATGGTTGATTTTATTTTTGTTTTGTTCGTTTCCAGCGTGGGAGGAGGCGGTGGGCTGCGGCGGCGAGGCGCGGTACTTCAGCGAGTAGGTCGTCGACCCCGGCGCCGCGGACTCTATGCCGGGGCCGGTCGGACTCGAGGGCCGGCCCCGGCCGCGTGTGTGTGTGTCCGACCGAGATGATATTTTTGTGGTGTAATCGACTTTAGTGAGATACGATGTGAATCTTCCGGCGGGTCGCTCGTGCGACTCGTCCGCGCGTCCGGTCCAAGTTGTGAGTGATACGAGCGTATCTTAAGTGTTTTCGCTGTGATTGAAACTGACTATTTTCGCTTGTACATAAGATGTAAACGAGGTCTATCTGCGCATTTACTGCATTCAATTTGCACACAAAAAAGATTAAAAAAAAAGTTTTTCCACGTATGGGTTATGTCGCCTCGGAAACTATTTCCGACATCTGTTCGCGCCCGGAGCCGCGGTTCGGTCGGGAGCGACGTCAGTACGAGGCATGTGATTTGTTTCTCTTGATGTTCATTGTGCTTGATTTTTGTTGTGTTATCACAAATATTTGGTAGATTTTCTCTAACTAGCCTCTAAAACTTACGTCAGTCTAATTTGTTATGTATTTTTAAGTTTCACTATTTCACTAAGTGTAAATAAAATGAAGATCTTTTAAGGTGTAACTCGCCACATAGGTTTAAATGTATGTGAAATTTATTAACATTTTTTTATTGAATTATTTGCGTACGTGGCAGTTAACCTTGTTATTATGTGTTTGAAAGGTTTGACCAAATTGTGTATTAATCCAATGATATGTATTGTACATAAAACAGATCTTTGTCATTTAATTGCTACGCAAGTTCGCGCGTTTGCCGCATTTACGTAAATTGTATTCGGTCGCTTGTCCAATGCCGGCGAGCAGATCCTCTCGGCGAGAGCGACTCTGAACGAGGCCTCGGATACAACCATTGTTGAAATAATGTCGAGGTAACTCGCATACAATCTTGCTGTTCATAGTCGATAATCGTTTTTATGTTTGTTCCTATAGATGATATTGTTCAGTCGCAGGGGTCTATTGGACTAGTAGACTTAAATTACCCGCTCAACGACGATTTAAATATCGTGATGTGTTGAGTTACTGTAATACAACTCATTTATATTACATGGTCATTGCAATATTACTTAAAATTAAGTAATTATTTGTATCGTAGCAGATAACATATCTACGGGGCCCCCGCGGCGCTATGATTAAGATTTCACACTTAAATGGCAATGAATTACTGTGAATCCATAATGATAAGAGACAGCTCGGATGCATAGTGTCCGCTGTATCCGTGTATAATATTTTCGGAGATTTAGTCATCTATTAATACGTGTGGAGGCCACAATTATACCTATTGTAAATAAGATGTGGTCATTGGCGATTTATTTTAAATGGAGCGTATTTTTTTCAAATATCATTATTTGTTGAGATTGATTGATTTATCTTTGTACTGAAAGGACGCTCATATCAAAGGTATAGAAATATTATTTATTATTTCTTTTCCTTGTAAAATATGTAAATAGATGTGCAAAAAGTTATTGGATTTTTTATGTTTAGTGCATATTAGACGTTGTAGATTGAGAGATCTCTGGGTGTGGATGTTGTGACAATACATGAGGCAGAGTGGCACGCGATGGACGACAGTTCTATAAAACTATTAAAGTTCATAGATGTCAAACAAATAGCAGAATATTAGGAATTTGTCAATAATTAAGAGACTTCTTTAAATTGCGACGTTACTTAATATAACTACTGATGATTTGTTCTCAAGATACCCATCTAGATGTTAGTTTTGGAAAGTGTTACGTATGCGCGGACGCCTCTAGAGAGGCATAAATGATTGCTGCAGCTCTGTCGACTAGCTCCAGACCTATAGTCATTGCGCTGTGCGTAAGTTAGCGTTGTTTTCGCTGATTCCATACAAAACGTGTAAATCTATCACGAAACTTTATTGTAATGCTATGTGTGTTCTATGCAAAATACCTCGAGATCTTATTACTTACTGCGATGAAAAGGAAGAATCGATAAGCTAAAATAAAATTTATGAGCTGAAAATAAATGTAATTATTTTTTTTAGGAATTTGAGTGATAATTTCATAGAATAGAAAGACTAAGTGGATGTGCACGTCGCTAGCGCCCAGATGTGCCAGCAACAGTTTAAATCTTTTTCTCAAACAGTAATACGAGTAGTTAAAAGAGTCCTATCATTTACCTAGCAATGTTATACAGCAAAGTAATTGTTTTTTTTTATTAAAATAGTGACTTTTTAAAAATATGTAATTGCGGTGTTTATTACACCAACTTATACTCTATTTTTTTCAAACGTGGTAGTTTAACAAATCAAAGCTGTGTTTGCAACTTCACTAGTTCTTTCTATTCTGTGTATAAAATACTTAGGAAAGCTATTGGCGAAGTGTAAATGTATAAATTAATGTTGCGATGTAAGTTTACGAGCTGTCGCGCTGCTCGAGCTGAGGAAACCTACATCCAAAGAGAACTCAAATTTTGGTTTCCAAATTTTATTTTAAATATCTGTGGCCATAAATTATTATTTTTCCATTTATTAAGGTAGTTTTACTTAACTCGGGCAGTGGGGCAGTTAGTCTGTATCATAATATCTATCAATATGAGGAATTATTTATCTGCTTTTTACATCTAACTCTTTAATTCTACTTTTACTCTGTTCGTGTTTAAAGTACTTATTTATTTACGCTGTATGCATGACTTGAAATTAATTGTAACTTGAAGAATGAAATTGTAGGTCACAAAACAAGTTATTTAATTTTAACATTATCGAAGCTTCAGTATATATTTTAATTAAATAATAATTCACACTCGGAGAGTAGTAATTATTTATTTAGAAAAGAGAGTACCTATTAGCTTATACTAATATTTTTACTATTTTACCGAATGTGATTTTTTTTATACGAACAGAGTGAAAATATAGATATTATATTAACTGTAAATGGTTTGTTTATACATATAAACGGTACTGTAACCAGCTGCAATTTACAGTTATATACTTTTTCACTGTTTCCGTTTTCTTAATAAAAAATGTTGAAAATATGTAGCATTGGTTTCAATGTGTAAAAATTTACGTTATACCAACCAAAAAATAATTAAGGGTGGAAGGGGAGTTTACCCATATCAAACACTTTATCGACATTATATTTTATTTTATAATCAACATGATACAGATGTTATGGCTTTGTATTCAAATATCATTCTATTATAATAAAAATATTAACAAATTATCTTACATCCACTTGAAAATGTACAATTTGTAATAGATCTTACAAAATATCCTAAATGAACGCGATTCGATATCAAAAGGCAATCTGTCATGCACGGTGCAGTGCCGCAGAGTCCTTGATATAAAGTCGCGCTCATTTTTAACACTTACAAAGAATTGCTGCTACAATAAGGCATTAAAGATAGTTTTACGACTTGACATTCTCTATATGGACGTAAAGATCTACGTTTAATGCCCACTACAGGCTTTCCGTAACGCACTTCGATCTGCCTAGACGTGTGTAGCGTGACGAAGCCTTCCTCTCTAAACCGTGACATGGGTACAAGCACCTGACTTTCATTAATTTCTAATGGTGTTATTGGATAAGAATTTATTCAGTGGGAATCGTTTGGATACAACCGAGATAAATATTTAAAAATGTTGAAGTTAAGACATTAAAAATCACACAAATGTGGAACTGACCTTAGCATACGTTAACTTTTATCACCAGTCTTCATGAATATCAAGCAAAGAATGTATAATTAAGTATTAACCACATTATTCTACAAAGCACTTATGATTTGTTTAATGACAAGTCGACCAAATTCTACTTCATAAAATCGAATTACATAAACGTGTGGAAACTTCGTTGTTGTAAATTCTGGCCTACGTAAACATTTTTATATTCAAGCGCTACACCGGCTCCGGAGCTAATCGTAGAGTTCGAGAGTCAACATAGTGTTTAGGCCACAAACAGTCCGCGGGTATCCGACGCAGTAGTAAAAATCATAAATTAATATTCTTTATGTATGTACAGATTATTTCAATATTAAAACAACTAAAATTTGGACACGTAACAATAAATAATAAACAACCACAGTGACGTGTTATGGAATGAGAACAAAAATAATTTCAGTATAAAATACTAGTACAATCACGCGGCGAGTTAGTATGTACACGACGCCCGGCGGCGTCGGCGTTCACGCATCACACCGTCACCATCAGAGGCGAAAAAGTTCAGGGACAAATGCAAAAACACAAGTTTAATTAGAATAAGCATAGCGAGTCGAGTGGGAGTCGCCGACACGTCCGCGCTTCAGCACCCAAGCTTAGAAGAGGGAGGGAAGTAGATCCGAAAAAAAAATTAACAAGCACACAGTTCGTGAATATGTCTCTACATAAATCTTCACCACGACGACGCACTCGCGACGGGGCGACGCCGAGTCGGTCGCGACGCGCACGCACAAATGAGAACACGGTTCACTGACAGCCGGGGCGGGCGGCGGGATCCGGTCGCTAGAAAATGTCGGGACACCTCGACCAGTCCTGGCGCTGCTTGGCCTCCCAGTAGGTGTGGTTGTAGAGGTGGCGCAGGTGCGGCGCGCCGGGGGCGGCGGCCTCGCGCGTGAACCACAGCGGCCGCGGAGCGCTCGGCGCCTCCGCCCCGCGCGCCGCCGCCGCCTCCGCCGCCGCCTCCAGCGACCGCCGCACCGCGCGCTGCTTCTCCTCGAGGCGTAGCTGGAATACAGATACAGATTCAAATATATTTAGACACACATACTAATACTATATAAAAGAATAAAAGGAATATATACATCCACTAGCTCAATCTCGACATTATTATTATCCCACGGGATCGTTACCTTCTCGGCGTTGGCGTCGTCCCAGAGTCCCTCCTCCATGAGCCGCTGGTCGGGGCGCCGCCGCGAGTCCGTCGGCGCGACGCCCGGCTCCGGCTCGTTCAGCTGCGCCGCCAGCAGGGTGAAGTTATACCATCTAGAATTGCGATAAACATTTATCAATAAGTATACAAAAGATTAAATTAACGTCCAGGCTAAACTGCTTATAGAGATAATATCTCGAATGTGATACGTGTCTTAATGTTTAAGCACGGAAGGGACGTATACAAAAATATAGACTGGAAATTTACATCCTTGCATCATTAGTACATTACGCACCAAGGCCAGTAAAATAAAAAATGTCTCAGATCACATGTAATTGTTGTCCGAGGCGAAGCCGAGGTTGACAAAAATGTCATCTGAGGCTTTTTTATTTTACTGGCCGAGGTCAGTATACTATTTTTCTGTTCGACGAAGCCAGAAAGCGGAAATTTTATTTAGCGCAGCGGCCACAAAATTGGCGCTTTCTGGCCGGAGAACAGAAAAATACATTTAACTCGATATCTATTCACTACAGTATAGCGTTATTACGTACTTGTCGGAGTCGGGCGGCGCCGGGACGCGCTCCCAGGCGACGGTGAACTTGCCGGTCTTGCAGACGGTGTTGTCGGGGCTGGCGCTCGTCACGGGCGCCACCTCCACGCGGCTGTCCCAGTGGCCCTGCAGCACGTAGCGCGGCTGAAACACAACACAATACTCTTATTTAACGCTGTTCAAAAAAGTTACGATTAAATGTTTATTATTCCAAACTTGACGGTGACTTCTACAGCGCCGATTTAGTACATCGGGTATCTTATCTTTTTATCCACTTTACATTAATCTCCATCAAATTTAATAATATGAACTCTAGTTAAAGTTTCTTTCAGAGTAGGTACTATCGGATGCTTTCGGGGTACGCCATTTTAGAAAAAAATTGCTTGCACTTGTTGCTTCACACACAGCCGCCAGGTACCAGGGTCGTTCAAGCGATTATTGCCTTAAAGGTGTAACATCGCCAGCACAGTTGATAGTACATATTATTATCATATCCCCCAGGATAATGATGCACTAATTATTAACGTTTATATTGGAATGAAAGAACTATAACGGATTTAACTCGCGTATGTTTATTTTATTTGCTGATGCTGAAGCTGACGATAGTCTAACGCTAAAGTGTATACCAGCTTAGTCGTGCTATGCTACGAATATGGGAACTGTAAAGTTTACGAAGCGTCAGATAATAAAATAAAAATACGAGTTAAATAATTGTTCGTCTCGTATTTTTACTAACTGTATACACGACCTACATAATATTAAATCCCTACTAATATTATAAATGCGAAAGTAACTCTGTCTGTCTGTCTGTCTGTTACGCTTTCACGCTAAAACTACTGGACCGATTTAAATGAAATTTGGTACAAAGAAAGTCTGAGGCCTGAGAAAGGACATATAGACTATGGGCCCATGTTAAAAAAATTATGGGTCATTTGAACCACCAGATGACCTATGTAGAACGATATAAGAGCATAAAATAATAAGATTTAGCATTGTGCCGTCACTTGTAAGCTGTCCAACTGAGTGTAGGTGAGAATTCAAAAGTACAGGTAGAGTGAGTACATTTTGGTCATATATTTTTGAACGGCATTGTTACCATCGATAGATCCATGAAAAATAATACTAAAACGCGTAGTGCCGTAAAAAAATGGTGATCCAAAAAGTCGGAATTTTTTTTTGATTTTCCGACAATTTCCAGGGTGAATTTGGTCATTTGATACAGTACGGCATCAGTTTCATACTATTTCAATACTGCTTCTAATCCATCATTCCGCAACGCCGTAAAAAAATCAAGCGACAAGGGGAAAAAACCGAAGGTTGCAGCCCCCTCTCTTTCCGTGGTCCAGGGGGTGATTTGATAAAGTACGGCTTCGGTTCCAAAACATTATCTAGCACTTAAAAGTACTATTAAAAATAATGCCGTCAAAAAATGATTGTTCATTTGAATGTATATCAATAATTATCTTAATTTCATCGTATTCTTGATTTATAAAGCTGTAAAATCATTTGATCCTGTACGGGAACTATTTTTCTAACATAATATTGTAAAATACAATTGTTATATAGTATTGCCGTTGAAAAGAAACTGTTCTGAAAAAAATTATGGAGAAATACAAAAACTGAAATTTTGCAAATTATTGCAGTAATTTAAATATCATATATTAATGAAATATAGCAGTTTTCTACATTGTATCCCATGTTTTAAATAGTATTAACATAAATAAATTAGGAAAAAATTATGCCGTAAGTACATTTTAATGCAGACCATATCTTTTAGGTTCATGAAAATGACGCTACCATTTTAAGGGTACTTTATGGCCATCTGATACAGTACGGCATTAACATATTTTTGAAGAGAACAATTGATAATATGATAAAATCACTATGACGTCTAACTGAAGTGAAACGGTTCCTCATCCGGTGCCGTTATGTCACAGACTTTTTGAACCAACGAAAATGTACGGCATATGAAAAAATATTATCTATGCATAAAACACTTTCGAAATAAATTAATTTGACGTTGTGTCAAATCACCCCTGGACCACGGAAAGAGAGGGGGTTGCAACCTTCGGTTTTTTCCCCTTGTCGCTTGATTTTTTTACGGCGTTGCGGAATGATGGATTAGAAGCAGTATTGAAATAGTATGAAACTGATGCCGTACTGTATCAAATGACCAAATTCACCCTGGAAATTGTCGGTAAATCAAAAAAAAATTCCAACTATTTGGATCACCATTTTTTTACGGCACTACGCGTTTTAGTATTATTTTTCATGGATCTATCGATGGTAACAATGCCGTTCAAAAATATATGACCAAAATGTACTCACTCTACCTGTACTTTTGAATTCTCACCTACACTCAGTTGGACAGCTTACAAGTGACGGCACAATGCTAAATCTTATTATTTTATGCTCTTATATCGTTCTACATAGGTCATCTGGTGGTTCAAATGACCCATAATTTTTTTAACATGGGCCCATAGTCTAATAGGCTACTTTTTAACCGACTGCAAAAAAGGAGGTGTTCCACGCGGACGAAGTCGCGGGCAGAAGCTAGTATGTAATAAACGATTACAAACTCACCACGCCCTGCGGGTCCTTGATGACGCCGGTGACCTTCCGCTGCGTGTCCTTGCTGAAGTACCCGTAGGGCAGGTACTTGAGGTGCGCCACGTACCCGGCCGCGGCGCCGGCCTCGCCCACGATGTCCATGTCGCCGTGGTTGTCCACCCACAGCTTGCCCACTATTATGTTGTGGACTGTGGTCGTCACCTGCGGGAAATACGGGGAGTGCTGTATTTTTTGTCAGCTGGTGTGAAGTTAACGACCTAGAGGTTGGTGACATTGGCTGGGAGTTGCTAGTTTGAATCCTTAGAGTAGATTTTTGTTTTATGGACACGGATCCACAGGTATTTTTTTTTTATATACAGGTCTTTGATATTTCAGTCATGTGCTTAGAAAGCGCTAGTTGTTCGTCACATTATTAGATTCTTTCGTGTTTTGTTAACGGGTCATCAAGGAAAGTCTTAAAAATAATTTATTTATTCACGAGTCATTAGCGTTATGAGACAAATTTAAATTTAATTGTGACTGAAGTTTAAAATATAAGAGTATAAATTATAGATATTATTCTTAGCAATCTTTATTATAATAACAACGTAAAAACAATGTAAATTATTTACTAAAATCTATAACATAAATAATAATTATTAATAAACATTCTATTAATTTGTATACACTTTTATTAGTACGAATGGAATGTTTCAGTCAATCAGTGACCGCCGCCACATTTATCTATACTAATATTATAAAGAGGAAAGATTTGTATTTTTGTATTTTTGTATGTTTGTAATGAATAGGCTCCGAAACTACTGGACCGATTTCAAAAATTCTTTCACCTTTGGAAAGCTACATTATCCCCGAGTAACATAGGCTATATAATATCACGCTAGGTCTTATAGTTGCGGAGCAGTAACCGAAAATGTTTCAAAAACGGGGGAAAAGTATAGTTTCTGAGGCCTTAAAAAAATCTTAAGTCCCCCCGTGCGAAGCCGGGACGGGCCGCTAGTACGTGATATATACGCCAATATTGAGCGATGTCCTAGAAACGTGTTAACACCAAATTTCTGACCTTAGACCACCTGAAGATATTCCCATTACTGAAGGAAGCTCCGAGGTCCCCGAGCGGTTGGATTCGTATAGTGGGACCTCGTATGTAGCTCTGCAGGAAGAAGTTGATCCACGAGTTCCACTTCCCCCCCTCGCAGTACAGCGCCAGGGTAGGGGGGTGGTGCGCCACCTGACCACACTTACCTCACACTTGGGGCACGCAGAGGTGACCGGTTGTGGGTCAACTCTGCTTTAGATGGTCATTGGCTACGTACACGATAATGCTCACTCGAATGACATTCTTCGAATTTTTTGCGAGTAGCGCTCTGCACGTAGTCAATAACATATCGATTTTATTAAGTATTAAAACCTACCTACACTCCGGTACGCCCGCCGCGATCCTTCGGTTTGTACTTTGTGTCTTACCTTTGCATACACCCATTAACGCCTTCGAGTTTTACTAATTCAAAACACCACATTTATTCAACGAGGGCAATGCAATATTTAAACACAGTTCCGTCGAAATATCTAACCATATATCGCACACCTAGACCAAAGGGGCTAACTAAAAATATTTTTTTTTTTTTCAGGAAAAGCAAAAAGAAATGATTAATGTGTACCTACTGTTTTATTTATATTTCTAATTTTTATACAAAGTTAGAAGAGTATAGCATAAATCTGTTTTATTGGTAGGTAGGTATTTTAAGGTAATCGATGGTGAGCATAACTCAAAACTTCAGGTTCTAGATCTAGGTGTGCAGTATTTATTTTTCATTACTTTTACTTTTAAATCATCTCTAAACAAAACCACCGTGTTTAGACACTGCACATCCCCGACGTCACATCTCGTCCCCACACGTACCTTCCTCCAGGTGTACTTGTTCTGCGAGGCGGGGAACGCGGCGGAGGCGCTCCCGAGCGGGACCACCTGCAGGTACTTGCCGCGGAACTTGGTCGTCATCGTGAACTCCTGCCAGCACTGCCAGCCCGCCTGCCCCTCGCAGAACTGCGCCACCATCGGCGGATGGTGCGATACCTGACCCCCACGAATACGTTACTCATATACGCACGGTACGCCAGTGTGTTTTCAAAGATTAAAAAAAAAACTGATGCCTTCGTGGTTACACATGGTAGGAGGAAACAACTAAATACTGATTTACCTGACACGACTAAGCTGACGATAGCGAATCACTTTAGCATCGTTAAACTATCGTCAGCTCAGTCGTGCTACAAATATGGGAAATGTTAAGTTTTCGAAACGTCAGCCAATAAAAAATAAAATACGTGAGTTAATCCGTTTATAGTTGTTTCATTCCAGTGTGTACAGCCGCGAAAGCTCTGACTTGAAAAAAGTTATTAATTGATTTACTCTTTAAAAAAACACTGGTATATATGTAGTTATTTAAGATTTTTTAATGATTGGTACAATTTAGGATATTGGAAAAAAACATAAGTTAGGAGTCAGGCGGGGAGGCGAGTGCTGGGAGGTTAGGATCGAGGCGGGCGGGAGTAAGGACAAGGATATTAGTTAATCACTTGTAGATAATTCGGTTTGTAGTACCTAATAAAATATTAATCAATTTGTACTTTTTAGGTAAGTTTCATATACAAGTATTTATTCAAAGCGGATACTACAAACCAATATCAACAGAATATAAAAAATAAAAAGTTTGGTTAAATTGTAATACAACTTTGATTCACGGAATAAAATTGAATTCTTATACGCGTATTTTTACAGTGTACTCAAGAGTTGTACCTTTTTTGTTTTCATTATATTGTAGTATAAAAAAAATCAAGCTAAAAAATTAAAAGCCGTGGCGAAATTTACAAACGCACTAGGCTCAGAACGCCTCTTGAGTTTGAAAATGTATTCAAACACCACCTGCCGATCGACTCGGTCTTTGTGTGGTATAATTTATATTTGAATTATTATTATTGCAATAAACTTGCCTGTTCCGAAATGGACCGCCATCCGAGGTCTGCCATCCGATCACACTCAAATGTTTCGCCGAGCAAAGGGTTGAATGGTTTGTTCGTTCTGAAATAAACATGTTACAATATAAATACATGTTCTGTAAAATATCGTATCAGTTAACTTATTAATATAAAAATGGTTCATCATGATGCAAGATTTTCACTGATATAAATATTATAATACTAATTATAAATAAATTATAATACTAATATTAATATTTTAATTTCATATTATTATCTCATAGTTACTAACTTAGTTCTTAAGTGAATATGTTACTAATCAATTATGGATGTAGAGTGACGTCCGAAATAAATGATTATTATTATTATTATTATAATAATTAATTTGGATACTCATACTATAAATCTTGTGTTGGTTTGTCAAAAGTCCGATAGATGCGCGTCGTGTAGAATGAGGTCCAGCTGTCATGTTCCACCAATCACAGGCCAGCAGATTGTCTCTCATTGATAGAACATTACAGCTAGACCTCATTCTACACGACACATATAGAGGATAAAAGACGGCGACGGTTTCATTATAAAGGTATATTTAATTACAGAACCCTCTAATATACATTTTAAAGTCCCTCGTGTCCCATAACAATAACGTTATTTACTATAATAATTCAGTCATTTAGTATTTTTACCTGGAAAGTTTTCCGGGAGTTTTCCAGGTAACCTCAATTTTTTCGACCAAATGACTGTATTATAACGTTATTCCAAGTCTTGAAAATTGATGTTTACTTAAAACATAGTACAGTCGTGTATAGACATGAATACTAATAAATTATGTAACCAGAGTCAGCGACATTCAAACATACACATAGCATTGCCAATAGGGATTTCTCTCGACGCGTTCCAAATGACTCATACACAAAATAGCACGAGTATTTCATAATCTGTAGATACGTTATCGTATTTCATTGTGATTTATCAACCGAAGAGTGATGTCGAAATATGTCAATGCCAAGGTTGAAATTACTCGTGACGGCGTCGCGGTTCGACGCGTTGTAATTATTCATTTTGAATAAGTCTAAAATGTATGTAAAATAACGTGTAGTACAAGAGTGCTGGACATGGTTTTGTATATTTGTTTCATCGACAGTTGGTAGCTGCCCCGGCGAACTTTGTATCGCCTTACAGAGGTTGATCGTATAAGGCCGAAAAATTGCAAACGCCTACGTCTTATAAAGAACACACCCTCCAAGTTTCAGGTCCCTACGATCAGCGGTTTGAGCGAGTATCCGTCAGTCAATCAGGACAAAGAATTTTATACATAAGATACTAGCGGCCAGCCCAGGCTTCGCACAGATCCCATTTTTTTAAATACATATAATATAGCCTATGTCACTCGGGAATAGGGTAGCTTTCCAACATTGAATTATTTTTTTAAATCTGTCCAGGTAATTTGGAGCATATTCCTTCAAAATGACTGGACAGATTTTCCTCTGTATTATATTAGTACTAGCTTCTGCCCGCGACTTCGTCCGCGTGGAACTCCTCTATGTCCTTTCTCAGGCTCCAGACTATCTTTGTACCAAATTCCATTTAAATCGGTCCAGTAGTTAAGGCGTGAAAGCGTAACAGACAGACAGACAGACAGAGTTACTTTCGCATTTATAATATTAGTAAGGATAGATAAGATATACTAGTTACCTGCAAGCGGTAGTAGCATAAGAGGAGACAGTGAACGCGGCGACGTACGCCAGCTGCTGCGCGGGGTCAGTGAACTGCGCTGCCTGGTCCAGGATCGACGAGTACTCGTAGTCCTCCGTCAGCCGCTGCAGCATCGACAGCGGCTCGCTGAAGTTCACCGGGATAGGGATCTTCGACAACTCCTTGCCTGGGTACATAGAAACAATCGTCGGTTTACTGAATATAGTTGTACGTGACGTCATAAGAAAGGTAAACAAGTAGGAGAGAGACAGATGCCTCGTTGTCGCTCGTTCCGCGCTCTCGCTTGCTCTTCAAGCCTTAAATGGAACGCCTCTGAGAGAGATAACGCCGCATGAGTGTTTTTTTGTGCGTGCAGCCGGCTCCATCGAATTATAAGACGTTGTCACGTCAAAACTTTATTCAAGAAGGGTAGGTATAAAAAAAGATTTGCAAAGATTACAAAAAAAAAAACGGTGTTCTGTCTTAAATTATTGAAAGACTAACTGTCCGCCCCGGCTTCGCACGGAACCTTTTTTATATAGCCTATGTCACTCGGAAATAGTGCAGTTTCCCAACAGCGAAAATTGAGGGAATGCGCTACATCAAAAATTACGTTTTAATGCAAGGATATACTGCGCTCGTACAAGTTGTCAGAATTAATCGAGTTTAAATCTTATTATATAGAAGGGATACCTTCAATATTCAGGGCATGGTACTGAAAGCGGTTGAAACGCCCGTGGAATCCACAAGTCCTTTTTCCATGACTACAAAGTTACTTTAGGTCTACTACTGTATTGATAGTGTCTCACGACTGATTCTTTAAACATAGTGTTACCTATACAGTTCTTCATGATGGACCACAGGCTGAGCGGGTAGTTGGGCTTGTCGGGGACGCGCGTGCGGCGCGCGTGCCCGTCCACCGCGCTCGCCACCTGCGACGCGTGCGGCTGCAACACGCGATACAAACATTAATAGACAGAATACAATTGCGAGGGTTTAAATACAGAAAGGGTCATAAATAAATAAAATATATTTTATAAATATCTTTGGACAATTCACACCAATTATCTAGTCCCATTTTAAGCAAAGCTTGTGTTATGGGTACTAGACAACGGATAAATATACATAAATACATATAAGACATCCAAGACTCAGGTACAGATGCCAGTGCTCATCACATTGACATCTGCTCCTAGTGGGATTCGAACCCGCAACCTCCGGTTTCGTAGTCAAGGCCTCTGACCACTAGACCAACAGGTCGACAATAACAACTACCATGCATCTTTGTATGCCATTAACACTACTTTTCAAAAATCATGACAGAGATAAACAAATTGTAGGTAAGTAATTAAATTGAACTTTAGGAAATAATATGGCATTGTCTCACACGTGTAGCGAAAGTACTGCATGACTAGGAGTTAAAATAAACATTAAAATTGCTGTATCATATCACAATATTTAGAACTAGGGTCTAATGTCGGTTGAAGTATAAAAATTACGGATGTGAATATTATTCTTCGATTTATTTCCTTGTATTAAAGTGAATCATATACAATGACTCGTAATGTCTATATTCACCTGATTCTTTATCACATAGTCTTTAACCACAAAACAAAATAAAAGACGATTAAAAAAACATTCTGAAGTAGGAAAACGTAATTAACGTCATTTCATATAACTACTATCATTTGAGACTAATGTCAATTTATTTATTAAGTATCTATTTATTTCAACGTATGTTCTATGTATATTACATGTGTATTTTTATTATACAGCCAGATCATAAGTCACGGTAAAAAACAAGTAAGTAAATTCTACAAAAAAGTAGATAGGATTAAAATTTTAACGTCTAATGATGCACAAAAAATAATGATAGCTGGTTATAATCTTTAGAAAATAAGTTACGTCATAGCGCCATATTGAAATATGCTGATTAGTATTTTCAAAGATTGTAAACATTTCGTAATTCAAGACAAATCCCTATTAAAATGTAATCTTGATACTGACATGTATCTTCCTTGTAAATTTGGTGAAGAATGGTGTCGTTTTTTAGATTGTACAAACATGCATAAACATAATATAATGCAACATATGTACCTAATAAGATTTACTAAGCCTATTTGATGATCATAAAAGTACCTATTTAAATTATTATGGTAAGTACCTATTACTTTTCCTTTTTGTCTGGTGACAAAATTAGATTTTAATAGGTGTCCGAATAATAAATCTCTCATTCAAAACAGCCACATTCCATCGGTTTAGTAAAAAAATACTTTATTTAAACTTACCCATACAATAATATCCATAGTTTTAGTATCAGGGGGCTTGCTGACGGTGGCATTCGAGTCGGCACCTCCCATCGCGCTTTCAGCACGCTCTTTGTCCTCCACAAATAAAACCTGAACACCAAAACAATAAATTTCACAAGAGCACTAAATCTGGGATTCTTCGAACATCTATTTACGTAAATTATTTACGCAAATTTAAATGTACTTCACATGTGACCAATGAACGCAACGTGTGTCGTGTGATGACATTTACAACCAATAATAATGGTTTTGTCAACGGCAAGTCGCGCGTGTCAGTCAGTGACTAACAGCTGTATAAATAACTAGAAATAAAACATATTTATAATGGAAAACCGTCGATTAATAACCTTCTTCTTCAAGCTATCTATCAAGCCTATAAGTATATCCTATCGTAGAAATAAGCTTGGAGAGCCAAATAATTACTGCACTGAACTAGATGTCTATTTTATATCACAGTCAAAGTTTAAATCTACCATACTAAGTGTCACAAATATTTACATTTTTTTTGTTCGTATAAATAATGAATACGTGCAGGTATATATTTTTCTTTCCCATATATTATTTAATTCTGTTTATATGTATATATATGCCATTAATAAGTTACCTATCGAGCCACAAGGAATACATATAATTAACAGTTGTGTCTTCCGAAAATGAAGGTATGTATATTAAGTTTATGGAACTATAGGTACAACAGCGTATGGAATTAACCTGTCTTCTTTATATAATTATACTGTAAGTACTTGTATCGTGTGTACCGACCTGCTGAGTTTCCGTTACAGTCTCGCCCTCGGATTCGTCCGAACTTTCACCACTTTTCACTTTATTTTTCCTATTCACCTGCAAGGATACACACACATGACGTAAACAATGTTTCATACAGTTAATCAAACACAATTTAAACACTATATTAATTCATTCAAATTTATTCAGAATTACTTTACACAAAATGACGATCTTGCAAATTTCTACAAATGAGAAATGGTCATTTTTGCGACTTATGCTTTGAATAAAATTGCATATCTAATGACAACCGAGTTAAAATGACCACAATGAGTGACGTGACTCATGACTTTAGGTATATTATTATTTCTAAAACAAGGTCACCAAAAAATAACATACTAATGTCAGCAAAATCAGTTACCAACCAAAACTAACACATTGGAATTAAATTTTATATCATAGGAGCTTGTTTCGCAATGGATATTGTTTGTAATATCTAGATTAGTTATTTACCACATTTATAGTATGTACATAAAAACATTGTTAAGCTTCAATAACTTAGCTAATATCCAGTAAAGCTTATCGGGTAGATATTTTCTTTAAATATTTGATTATATGTAGCAAACTACAATTTTATCTTTTAGAAAAGTAACAGTTAGCCGGCACTGACATTGTAAAACAGGTTCTAATACCAGAAAGAAACCTTTCAAACACAATGTGACAATTTAACAACAAGCACAGTTTTGGTTGAAACTTGAAATTGTAAAGATATAGTAATTAAATGTGAACTTACGGGAACTTTCATTACAAATGTGTTTTTATCCTCCATATTTGAGGATACACCCTCTTCCATTGCGTCGAAGAACTCGTGGTCTTCATCCTCAGTCTCGTTACCTTGGCCAGTTCCGTTGCCCCCTGAGAGAAATATCAAACTCTTAAATAATGTACACATGCCATCTTCTGATCCCGCAAAGAGTTTTAATCCATATTATGGCCATATAGAAATGATGCCACAGTGCATTAAGTCTGCCATTTCTGCATTAGAGTTTTGTTATGCAATAAAGAGTAAATAAATAAATAAAATATCTTAAAAACATAGTAAAAATTTAAACTTATATATGTATATGAATAGACACAAGTGATTTGATTAATAATATAATACCTTAATAGATGTCATATTAATAAAAAAAATCTACAAAATAAAACCAATGCAATTATTCTAACATTAGAAAACAAAGCTTACTGAACCAACCAATTAGTGTAAGTGCTTTATAAACAGAACAAAAGTCAAACCAATTGTACCTACTGAGATAAGAAACTTCATTAATTAAATGATTCAAACTATAAATTCCTTTTAGATTAGTCTTCACAAAATGCCTAATATATAATAAAATAGTTTAGTTTGATTTTATCTAAATTAATATTCTATTATAGGTATTTCAATTAGACGTATCCTTAAATAATATTAAACACCAGCTACTGTATAATATGCACATTTAGTAAATAGTGTGATGAAATATTTACATATATACTATATTTAATCATTTCAAAAATAACATTATTGTGTCTATAATCTACATTACAATATCTACAATAAGTAGAAGTTGGTATTAGGTACATCACTTTGCCTGATCCATGTGATAAAGGACACAATATAATCATAGACCCATTGAAAAACATCAGTCATTTCCTTCTTGAAATTTATATTCCGAAATTTTGTACCTACACAAAAAAAAGTTAACAAAATAGTTAAAAACATTAAACTAACCACCAATGTAAACAACACCATGTAAATGAGATTTATTGAATATGTTTGATGTTCAAAATAAAGTACACAGACTTGTAATCATTCCACACAAAAATAAGCAAACAAATGATTGTGCTGAAACACCAAATGAATGATTCTCAACATCAACACATACATTCATGATAAGTACATCCTGATTCAATCAAAGAAAAGAAAAATTGATCATTAAATTAAAATGTAAAAGATGTTGCAGCAGTCATGGGGAACATTTGATCAACATATTATTGGCCATGCTACAAACAGCCTGTTGTTGTGGCAAGTAATAGCATTGAAGTAACATCTAGTGAAATTTTCCTCAACATAATAAGAGGCCTGCCCACAATGTTGGCATGCCAATGAACACTAATGCTGATTTTTCCGGATTTGTGATCACACTCACTTACCGCCCATGACGTTAGTAGTAGTTCTACTCAATTCGTCATCAGTTGAAACAGTAATTAGCTCCTAGCTAGCACTACACAACTGAATAACGTTCACATTACTGATTACTGACGCTCGACTGATACGAGAGATGCAGCTGCCAAAAGACAAACACATCGTGCTCGGCAGACAATAATTAGATAAAAGAATACGTCATATTAACAACCAATTGAATTGCTTTATATGAACAACCTTGAGATCACCTAAAAACTTAAAAAGAAAATCTGTAGGCGCTTAGTAGTTTTTTTTAAAATAACTCAAGGAATTGTCGTACGTACCGAATTTGAGTCGATTTAAAAATTGTTAAACATTTTTATTTTTTCCTGTTTTTTTTTGTGGATTCTAAATATTTGAAATTAGCACATTAGTTTGATTTTAATTTCATTATTCGCCCTGAATTTCTGATGTTCAATATCAATCAACTCGACACACTCACTCACACAAGAAAAGAATAAACGTTCCATTCCATTCACAATACTGTCAAGTTGCGCATTGCTGTTTCGTTTTATTCATAACACAACATTACGTTTCGTTTTCAAAATTGGGCGATTACAATAAGTTCACACAAGTTTGTATACGATATATTTTTGATAATAATATTACGTAATATAACTGTAAAAACATATTTTGCGTAATATTTAACAAAAATATAGCTTGACAAAAAAAGGTATTAGAAAAAATGTGCTGTCGTATCAATTTTTATTATTTTTAAAAATACTACAGAATAAGCTCTGTTAGATCACGATCCAAGTAAATATTACATTTGAAAAAATATACCTATTAATTTTTTACCAAAAACTATTTAATATAATATAATACATCCATCCTTACCTTCTTATGAATATTCGCGTTTATAATATTAGTAAGGATACATACCTACAACATAAAATATATTTTTATACATAAAATACATATGGTATCATACTACTGATCTGTAAGCAAAGCAGTAATGACCATCTTACCATACTGCTGACACGTGGCCTATGCACTAACAACCATCTCACTATACTACTGACGCGTGACCTATGCACTGAAGACAGTGTTATAAATACTACTGACCTGTGTGCGACGTACTGCGAGCAGTGACGGTTTTCTCTAGGTTGTCGTGTTGTCGCGCCAGCTGCTCCACGACCTCCTGCAGTCGCATCTTCTGGTCGCGCTCGTGTTGCAGCGCACGGGTCATGCGCGCGCTGGATGCACCCGCTGCACTCATGAATTCTGAGCACGCCTGTTACAACGAAAGCATTTTAGGGTGAATGTGTAGATTACCGGTATATACCAATGTATGTAACTGCCCGGCCACATTCTCGCGAGTATGCGAGGGAAGTAGCGAAGATATGCGTGTGGCCACCCCAGAAGTATGAGGAGCAGGACGAGCGGCATGACGAGTAGAGTGGCCACACGCATGCCCTGTATACTTTCCTCGTGTACTCGCGAGTATGTGGCAGGGTAGTAATGTCCACGTACAGAAATTTATAGAATACAAATGACCTAATATTTAAAGACCTTATAGATTTTTTTATAGATCGATTTATTTATGGTTTTTAATGCTTCCGTCGAGTCGTAACTAAATATATGCAGGCCGACAGTTTACTGCACTGGAGATTTTTCTCAATATGAAAAGGATATCAATAGTTCAACCTTGCGTAAGCTTATTGTATTGCATTATAATATTTAATTCATACAAAGGCTGCGAGGAAACCGCATAGTTCAATGTCAGTAATGAAAGAGTAAACTATCGGTAAATAAAAAAATATCCTACAATACGATATTGTGTAATAACATTTTTTAGACATTTTTTTAATACGCTCTTTTGTGTAGGTTCCTAAATAGACTATAAATAATATGGAACTTTGGAACTTACATTGTTTTAGTAACAATGTAACACCAAAACGTAGCGTGTCTGTCTATGGTAGGTTGCGATCCAGTGACTATAAAATTAATAGAAGGGTTGTCATAAAATAAGAGAAATTATAATTGTGCGACGCACGATTAAAGTTGATATATTATAAAGATAAAACTGTTTTTAATTAAGGCCTCGTTATAGTAGGTACCTACTTAATCTTAATTTTCGCTAGGTCGTATGCAGCTAACGAGGCCCATACAAAATAATAAAATAAAACAGTAAAGTAGTTAATTTCTACATATAACACGTGCCGATAACAAAAATTAAATCATGTATGTTTAGTTTTATAGGAGCTCGGTTATTGTTGCAGCTTATCGCTTGTCGTTAGCCACACTTGGCTCATTTTCTTAATAGCTATTGAAACTAGATATAAATACATACTTACGCAAACATGTAGATATATCCTGGTACCTAATAAATCCTAGCACTTATACTGGTAAAGACTAAAACGCATCTGCTCTTCTAATATACTGGTTCATTGCAAATGTACTCGTAAGAATGATTCGTATGAAGACAAAACACGTATCGAGAGTAGAGTATATTTTGTTTTGGAAGTTTCTCATTGTATCGTCTTGGTAGTACCTAGTAGCAGCGGTTTTAGAATGAATGGATCTTGCAAATATGCATACCCTGCATGGATAAAAAGTAAGGAAATGTTTACGGGCAGGTGCGTGCAGTGAGAGTCGCGTATGTACTGCGTCAGGGTAGGCACTTCATAGATTTATACCATTGCGCCAATATGGAATGCACAACTTTGTGTACGGGTTAATATTACTAACAAGTAACATTTTCTATTTGAATTTTCATTTTCTATTTCAAGATAATACTAACATGTTCTATTTTTTTTTAAAGGAGATTTTATGTCCCTCCAACTGCGTCTTTAGCACACTTACGTTCATCATAGCATTGCACGATATCCTGAAGAGCGTGGCCCTCTCAGACACCTGCTTAGTGGTATCCGAGGGTGGTATCTCTAGGTCCACTAGGGAGCGCTGGAGCGCGGCACCGTGTCGCGCCACCAGCTCGGAACACGTGCGAAGGTCATGGAACCTGGCGGCCAACTCCCTGGCTATGCCACCGGCGTCCTCTCCCTCCCCCTCCCCGCCGCCGGCCACGATGGCGCCGCTCGCTTGATCCTCGTCGTCATCTGACTCTTGGGCTCTACTGTGGACAAAGATTCGGGAATTAGAATCGTGGAATTGTCTAGAGTTGAACAGTAGGCGATATGTGCTTTACTCCAGGAACCATTATGATAACTATAAGTTTTCGTAATATATAATCATTATAAGACACAAAAGAACGTATTTAAAACATGCATGTAGTATAGTTACCTATCCTAATTCCCACCAAGTTAAGAATCTAGGATTTAAAGGGACAAAATTGTCAAAATTCGGTGAATAAAAAGGAGCATAAGTATCACTATCACTACCTACATAGTATTTATAAAACAAAGTCGCTATCGCTGTCTGTCCGTCCCTGTGTGCCTAAAGCTTTAAAACTACACAACGGGTTTTGAACCATTTTTTCAATAGATAGAGTGATTCCAGAGAAAGGTTGTGTGAAGACAAGACGCTAGTATTTAATCAAATCTAGAGCTGCTGAGCAAGTAAAAATCAAACATTTGATTATGTCTGTATTTATACGGTTAAATCTTAACGTAGCATTACACTTAATTTCCTTATGTAAACCCGGCACTGGAGTTAACCTCCAACCAGTCATGTGACCTTTGGCTACATTTATTACTAACTACTCGTACTTATGTTTCAAGAGGTCAAGGTCACTGATACCAGATACATCTCAGATATTGCGTGTATCTTACAATACTAATAGGTCTATTACTCAACACGATTTCAAGGGATCTTGCAAAACGGTGCTATAATAAACCTTACCAGACTCCTAAAGTGTTATTACACGACGTAGTTTTAGTGTTAAGAACTTAGGGTCCTTTCAAATTGGGGTACATAATATGCTTGAAAATAAGTAAAAAAGTGCAAGTTGGACTCGCGCACAAATGATCCCATACTGTTATCTATAAAATAGCAAAAAAATCACGTATATTGTATGGGAGCTCTGTTACATATTTCATTTATTTTGTATTTGTTGTTATATCGGCAACAGAAATACATCATCTGTGTAAATGTCAACTAGCTATCTATCGTAGTTCATGGACACAGCCTGGTGACAGACGGACAGACGGATAGACAACGGAGTGTCAGTAATAGTGTCCCGTTTTACGGTACGGAACTATAAAAATGGGCTATAATTAGTTGTTATTTAACATGCCACTTCATCATTTAGCAAGCTCAATATTTCAGTAAAATCATAGTAGGTAGGTACCTGCGGCATTTACTGTCCTGTGTATGAGATAAAGATAATATGGTCGCGGCGGATGCGGTAATCTAATTGTTTGGCGACTGTACCATGACTAATAAACTCAATATACAAAGCACTATCAAGACGTCACCTAATATTTAGTAACTTAGTGTAAGTAGATACAATGAGATCATTACTTATATCTTAGACTAGCGGTCCGCCCCGGCTTCGCCCGGATCCCTTTTTTTATAACCTATGTTACTCGGGAATAGTGTAGCTTCCCAACAGTGAAAGAGTTTTTTAAATTGATCCAGTCGTTTAGGAGCCTATTCAATCCAAACAAACAAACAAACTTTTCCTCTTTATTATATTAGTATAGATGAGTTTAATAAACATGCTTTCAAGTTAGAAAGGAAGGAGGGAATCATAAAGATATTAGACCATTAATTCTAGACCTGACATGGATCCGCTTTTAATAAATACTTACATCTCATTTAATGGGTGCATTATAATACATACTGCCACAATCGATAGCCCCTAGTATGTGATATATTTACCAGATTATGCTTGGCACTTAAATGCTCAGGAGGTCGAGATGCCATAATACTATAATTATCTTCACTTTCCATTTAAGTTCCTGACACGATCTAGTCAAGTGCCTATGTTTGATTCAACATTTACACTCGAAAATTTACACTACTATAAGACAAAACAAAAGCTGTTCAAGTATTACGTGAGCTGATTTATTAAACAAAGGTAAGACACCCCCTATAGTGATACGTAATACTTGAACGGCCCCATAAAATACTTGATTAACTAACATCGCCTTAGCTTTAGCGAGTTCCAAGGCTGTCACCCAGCTCTGGCGTTCTACTTCGTCATGGGCTCGGATGTGAAAGGTCTGCGTTCCACCATTGCTGATGACGAATGTGCACGAATCAGCCGTGTGGATCAACGCACCGAGGAGGGAGATCGTTCCGCGACACGTGTGCGCCATCTCGGCTTGATTTCTGAAACAAGGAATATATTATTTTACTTGGTGTTACATTTGTAAGTCAGGTCAAAACATGGTAAAGGACGGTCGCGGAGCACAGCGAAAAACGGACGTTGCCCTTTTTCTATTTGTCTCTGTCGCACGCGCGTTGTAATAGTGCCCTCACGCTCGCACTGTAACCTTGTGCGAGCGTGAGTATTACTAATAAGGGCAATGTCTGTTTTTCGCTGTACTCCGCGACCATCCTTTATGATAGTAAATATATTTTTGTCAAGATATCTATATTAGAACTAAGTACATTTAAGTAAGTAAAGATCAGAACTTTTTTGGGTAATTCATATGCTTGTTAGATAGTGCCATCATTCTTTTAAAACCTTATTTTTGCAGTTATATAATACAGCTTGTGGCCTCATTTACACCTATCTGGGTTTTTTTTTATAGTTTTCCTTATTGCCTCTTGAGACATCTATTAAAATTTAAATACTGACTCTTACAGGAAAACAGTGGAATATAAATGACTCTGTGACTCGAAATAGTAAAAGTTATTAATAATCATAAGCAGCAGTTTTTAAAAAATATTGTCAAGATTATCTTTGGGTAGGTGATAAACCTTTAGGTTTTTTTTTGAACTAAATATGGACGGGTGTCGAGCCTGAGTTACCAATGCATTAGTTGTACATATTTTAGAAATTTTAGTAGTAAACTAGTTAAAAAGCTCTGCATAACATAAACATAATACTGTGTACATTGCAAATTGTACAAAATAATTATAGTTGTTCTGTACAATTTGACATGCACCTTGAATGCTAATTGGTACCATTTTAGGTATTAGCAAACACTTAACACACTTTGTGTAAGCGCAGCATGAATATGACTTGAAATGGATACAATTAGCAAAACAGTATGCTCTATAGGCAAGTAGTTTTTTATTTAAGCTTTGTTGTAAAACAGAAAAAAAATGTTTTTCCATTTGATAAGATACCTAGTTAGATTAATTCTTTGACCCCGAAAACCACTTGGTATATTCATAAATAAATACTAAATTTATTCACAATATTTGCTATGTATAATGTTGTCCAAAATTAAAGAATTAATACCTATTTAAAATTATAATAACAGAGTTATAAGATAGATTGATATTGTGTAGCATATAAGTAGGGGAGAGGGGGGCTAGAATTAACGGGGGTAAGTATTAACAAGTCTATAACTACTAAATTAAACGACGATACGGTAAGACGTTTAGGTCATAAGTTTGGGTGACGTCGGCGAACAAGTCACGACAAGTCGGTTGCCCGCCGACTTCCGCGTTGTGCAGTTGTGGTACGGTGGTGCAAAAATACAGGTGAGCGAACAATTTTAAGTCTCGAATTTTTTGATTAATGTTTTAATTATTTGATTTTGTGATTGCAGATTTTTATATAATGCATGATGATTTAGTTGTTAATTAAATTCCCGTGTTATTTTATTAAATATACCTATAGTTTTTTTTTTATAATTAATTATATCCAAAAAGGTCCTCGGGGGCTAGTTTTAACAAAAGGAACGGGGTAAGTATTAACACGTCTAATATTTGCCACCGCGAAAGGTGTCACGGTACAAGAGTAAAAGAAGTATATGATTTAGCTGTGCAAGAAGTATTGAAATCCAATAGAAAATATTACCTACTACATTTTAAATGAAAAAGCCTTTTCTAAGACTGATTACTTAGTAACCTGAAGTAGGTAAGAATTTATGTTATTTGAGAGTTTTTATTGTTTTTTTTTTAACATTTGTATGTCAAAAAATAAATAAATTATCATTTTAATATTGTTTTGTTTTTTACTTATATGGTTAAATGAAATCATAACAAGTTTACTAGCGTTAATACTTACCCCCGAAACGGGGCAAGTTTTAACCGCTGACTTTTTTTATACAAATGCGTCTCCTTTCGAATCCAAGTAATTTAGATGAACTTTTAGCTTAGTATATGCAAGTCATATAAATTTCCGTTACTCGGGTATAAAAATAATAACATAAAGTTTTCAAATTGAGAAGCTAAATGACAATATTTAAAATCTGTTAGTACTAGCCCCCCTCTCCCCTATAATGTATTAATAATCATAAAAACCAGTTCAGATAAATATTAATTATACCTATTCTTTGAAAAAAAATACTTGATTACATAATGTTTTTTACTAAAATAATAAAACCTTATTATTGTGATTACAAAATGACTCATAGTATATAAATACAATGAAACTCATATAGTTGCGATAGATAACCTCACAAAATTAAGCTTCTATTTGCCATAAATTTTTGTTCAAGAAATAGTAGCTTTCCATTGATTAAGTATATGCTGAACAAGAAATAATCAGAAATTAATATCATTGTAAATAATGCAAATATGTTTTAGTATATATCAATGTGTATGTAATTGAAAATTGTGCAATTAAATTATTGTTATTGCATTACAATTTGTTGTTTTGATGTACATATGAATTGTTTTTTGTGATTTAAGTATAATTAGATAATACATATAGACACAGTGATTAATAATAGTCTGATTGGACTAACATATAAGATTCTAAAGGACAAGAATGTTTTACTAATAGCTTTTATTACTTATCACTGGCATATATTTTAAATATCTTGGCATTAGATAATGGAAAAATATGCTAATATGTCAACGTATTTCGCATTTTGGCTAAAAATAGGAAAAACATCTGTGCGTCATAGAAACGAAAGTTACTACAAAAACTCGATAATATAATATAATGGATAGACTCAATGCAAACTAGTATTTAATGAAGGTTAGCATCGTTCGAACGAGTTAATGTTCAAGGAGATAAATTAGGAAAGACATATAGCGTTTACCTGTAGTATGATAACAATCCATTCGATAACACAAACCATCTTCGTTGATAACCTTTCAGATAGTTTGTCCACTTAAACAGCCACCCTTTCTTTTCGGGATCACCGGGCACTGGTTGACCCTTGGGCACAATCGCGTCCGACATTTCCGTATTATTTTACGTCGATATTAAAAACATAATACAAAATCGTCCACCTAGGCCACGTCCACCATAATCAGACCAGACAGAAATTGGGTAATAATTCGAACGCACGCAAGTCAAATTGTCAATTTCGTTGACAGACTGATAAGCACTGCATAGACAATATAATATTAAAATATAAGAGCTGATATTTATATTACAAATAATAGAAATAATAAAGTTTTATTTCTACGATTTGTGGATGTAATCACGTTTTTTAACGTTATATACTTATTTATTTGAAAAATACTGTGCATAGTTTTCGAACATACACAGGAATGTTATACAGATGAGTTCACTTTAAAAAATACGAAATGATTACAATACAGATAAAGTGTAAAACAACTGTAGTAAATTATTCATAAACATAATTTAAAGTGGTAATTAGTTAATAAAACCTATTGGTATAAAAGATTATTGTGTAATATGATGGGATTGCTTACTGAACGCAGTTTTTTGGGAGTTAGTGTAGATGTTGCCATATTATTATTTTGTTAATGCCGGTTAAATATTTTGAGTAATTTTTCTAGACCACGTTACATGGTAATACTTTACATAAGATTAAAATTAAAACACTTTAAACTATATCGCTAGTTACATCCCATGATATATCCAAGTACTAATAACTATACTACTGCATTATATTATAGTTTACTTCAAAGCAACAAGAATTTTATAAATCATGTAGTTATAGATTATTTAAAAAACTAGCAATAACAAATTTGACAGTTGCCTGACAGTAGCATTTCCGTTCTGCTTTTATTATGGTTGTATTCGCTAGAAGCATTTATTTGGGCAAGGTCGCTAGACGTATTGCTCAAGGTAATTCCTTTCTCTACATACCTTTCAAGTAAACCCAAGTCGAGTATTATTTTATTAAATTGTAATAGTGCATTGTATTGACTTGTTTCTTATTTTATTTCTTATCTTATCGTGAAAAATATAAACACGGAGAAGGAGCGAAATTTAAATATATGTACATTTTTTATTTTAGGGCCAGTATTAGGAACTAAAATAATGGGTACTTCATTTTCAAGATCTTGCAACTTTAATAGCCCTAGCAGGGACAGCAGTGAAAGACGTAAGTGCACGAATTTATTTTACATGTACCCACTTTTAACTATAATTTTCTTCAAAGTTTATTAAACAAAATAATACGTTAAATTAAATAATAAGTTAAATTTATGTGACAAGTATATTAACAAGTTTTTTTTTTCAGCTGGAACAATATCCCGTTTAGAATCAAGCAATAACTATGTAGAGTCGGTTGTATGCAATGAAAATGACCTCAAAGAAAATGAGATGAAAGTTTTTGATATTGGAGAAGATGGAAAAGTACTTCTTGTTAAACAGAAGGGGGAATTCAGTGCCCTTGGAACAAAGTGCACTCATTATGGAGCTCCGTTGGTGTCGGGAGCCCTAGGAGACGGGAGAGTCAGATGTCAGTGGCATGGAGCATGCTTCAACATCAAGACAGGAGACATTGAAGACTTCCCTGGCTTTGACTCCCTACCGTGCTACAAAGTTACAGTTACTGAAAAAGGGGAAGTTAAGGTGAGTTTTAACATTTTATTTTTGTTTTGTTTTGGTTAATTTTATAGTATACTAACTGCGGCCTAGGACTTCGTCTGCACACAATGAGTAGCGTATAAAATACAGCCTACATGTTATTTTTATGTACAAGCTGTGTTATTGTTAAATTTCATCAAAGTCCATTCAGTACTTTTTGTGTGAAAGAGTAATTTTGTGTTTATAGTATTATACAGTACAACATTACAGGAGAATAAGACATAATTATGCAATTATTCAATAAACATATTGAATTAGAATCCAACTGCATTAAATAATAAAAATTGTGAAGTGTGACAAGTACCTATTTAATTATTTTTATGCCATGGTCATTAACTAGCAAGTGTGTTAATGATTTCGAAAATTTAAAAAGTGATTGACATTGACATATCTGCTTGTCCTTGTCATTGGAAGTATTAGAAATATATATATGTATATGTAATTTTATATATCTAGAATTTTAGATATCAAGGTATAATGCCATTTGCTCAAAGACTTTATGACTAATTTTAGAAAAAAAAAACGTGTTTACTTTCCTTCCTTTTAAAACTTAATTAATTAACTTTGACTTCCCCAAAACGTTTCTATCTTTTTTTATCTAATCAAATTATCAGTCTGTGAATTTATAACAATAACACATAGAAAATGAGGATAAATAAATCATAATCTCATTATAGTGTTTTAAAACAACAATATTAATTCTACCTTTATCTTTCCTCCATCTATTTATTTACTTGATAGCATTGTCAGTTGAATTAACCAGTATTTTTTTTAAGTGTTTTAGCACCATAGGTATATTATATTTTAAATGACTTGTCAAATTATCAATCCCTCTGAATTAAAATATGCAAAACTGCTAAAGTACTATTTTATTGCAACTTTTTTTTTAAATCTCATCTGATCTGACTATGGTATTGTGATTTAGAATATAAAGCCAATAGTATAGATGTTACGGTACTCGTTTCGAACATTTTTTACCTAAAACCACGGTGGCATTACAAGTACAATAGCTTGACCTAATTATTTCCAAATTTGATCAGAATTTATATATTAATTAACGAAGTGATCTTCCAATGATCTAGTCGCGCTCAAGTGTTCCGCTTAGTAATACATTCAGCTATTATTATTTATTAATATATATTTTCTAAGTTTTCCTGTTTCTCCACGCAAAAGTACATTCTTGGAGATTAGTTAAAATACGTTATCGGTAAAAAAATGTCGACGGGCAATTCTTTTGCAGATAACCAAAATGTGACTGAAAAGTGACTAATGTGGTGTGAGTAACATTATGATGTAATAATCTTTTCTTTTTATTTGCCGGTTTATTGGCTGTATAAAATTAATTTAATTATGCACCTTTGAAAGACGTTATGCCTCACTCACAAGCTGAAGTAATAAATGAACTCACTAAATGAGCTTTTTTATCACTTATCGAGAAAGAATGGTCGAGTCGATATTGATCTGTCAACGTTATCGACAATGAGAAATCTTGTCATGTCGAAGTCGTCTCTTATTTCTTCGTGTCGACAACGAAACAATATCGACACGACAAACCTCCTTGTCGACAACGTTCTCAATATTATGTCGAAAAATGTCTACTCATCAGTTCATCATAGGCTCGCTGGTTTATAACAACACACACATTTAAAGATCCGATCCCTTACATTCATCAGGTCCGTTGACCATTTCGTTCAACTCAGAAATTCAATAATGACCCCAGGCAAGATAGGTACCTACAAATTAAGTGGTTTTGAGTTTTATTACAGCACGTATCTTTATTTTGTTATGACTAATGACTAATGTGCTAAGTAACATTTATACATAAGTACTTAGTTGTTAGTTCCGTTGCATCAATGTCTAATATTATTTTCCTTAGAAACGAGCGAGTCATTTTCAAGCGCCGCGCTAAATATATCACGTCATACGTAGTCTCAGCTTTTTATTGTTTCTCGCAAATTTTGTACAAAAAAAAGTATGTTTCATACCTTTTTTTATATAAATTTACCTACATCAGCCAGTTCAGGCAGTTTGCGTGCGCAAAACGATTTTATGAATCCTAAATAATAGATTAAATTAATTTATTTCTTAAAGGTCATACAATAGGTATAGGTTTTTAAATTTTTATGTGAAATTAGATGCACTCATATTAACGTCATCAAATAAAACAAAAAACAAGTTTAATATAAACGTAACAGCAAATTACGATATATAATTGCGGTATAATCTATTTGAGATTAATATAAGTAATAGGTATTTATGATGCTTTAAGCAGCGCGCCTTTATTTCGTATCCTACCGCCGATTGACCCGCAATTCCTGACATTTGACCCAAATTCCAAACCAGGAGTGGTATAATTGTCATGAGAAAGAAAAGGTTACCTATGCCTAGGGTTGCCAACCGTACTCTAAAATAGAGTATTGTACTCTATATCATGTAGGTGTACTCTATAATCTAGAACAGTAATAGAGTACGCTAAAATACTCTTTTTTGCTCAATTGTTACTATACCTACTAATGCCAGTCATGCAATATTATGAAAATCCATTATCATAACAGGGCATCATTAAATTTAATAAAAAAATGAGCTCTTGTTTTCTTCAAACTTAGATTTAGGATGCTTTAATTAATATAATTGCTTTAAAAAAAGCAGGAAAAACTATTAGAAACTGCAAGATTTACAAAAATACCGTTTTAAAAATGTAAAATAAAAAATACTCTTTTTTATAAGTCTGTACTCTTTATTTACCTCCTCTGAAACCAGATATACTTTATTTCTTCCAATAGAAGTTGGCAACCCTACCTATGCCGCCTATGCGCTGTAGGTTATTATATTTTATTATCAACACAATAATGTGAAAGTCTATACTTAATGTGATCTCAAATATGGACATTTATTTGAGATAACATTATAGATTGATTGAATGATACCTATTTCCGGGTACATACATAATATGCTTATCTCCTGAGTTTTGCATTCCAATACATTTAATTTAAGTAGGTAGGTATTCATCATCATCATCATCATCAGCCCGTCGCAGTCCACTGCTGGACATAGGCCTCTCCAATTGCACGCCACTTTGCTCTATCTTCGGCTGCTCGCATCCAGCTCCTGCCAGCCATCCTACGCAAATCGTCACTCCACCTTGCCTGAGGACGTCCTACACTACGCTTGCCGAGACGCGGTCTCCACTCTAGAACACGTTTACTCCAACGGTTATCGGTTCTTCGGCTAATATGGCCAGCCCACTGCCACTTTAGCTTGCTAATCCGGTGGGCTATGTCGATGACTCTGGTTCTCTGCCGAATCACCTCATTTTTGATTCGATCCCGCAGAGAAACGCCGAGCATAGCCCTTTCCATAGCCCGCTGAGCGACTTTAAATTTGTGAACCAGCCGTACCGTCAGTGTCCACGTTTCGGCTCCGTATGTCATGACGGGTAGGACGCACTGATTGTGGACTTTCGTCTTCAGGCACTGTGGGAGTGACGATATGAAGACTTGACGTAGCTTCCCAAACGCTGCCCAACCTAACTGAATTCTTCTATCCACCTCATCCTCGAAGCTGTTTCTACCTAACTGTAATGTCTGTCCAAGGTAGACATATTTTTGAACAACTTCGAGAACGGCGCCGTGTACCGCAATTGGTTCCGGTAGTACATGTTCATTGAACATGACCTTGGTTTTGTCCAAGTTCATCCGTAGGCCAATGCGTACAGAAGAGTCAGCCAGATCATTCAGCATCTGTTGTAGGTCCTGCAGCGTTTCTGCCACGATGACGATATCGTCAGCAAATCGCAAGTGAGAGATGTACTCGCCATTTACTTTGATGCCACGTCCTTGCCAGTTCAGCGTTTTGAACATATCCTCCATTGCATTTGTGAACAATTTCGGGGAGATAACGTCCCCTTGTCTCACACCGCGATGCAATGGTATAGGCATTGTTTGCTGATTCTGGACTTGGACGGACATGGTAGCGGCTTCGTATAAACATCTCATCACTTGGATGTATCGCCAATCGACTTGGCATCGCCTGCAGGGACTCCAGAACAGACCAGATCTCGATCGAGTCAAAGGCCTTCTCATAGTCCACAAATGCTAAACACAGGGGCTGATTATACTCTTCGGTCTTCTGTATAATCTGCCGCACTGTGTGGATGTGGTCTATGGTGCCGTATCCGCTCCGAAACCCAGCCTGCTCCGGTGGTTGGAATTCGTCAAATCTTCGCGCAAGACGGTTCGTGATTACTCTTGAGAACAGCTTATAGACGTGACTTAGAAGGGAAATGGGTCGATAGTTCTTCAGCAGGGTTTTATCTCCCTTTTTGAAGAACAAGACGACCACACCTCTACTCCACATCTCTGGAGTTCTCCCTTCAAACAAGACGGCGTTAAAGAGTTTTTGGAGCTCCCTAAGTATAGGTTTACCTCCTGCTTTTAATAACTCTGTTGTAACGCCATCTTCTCCAGGGGCTTTTCCGTTTTTGAGCTGTCCAAGAGCGATCTCGATTTCGCCAATACTGACTTCTGGCAGGTCTTCGCTGTAGTGGCGTGTTAAAGTGGCTCTAGAATCCTCATTTCCGGGATCAGGTCGAGATGCATGCGAAGCGTACAACCGGCCATAGAAGTTTTCCACTTCGGTTAGGACTGCCGGCTTCGAAGCAACGACTTCTCCAATTTCTGTGGTCAACTTCGTCAGGTGGCTTCTTCCAAGAGATTGTACAAACACTTTTGCTCCCCGGTTTTGCTCGATCGCTTTTTCGATCGAAAGAGTATTGAAGGACCGAAGATCGTGTCGTACGCGTTTACTAATCTCTCGGTTTAGAATCCGTTTCTCTGACGAAGTGACGGGTGGGTTTTCACGTCGTTTCTTCATTAGCCCTAAAGTCTCTTCCGAAAGCTTCGACTTCCTGCCACTACGTTGCATTTTACAGAATCTCGTACCTTCTTCCCTGAGAATCCGAACCACATTTTCAAGGTTCTGGTCAACGTCAGTTGTGGTTTCCACGGCAGCGAATCGATTCTCCAGATTGGACTGGAACGTTTCAGATCCCATCATAGTTTGGAGCAAAGTTGGTCGGAGCCTGGCCTTCATCAAGCGAACACGTTCAGCCCTGAAGTCAATATTCAGAGAGCCTCGGACGAGTCGGTGATCGCTTCCGGGATTGAACCTATTGATCACAGAGACGTCTCTGAATATATGCTTTTTGTCCGTCATGATGAAGTCGATCTCGTTTTTTGTCACAGTGCCCGGTCTTTGCCACGTCCACTTCCTTTGGGGCTTTTTCTTGAAAAAGGAATTCATCAAGAAGAGCCCCTCGCGTTCCAGGAAGTTGACGAGCATTTGCCCCCTATGATTTCTGCTCCCATATCCATGGGATCCTACTACCGATTCGTTACAATTTTGTACTCCCACTTTAGCGTTAAAGTCCCCCATGACAACGTTGTAATGGGTCTTAGTAGTGAAGTGAAGGGCCCTCGATATGTCATCGAACATAACCTCCACCTCATCATCCGAGTGTGTCGAGGTCGGTGCGTACACTTGCACCACCTTGAGGCTGTACCTCTCGGTGAGCTTGATGATGAGGTACGCTACCCGATTCGACACACTGGACACTTCGACAACATTGTCAGCCAGGGACTTATTGACCAGAAACCCAACGCCACCTTGAGATTGTTGGTCTCCCTCTCGGAAGTACATTAGGTGGCCTGATTCGAGAGATATGGTGTCCTCCCCCTCTCTTCGGACTTCACATAACCCTAATACGTGCCACCTAATCTTCTCAAGTTCCACCTCCAGTTGCGCCAGATGCGAGTCGAGCCGGTAGGTAGGTATTATGAAGGGCTAATCTAACGGTGTCATCCTAACTAATATTATAAATGCGAAAGTAACTCTCTCTGTCTCGCTTTCACGCTAAAAGTACTGAACCGATTTGAGTGAAATTTGGTACCTACACGGATAGTCTAGAGCCTGAGAAAGGACAAATGAAGGGGCGATGAAATTTTGTATGAAATTCAACTTGGACGGAGTCGCGGGCTAGTAAATATATAAATCGATTCTTTATATTTGGTAAAGTGGTTTGACCCCAAAGAAATTCATTATTCAATGACAAGCATGTATTGACTGTGTGACATTACGGCCGAGGTATGTCCGGTTCCGGTTTGAAGGCTATATACAGTCGTATGTGACCTCTAATTAATGTGTTTGATATGGATCATAATTATTTGATTAGATATATTTATTAGTGTGGTTGTAGATGTTTCTCACTTAAAGTTATCACCTATACTGTTTTAATCACAATTTATCTCCAGACTGGACCTGTATTCGCTATGTAGAAACATAATTATATAGGTACTTTTAGAGTACCTAACTATATCTATGTGGTGTATATGTCGCAGTGATATGATGAAAACAGGGATTTGATCAAATCCCTCAGCGATATGATCAACTACCGGTAGATGATAAAAATACCACGCGTTGTGTCATTTCCCTAGCGAAATTCAGTGATTTGATCAAGTCTCCAAGTCATTTTAGGGAAATGAAAGAATTATAGAAATGGCTGCTAGATTTCTTCATTTCACTTAGTTATTTGATCAAATGCCTGGGCTGTTTTAGGGACATGATAAAACGAGTAATTAAGTCAACTCGGTTTTAACATTTTACCAAACACGTCTAGTGATTTGATCAACTCCCTAAATATTTTTAGAAAAATGATAAAAACAGGAATCCCAATCCAAATCCCTCAGAGATGATAAAATCCCGGCACATGCGAAAATATAACGCGTTGTATTATCAAAAGTATCGGTTCTGACGCTTCGCCGGCCGCTGCCGCGGCACGCTCGCTTCGCTCGCTCGGCTCGCGCGCTGCAAGGTCACAGTTTTTTGATGTATTTTTTCATCAATATAATTTAAAATAAAGGATACTTAAGTAAATATTATACATATTAGCAAGGTTATCTATTATTAAATATTGTTTGTTTATATTAATTAATCTTTATTATTCTAGATAGGGTAGCTTATAATATAATATGATTAATTAGGTAGGTACCCGTTCTATTCTTTGTTGTCTGATCTGAAGATACGGAATATGAAATATTATGAGCAAATTATTTATGAACTGAGAAATCTACATAAATAATAATTAATACATCTTTGGAATATATACGAGTCAATGCTTGTACTGTGAGTAGACAAGTACATAAATAGGTACATATAACATCCACACAGTGACATATTTACTCTGAGCAGAATTCAAACCCAATACCTATCTATATATTTTGACTAGCTATCTACCCCGGCTTTGCAAGGATCCCTTTTTTTATAACATGTCACTCGGGAATAGTGTACTGTAGGTAGCTTCCCATCAGTGAAAGATTTTTTCAAATCGGTCCAGTCGTTTTGGAGCCTATTCAATCCAAACAAACAAACAAAACTTTCCTCTTTTTAATATTAATTAAACACGCTCTAATGGCGTAAACGCGAAATGGAATCACCTTTTAAATTCTCTTGAGTGATAGATATTTTGCTTTTAAATATAGCTTAGTATAAAAAAATCTAAGATGTTTAGGTATTGTTATTAATAGTACATTAATAGTGCATTTGAGGCTTTTTTATTTACTGGCCGAGGTCAGTATACTATTTTTCTGTTCGACGAAGCCAGAAAGCGGCAATTTTATTTAGCGCAGCGGCCAGAAATTTGGCGCTTTCTGACCGGAGGACAGAAAATAATAATTAGGTACTACCCTACTCGTCTTGAATATTGTTTCCGTCTTTTGTTATGCGTAGTACTTACCTACCTAGCCTTACGTAAGACTTTTATATCCTGAGTCACTCGTGAACTCATGCTGTGCGGCTGGTATGTGAATTAATACGAATACACTAGATTTACGAGTTATTATCGACACGCGACTTCAAATTACTCCATTGCATCTAAATCCCAAAACTCGCTCGCTAAAACCTTGCCAATTTGATTGAATTCGTTACTCGTGCATATTACATACGCAGCGTTGCTAAATGTCGGTTGTTTTGTTTTATGTTTATGAGTTAGAACTAAAATCATATCTTACTTCGCTAATAATCAGGTATACAGTTTAATTGGATTTTTAAATTATTTTACTGATATAGGTATGTTAAGCTAAGTTTTAACAACCGATAGGTCATCATTCATTCACCGCCACCAACAATATTCACCGGATAGTTTTTCGATTTGCAGTCGCTACTTGATCAGTTTTTGACTCCACCGTCCAATAGGTACTACAACGACTCTGCGTAAAATACTATACACTAACTTAACAGAGTTCTAACAGTGGTACCTATGTAACATTCTCAATCAAGCGCACCGCACCTGCTCTTAAAAAAGGTCACCCAAGGCCGGTCAGTTTGACCGCTGCGGTACGATTAATACTTTGTTTCTAATGAGTCATCCTGACTTTCAAGGCCGAGTCAATGTCAACACTCGGCGTTATCTAAAGGCAGGCGTGCATTTTTACAAGAAAAGTTTGGATACAGTTAGATGCACTTAAAACTAGGCTTGAAGGCCAATGTGCCCAAGTCTATTCCGAATATCGATAAGATGTAACGTCGGCCATCGTTTCTTCGTACGTTTCATGTAGATATGTTATCGAAGTGGTGTCTTGTCAATGTTCAGCACACCTTAATTAATCGTCAGCAATCTAAAAAGAAAAAGTCTTTTATTTCAAACTGTCTTTATTTTATATTATGTCTATTTCAACTGAAACTGAACAAGTCCTTTTAATGCATTTTATTTTATTGCCCATTGTTCGTAATATAATGCATTATTATGCCGATAAGAACGGAAAAAATACCTAAACCGTATAATTCTGTTCTAGGTTCGAGCCAAGATAAGCGACCTGCAGTCCAACAAGCGCATCAAGGACATCGGGGTCGCTTGTCCCGGGGAGGACTCCTCTGTGGTGATCGTAGGAGGAGGACCCTCGGGCGCCACATGCGCCGAGACGCTCCGCAACGAGGGCTTCCGCGGCGGCATCACCATAGTCGCCCGGGAACACTTCCTGCCCTACGACAGAATCAAAGTATCAAAAATAGGAACAGCCACAGACATCACCAAACTTCAAGTCAGAACCGAGGAATACTACCGCAACGCCAACATACAAATACTTAATGGAGTCGAGGCCACCAAAGTTGAGACGAAGGAGAAAACCGTACTCTTGAGCAACGGCAATAAACTACGCTACAACAACCTCTACCTCGCCACCGGCTCGAAGCCCCGCGTCCCGGATGTGCCCGGCATCAATCTTAAAAATATCTTCACCGTTAGAGACTTCCAAGATTCAGTCGATATTCTGTCAACGTTAGGCACCGAGGAAGATAAGAATGTCGTCGTGTTGGGCCTCAGCTTCATCGGTCTCGAGACCGCCGCATCCTGCTGCAAGAAAGCCAAGTCGATGACCGTCGTCGGCAAGGATGAGGCTCCTCTCGGACAAGTGTTCGGTAAGGAAATAGGCCAGAGCCTTCAAAAATTATTCGAAACTAACGGGGTTAAATTCGAGTTCCAAACCACAATAGTGAAATGTAACGGCGAGAACGGCGCGATAACATCCGTGGAGCTCGCCAATGGAACCACACTGCCGGCCGATATGCTCATTCTGGGCGTGGGAACCACCTTCTACACTGATTTCCTGAGGGATTCCGGTATCGCGCTGGAACCGAACGGTGCGGTTAATGTTAACCAGAAACTGGAAACTAATATCAAATCTGTGTATGCCGGCGGCGATATCGCTTACGCCCCCGTGTTCGGTCACGACAATAAGCAGATGAGTATAGGACACGTCGGGTTAGCGCAGTACCACGGTCGAGTGGCGGCTTTGAATATATTGAAAAAAGATACCCCACTGAGGACAGTGCCTTACTTCTGGACCATGGTGTTCGGTAAATCTATTAGATACGCCGGCTGCGGCAAGCCAGCGAGTCATCTGGTCGACGGTGACGTCGCCGAGCTAAAATTTGTCATCTTCTTCTTTGATGAGAATGAGAAAGTGATTGCAGTTGCATCATGCATGAGAGACCCAGTCGTGTCTCAGTTCGCTGAGCTACTGCACCAAGGAAAAACACTCTACAAGAAGGATCTCAAGTCCGATGCCTTTGCATGGACCAAGAGCATTCACTAATCTATAATTTTAATATCTTGAAATGCATATTCAAAATATATTTTGGGGTCCAAGTGTATACAATGTGTGACACCATTATAAGCTTAATCTCAAAACTAAGAATTTAAAAGAAATAATTTAATTTCCTGTTTTTTGTACTTATTTATTCTTAGGTTTGGTTTTGTGGATTTTGCACATGATCATTTGTATGTTTGAAGTATTGAAAGTCACTATGTTGCTATACATATTACAAACTCAGCTAAATAACTATAAAGTAGGTATACTGTTACAGTAAACTTTGTTGTTAAGTTTCCATTAAAGTGCACTTGAATAATGGTATCTCATTTTGTTGAAGATGTTATAAGTTTTTTTATGAATGTTATAAGATTATTTTCATATATGTGTGTCTAAAAGGCACTGATGTTAAGAACTTAAGGAATAGAATATGAAAAAACTCAGGCAATATTTACTAGACAGACTATGTCAATAAAAGTATTTTGGTTAAAACTTTTAAACAGTATTATATTTTAGAATATTTTCTGTAGTCTCACAAATTTATAAAGTGAAACAAAATTAAGACTTTGATATATAGCTATGTCCATATTTTGCCAGTTTTTCTGTGAAATATATAAAATAAATGTGATTTTACTTGGTAAAATTGATGTTAATGATAAAAATAAATGTATTTATGTAAGTAAAACATTTTTTTATTTTATAAGTAATTATTCTATGAACTAATCTAGTAAATTTAACTATAAATTGATCAATCCCATGATTCCTTGGTGCGCAAGTGCTGAAGTCGTTCATATAGAGTCACATCTTCTTTAAATATCCTTCTTGTTTGTTCTTGGAACTTTGATTGTCTCGCCTCTGCTTTACCTAAGGCTTTAGCGTGGCCATAGCTTTCTGCCTGTAAATAAAAACAAAATACTTAAATAGTACATAACACTTTCCTGGGTTAAGTAATAGATGTCTCACATATAAAATTAAATTAAATATTATGATGAAAGGAACTAACCTCTGTAAGGTAAGGAAATCTTAAATAGAACATATTTTGTTCCTCAACTGAGAAGTCCTCTCTAATTCGACGGAGATGTTTGGGTTCCACTTGCTTGACCAGGCGGTCTTTACCTCTAAACAAATGACCATTAGGTAGACGATTTCGTCTTAACAAAAACTGAGTTAACTTCATGTTTACTTGTTTATATCGAGTAATAAGACCGAAATTCCTTAAAATATAGTAAAATTAGTAGGGTTATATGTTACAACTTGAGTTTGACATTTGTGTCAAGCATAGACACAAGATGTGACTGTTTTGACAGTAGTTGACAGCGGAAAATGTTTTGGACAGTGCAAAAAACGACCCAATCTTAAGTAAAGATTTGAGTTAAAATGTAGTTCGCCAACATAACGCAAGAATTAAAGTGTACATCACTATCACTATGGACGGTGTGTGTGTGGTGTAAAGTGGTGTTATTCTTGTTCGAAGTGTTCCAACACTAGATATCTATGATGGCCACCTTATTGGCCGTCGCTCGAGTGTAGAGCTTTTGTAAATAAATTTTAATAAAAGCATATAACTTAATGTGGATTCATTAAATACTAGTTATTTACAAGCATGGGATCACGAGGCTGACAGTGCTACTTTTTGGAGCAGTTTTCGGCTTTGGTAAGTATATTTAATATGTATTCTTGTAAGTAATTAGAACGCTTCTGAAGATTGTTTTGGACGGCTTCCTCTTTATTTACCTATTATCAATAATTGATCAATATTTAACACTTATAATTACTTATTTACTGGTTGATACATTAAAATTTAGGTCGTTTTCCACGACAATACTGTGGACGAGGCATATTGTAACTTCGTTTCGGTATTTACCCTTTCACTTTATTGTCCATTATTTTCGTGCTCTACTTATTTGAATCTTTTTTTGGCGACAACTGACGGACACTATCACAATTTACTTTTTTCCTTTTATGTGTAATATAATTTAACAATTTAAATGTAAAGAGAGTGCTAGTCATTAAAAGTGACCTACTTAGATTTTCTTTAACATATCAGTGTTCTTGGAAGTAGATGTTAGTTATTCTCAGCATACTCTACTACATTTAATGTAGTGAGACATGTTCAGTAAAGTGTGTTATCATATTGCTTGAAATTGTAGTGTTACTTGTAATAATAATTGTTTATTTATTTAAAATTTTATACTCAACACTATACAATCTCTAATTTATTGCATTCATTCTATGCAGTTTGTAACAGGTAATTGCCTACTTGAAACAATTAGTTCCCGGTGCATTGCCCCCTTATCTGCAGTTGTTTCTCTTGAGCCAACCAAGAAAAACAGGTAAAGATAAATCTTGTAAGCAATGCGATTTATGTGCAGTTAATCATATTTTAAATTACTTTGATTTGACATTCATAATTCGGGACTTGCCCTTGTGGTACCTTATTAAGTAAAAGTTGTTAATATTCTTCATCAAAGGATATGTACAGTAAATGGAAATTTTATAAGTTTTAAATATACTTACAACCAATCTACAACCACCCTAATAATTGCTAATAAAAATTAAACATCTTAAGAGTAGGTAGGTAGGAATAATTTAAATATCAAATTAATGTATTATATATATAAACATAATTGCTAATTATAGTTACACTGTTATTAATGTATGTTATATAATAAACTTATGTGCTATTGTTTTGATTACAAAGCCAATCTTTGGTACTGTACTCTCATAGTCTTGTTGAAGCTTTGTTATCATTAAGTGTCAAATTCTACTACCGTGTTATGAGATGAGTGCTTCTTGTTGCCATTTAGCCATCTTGTTGTGAGTAAGCACCTATCTATCTTTAGACTGTTTGACAATACTCATTTTAGAGCCTATTATACAATGGCCAAGTAAAATATTTAGTAGCTTGTAACAGTTAATAGAAATACATAGTTAATTTTGTCAATATTGCAATCCTTTATTTTTGCTAATGATTTAGAGAATAGGTAAATAATATTAATCGAATTGTAAAAAATAGCTTTCATTCCTCATCATTTCCCTAGGGTGAAATATACTTTTATTTTAAATAATTCTTTTTTTTTGAAAGATTTTTACCATAATTATTTTTTTATTTATTGCTTAACTCTTAAATAATGTCTCTCTTAAATGTTTCTATACACTCTCCCCCCTTAAACTAGCACAAAATCAGGAATACAGAATGTGTGGGGAGGTTTGGATAAAATACATAATCAACATATCACTTTAATGGGCCGGGTCTCCTCCACGCCTAGATATAATACCTATTTGACTTATACTATCCTGTAAAAAGGTTAGATTAATACTAGTTCTAACTGCTAGTTTAAATTAGAGCTGGTTTAAAAGTAACCTTTGTAAATTGGGAGCATGTGGGTCGATTAAATTTGATTAAAGTAATTTAATTTGATTAAAGTAGGTACTTTGTAATACGATCTTTATCGTAATCTGTGTAATTTAATCATAAACAATTATGAGTTAGAGCAAAAGCGTTTTATTTTTAGGGTTCTGTACCGAAAGTTTGAAATAGGACCCTATTACTGGGACTTCGGACTGTCCGTCCGTCTGTACCCAGGCTCATGAACCGTCATAGTTAGCCAGTTGAAATTTCCACAGACGTATTTCTGTTGCCGCTATAACAACAACTAGGTACCTACTAAAAAACAAAATTGACAAAATTGTACATACCTTTAGTGCGCGATTCCGACTTGCATTTGACCGGTTCTTTGATAACTATAGTGTGCATGCAACCATAATGTATAATGTGTTGTTTTCCAATTTTAATAAAAATAAATGGTTAACAGAGTGGTCCCAAACTCCGCGCCCGCGTCGCCACTTCAGCGGTCCACGATGGCTCAAGTCGGTGTCAACATGGAGTATCAAGAATACAAGTGGGCATACTCAATCATGGATTCCTCCAAGTGAGTTATATTTTACATTTCTACCACATAGGTAATAACGTAATTAGTAGACAGTATGTAGAATTGGTAGTTGATTGTGCCGAATATGATTTAAGTTTTACGGATAATTTATGGAAACTTGAAGAAGGTAAAAGAATACAAGCGTATGTAGATTTTAGCATAAAATTAATATAATATCTACGTGAGTAACATACATACCTACATATATATAGGTATACTTATTAATAATCCAATGAGTAATACCTACCTATATCCTTTTATTTTTATCCCTTATAGTCATAAATGAATACATAAACAAACTATAAAGTGCTATTAGATTAATTATGGCGGACGCCCTTATGGTAGCGGCTGTCTAATTGAAGGGCTCGCGATACCCCCTTCAGGGAGGGGAGGGGTTAATTAACGAGAGGGTCACAGGAGTCTAATCTTAATTGATAGGCTTCAGGGATATTCTTTCACTCACTTTTAATATCTGATGACAAAAGAAAAATTGTGGGTTATGATTTAAAAGTATTTTCCACAGTAATTTCTGATGCCTTCGCGGTTATTATACACTAGCGGTCCCGGCAGACGTCATCCTGCCCGTTCGAAATTCAAATTAGGTAACTTCAGTTAGACAATGTTTGTATGGGAAAAGAAAAGGGCTGTTTTTAGAGTTTTCCCGGCAATTATTCGATTTTTTCTCGCCGAAAGAACCATCCTCGGACTTCAACGAACATTTAAAAAAAATTGGTCTATCTAACCAGTAGTTCCTGAGATTAGCGCGTTCAAACAAACAAACAAACTCTTCAGCTTTATAATATTAGTATAGATTGGAATGAAAGAACTAAAGACGGATTTATCTCGCGTATTTTATTTTATTGGCTAACGTTTCGGAACCTTTACATAGTCTTATAAATCACTTTAGCATAAGACTATTGGGGGATCTGTGAAGGTTCCGAAACGTCAGCCAATAAAATAAAATACGCGAGTTAAATCCGTCTATAGTTGTTTCATTCCAACATTTTTAACGGTGTTTAAGTAAATTTAAAGTCTTATAAACTTTTCTAGCAGTTTAAAACATCGTTTGTATAGGAAAGGGAAGTAGGTAAATAGCATAATTGGTTACAAGAATAATGAGTTCGTTTTAGTGAACAGGATAACTGTTTTTGAAGCGTAGTTACGATTATTTTGCATATGAAAATTACCGGTGATTTAATTACCTACTTGAAGATTTATTTTGAAACTTCCTTAATCCATCTGTTTATTGAGTTATAATTGATTTTAAATTAATTTTCAATGTTCATTAATTATCAAATGGATAATAATTAATACATATAGGTACTATTATGTTTAAGTCCAATAATTAATACAATAATAATAATATATCTAGATAATTTATTGTGGCCAACAGGATCTTTACTTAATGTCTATATATATATAGTATTAATATTTTTCATAACATCTTTATAGGTAATAGGTACCCAAAATACTTCAAATTAATAATTGAGTAGGTATTAAGGAATGTACTTAAGTAATATGCATTTATAAGTTTTCGTTACAAATGTTCTTTACAATAAGAGATTTCTTTTTCGTAAGTTAATATTTATGATCTGTGTAAAAACTGCAATTTTTGCATAACGCTATTTCTCGTTGCGGTCGATTGCAGCCGTTAGATAATTATCAATTCGATTCAGGTATCACGATATTATTATCTTAGATGGTGGCCTAGTGGTTAGAGATCCTGACTGCAGTTTTGTAGTTTTTACTGTAATTTCTGATAAAACATTTTATTATTAGTAGGCAATAGTAGGTAATATTATAATAAGGGGCCCATAATGTATGTCACAGTACATAACATAGTAAGTATAAAACAAAATCACTGTCGCTGTCTGTCCGTTCCTATATATAATATGTACCTATGCTTGATAGGTATTATATTATATGCTTAAATATTTTGAACTACGTAACGGATTTTCAAGCGGTTTCTTTTAATAGACGGAGTGTTTCAAGGGGAAGGTTTATAGCACCCGTGTGAAGCCTGGGCGGGTCGCTAGTTAATTAATAAATAAAAAACATACCATTATAGTAGCCTGTACTCGTCTAATTACAAAGGTAAAATAATAAAATATTTATTTCCGTCCTCCGGCCAGAAAGCGCCAACTTTGTGGCCGCTTCGCTAAATGAAATTTCCGCTTTCTGGCTTCGTCGAACAGAAAAATAGTATACTGACCTCGGCCAGTAAAATAAAAAAGCCTCAGATCACATTTTTGTCAACCTCGGCTCCGCCTCGGACGACAATTACATGTGATCTGAGACATTTTTTATTTTACTGGCCTTGGTGCGTAATGTACTATTTTTAAGTACAACGGTTACAACTATGGAACTGATCAACAAATATTATTTATTAGGTGCATAAATATTCCGATATATGCAAAACTGCAAGCGTCTGCAGTAATAATTAATCGGTCGATGCGTGTGTGGTCGATAAACTGCGAGACATCTATTAGCTTAGTTTATGTTATTGTAGGAAGGTATATTTATACAACGCCTAGTGTATTTGTTTACCAACGGAAGCTTGTTAACTTTGGTACAAATAGTACTTATATTTACATCTGCCGATAGTATTTGCCTATCTATATTATTAATGTCTTATTCCTGTCTTATCAGGCAAATACTGCTTTAGCGATTTAAATGAAATTTGATATAGAGATACGTTAAGTACCGGGTATATTATGTTTATTACAGAAATTATACATATTAGGTTTTTATCACAGGAATCATCCGTCTCAAAATAATAAAATTCCAATTCTTGGTGCTCACTTAAGTCTGAATGTATGGATGTATGTTTGTTACTCTATCACGTAAAAACTACTAAATAAATTTTGTTGAAATTTTACAACAATATAGCTCTAAATACAGCGCTAAAGTTTGTAAATTATGTATCAAACTTTCACGTAAGTAAATACCTAATATTAGTAAGGATTTCAAGTTCCTAGTAACTCCATTTTGGCTGTGCGTTGATGTCAGCTTAGCATTATACGTATGTTTGGCTAAAGTTATGTTTTGATTGGTGCTAAAGGAACCTAAATAGTGGCCTCACGCTCGCACAGTAACCTTCATGGTGGAAGCGTGAGGGCACTATTACTACGCGTGTGCGACGGAGACAAATAGAAAAAGGGCAACGTCCGTTTTTCGCTGTGCTCCGAAACCGTCCTTCAGCATCAATGTTCAATATTGTCCATTCTGTCCAGGGTATCCGCGTGCCTGATATCGATGCTGCTGATAGTGTACGGCAGTTTCCGCTCGCTGAATATGGAGAGGGAGGCCCGCGAGCGCGCGGACCGGGAGCGCGAGGCCTCCCTGCTCGGCGGCACCAAGCCCTCGCCCTCCTCCTCGTGCAATAGCAGTGAGTATGCCTGTATGTATATACCATAGGGGGCCGTTCAAGTATTACGTAAGATTTGTTACAATAGGCTTTTTGACAATGCGAAAAATAAAGTGTAAATTACTGTTAACAGTATAAATTAAGAGTTAAAAAATGATTATTCATTAACGTAAGTTGAAAATAATGATTGATTTATTTAAAAATCCTTAAATAAAAATTACATTTTTAAACGTTTGTCACGTGACACAAAACGCTCCTGCTGGGCCGAGTTTTTCGTGACGTCACATGCCCGTAAACTTTGTTTACCTAGTTGTGTTGCGCCTAGTTGTCAAACAGGCATGTGACGTCACCGACCTCATTGCGGCGCCATATTGTCAAAGTAGCGTTTTGGCACACTATTTAAATATTGAATTTTTAATTCCATGTTTTTCAGCTAATACATACCAGATTTAAAAAAAAACAACTTTTGCTGGGTTCCTTAGACTCTACTACATAATATAAAATGGATTTTAAGAACATGTCAAATACCCTAATCACGTCCTAATTGTCAGCCGAAGTAAGCAAATCACTAACACCCCTTCCGTCGTGCTTACGTAAACAATAGTAGTTACTTATACGAATATTTTTTTTTGATTTTAAAGTTAAGTATTTTTATTTTTTAATGTATTCGAAAGTTTGTAATAATGTATGGATGTAAAGATGGATGTATGTTTGTTACCCTTTCACGCAAAAACTGCTTAATGATTTTGATAAAACTTTACACATCAGAATAACATATAGGCTATATTTTCTAACGATATTTTGTAAAATACTCATCGTGAGCAGATAAAGTCGCGGGCAGAAGCTCAGAAGCTAGTGATTTTATATATGTCTCCTACATATCGATTTAATTTAAAATTTGTTAACTTTTGTACCTTCATGGATATTATCTATACTAATATAATAAAGAGGAAAGATTTACATAATACATATTATGTAAATTGTAAAGAATAAACTCAAAAAGTACTGGACCGATTTTAATAATTCTTTTTTCATTAGAAAGCTACATTATCATTGAGTAACATAGGCTATAAAAAAAAGGGATCCGTGCGAAGCCGGGGCGGACCTCTGGTTGTCTATGTGTCGTAATAATTCGTTGTTCGTGCTCCCCAGACGTGCAGACTCTGAACACGATGCAGGCGCTGTGCTTCCCGCTGGGCTCGTCGGTGGCGCTGCTCGTCATGTTCTTCTTCTTCGACTCCATGCAGACCCTCGTCGCGATATGCACAGCCAGTATGTAACATCCCTACTATCCCTACTAATATTATAAATGCGAAAGTAACTCTGTTTGTCTATCTGTCTGTCTGTTACGCTTTCACGCTAAAACTACTGAATGGATTTGAATGGAACTTTACCACAATATAGCTTATACACCAGAATAACATATAGGCTATATTTTATAACGATATAGTGTAAAATACTAATCATACGCAGACGAAGTCGCGGGCAGAAGCTAGTATTATATATTTTAACTAGCGACCCGCCCCGGCTTCACACGGGTGCTACAAACCTTCCTCTTGAATCACTCTATCTATTAAAAAAACCGTTTCAAAATCCGTTCCGTAGTTTTAAAGATTTAAGCATACATAGTGACGGACAGACAGCGACTTTGTTTTATACTATGTAGTGATAATTTTTGATGACTAAATAAATTCTGAGAGAGTGATGCAATTTTTTAACAAACTTATGAGAACTCCGAAAGTAATAATTAGAATAGTTTGGGAAACAATTTAGATTAAGACGTTTTATTTATTTAAATTTTGTAGCACAAAACAGTACAGTTGATATATATTGAATTAATAATGACACGCTTTTGCAAAATGTTCTAATATTTAAATATAGGTACTTTTACATCGAATTCGAAATGAAAAGCCTTGATACAACCCTCCAATACAGGTGTCATTAACCTTTTCGCCGCCACGCAACAATACAAAACGCTGAGCCTGTGACGCCAGTACAAAAACAAGCATTCGAGATCGAGAAACCATAGTGACTTGGAAATGGTGTATCGATATTTAAATAATTCCTCGATAATTATATCCAAAAAGTCGAAGAAATGTCAAAAGAATAATACAATAATGTTGTTACTACATGATCATTGATTATTAACCTTATAAAACAACATTAAATAATGAAAAGATCAAAATATTTGCATTATTTACAGTACACTTTAGTGACGAAAGTCACCACACTACTCACGCGATGACGTCATGCGTTGTCGGCACCGGCCGACCCGGGCTTTTAAGTACTGCAAATTGCTTTGATTCTAGAGATGTGAAACTGTTGTAGGTATGTGTTAACTGCATTTATCGACATTTTGGCAGGGAATCGAAAGAAAAAATCCTACACATTCTTTAGCAACAAACCAATAATAAAATGCAGTACCTAGGTACCTAGATTTCTTACAAACAAAGTTTTAAAATAAATTCCGATAATTATTTAGGAAGTACAAATAGCATATATTCGGCATTTTCTAGGAATTTGTTTGAAATACCGCCTGCACGTGCGGTGTGCTTTACATATTTACTAAGAATTCCTCACAAAAATTAAGCCTATTGTTATTGCTAATGAGTGTTTCAGGTAGAAAAAAACATTAATAAAAGGGTCATTTCTTTACCTGGATGTAGTCGTTTTCTATTAACAAAGACCCTTTTTGGTTGCCTGTGCTTTAGATAAAGTAACGATAGGTTTGTAAATATTTAATTTACATAATTACCTAAACTAGAATACTTGTCTTGGTTGCTCGTCGAACTACTTCATTATAATAATTGACAGAGGTATACAGGATAAAAATTAGAGTAATATACAATTTTTACGTTTGTTATTTACTTGAACGAGCCGATCTCAGACATGACTGGTCGTGTATAGCCGCGGGACTAATTTAAATAAGTGTTCAAAATATGCTGTAAAATATATTTTACTATTCCCATTTTGATTAATTAATCGCATTCAAGTAAATTAATTAGTGAACTTACAATTATAGAACTACACATTTATAAATTCACCTACATTAAAATTTTCGTAACGTGTATTGCAACAAACAAAACACAATTGGTAACAGCACTACGCCGCGGCTATCGCCGACTAGGGCTTCAGGTACAGGCGTACTTGCTGCATTTTATCAAGGCGCGCAAAAATGTTTATTTATTCAATGATATTATATAGTATCACGTTTATGCATAAAGTTTACGGTAATTTAGGCTTTAAACAATAATAAAAGTTCATAATTTGTATACTAAACTTTCAATTTACTTATAATTTTCGCCTTTTGACTTTCAGTCGGCACGGGCCGACGAGGCGCTAGTGGTACTGCTTTCTGTTGTCGGTAACTACCGACTGGGGCGGTGAAAAGGTTAAACGCGATGATTAAGAATTTTGCAACTAAAAATTAAGCAATGCACTACAGTTTAATGCTGAGTCAAATCCCTTTTTGGCATCGCATCAACTCTTTTTTCATTTCTTTTACCAACCTCATGTTTAAAATTTATGATAGTCATTTGTTAGTCATGTAAGAATAATATTGTAAACATGAATCATGTGATGCTAAATAAATCTATGTCTATGTCTAAGATACACTAACTAAAAAAAAAAACAGAATCAAAATCGGTCCATGCGTTAGGGAGCTATGATGCCACAGACACACACACTCACACACACTCACTCACACACACACACACACACACACACACACACACACACACACACACACACACACACACACACACACACACACAGAGAGAGACTCGTCAAACTTATAACACCCCGTCGTTTTTGCGTCGGGGGTTAAAAAGAGCATAAGTAAATTCAAAACGTTTACTATATTGTATATGTCACTTGGTATTACAGTAATAGCGTGCGCCGCGCTGGCGTTCCTGCTGACGCCGCTGTGCCAGTACGTGGCGGCGAGCGTGGGGATGGTGGGCGGCGGCGCGGGCGCGGGCGCGGGCCGCGGCGCCGTGTGCGGCCGCTACTCCGCGCCCGACCTGTGCGCCGCGCTGCTCGCCGCCGGCATCGTCGCCGTCTGGGTGCTCACCGGACACTGGCTGCTCATGGACGGTGAGAACTACATGTCGACTGGACAATAGGCTTTTTGACAATGCGAAAAATAAAGTGTAAATTACTGTTAACAGTATAAATTAAGAGTTAAAAAATGATTATTCATTAACGTAAGTTGAAAATAATGATTGATTTATTTAAAAATCCTTAAATAAAAATTAAATTTTTTAAACGTTTGTCACGTGACACAAAACGCTCCTGCTGGGCCGAGTTTTTCGTGACGTCACATGCCCGTAAACTTTGTTTACCTAGTTGTGTTGCGCCTAGTTGTCAAACAGGCATGTGACGTCACCGACCTCATTGCGGCGCCATATTGTCAAAGTAGCGTTTTGGCACACCATTTAAATATTGAATTTTTAATTCGATGTTTTTCAGCTAATACATACCAGATTTAAAAAAAACAACTTTTGCTGGGTTCCTTAGACTCTACTACATAATATAAAATGGATTTTAAAAACATGTCAAATACCCTATTCACACCAATTATCTAGTCCCCTTTTAAGCAAAGCTTTGCTTGTGTTATGGGTACTAGACAACGGATAAATATACATAAATACATATAAGACATCCAAGACTCAGGTACAGATGCCAGTGCTCATCACATTGACATCTGCCCCTAGCGGGATTCGAACCCGCAACCTCCGGTTTCGTAGTCAGGGCCTCTAACCACTAGACCAACAGGCCGTCAAATATCGACTAGGCGAGACCAATGCCAACGCTGCCGGACAATGAATGTCCATTGCTGGTCGTTCAAACGCGGATCCAATCCAGCCGATCCAGGCCCTGGAATAGCAGTAGATTTCTAAACTTATTTGCTTTTAATAGAACTATCTTTTGACGGCCTGTTGGTCTAGTGGTCAGAGACCCTGACTACGAAACCGGAGGTTGCGGGTTCGAATCCCACTAGGGGCAGATGTCAATGTGATGAGCACTGGCATCTGTACCTGAGTCTTGGATGTCTTATATGTATTTATGTATATTTATCCGTTGTCTAGTACCCATAACACAAGCTTTGCTTAAAATGGGACTAGATAATTGGTGTGATTTGCCCAAAGATAAAAGATAAATAAAGATAATAGAATTCCTCCCCTGACTACAAAGCTGGACCCGCCCTTGTGTACATTGGACGTCCATTGCTGGACAATGAATATCCGCTGTTGGACAATGAACATCCGCTGCTGAATATTGGATGTACACTGCTGGACAATCAACATCCACTGTTGAATTTTGGATGTCCGCTGTTAGCCATTGGACATCCACTGTTGAACATTGGCTGTTCACCTCTGGACCAGTGCGCATCCACTGCTGGACGTGTGCTGGACTTTTTTGCACTGGTTTCATCCATCGTATTCCAGCAGTGAGGATGATTTCAGAATTTCTCGCTATCGGTGGACAACTTGACTAATATAATATTGCTTAATCATTCTAGTATTTAATTATAAATGAAATTGTAATACCTTCCTTTTTTAGCTTATTCTTAAAAATATTATTACTATCTTTCATAACGCGATGTGCTATATATTCCAGCGATGGGCATGGGTCTGTGCGTGACGTTCATAGCGCTTATCCGGCTGCCCTCGCTGAAGGTGTCGACGCTGCTGCTCACCGGCCTGCTGCTCTACGACGTGTTCTGGGTGTTCTTCTCCTCGTATATATTCACCACTAATGTCATGGTTAAAGTCGCCACCAGGTACGTCAAGGTTTTTTTTTTAAATATAACTATACTAGCCTCTGTCCGCGACTTCGTTAATATTGTTGTAAAATATAGCCTATATGTTATGATGTGTAAGTTATATAATTGGAAAGCTTCATCTAATCCATTCAGCAGGTTTTGCGGGGAAAGAGTAACGAACATTCACATTAACAAACTTGCACCTTTATAATATTAGTGTAGATTATATTGCCAGTTCAATGATCCTACCAGAAAAAGTAAATAATAAATGTCTGGTACTAGACAACTGATAAACATACATAAATACATATACAGATACCAGCGCGCATCACTCTAACATCTGTCCCTAGCCGAATTCCAACTCGCAACCTCCGGTTTCGTAGTCAGGGGTCCGACCACTACACCAACAGGCCGTCTATATTTTTATATATTTTTTTGTTACTATTGTGTATGATTTGTATGTTTGTGTGTTTGCAGGCCGGCGGAGAATCCCATGAACGTGGTGGCGCGGCGGCTGCAGCTCGGCGGCGCTATGCGGGACGCGCCCAAGCTCAGCCTGCCCGCCAAGCTCGTCTTCCCCTCCATGCACCACCAGGGACACTTCTCCATGCTCGGTCAGTACTCGCCGCTTATAATCAACACTTCCATTAAGTTCCATTGGAGACCAGGGACCACCAGAGACACCTCTCAAATTGCTGGTCCAGTCCACATCGCCAATAATTAACACTTCCATTCAGTTCCATTACCTATGTTTAGTTAGAGTATACGCCACCTGGGAGATTTCTTTATGCACTTGTCAGTGAACACCATAAATGGAGTACCATAAACATCGATGTACATACGAGTACTAAAGGATGGTCACCGAGCACAGAGAAAAACGAACCTTTGTTTCTACAATCAGTGGTTAACAACATTTTTATATTGTGTTCCATGAATTATGGCAATTATGTATTGCCCAAATATAATGCAGCCTTTTTTATATAAATCTATGTAACAAAATAATTTAAATAATACCTATTTCAATAAAAAAAGGCATTTTTGAACTTGGAAATAATCACCCCTTCTGTCGAATACCATTTCAGTATAAAAAATAACATACTACAAGCGACTCCCAAGTCTCTTAGTCTGTTTAAATATTAGTACATTACGCACCTAGGCCAGTAAAATAAAAAATGTCTCAGATCACATGTAATTGTCGTCCGAGGCGAAGCCGAGGTTGACAAAAATGTGATCTGAGGCTTTTTTATTTTACTGGCCGAGGTCAGTATTCTATTTTTCTGTTCGACGAAGCCAGAAAGCGGAAATTTCATTTAGCGAAGCGGCCACAAAGTTGGCGCTTTCTGGCCGGAGGACGGAAAAGTTACTTATCTATATTGTAATCAGTATTAATTAAACGTAAAGATATAGAAGTAACATGTCTGATTTATGTATTTTAGGTATCTGTAATGTATATAAAATTTGTCTATACTCCTTTACTAATATAATAAAGAGGAAAGGTTTGTTTGTTTGGATTGAATAGGCTCCAAAACGGCTGGACTGATTTGAAAAATTCTTTCACTGTTGGGAAGCTACGTTCACCCTGAGTGACATAGGCTATAGAAAAAAAAATTAGGGATCCGTGCAACGCCGGAACAAACCGCTAGTTGTTTATATGGTACGTTATAGATTTCTTAAATTGCAGGTCTTGGCGATATCGTGATGCCGGGATTGCTGCTGTGCTTCGTGCTGCGCTACGACGCGTACAAGAAGGCGACGCTCGTGTGCCAAATGGGACAGGTGCCCGGCCCTCGGTCTATGGTCAGTATACAAATAAATCCAAGGCCAAGTGCGAGCCGGACTCGCGCACTAAGGGTTCCGTACCATCTATAAAAACGGCGAAATAATCGTGTCTGTTTTATATTTATATCTAAATTGTAAAACCCTATGTCTAACTACAATTTGTTCATTTATGATGCTATAAAACTTCTATTTATATTATGATTCCGTACACAAAGGGGACCCGATTACTGTGACTGCTGTCGGTCTGCCCGTCTGGTTGTATATTTTAAATTGTGATAGTTAATCAGTTGAAATTTTCACCAGTGAAAAATCAGTTGAAGTTTATTTCTGTTAAACAGAACAAATAAGGGGAGCTCGTAAACAACAGACATGTTTTTTTCCCGTTTTTATAGATAATATTTTCCCCGTTTTTTACACATTTTCCACTGTTTCTTCGCTCCTATTGGTCGCAGCGTGATGTTATATAGCCTAAAGCCTTCCTCGATAAATGGTCTATCCAACTAAAAAAACAATTTTTGAAGTCGAACCAGTAGTTCCTGAGATTAGCGCGTTCAAACATACAAACAAACTCTTCAGCTTTATAATATTAGTATAGATTGTACGGAACCATTCGTACGCGACTTCGACTTGCACTTGGCTGGTTTTTTATTAATTAATTTTTTTTTGGTACTAATTGGTAATGTGATGGTGCAGGGCTCCCGGCTGACGTACTTCCACTGCTCGCTGCTGGGGTACTTCCTGGGGCTGGTGACGGCGACGGTGTCGGCGGAGGTGTTCAAGGCGGCCCAGCCGGCGCTGCTCTACCTCGTACCCTTCACGCTGCTGCCGCTGCTCACCATGGCGTACGTCAAGGTATGTAGAGTGAAGTACTCTTACTTCACTCATCATCCTCTAATGAAGATACTTGGCTCGGGGCACCTGGAGCCTGAAGACTTCGGGGCGTTACGAAAGGGAGACATAATACTGTTATAGCTTGGAGTAGGCTAACTCTGTATTTCAGTCTGAACCCGATATCTGTGAATCCCAGATATCTTTATTTGTATTAACGAAATGTTGAATGGTTACCGGCGGTCATAGTTAATTAACAAGAGACAAATCACAAACACTAACGCATGTAAAATCTTATTTTCTAATAGTTTTCTGTTTGGATTTATGCTTTCTATATGAAGTTCTCTATAGATTTTACTGCGAAGAATTTAATGGTGTGCATAATTCAAAACTGCAGGTTTTCGAGTTGGCTCCCTTTAGATCCAGGTGTGCGCTATTATACTATTTTAATATTTCAGGGTGACCTTAGAAGAATGTGGAGCGAGCCGTTCATAGCGCCGCCGAGCGGCAAGAGCGGCGCGGACTTCGACGTGTGACTCCACAGCGGCGACTGGACCACTGCTCTACAAATACAACTAGTGACAAACACACACACACACCATCCCTTCATACTTGTCCAAACTAGTGAACGTGATTAAAACCTACTGTTTTCTCGCATTTTATAAAATTGACAACGTGAAAGGCGATATTGTGAAAATATATACTTAGAAGTTTTAATCTTCTTTAATATTTTGGACAAGTAAAAATTAATATTTTACAAACGCCTCTGTAATATATACAGAGAATGAACGTTGAATACCCCAGTTAATTGTGTTTCTGATATATCCGTTACGAAATTCCACCGAATGAACATTTTTTTTATTTGAACATAGATCGCTGACAGCTTGGGTTCTGAGTTTAGATGGGCAGAATTTAAATAACTTGTCGTTATTACTCTAATTATTCCTCTAGGAAATTGTGAAACTACAAGTATTTTACAAGTTTAAGTATAAAACTTTTTCCTAGTAGTAAAAATACTGTGAATGTCAATAAAATGCAATACGGGAATGTCAACTAGAACAATTAACCCTCCAGAATCCAGTGTTTTGTCAAATTCTCAGGCTTGTTCAAAATCTACTGAGAACTACCCTACTTTAGCTCAGAGCGCAAGACGATTTCAGACTATAATGTAGAGTAATCGTGCACGCACCGTTTATGTGAAGTGAATTGACGAGGTATAGGATAAATACATACTATAAGGTATATGTTAGGAATGTTAGGATAGACGATACGCTTCGTTTCTTATAAATTATCTCTTAGTTGTTCGGGAAGTTACAGCACAGGGTAACTTTTAAGACCTCTTTTTGTGTAAATTATGCTAAGATTCACAGGACCAGTACGAAAATATTTTCAGCGATTATCTGAATTTATTTGGTTTACTACTACACTAAATAATATTATGTATAATTTTTCTATGTGAATAATAGTTATAACGTATGAAGTGCAACATGATTAGCGTGTTTCACAATGCCCAGGTAGGTTTCGAGTTAGCTAATTGCAAGTTTTCTAACAAATATAAATATGGGTGATTCCACGGGGGTTTCAACCGCCGTCAGTCCGTTGTCCTGAATATTGAAGAAATGAGCTACAACAAGAATTACGTTTTGATGCGATGACATACTGCGCTCGCACTTGTCGTCAAAATTAATAGAGTTTAAATCTTATTGTAGCTTAATTCTTCAATATTTATGGCAAGGGACTGACGGCGGTTGAAGCGCCCGTGGAATCACCCATATAAGAAAGTAATAATATCCGGTGGATAATTTATTACATACTTGACTATTGAAAGATGTTTTTACTTGTTTACTAGAAATAGATAATAGCTTCATCGAGACTAACTTGGACATTGGCAAACAGTCCCATCCATGGACCTAAACAGTCAAACACAATTATACGCTTATTACATGAACAAAATACAGAAAGAACTCATTATTACATAGTACGTTCTTTGGTCATACTATGCACTGGCTTTATGAATTAAAGGATGACTACAAACATCAGAAATACTCAATCTTAGCATTTGCAAGTTTTCTTTTATCAATGAATAAAGTTCGGGTTGTTGTGAATGAATGGTGCCAAAACAGCGAATACCAACGCCAAATGACGCGCCCGAGAGTATAACTGCGTAATTGATTGTTAAATATAATATTAGTTTATAGATATAAACTTATTACATATGATTTGCACGTAAAGTCAAAGATCTCTATATGAATCTCGTACGCTGTACCTATGTTTTATATTGTGTACTAATATACCTACATTGGAGCGTAAAATTGTTTGCGGAAATGTTTATAGTTTTATAAAAGCCGGAGTCATTGTTTTCGTTTACTGCGATCAAACTTTGTTGTCACTGCCTTAGACTGATGTTTTCATTAAAGTTTTAGGATTTTCTATGTGTTAAAGAGGAGTATTAAAGTAAATTTTAGATATAAGATACTAATGTTGTTATAACGAAACAACTGCGTTGTTGTAAATTATTTCATTGACTTTAATTAACGATGTTATGTAAGACACTACATCATAAGATATAATATACTGCTATGTGTGATTTGATTTTATAATAACCTTTTACAACTATTTTTGATTTTCTAGTAGAAGTTTACTAGTAGACTATTGTTTAGGTTATATGTGGAAGTGAACATTGAACAGTATTTTCCAGATAATGACAAAAAGTGATATAATTTATTGAGGCTTGATATGTATTGAAAGTCAGAATCTTAAATCATCAATTATATATTTAATAGATTTGGTGTTATTGTAAAATGACTAATTAATTGTTTTTACGGAATGTTTGAAAAGTAACAATGTTTTGTCTTATGTAAGTGTAATCAAATAATTTTGGTGCATTTTTAGATTATTGTGTATAGAATCATGAAAGGTTTCCATTGATGTACATACAAACATTATAATCGTGTAAGATCGATGTTGTAACATGGTAAGCATCACATCTCGTCGTTATCACTCTACAATATGTAAATATTGCCCACATTGACATTCAGTATCCAAAAAAATGGGAAATGCATTTAATATTTTTATATGTATTTGTCCAATGATTAAAAGCAATACTTAATAAAAATATTAGATGAAATGGTACAAATTTGTTTTATTTATGTATTCCCTTGACTAGGTGCATGCAGTGAGTAAGGAAGCCCAGGATATGTAGTGCCTACCTCATCGAGAATAGAATGCAAACTCTTGCTTATAACCAGATTTTAAAGGATCTAAAAAATATGCTTAATCAAATCCTAAAGACCCCAAGTGTTAACACAACCCTTATTTAGGCAATTTTAAAATCTAGTTTTGTAGGCCTATTAATCAATTCTTATTGTCATTTCACCAAATAATGTGTTTCACTTATTCTTTGAACTAAATTATAGATACAATCCTCTAATGAAGGTATGACTAAGATTCTAAACTAACATATTATTATGTCATGACGTTTTGTTGATGTGATGTGTAAAGGTAGTTATATTATTCCGTAATGAAAAAAAAAAAACAATTATAAAATATCTATTTATTAGCTTCAACCTCTTTGTTGGTATCCCTCTTCTGAATAAACCTCAGTTGCTTCTTCCTCATTCTCTTCAGTTTGGCTGTGTTGGTAATCACCTGGACAACTTCGGCCTTAGCTTTGTTTTCAGCTGATCGCTTTATATTTTCTCGTCTTCTCTCTTTCCTAGCAAGTTCTTTCTGCTGTAATTCTTCTTGAACTTGTCTAGATAGTTCTTTAGTCCTTTTTAATTCTATACGCAACGCAGTCTTTTTCTGGAAATCTTGCGTAAGTCCTTTTGTTTTATTTATTGTAGCAAACCTGAGGATAATTTATGTGTTAATTTTAGTTAATAATAAAATATGCATGAATCAACTACAAGAATATTAGTGTTACCTTTCTTTCTTCGTTTTCCAAAACCTTCCTGACTTAGGCTTTCCTCTGATTTCATCTAAATTGCCCTTAATATTTTTGGGCTTTACATTTGTTTCTTCTGTTGCAGCACTCTGGGTTTCCTCTTGACCTTTCTTAATATTATTAACTATCGATAATATTTTTTCATCTACTTTACCCGTCATACTGTTAACTGTTAATATTTTGATCTATTTTAATTATTCGCGACGTTCTATTAACTTCAATTAAAGTAGCAAAATACACGTGGGAACTGGGAAAACATTTGACAATTGACATGACATTAGTCTTTGTCAAATCAAAAAACTATTTTAGATTAGTTGAAAAACGCATGGAACTGTTGATGAAGTTATGTTGGCTAGCTTGAATATTATTTCAGTTTATGTCTTATGTCTATGATCAAATGTTACAACCTGGTAACAACCATGTAACAACACTATGCTATGCAGTAATCTTTACCCACACCCACAGATTAGAAACCATCACAAATGATTCATGTCAGGTCAGTACAGTGTAGTGATTTTGAGTTCATAATAAGTGATAATAGTTTATAATATATTCTCTAATTTGTATTTATTTTCGTCAACAGTGTCGTTACACCTTGATGAACGTGTGGTCAAGACGTGACCGGCGTACTAACTAAAAACACGAAAGGGGAGCTGAGTAATAGCCGAATTTCTATCAAGGAAAACTAGTCGGATTTCCTGCTGAAATGCCTGTAAGTAGTCCGTAAATAAGTGTCATTTTATTCTTATAGCTGCATGGTGCTTAACTATAATGTACAAATAATAATTCGCAGGCTTATCATTCAACACTGACCGAGTATAGCCAATCATTTGGCAATCTCGCCCTCCTACCGCTACGTACTACGTCTAGGGGGCCTGCGCCCAATAATCCGAAGTTAGAACTTGATATCATAGATGAAGCACTTAACTATTTCAAAGCAAATGTGTTCTTCCGGTTTTATGAGATAAAGGTATGTTTATGTCTGTTACAAATAACATAGACATTTATTAGGTACTAAGTGTATAATTGGTGTTATTCTTTTTGTTTTCAGTCTGATTCAGACAGAGTCCTCATATACCTGACTCTATACATCTCTGAATGTCTGAAGCGCTTACAGAAGTGCTCTAATAAGGGTCAGGGGCAACAAGAGATGTACATGCTAGCAATATCTAAGTTTGACATACCAGGAGAGCCAGGCTTCCCTCTGAACTCAGTGTATGCTAAACCCTCAAGCCCTCAAGAGGCTGGTAAGAATCATTTCATATTTTACATATAGCACCATTTGTGGGAGAAAGGTTACACTATCCTATATACTTGGAGTCGAGGTTGGGCTGCAATATACATTATTCATTAAAGTACATTATATTTATATTATCAAAGTTTGTATTGATCATTTACCAAAGCTCAGCAGGATAGTATAGCTAGAATAAATTCTGTACAAGTCATATAATATGTATATGTTATAGGCAATGTGTATAATCCAGCATTGTATAGAATACCTAGGCATTGTATACATTGCCTAAAACGTTCAGGCAATGTGTATAATACGATTCATTTCATACATTGCCTAGGTATTGTATAAAATGCCCGAAGCGCATCAGGCAATGTGTATACTAAAAAAACGCGTTACATACATTACCTATGCGTCAACCGGCATTCTATACAATGCCTAGGTATTCCATACATTTCCTAGGTAAAGTGTAAAATAGTTTGCACATTCAATATCATTTCACACATTGCCTGGACGACCCCGGCATTCTATACAATACCTAGGAAATGTATAGAATGCCTGCATTATACACATTGCCTATAACATATATACAACTTCTTTCTTTCTTAAATGGTGCACTATATGTAGTTTCGAGTTGTATTTGTAGATAATCAAACTGTTTTAAATTGTTACAATGTCAGTATTTCACAGTTTCTTAAATCAATTGTATGATTCCAGATTTAATGAGACAGTATTTGCAGCAATTGAGACATGAAACTGGTGCCAGGGTGTGTGAAAAGGTAAAATGACAACATTTAGATGTAATTTTTATTTTTTTTTATTATAGAGTTCTAAAATGAAAAATATTTCCTTATAGGTATTTGCTACTGAAGATGGCAAGCCCAGCAAGTGGTGGCTCTGTTTTGCCAAAAGGAAATTCATGGACAAGAGTCTCTCTGGACCCGGACAGTAAAAAATATATCCAAATTGTATAAATTCATTTATTATAAGCATTTATTTTACTCTTTACAGTCATGATTCTTGTGCATGTTATATACTGTACAAAATAATAAACACTTTAATTTATATACTTAAGAGTGCTCCTTTGCTCGGCGCTTCCATACAAAACGTAATTCCTCATTCTTTCAAGAATTTTGAATTAAACATTATTATTTTTTTCTGCAATTATGATCGGATATGGCATAGCTAGGTCTAACTTTCGTTATTTTTATTAGATTATGTAAGATATTACAATCAGAGATGATATTAGATTCGTAATTTTACACGAAAAATAGACACATTTTCAGAGGACTTGTTCGCATACATTTAAAGATTTTCATAAAGATTTCAAAAGATAGAAACATCGGAAATATCCTCAAGATTGAAAATAAACCATAACTACAGTATTAATATCACAATCAATAATTTACAAGGGGAATTCGTACTTTCGAAATAATTTCTAATGAAATGGCGATATTAGAAAATACTAATTTCACGCAAGTTTTGTTTTGCGTTTGTGTGCGTGCCCGAATTATTCCGACGGCCGCCGAACGTTTTGACAAGAACAAAGGTCAAAGACGAATTGCCAGTCGGTCATAGACTGTCATTGTGCAGATTTTTTGACGTTACGTTTACTTATTAATAATTAATTCTTAAATAATAGTAACTAAAACAACCACGGCTAGATTAACGGACTTCTGAATTATTATAAAGTGAATTGGTTTTATTGCGACGATCTTATATACCTACTTATCTACCTACGACGACTGTGTGACAGCGGACTTGGAATTACATTTCATTACGATTGTTCATTATGCGTAAGTACTAATATCAATTTATATTAAGTATTATTATTTATTAACAGTTGGAATAGGTACCTATCTAGATATACTTTATACTTAATCACTCGAAGCGATCATGTATTTTCATTACTTTTCAAATACTTACTTTGTCTTTAAGTATCTTTCACTCGATACTCGAACGTCTACATGTACTTATATGTAATATCATATAATATATTCAGTAGAAAGTGAAAATTTAACGGCGTGGATTTTTTTTCACAGCAAATCCTAGAAAATCTAGTAAAACGAGGCTTTGGCTATCAGCTCGTCGTAAAAAACTAAGCGCATGGATTTACAAGAAACGAAACTGTGAGCACTCATTTTATAATTCACATAATGTGCAATCAATCAATAAGTCATAGCGAAGTTTATAATTATGTTGTAAATTAAATTTACTATGGTGAATTAAAAAAAATTGATTATGTAGGTATCTCATAGTTACTGTTTGTACAAAAATACTATTAAGCACAGTCTAGTAGCATTAGATAAATATAATTTGTTGGAATGAAACAACTATTAACGGATTTAACTCGCGTATTTGCGTATTTTTATTTTATATTTGCTGACGTTTCGGATTCTTTACAGTTTCCATAATCATTTGTTGTTTTTTTGTAGGATCGGGATAGCGGAACAAACTTTACAAGAAGTTAAAAGTCATGAAATTGATCATGCCGCAACAGAAAGGTGATTCTGTTCTGTTCGGGTGGACTATGAATGTGATCTCTCTTATATAATTATAGGAATAGATCGTTATTCCTATTGTTTTTTTTTTGAATAAAAATATTTTTTTTTGACAAAGAAATTTTATGGGTATCTATATTCAATAATATTCATACATGGTGCTAACTACGTTTCAAGGTTGATTATTGTTTGGTGTAGGCACTCCATTGAAATGCTACATTTTTGGGGTTAGCTTGCATTTGTCAAAGGCCTCAATTTTATTTTTTACTACCTAGCGATTCGCCCCAGCTTCTCTCGGATCCCTGTTTTTTTTATTTTCTATAGCCTATTACTTGTGTCAATTAACTTTTAGTCTTAATAGATCCATAAATATAAAACTTAAAAAATAAAAATAATAGGTTATCGAAAATCCATGAAAATTTGAGAAATAAATACAACTCCACGATATTATATCTAACTTTCTTCCAATCATTTTACAAACCCCCACAAAAGGTAACTTATCTATGGAGCAATCACTTTTTATATACGTATACTAAGCTATCAGATTATTAAGTCAATACAATAATAATGTCTGTATTTTCTTTGGCGCAAAATTGATATAAATAATTATATACTTACCTATCCATTGCCAATTTATATAATTACTAGCTTCTGCCCGCGACTTCGTCCGCGTGGAACTCCTCCTTTTTTGAAGTCGGTTAAAAAGTAGCCTATGTGTTATTCTGATGTATAAGCTATATTGTGGTAAAGTTTCATTCAAATCCATTCAGTAGTTTTTGCGTGAAAGAGTAACAAACATCCATACATCCATACTTACAAACTTTCGCCTTTATAGTAGTAGTAGGATTTCTTATCCCCAAATTTTTGCTGAACCCGATTATGATGATAATGTAGCTTTCGAATGGTGAAAGAATATTTAAAAACGGTCCAGTAGTTTTTGAGCCTATTCATTACAACCAAACAAACAAAGTTTTCCTCTTTATAATATATCATTATTAAGTATAGTATAGATTGGTATTATCAATATTTCCTTTTCATTTATGGCCAGCCAGGGGTGTTACAAGATGTCTCGGTTCTATGTATATCTGTATAATAGCTTCTGCCCGCGACTTCGTCTACGCTCGATGAGTAGGTAGGTACCAACTTTACACAATATCGTTATAAAATATAGCTTAAGTATATATTTTTCTAATGTATAAGCTATATTATTGTAATGTTTCAACAAAATCCATTCAGTAGGTACCTAGTTTTTACTTGAAAGATAAACAAACATACCCTAAGGTACCTAAAATTTTTACATACCTACATTCATCCATCTATTCATAAGATTGTTACTACGGTAGGTACTAGGTAGGTACCTACTATAATATTTTGCTTATAGGTATTCGACCTGATGCTCTAGTGGATAGTAGGTAGGTACTCCTGGTTTGAATTCATCACCTTCTGGTAAGTACCTAACGTAAATATTCCAAGTGAATACCTACCTGCCTATTTTCAATTTTTACCCGTTTTAGTTAAACCAGAGGACTCGTCGAACTTTGTGCAGTGTTCTAAGAAAGTAAATTGTCTTTATATTATTTTAAGTTAAACATTATAATAATGGTAACAAGCAGAATTCCTATATAGGTATGTATATATATTTATATGTAGGTATTATGTTTACTCTACGTAAATATTTTCTTAATCCAAAAACGTACCTATTTACTTGACTTCGACCCAACCAAAATAAGGTACGGAAGTAGGCATTTCATTTAAATTCAAATAAATTTTGCAAAGACTCGCTGTCACACACACACTAGCATGAATATTGGTTACGACGTTCCCTCTCGCTCGCGCGCCCGAAGGCGGCTGACCGATGCAAGCGAAATTGACCCTTCGTTTTCTAAACCTGAGAATCCATAGCCAACTTCGCGGTACAAAAAGGTGCACTCTTAAGAATGTTTTTTTTACAATTGCTCTATAATCAAATGTTAATGCAATAAATAAATATATACATTTTTGTCATTTACATTTCCTTAATGCTATGAGAGTTAGGCATAGATATGACAAAATAGCCAACTTGTTCCATGATTTTAACTTACAAGTCTATAAATGTCCTAATAAAGTATATGTCTAAAAATACTGAGTGTTACTAGTTCAGTCCATATTCTTTGATGAGTTGGCCTGCAATAACCAGTCTTTGTATTTCAGAGGTACCTTCATATATCTCAGTGATTCTGGCATCACGGTAGTGTCTTTCTGCAGGCATGTCAGACACATATCCCATGCCTCCAAGAATCTGTAAAAAAAAAAACAAGATATAAATAGTTAGTCACAACGCGAATTTTGACGAGGTCAGAGTATTAATAATTAAAAAAATTATGAAATCCATGTTAAAAATTTTCACAAAATAAAACTTTCCTTACCTGTATACACTGATGAGACAAAAATGTAGCTGCCTCTGATGCTGCCAACTTAGCCATAGCAGCTTCTTTTGTATATGGCATTTTATTGTCTTTCAGCCATGCAGCTCGCCAAGTTAACAACCTTGCAGACTCTAGCTGCAATCCCATGTCTGCCAACTTGTTCTGGATAGCTTGCAACTTCATTATGGGCTTACCAAAAGCCATTCGTTTTGATGCATACTCTATGGCTACATCTAAAGATGCCTGGAAGTATAATATAAAAAAAGGTTTTTTTGATGATAAGAAGATAGACTTAATTTATTTGTAGGTATAGATTGGGAATAATCATATTTACAGGTTCATCTAGTACTAGAGGCTTACAGAGGATATATTTTTTTACCTAATTAAAATTTTAGTAGTACCAATCCAAAATGTATTGGATTATTTAACCATTATTTTTTGTATATTTACCTGGGCAATGCCTAAAGCTTGTGAAGCAATACCAATTCTGCCAGCATCAAGTGTCATCATGGCAATTTTAAATCCAAGTCCCGGCTCTCCTAATATATTTTCCTTTGGGATCTCACAGTCTTCAAACATCAAGGTACAAGTAGAAGAACCTCTTATACCAAGCTTGTCTTCTTTCTTTCCTAATTCTAAGCCTTTTATGGGTTTTGGTATAATAAATGCTGATATTCCTTTATGCTTTAGACTCTTGTCTGTGGTTGCGAATACAACTGAGGCTTTGCTTTCATAGCCATTAGTTATCCAGCATTTAGCACCGTTTAAGACCCATTTATTACCACCATCTTTGGCTGTAGTTGATGCTGCACCAGCATCTGAGCCATTTCCTGGTTCAGAGAGAGCAAAACATCCCACAGAGTCACCTAGAAAATATAAATTTTTCATATAAACTATTTATTGTGCAACAAAATATTCATAAGGTATACATAAAACATTTTACAATCAATTTATTATTAAATTAATAGTTACAATAGTATAATTTACCTTATCTAATCTGAACACATTATTGATCAATTTCCATGGCAAATAGGGAACCATGAAAAATACCTACCATTACAAAACGGCGTGACGAATTCCTTTTTCTGCTTATCGTTTCCCCAGTTAACTACTGGTCCGAGGTACAACGAATTATTTACTGACATAATAACACCAGCTGATGCACAACCGCGTGATATTTCCTCTAATGCTATGGCATATGCCAAGTAATCCAACCCAGCGCCGCCCAGTTCCTCTGGAGTCGCGATGGCCATGAGTCCTAGATCTCCCATCTTCTTAATAGCGTCTCCCGGATACAAATGCTCTCGATCATATTTTGCTGCATTAGGTTTCAGTTCACCTTCAGCGAAGTCCCGACAGGTTTTATACAGCATTTGGTATGTATCAGACAACGCTGATAAAGATGCTATACATCTTGAATGTTGTAAAGGCGCTGGTGCTGTTACATGAAAACAAAAAGTTTGGAGAGTAGGTATTTACAACCATATCATTAACGAAGATTTCAGACAGCAGTACAAGTGAACCTTGTATTAATATTGGAACTTACCAAAAACCCGAACAGTTTTTGTCAGAGTCTTCAACATTTTAATGATACTAATTTTAATAATAATAAACTAAAAAAAAGTTAATAAAAACAAAAATAACAAGAGTACTTTGAACTTTGTAGAGCTGCCAGACAGGACATATAGCAAAGAGGGATGCAAACGATACATCGATGTTTTAAAACATCGATGTATCGTTCATAAACATCGATGTTAAAACATCGATGTTGAACTACAAGAAAACATCGATACATCGTTCATTAACAACGATGTTTTATGAACGATGTTCACGCCATTCTTCTTTTCCAGTGTTGCGAACTTAGTGGATTTTCCACTAAAACTGGTGGTTTTAACCTCCCATTTAGTGGCGAAATATTGCTTTTAATAGCTGGTGGATTTTTCTAGTGATTTTGTAAAATTTAATTTCAATTACAAAAAAAAAATCGTATATTTTCCTTAATTTTCAAGGGTGTTTACTTTTATTGCGTTTTACTACTTTTCATATCCTAGTACGTTATGGATTTATCATTTAATTTTAAAGTAACCAATTGTTTGACATTGTCAGTAATTATGATTACCAAAATGAATCTAAATTGATTATCAATATTTTTTATAAGGAAAACCCTTTTTCTGTATCTCAAGGCTGTATTTGCTGACCCTGCTAGTAATTAAAGAAAACATCGAAAAAACATCGATGTATCGTTCTAAAACGTCGATGTTTTTAACATCGATGTTGGACTTTAAAAAACATCGATGTTACAGTATCGATGTTTTTTATGAACGATGTTGCATCCCTAATAGCAAAAGCACATAATATTGACAGAAAATAACCAGCAGTTAAGAATAGGGTTGCCTTAGAGTGTATACAGATGGACAAATAACCTGGTCGATAAGGACAGTTGATTTGAAATGCGTAAAACTAACCACCGTATCGTTTACTACTTGGGATATGTTTATAATTTAGGATTTCTTTTATTCACTTTAAAATTATGTTATTTAAATTAATTTACTAAATTTACTTTGCAAACAAAATCAACATTGCACAGAAAAAAATATGCATGGCAGCACTACATCTGTCAATTTTAATCAGTCCAGTTTATGTCAAACAAAAACATCTCGATAACACGAAAAAAATAACAAGTTACAATGATAAAATGGAGATATTTTTAAGATTTGTTCCAACAAATCCACTAAGAATAACAGCTTCTAGAATTCTACTTACCCATGTAGCTCATTACACAAGGTGACTTAAATTAATTAATCGTGTTTTCCATGGATTCAGGGATTACGTACATAACCTCTTAATTTAAAATTTTAGATTGGCTGAAGTCGGAAAACTCGAGTCACCGAAAACGTCGGGCAAATACGATACCGGGCAGTTAATCTTGCATAAGGTTTTTGGGTACAGAGGTGTAATTTTATTTCCATGGCTGGCCAGAGTGTATGACAGGGATGCGTCAAACAAAAAAGAAAACCCGGAGGCTATATCAGCTGGGGAAACCTCTGGGGATACTCTTTCGAACGTTGGCAAGGAGGTCAAAGGCAGAACTCATACATTCTATCAAGTTCTCATAGACACAAGAGATGCCCCTTACATAGTAAGTGTCTTATGATAATTATATGTGACTTTAAGATACAAATCTAGGGTAAACTGTTTTGTAACTGTCCACTTTGTGCAGTTATATTGCATTTTAAACTAGTAATTTTTCCAATTGCAATACCTATCTACTGGAAGTTATTGATAATTTACCCTACTGCATGGCTTTCATACCTTTTACTTCCTGAACTTAGGTCAAATGCCATCCACCCTGAATTAAATATTTTATGTATTTTATTATATTTTTCTTTATAAAATTTTATATACACTATCTTTAAACCTTTTCCATACAATACAGGGTGTTTATATGCTATAAGAGATATTATTGGTCTTTGGCTTATGATTATGGTGTTAAAATGTAAATGGTAATTTTTGGCCGTGCAATCAAACATCGATATGAGACCAGAGTGGAAAAAGAAGGTACCAAAATCATGTCAAGATTATATCAATTGAATAACAAGTTTAACAGTGGTGCTTTTGTCTAGGGATGGGCCATCCTTGGAAATATTCTCTAAAGAGAATATCCCCATACATAATTGGAAAATTTACAAGAATGGTCAATTCCTATTTGTGTCAATGTGATTTTGCTCATGATTGTTAGAAATAGAGTAATTTGCCTGCACATTTAGCAATAATCATTTAAATTGCATTATTTTAATAACATGATGTGATTGTTTCATCATTTATTTGATAGGTTTTGCAAACATTATACTTACCATAAACCTATCAGATATATTTGCCAGCATTTTTTTCTGTTTAGTGAGCTTATGCATTTTTCTGTACCTGACAATGCATTTCATTATGCCAAAATTTCATATTTCAAAGTTGTAATAACTCGTCAAGAACAATATAACAATTTACATATTAAGTTGGTACTTCTGTTTTTATAAAATATTATTTAAAAACTAAACATTTCAAGAACTTTTTACTTCCCATTTTAATAGATGTCCAAGTTGATGATTATCTCTCATTGAAATAATGTTTTATATACAAAGAGATTACCCGTTTAAAACAAAACCTAGCTCAAATAGATTCTCCAATCACTGTGGGAATCCATTTATACAAAGACCAGAATAAGTCTTGAGGACTGTATAAAACAATATCCATACCACATGGCAAGGAGCAAGGGCGTGCATTCCATACAGGCACAGTGTCACTAATGTATGGAGTGCCTACCCTGACGCCTTACTTACACTCCCCTCACTGCACGTGCCTAGCAAGAGTCAACTTGATTATACATTATTGCAGCGAGCTCAAACGGAAGCGGTGACGTTCCTCGGCAACCAGGAGTCAAGTCGCAGTCTGTACGCGATCCCTGGGCTGGACTATGTGGCGCATGACGACATCATACCATACTCGTCCGTGGAGCGCGTGCCGCTTCAGCATGAACTGTTTGACAAGTTTCTCATGCACAACCCAGATAAAGGTATTTACAATTGGTGTAACTGCAGGATGCCTTGCAGTCCTCCACCTACATATTCTCTAAGATTCCACACTATCCCTACTAATATTATAAATGCGAAAGTAACTCTGTCTGTCTGTCTGTCTGTCTGTTACGCTGGTACAAAAAAAGTCTGGAGCCTGAGAAAGGACATAGGCTACTTTTTAACCGACTGCAAAAAAGGAGGAGTTCCACGCGGACGAAGTCGCGGGCAGAAGCTAGTTTATTATATAAACAATGGTGGTAGTTAGGTTCCAGTCTGAACGTAAAAGAAGGTACCTAGAGAAACCACTCTGTCACCTACACCCAGGTTAGTGCATGTGCTTTGTCCTATAATTTTGATACATAATAGTATTCTAGCGACTTCAGGTTTTCAAACCAATGTGAAGAGGTTCTTCTATTCTACTGAAGTTTATCATCCCTTCCTTGTGAATCTCGGATTCAGGGATGACATAGGATATCGAAGAAGGTTTAAAGTTAAATGACGATGGAAATAGCTATGCTCAGCCTTCGGGAGTGCCCATGTCTGATCAATCAAAATTGACTACATGAATACATAGTAAAGTGTTGATAGTACATGGGTCTAAAATATAAATTAGGAAATTTTTATATATCCATGCATTGTTAAGACGGACAGTTAGTAAATTATAAATTCAAGAATAATATAATATGTGCGTTAAGCCATGTACAAACCCCATTCTCTCAAGCACAGTGTAATATGTAGTGTCAGTACGCAAAAGACTAGGGAGTGCATGAAAGTTGTGTAATTGGCTAGGTGGAAAACCCATTCTCTCAAGCACAGTGTAATATGTAGTGTCAGTAAGAAAAGTATGCATGGATATTTCAGACCCTCCATTCATAGCTCAAGAAACGTTGCGCGCGTGGCAGAAGAAGAACCACCCCTGGCTGGAGCTGAGCGACGTCCACCGAGAGACCACCGAGGGCGTGCGCGTTACTGTCATACCGTTCTATATGGGCAGCCGGGAGAGTCAGAACTCAGCGGTTTATTGGGTGAGTGAAGAGGCTGACAATATTAGGATGTACTATCAACTGTGCTGGCGATGTTACACCTTTAAGGCAATAATCGCTTGAACGACCCTGGTACCTGGCGGCTGTGTGTGAAGCAACAAGTGCAAGCAATTTTTTTCTAAAATGGCGTACCCTTCCCTTGACCTTGACCTTCTTGGGTAATATAATATTGTCGTATATCAGATTTGTATTATAAGGAAATCTTAAGTACCTATTCGGAAATGTAGACTCTCGAGTCTCGAGTTGGGGCATTCCAATATTAAATATCGCCGATGATACTGCAAATCCGCGTAATTTTTCTAAATTATGTTTTAGTGATATTAGATAAAATAACATAAAAATATATTGAATTTTAATGCTTTTCTGTAAAATTTGCTACAAGTCACTACGTGGCCAGTATCCATTACATATGGAAGTAGGTATGCAATTTAAAACTAACTTATGTCTTAAAATAAGGTTGACATTGGTGCAATAATAACTTCCCATATTTGTAGCAGAGAATGCAGCCGAGAGGCACGCCGAATTGAGAGACATAATATAAGAATAGAATGTCTAAACCATAGAGATATTAGACTAGAGTAGGTGAGCCATAGGACTGTCTATAAGTGGAAGCGTATCACGGTAAAGAGAGACAGAAACTCTAAATAGAGGCACTGTCCTTGTCTTGCCGCATGCGCAATGGCAACATGCTGCGCGCCGTCCGTTGCTATGGTACCGTTGACGTCGCAATCAAATTTCTCACTTATGTTTATTATCGATATTATTAAAAATAAAATATAAAAAACAAAGATGGTAATTGCGTGCATTTTGTGCAAAAAGGAATCGACTTTCCTGAACGAAGGTCGTAGCTTTCACAAGTAAGTGGATAAAAAGCTAGTAGTATATAAAATAAAATATCTTTTTTGACATAAGTTTGCGGACGGGTCAGTACAATACTGGAGGCGAATCGTTTACTGCGCATGCGTCATCAGACAAGGACGCGACCACTATTCAAATGCTCTTTCTCTTTCTACCATTATAACGCGTTTCTGGCTGGCTCACCTTCTCTAGTCTAATATCTCTATGGTCTAAACATGCAACACCAAAATTGTAGAAAAAATAATATGATGTTATTCGACAGTGGCGTTACTGCATACGCCTAGAGAACCTCGGTCCGAAGGCGGTGCAGCTGCGGGAGCGGCACTGGCGCATATTCTCCCTGAGCGGCACGCTGGAGACGGTGCGCGGCCGCGGCGTGGTGGGGCAGGAGCCCGTGCTCGCCCGCCACGCGCCCGCCTTCCAGTACAGCAGCCACGTCAGCCTGCAGGCGCCTAGCGGGCACATGTGGTGAGTTGACAACACTGATCATCAGAGATCGCAATAGGTAGTGCCTATTTACCTAAACTTGGCGGGAGGAGATGACTAAGAGTGGTTACAACCACCAAAAATATTATTTATTTTTATTGAACGCGGGATTTCCCGGGATTTATAAGAATACATAATCGATATAGATTCACACTCAGGGTGTAATGGTTAATGAAATGTAATTGTTTAATGCCGAAACTTACGTTGAGAACTCAAAAGGTGACTCATACGAGTAATCCGTCAGGCATAGAAATATAAACATTTTCTATATTCCTCAAAAGGATTAATACGTTTTATTTTCCCGCGTTCAATAAAAATAAATAATATTTTTGGTGGTTGTAACCACTCTTAGTCATCTCCTCCCGCCAAGTTTAGGTAAATAGGCACTACCTATTGCGATCTCTGCTGATCATACAAGTGTAGACAGGGTGTCTTGGAGACTTGCCTCTCAATCCAGCAAAGGGTATCTTATTGTTGGGGTATTTAGGATGCACTTCGACCCATTGAGATCTTTTGTGCCTTAGCAATAGTTAACTCGGTGAGTTGGCAACGCTGATCGTAAAACTAAAGATACCCTATTGGCTCGCTGGAGGATGTCTCAAAACTATCTTAAAACTGAAGATGGGCTTACAACTGGCTCGTTAGTCTGTTCTTAATGCACCATATGTATCTATCTATACATGTGGTGTGCTGGCAACATTGATCGTACAAGTATAGATAGATACCCTATTAAAGACTTACCTTCTAATCCAGCAATTTCTTAAATAGTGTCCAACCGAAACATGATTTTTAGGCCGAGACCGAAACTTGGGTCATTGGATCAGACACTAATGTATCCGATAATTTCCAGGGGTACATTCAGGATGGAGCGCGAAGATGGTTACACTTTCGACTGCCGGATTCCGCCCTTCTCCCTGGAGAGCAAGCCTGACGAGGGCGCCCCGGTGGCGCCCACTCCAGCCGCATGACCGCGTCGCCCTTATCACTCAAGACACAAGGCTCAAGATCGTCTAACACAATCGCCTACTAGCAAAGCATGACGCCCACTTCGCCTGTACATTGATTAACTTATTTACCTACGACGTTATTTTTAGCAAATTTAGCGAAAATTGTAAGTGTTACCTAGCTTAAAAGCTTTATTATAAGTCGATAGACATCGCGTCCGTTTGTTCCCAAATCGAAATTCATTAGTCATTTTTATTGAATAAAATACATGATAGATCTTTATTGATTATTGAAATTAACAGTATTGTGAATGTTATTTATCTACCTCGATATTCGGGGCGAAATAAAACTACATGAGCAATTGATTTCCGAGTTTTAATTACTAAGAAATTTAATAATGGAAGTAAACAGTTATTGCACCTTACACGATTACGACGAACAAATTGGGCTTTGAATTAAAATATATTATTAAAGCAGACACTTTCTAGAGCATTGTTTTCATAAATCGCGTTTAAAGCCGTTATCTTTAATTAATTTAAAGTCCAAAATGGTAGTCGAGGTACTTATCGTAAAATGATTTCACACAGAATTAAACACCTGGACCGTAATTCTTGTTCTCTTTACATTTGATATGGGAGAATACCTAACGATGCGAGACTCGTTCCCCCGACTCACTCTAACGCTATACACATCATTATTTTAGTAAAATAGTAACACAAATCAAAATATATCTTCATTAAAGATTAAATATAAGTTGTTTTATTAACAGAGATCGCAATAGGTAGTGCCTATTTACCTAAACTTGGCGGGAGGAGATGACTAAGAGTGGTTACAACCACCAAAAATATGATTTATTTTTATTGAACGCGGGATTTCCCGGGATTTATAAGAATACATAATCGATATAGATTCACACTCAGGGTGTTATGGTTAATGAAATGTAATTGTTTAATGCCGAAACTTACGTTGAGAACTCAAAAGGTGACTCATACGAGTGGTCCGTCAGGCATAGGAATATAAACATTTTCTATATTCCTCAAAAGGATTAATACGTTTTATTTTACTTGTAAATCTTGTTACATTGATTTATTTTAAATTATGTTATCATGAATCGATAAAAATAAATAATATTTTTGGTGGTTGTAACCACTCTTAGTCACCTCCTCCCGCCAAGTTTAGGTAAATAGGCACTACCTATTGCGATCTCTGTTTATTAAGTTTGAATTCACGCTGTGACGGATTTTTGTGATAAATTTGATGTTAACGGTACGTAGATGGAGTTTTTTTATGAAAACTAGAATATTGAACCAGATGTAAAGATTATGTGTGTTATAACTATAAAGCTGTATAACTAGTAGGTACATAATACTATTTGTACATTACCTAAAAAAAGCAATTTACACCCAATACTCAAAAGTTAATAATTATGCTTTATTTGCTTTTACCAAGATATCGATATACTTTACCATTGATTCAGGACTTAGATAATATCTTTTTTTTCTTTGGTTTATAATATGTAAAAATCTATTTGATGGACAAAGAAAAAAACAGTAATTATTGTTCGTTTTCCACATTAAAAAATGACTTTATCTAAGCCCCCGGTAAGATAATTTCGAACAAAATTTACTACAATTGGTTAGTATACATTCACTTTGGCTATTGACTTAATAAATATAAAAGGCACATCCCGTATCCTACAATTCAGATTTCTTTGGCAAAATCTAAAATTTGCGAATTAAAAATTAGGTTTGTCAGCAGAAAAGATACCAAAGCCCATAGTAGCGACTATTGTAATTTTAGTCTTATATCTTCACTCTAAGATTACATTTTATATGAAAAGAACTAGAAGTTAGGTTATTTTTCTGCTGAATACCCAAAAAAATAGGAATATAAATATTATGTTGCTAATAACATATAAGTAGGTATATACTGCAAAAAAAAAGAAAACCATGGAGACTAAATTCGACCAATCTCAAATAAGCCTTATACCAAAGATAAATTGACATTTATTATCAAAATTTTAATACATTTGAGTCAATTTACTGACAGTTTAGTTTATTAAACCTTGGTCGAATCCAGCCTTATAATATTTTACAATATTTCATACGATGCAGGATTTACAACTTAATACTGACTTAGTTTCGATTATTCCATTATTATATTAAAATACATAATTATCTATTCAATAATAAATTAAAGAAATGTGCGTTGCGGAAAGTGTTCAACGGACAAATATCACTTGTGAATCATTTCTGACCTTTTACAGTACAATAATACAATAGGGATGACGACTTCTATTTAACTCGCTATTTAGGTTATTATAAAAGATTGGGCACATTTTTTCGAGTCGAGTTAAATTTGTCATTATTGTTTTATTCAAACAGCTACAGGTTTATAAAAAATTATCAATTCTTTGACTTGAATACTTGAGGCAGCTATCAAATTTGTGTGTGGTTAGTTGTTGGGACTATTACTCTATATAATATACAAGGGCATAATGTAATATATAATTATATAATATATTATACTCACTAATTTACAAACTATATATCTATACTCGACAGAAAAAGCGTATAAACTTTAAACTTAATGCCGTTGAAATAGGGTTGAATTTACTACGTCTTCTCCTATACCTACACTTTCCACAATTTAGAATATATGAGATATAAATCTATGTTATTATTTATTGTTGGATTAAATCCATTACAACATTTACAACGCTTGAACGAAGGTATAAGCGAAATAAAAGGCCATTTCTTTTTTAAATAACGATTTAAACAGAAATAATAATCCTATTGTATCAAGAGTATTTTTCAAATAAATATTTATGCGTGGCTCGGCCTGCAATTCCGCACTTTTATTTCATTGGGTATTTCGGTACGCTTTTCTAACGCTCTCGATGTGCTCGGCTGTCGACCTCGCACTTTTATTTTAGGTACCTCAGCATGGTACAGGCTCAAATCGCACCCTTACTAGAAAAGTGTCTCACATACTTTGTTAGTTCATTTAAGACTCTAAGTCAGCACATTTAAATTTGAATTCATGTATTTAATATTAACGGAAATTGCTTAAAACATCAAATCTTCACGTTTAGTGTAGCCTGTCTCCAGGCTGTGATAGTTAACTATGGCTAGTTCAAATTTTCACAGATTATGAATTTCAGTTGCCGCTATAACAACAAATACTAAAACATAAATATTTAAGGGTTCTCCTATATAACAAAAAACCTAAAATTGTCGTTTTATACTCCCTTTTTTTTTAAATTAACCGCTCATCAAAAAAAAAACTGACTTAACCTTCATTGAAAATCCTCTTACTAGTGATACAAGTTAACTACCGTGCGAGCTGTATGATGAGGGCGGCGCACATCTCGAAGAACTCCATGGTGTGGTGTCCCTGGGGCTGCAGCATGGGGGCGAAGGCCGGCGCCATGGGGGGCGGAGGCGCCAGCGGGGACGCCGCCGGCTCCTCGTCCGAGTCCTCGCGCTCGCCGGACAGAGACTTGAAGTCTAGCAAGTAGGACTTATAGTCCACTTGGTACAGTTGTAGCGACATCTTCACGTGTTTCGTCGTCATTTTGTTCAGTGTGCGCACTCTGTAAGGTAAATTTATATTGAGATGAAACAACTATAAACAGATTTAATTTGCGTAGGTACTTTATTTTATTGGTTGAATGATGTTTGATACAGACCAACTACATTGATATGTGCTTTTTTACATTGATTTTGTCTTTAAATATTAATTTTGCCTAAAAATCTTATGTTTGGGCAGACAGAAGAGTGGGGTAGCCTTGATGATGAACTTGCCCGGTCGTGGGTATGTACGCCTATGCACAGGCGCGTGCAGTGAGGGGAGCGTGAGTAATAGCGCTAGGGTAGGCACTTCATACATTAGTAACACTGTGCCTATATGAAATGCGCCCTTGCCTATGCACGTTGATCGAATGTTAGTGAACGGCTACTCATAGTTTATACAAAATTTTATCCAATACAACAATAGCCCACTAATATTGAAATTGGCGAGTGTTTGTCTATTCAGGGTACATATATACGTAATACCTATAAGCAGTGGCGGGGCAAGAACAAATTTTTATGTGGGCAAGGTACATTCAGCGAGGCCCTCTGGTAGCGTAAGAACCAATGCCATAAATAAAAAAACATTTGAAAAATAGGTTTTTACTACTTTATTATAATAAAGACAGACATTTTTAACCCCCGACGCAAAAACGACGGGGTGTTATAAGTTTGACGTGTCTTACATAGACAAACTTCAAACAGAAAACGAAATCTCCGGGTTTAACCACTAGGGGGTTGCCTGTGAATAGCAACGCAATGCCAGTAAACATCGCTAGAGTAATAAAATCATTTTATTTCGGAGGGGCTTCCCCGTTCGTTTCCCGCGATAGCAACACAAAGTAAAAGAATGTGGCTAGCCTAAAAAAAAATTTCAGTACCTACATCAATATATTTATCGTTTTATAACGATTAACGAATAATTTTCACGTTGCGTCCGAGTAACGCGTATCTGAGGCGCGAGGCCCCCGGACCGCGAGGCCGTAGGCGATGGCCCACGTCGCCCACGCCTAGCGCCGCCTCTGCCTATAAGAGATCGTTATGTTATTTCTCACCTGACGTGATAGGGGTTGATGACCTTCCACTCGTAGTCCAGCGCCTTCATCGCTCGGAACACCTCCAGCATGATGTCGTTCGGCTTGCTCTGGGATCTGATGCCCAGATGCCATTTGGCACTAGAAATAATAAAAAAAATAGGTATAATAATATATTTACATGGATATAGTATAATAATTTATCCATCATCTGTTCAATAAAAGATGACTGGTAAAGTTAGTAAAAATTTAAGTGACGTCACTTCGAGGTGAAAAGGAAAGACCCAAGTAATAATAATTAAATAGACCCCCTATTTTGAATCCAATAAAATTGTGCAATTCCAATGTGTAATAACCGCGAAGGCATCAGAAATTATTTCTATTATAATATATCTAAGATAATAATGATATTTTGTACAAAGACAAGAGTAGAAAAATCTTAGACTTGTGAAAAATTCGCATATAAACAAAAGTACAAAGACCGAATTGAAAGGAGTAGACAAATTCGAAGACCAGTCAGTCGATTCCCATAGTGTAATGGTTAGCACGCTGCCGCTAGTAAAGGCATAAGCGTGGGTTCGAATCCCACTGGGGGTCTAAGATTTTTCTACTCTTGTCTTTGTACAAAATATCATTATAATTAAAAACTAATGGTATTGAACCAAAAATATTAATCGAATTTCGATTGATAGATTGTAGTTAATATATCTAAGGTAATTTTAGATACTGGCAAAGGGAATCAAAACCTACAGGGTACCTCGCTTCGCCCTTGCTATTACATAATATAAGATTATATTTACCGTTTGACGGGCGTGCCGCGCGCCTTGGCGTCGAGCGCGGGCTGCGCGGGCGCGGCGCTGTCCCGCAGCGGCGCGATGCGCTCCGGGTGCGGCCGCGCGCTCTCCGGCACCGCCGGCGGGGAGTGGCCTGCCACGAAACAAAGTGTACGTTTGTAAACCCTATATTGTACATAAAATATAGAATTAAGAAAAAAAATAATGATGACAAGAGTAGAAAAATCGGGACCTCAGACGGGCTTTAACCCCCACTTATACCATTGTGGTAAGTGCTGCAAAGATACGTACAGATGGCGCTGAAGCGACATTTCGCTTGTAACAAAAAGTACAAAGACAATATAAAACTAGTGGAAGATTTTGTCAACCCAATCGATAACGACCATAGTGTAATTCGAAGCATTAGAACTCGCCTTAAGGTGTTAGTATTTTTAACATTTCAGGCGCATATTTTACGATATTTTATATTCTTGATTGATTCATTTCATTTTCTAAAGATTTTAGAACATAGTTTCAAAATGAAAAACCGTATCAAAATATTTGATTTCGAAAGACTTTTATCCAAAAATAATACATCATCCACAAATATAAATTTAAAGATATTATCTTATTTAAATTAATAAGTACACAATACACATACTGGCAACATAGAAGTCCTTGATCTCAGCTTTGGCAGCCTCATCAGCTATTCTCTTGTTGTCTATGACCAGGTGGTAAGCTATAGCCAGCTGATCGTGTGGGTCCCCGCTTAACAACGCATTGTGTACTTCGTGCTCCTTCACACCAAACTTCTCGCACACCTCTGTAATCGCTTCTGTGTCTATGACACTGCTGTCCTGTTAACCAAATTTGTTTATGAAAATTACCTTATTGATTATTGTTTATGCGGCAACACTAAAATTTGAACATATGAAGATTATAATTTCTGATGCCTTCGCGGTTATTACACATTGGAATGAAACAACTATTAACGGATTTAACTCGCGTATTTTTATTTTATTTTATTTGCTGACGTTCAAATTCATGCTGCGTTGACGTCAGTCATGCTACGATTATGGAAACTGTAAAGAATCCGAAACGTCAGCAAATAAAATAAAATAAAAATACGCGAGTTAAATCCGTTAATAGTTGTTTCATTCCAATATGAAGATTATTTAATGCTGCCCATTATTTGTTTAGATAGGATATTTTCCACAAAATTTTCAACTACAAACATTGTAGAAAAATTTTACCTGTTCAACAGGAGATGGGAACAAGTAACCAGGTAAATCCTTCTGGAACCATTCATGCTTCTTAACATCTTCAATGCTGGCCCGTTTCATAGGATCCACCTGCAGCGTCGTACACAGCAGACTGACAACACTCTTGTTCAAATACTCCGGTATGGGGAATATGCCCGATTTGATCTTCCTGAACAATGTTGGCACATGTTCGTCATCAAATGGTAAAGTACCACAGAGCAGGGCATAGAGGATGACACCGCATGACCACACATCTACTTCTGGGCCAGCATAGAGCTTCCCTGATATTACCTGTAAGAATCAATTAATTGAAAACTTTTATAAATATAATTGGCACAATTTTTCTGGTTCAGGATTACTTTTTACAGCCATGTATATTCTCTTTGAAAGTTTAGGCATAGATAGTATGAGATCCTTACCTCCGGAGCAGCATAATTTGGTGAACCGCAGGAAGTCCTCAAAAACTCCCCGTCCATCATCATATTAGACAGTCCGAAGTCAGCAATCTTCACATGCATGTTATGGTCGAGTAGCAGGTTCTCTGGCTTCAGGTCTCTGTGGACGATCATGTGGCGATGGCAATAGTCGACTCCCGATATGATCTGCTGGAAGAACCTGCGGGCCTCATGCTCTTGGAGCTTGCCACGCTTAACAATGTAGTCAAAAAGCTCTCCTCCGGAGACATATTCCATTATCATGAAGATGTCAGTTGGAGTGGAGATCACCTTAAGAAAAATTACACAATTTTTAATACACAAGAAATAAGACAATGCAATTGTATCACACAGATCATACACATCTCTCACACTCTGTACCATACAGAATATTGTAATGTATATTACAGAATATTGTAATGTATATTACAATATTCTGTATGGTACAGAGTAATATTTATTTGATGTATTTCTAATATTTATTTATGTTATTGTATACAAGAAAAAAGTTTGTCATTGTTTGATAATGTGTATGTAGTTATGTATGTCTACCATACTTATAGCATGATGTCATCATTACAATATAAGGAGTTTTATGAAAACAGTAAACAAAGACATCCAGTAATCTCAGTATAGAAACTATAATAGGAACAAGTAGTTTACAAATTATCCACTGCCTAATTTGAATATAGAACTTGAAGATAAAGTGTTACCTGATACAATTTGATGATATGCGGGTGCCGAAACAGTTTGAGGTTCTGAATTTCACGTCTTATCTTCCCCACGACATCGAGCGACTTGATCTTTTGTCTGTTAAGAATCTTCACCGCGACCTTGTGTTTAGTAAGTTGATGTTCTCCGATCTTCACCTTCCCGAAGGTCCCCACGCCCAAGGTCGCGCCCAAAGTGTAGTGCCCGATCTTAACTATAGGAGGGGCTCCGCTAGCCACGGGCTTTTCAGGCTTCTCTGCCATTGTAGTACGCAAAACTGTTACGTGATTACAAGAACTTTAGCATGAGGAAAAGAACTAACGAGATTATTACGATAAATTTGAGAATATATTCAATCACATTCCGAGAAATAACAGGATAGTAACGAAAACCCAATTTTGCAAAAATACGCACAAACACGAGACCAATGACATATGACAGACTAGAAAAATATAAACTGTCCAGTGTTGCCAACTCCTAGAAATTCGAGTCGCTAAACTCAAAGTCAAAAGTCGCCAGAATGTCGCTAAAACTAGAACAAACCCATAAAAAAAAGTTGGGGGGACCCCCTCCCCCCCGAAATGGAACTTCAATTAAATAAAGTTTGTCGTTTTTCATATTATGTATCTCTTGGCATTGAATAATTCTGTGTCGATTTGACAAAAAATGTATCTATTATTGGCTCTAGAACTGTTTTAATTTGTACTCCAAAAGTCGCCAGATAAGTCGCTAAACTATTTTTGACGTCAAAATTTTTTTTTGGTCGCTAAGCCTTAAGCAAAAGTCGCTAGTTCTAGCGACAAAATCGCTAAATTGGCAACACTGAAACTGTCAACAAGAAAAGATGATGGCGAAGGACGAAGAGTTTTTATCTATAAGGTTCCGTATAAGCTAATTAACAGGGTTAACGTGCCTCATTCTATCATTTTTATTACACCTTTTAGTTAAATCATATAGAGACGTTTAAATAATACAGGTGACTAGATTTGGTCCTTAAATCATAATGCGAATGGATAATAAAGATAAAAGTAAGTACTTAGTACGCTTTAGCAATATGACTTTCAAATGAAACCCTAATCAAAATAAACTTGGAATGTTTGAGTCACCATAATCGACTAATCAAGAGAGACGTTCTATATTTTAAAATTGGTAAATATTTGCCAAAATGGAAATATTATACATAAGTTTCTTTTCTATTTAGTTATACATCCTTTTAATTTTTTTAACATTCGCGTTCGCGGGTTCTCTATTGAACAATGTTGAAATATTGATTATTAATAAAAAAAAATGTGCGTTAAAATAGCTGGCAGCACTGATGTCGCCAGCGGCAGCGCAGCGCCCCGCCCTCCCTGCACTCCCCGCTCCACTCTTCGCTCGTCCATTGCCTATTTCTGCGGAGCTGTCGTAAAATATCAATATTTTGAGATTTTATGTGTTATTTACTTTGTTTTTGCGTAATTATACGTCACCACCATGGATAAGTGTGGGATATGCATGAAACCTGCTGTGGTAAGTGTTTTCTTGCTAATTCTCTGCGATCTTTTGTGTTATTTCGATTCTTCTTTTTTTGTTTTCTTTAGATTGTTATAAAAATAACGCCTTTAAAAGAACTTTGTGGTGCTTTTAGTGTATGATAGAGAAGTTCAGGAAGCTCCAATTCGATTTGTGTGTGCAATTTCGCAATTAAAGTGGACCTTTAGTGTATATGGAATAAAAAAACTACAGTCGGAAACCTGCCCGCGTATTTTTTTTATTCGTTTTCCTGGCCCGTCTGTTTTTTTTACGTCTGGCCCAGCTCCGTATAAAAAACAAGTGCCTCGTTTTTTTTCTGAACATGAATAGGTAGTGACTTTTTAGTTGCAGTTGATATTAACCAACATTGCTTTGCTCAATGTAACAAGAACAAAAAGTGAACTATACTTTTTCTTTAAGTTTGTACTCACTGTGTTCTTTTTATGAAATTGTTCAACAGTATAATTTATTTTAATGAATTAACAACTTTATTTACGCAATAATTTTCTTTTTAAATCAAACTTTGTTAAAAAATATCTTGCTTATCCAATGGTTATCTAACTTTTGATATTATAGTTCCATGATATAAAATAGAACTAGTAAACTAGTACAACATACAAGTTGTTACATATAAAAAGTACTAAACCACAATAAGTGTACTTTTTAATCACCTACACAACCACTATTATCAACTTTTCTCATTCTCTGTATCAGAATAAGCAATAAAATATTCTGAGTTGCACTGTTTTTTTTTTCAGCAACTATTTGAGACCGGCAAAGATGGAGTCTATGCCTGTTTTAAATGTCAACCTTTGGTGCCAGAGGTGACCATAGATGACAATATCACAGTGGTAGAAGCTACCGACCCTTTGGAAGTCTCTGAGGTATGTTTTAAAATTAGTGAACCAGCTATCATAAACAATTTCTTACACAAATAGTCTAGAGAGTTTGTCTCTGGGTCATGGTCAACCTTTTTTTTTAATCTGTTACTAAGTCAACCTTTTTTATTTAGAAATAATAAAGCAGTTGTGTAGAACCTTTTTATTTTTGGATATAGTTTATTTAGTACATTGTTAGAATGATGATTGCAGGAGAGCAATGAAACTTCACTATACTGCGGCATTTGCCATAAGACGTTTCAGAAGAACATGCAGCTTCAGAACCACCTTCGTAACCACCGCGCCGAGAGGAGATTTGTCTGTACTTATTGCAATAAAGGTAATTATACAATGTTAAGCCAAATTATCTTAACGTAAATAATTATTTTTTATTTTAAAAAAATAATTGATGATTATAATGTTGTTATTAAACCTATACTGTCATATAAAACAGAATTAAAGTTGGAATAAAACAACTATGAATAGATTTAACTCGCATATTTTATTGGCTGAAGTTTCGAAACATAAACATTAGACTGTCGTCAGCTAAGTCATACTACGAATGTGGAAACTGTAAAGTTTTTGAAACTTCAGCTAATAAAATAATATAATCAAGTTAAATCCATTTATTGTTGTTTCATTCCAATGTGTATTAACCGGGAAGGCATCTGAAATTAAAATTAAACTTATCAGTTCTATTTTTTTTTTTAAATTAATGATTTTTTTTATTGTTTCAGCCTTTTCTCAATCAAATAACTTGAGAGCCCATCTACGAATCCACACCAATGAGCGGCCTTACAAATGCATGGAGTGTGGCAAGGCTTTCACACAGGTAAGAAAAGCTAGCTGGAATATGATGCACAAAAAATATATAGCATACCTTTATAGAAGTGTGACAACTCCAAATGTGTCACCACGTGAATTCAAATTTAAATGTGCAGACTTAGAGTCTTAAATGGAGTAACAAAATATTTCGATTTGTTTACTAGAAAAATGTTTCTAGTAAAAAAAGTCTTTATATAAAAAACTTTAGAAATTTTCAAGTTAGAATATTATTATAATCTAATTTAAATTACGTTATTAGATCATTACTATAATAAGCTGATAAAGACTTTTAATAGAATTGAAATAAAATATTTTCATAGTTTATATATTATTATTACTGTCTGAGAATGGAGACAAAACCTTTTGTAATTTATCTTGACATAATTATTGTCTGGTGAACATTGCACGTGTTCTTGAGGTATAATTTTGTTTTCTAACTGGGTACTTATAATTTTCTTGCAGGTAACCAATTTGAACAACCATGTGCGTCTTCACACTGGCGAGAGACCCTTCGTTTGTCCCGAGCCTGGTTGCAACAAAGCATATGCTCAGGTAAAAATTACAAAGATGATAAATTCTATCTTCTTGTATGTCAAATTACGATATATTAAACGATATAAGTTTATTAATACGATGTCTGTATGTACGTTTGTTACTCTCTTACGCAAAAAGTAGTGAATGGATTTTGATGAAACTTTACAATAATATAGCTTATACATAAGAATTACATATAGGGTATATACTTATTGTAACGATACTGTGTAAAATACTCATCGTGCGTAGATGAAGTCGCGAGCAGAAGTTAGCATAATAATAAATATCTTTGGACAATTAACACCAATTGAGTCCCAAAGTTTGTACTATATTAGACAACGGATAAACATACATAAATGCATATAAGACATCCCAGGTACAAATGCCAGGACTCATCACATTGACATCTGCCCGTAGCAGGAATCAAACCTTCGGTTTTGTAGTCGGCTCTGACCACTAGACCATCATACCATCATATTATTGTATTTGTTTGTATTTATATGTTTAGGTGACGAATCTGAATCAGCACCGCAAGCGGCACCTGGGCGGGCGGCCCGTGGAGACCACCTACGACTGCACCATATGCGGCCAGCAGTTCCAGCAGAGAAACCACATGTACACACATAGGTATGTTTACAAAAGATAAACAGTTTACCCCTGGGTTTTTTTCAAGTGGTAGGTGAATTGCGTCATTAAATTTTACTATCAGTAGACCTACCTGTTTATTTGATCCAAGTATTTTTTTTTGGGGATGTCCTAAATTTACCCAAGGCGGTCGTGGTATTTCGCAAGGACGGATCCACTTATATATTCCGTCAAATTCTATTTAAACAATATTCATTTGATTCTTTAGCGTTAGACTATTGTCAGCTCAGTCGTGCTACGATTATGGAAACTGTAAAGAATCTGAAACGTCAGCAACGAAAATAAAATAAAAATACGCAAGTTAAATCCGTTAATAGTTGTTTCATTCCAATATTCATTTGATTAAAAGTAAGTTTAGAAAAATATACTGCTATCCTAAGGCCCCGGGGGAAGGGTCCATTCCCCATGACCCCCCTTGGATCTGTTTTTGGTTTTTCGTTGCCGAATCGTGTGAGCTAAAGGAAAGAGGCGTGTTTTTATATATTTTTTTTATTCTGTTGCGACAGACGCGAGGCGCACTACGACATGAAGAGTCCGCCGCGCGCTGGCCGCTTCACGTGCAAGCTCTGCGACGCCGCCTTCTCCTCCGAGAAGCAGCTCTCCGCGCACGTCGCCGACCACGTGCCGTCCGCCGCCGGCAGCGACGACGACGAGAACAGTCCGTATTTAATATATACTAGCGGTCCGCTCCGGCTTCGCACGGATCCCTATTTTTTTTTTTCAAAATTTAATATGTAGCTTATATGGCTCGCGAACAGTGTAGCTTTCCAAGAGTGAAAGTATTTTTCAAATCGGTCCAGGCGTTTTGGAGCCTATTCAATCCAAACAAACAAACCTTTCCTCTTTATTATATTAGTATAGACATTCAGTGCTTAGTAGTAGGTATTTATGAGGTAGTTTAACGAGTCAAATGTGACCTAGGATTATCATTATCGAGATATACTGAGCCATGTTTGATATTTTAATTTATTTGTTGATTAAGAAAGAAAAATCTTATTTATTTTAAGGAATATGGGCTATATTTATCGTTTTCCCTGTAGCTATTAAAATTACTTACAAGTTTTTAAAACTTTGTGGTGTATTCATGTACACTTTTAATAGATAAACCAATTAAAAAGTATTTTTTTCAATATTATTATCACTATGACTACCACTTTACTTTTTGTCTGGTTTCCCGCCTAGATTGAGTCGTGTTGTATATTGCAGAGGGCTCGTTCCCGTGCGTGTTCTCGCTGTGCTCGGCGCGGCTGTCGTCGCCGCGCGCGCACACCGAGCACCTGCTGCGCGCGCACCAGCTGCGCCTGCACGCCGCCCCCGCCTCCGCCGCCGCCAGCCCCGCCACTCCCGCCAGCCCCGCCGCCGCGTCCGCGCCGCCGCGCCGCGGACGACCGCCCAAGGTACACCACAACAACTTATAGGCTTTGAAGTCTCTCATTTGGAGGCTCGCCAACCATCCAGTTTTGGAGTAAAGGCCCACCAGTTGGCCAACTACGCTTCAGTATTCAATCCGAAAAAAAGGTGGTACCGTTAGAATGGAATGCCTCAGCCGCACTATGCTCCTCGCGCTGTAGTAATTTTGTAGTCTCTGGTTACTCTACTAGCGTTCATCGCGACGTTTCACCTTGCGGCCCTTAGACTCGCGCCAAAATTTCATCTCATCTCTGTATAAATTATTTTATTGTTTCAGACTATGAAGATGGAATGCATTGACATTAAAGAAAACTCCATATATAATGATGTAAGTAGTGTTTTAATAGCTTTCGAAAAGCAATCATACATAATATTATAAACAACACAGCTATAACTAATAAAAGCAATTAAACCTTAATTTTGAACCTTCTAACTATCTAGATAAGGTTGTCTTTTCAACTTAAAAGCTTTGGTGACATTTTGCAGTACTTATCAAATATATAATTTATTGTTTTCAGGTGAAAATCATTAAAGAAGAATCGCAATTCTTGCCTAAACTAAAAGTGCAGAGTTTGTTTCAGTAGTAAGTGTAGTATGCTGGACGTACTAAATGGTAACTATTATCCATAAGATATAGGACTATTGGACCTTGTTATTGTATCTTTGAATCTAACATTAGATTTATAGAAAGTACAGAAATGCTGCAGACAAGTTATGTGACAGATATAGTGATTAAAGCCCGTGTAGAATCAATATACTCTAAGACATGTCAAAAATGACAGATTTCAGCCAGATGGTTAACGCTCTAGATAGCGAAATGTGTAAAATACTTTCTTTTATAATTATAACCGAGTTACAATTTACGTGAAAGTGTCAATTTAATAATGATAGACAATTTCGCTCTACCCAAGAGCTAGGCCCGCTCTGATGATTACAGTACATATTTGATCTGTTTTTTTTTTTTAATTAGGTAGTTTGACACGTAACTCGTCTGTTGGCATTATTTCATAAATACATATAAGCGTTATTTTACGATGTACTAATGCTTCGTTATAAGATAGATATGGGCCGAAATGAATGCAATAAAAATGATGTTTTTACAAACGAATATGAAGTTTTTAAAGTGACGCATTTATGACGAAAGTGTTCAGTGTGGAATGTAAAATGAATGAAATTTAGTTATACTAAAAGTAATTTGATATATATGGATAAATTAAATATTTAATTGTAAAGCTGACATGTACAGAATGCACTTTAATAATAATTATTAAGATTTAAATTGTTGAAATACACATCTACTTGAGTTCATATTTTATGTGAAATGGCGTTTGGTCACTGACAGTTAAACTGTTCAGTCCCTTTGGCTCTCGTGCTACTCACTTAAGTTAAATGAAACTAAGCCAAAGTGAGACTTATTTCCTTAATCAATTTTTATAATAGCATGCCAAAACTGATCAGTTGAACTGACCGTTGACCAGTACTTCAAATTATTATATTTTTTCATTATAACTTCGTAACTTGCGACGTAGATGCCTAGTAGCACATTTGAAAGTATAATTATTAATTACACATATATTTATACATTAAAAATTACTCCAAGAATATTTTATTATATTGAAATTTATGTGATTATAATTATTTGTTTAATTTTTACTACAGTGTTGTGGATTAAAAATTTGATTTTTGTTTAGTAGACTTTAACTGGCCTGTTTTCACAATGTCAAAGTTAGTTTCAACTCTATTATTAGATGAAGACAGTTGAAAATCTAGCCATATTCTACGATTGTGAAATGTACTTTATCTGTTAACTGCTAAGTACTTTACTTGGAGCATACTTTGACACTGTGAAATAGGGCTCAAAATTTTTCTTATATCTAAAATAACCCGTGATAAATATTTTTAATTTCAAAAAGCATCTTCCGTTAGATAAGAATTTTATAGACGAGTACTGGACGTTTTATTATATTTGTTACGATTATAGAGTGCAGTACTTATTTTATACATGTTTTGATGTGTGATGTTATAATTCCCAAATAACACTCAAGTTCCATATAAGATTTACAAAGGCTGTATAAAAGGAATCATACGGAATTTGTACAGCTTATATAGAGCTTGTTGTCTGGGTTGTATATCAATTTGAATATTATCTAGTTTACTGTGATTCATTGAGACCATATAACCTAAAGACACTGTTTATCCAACTGCCTTTAAAAGTCTACATATAAGTTACAGTGAAAAATTAACAGTGCTAGAAGGTACATAATTATAGCTTACTCGGGAGTTATTAAATTAAATAAATTTCGATTTTTGCATCGACTCTGCTATCAGTATCGATATAATTACAGCCGAGACGTGTCTGAGACATTTGTTGTTTTTAGTTCGGGGCTAGATAATTTGGTGAAGAAATGTCTATATTATTAAGGGCTCCCCAGTAGGTAGGATATTAGGTCCCAAGATTTATTTGGTTTTAAGATAAATGCTAAACGGTGTCTTTATGTTTTTTTCTCGTCTGTGGACATTGAAATTATATCCCAGTACTTACGCAGTAGATATTTTAGGTTAAGGTGAAAATGTTCCTATGAGTGTTAGTATGATCAGATAGTGAATATGCCGCGTGTTGTACAGTCGACCATGTAGTCCTAGCCTTGTTAAGTGTCAGTATTTCGAAGATTTTTCTATTAACATACACTATGGTATCAAAATATACATATTTCAATTAAACTGTGTTTTTTTTTAAGATATGTTTTCGGAGATGTCTTCAGGGGGCGTTGTGGTGTCGTTGTTTGCGTTTTGTTCTTGTTTACGTTTTTCTGTAACAAAGTATAGGTTACTAAATTACTTATTGATGATAACATTGATTGAATGTAATTTTTCTTGCTTATAAAAGTAATTAAAATTTCATAGAAATGTGGTAAGTTGACGACATATAATAAAGATAACTGTTCAACCAGTTTCTTATCAAAACGCGAATAATATATTTGTTTGCTACTTACTTAAGTTGCAACTATAAAACCAGAAATTATATTCCACCAAACAGAGACAAGTTACTGGATTGTGATTGGTCGCGGAACATAAACCCCTGTCGAAACAAGCTCACTTCACACACTAACCTCTTCGATGAGTCAATATCTCAAGGCCCAAGATCGGCAACGTCAGGGCGTACAGAGATAGCAGACAGTGAAATGCAGGCGCTACGTCGCGCAAGCGCACCGCCGTGAACATAGCCGCGCCTACGCCGCAATGTGGTTGCTTTGGTATCATACGTCGGACTGTACGGTGTTGGACTCCGCCTTCCATTATGCGATTGGCTCTGTCAGTAAATATGAATATTTACCTACTAAGTACTCTTTAGATATCTCCTTTACTGTTATGTAGGCCTAATTAATACATGGTATCAGAAATCTAAAATCCTATAACAAAGGAACATATAACAAGACTAAAGAGTCTTCAAAGTTTATTTTTGCACCGTTTGTTGAGTTAGTAACCCTAGAAATTGGGCCTTTTCGCTTTTTGAGGAACTACCAAACATGGTTCAGTCTGAACTTAGTATTACCTATTCATCAGTAATAGTTTACACCTTGCGAAAATATGAAAAACAATTATAGTTAGGTATGTCAAAGACTTTGCTAGCGAAGAACTCTAAATACCTACATATATCAGTAATATTTGCTCCATCAACTTTACAGGTACTTTTATTACATACCCAATTCTTAATTGCTCTTTAATCGGAGAGTCAATCGCCATGACTAGGTAAGGGTACGTTATGGACAAATACGGAATAGATCCAAGGTTGCACTTTTCAGTTTCTAAAAATGTCTTCTGTATTTGATCGTAACCCGCAGTTAGTTCCACGTGAAAAGCGAACATGCCCTATAACAATCAAATCATTCATTGTCAAAACATAATCTGTAAGTAAGTATATAATCAAACTTTTTTCACATTAATTGTTATACGTAAGTAGTACCTACAAGTACAGTTACATTAGATAAAACAAATAAGAACAAAGGCGAACTTATCCCTGAAGGAATATCAAGCAGCCAGTTAAAACTATGTTGGATCGGTTATTGTTTGGCATAAACCTGATACTCAGATTTATTGCTTACCTCTCTAACTTTACGTATTCCCTCTTCGACGGTCATGAACGCTGCTTCTCCTAGCGGTAGAATTTTGCGTGCAGTCAAAGCACGATGCAGTGGTCTCGATTCGTGCTGCAAAGTTAAATCGGTTAAATTTTAATAAAATACATGATAAATAATAATTATTTTCTCTGTGATTTGCACACTAAGCTGATTAGCACACTAAGACTTGTGATGTTTTCATGAAGTCATAAAAAACAAAGGATACCTTGCTATTATAAGAAATTATTCTTAGTTCGCTTGCTGCAAGGGAGATTGTCTCGCAAACAGTATAGAGTAGACAGTAAACTTGGTTTCGTAGCCTATAATGTGGGCAATTCTTAATAAATTGTTACCAATCGGGTTTTGCGTCCGATCTATTTCCATCAAACGACCCCTCGTAGTCATAATTTCTAATTATACTAGGTATATTCAATTTGAATTACTCTGAAAAAGTGCCTAGTGTAGACAACGTCCTGGACTCCACACTGCAGTGGCGACGACAGCAATGTCTCCACGCTGTTGATTTCATTAGTGGGAGACTGAAGAAGTGCCACGACATTAGCAGAGTATGCAGTGTATAGGAACATAAAAGCCATCAGACCGAGCAGAAGAATCTGTCGACCTATAGGAGAAAATAAATTTAGATTGGATTATTCGTTTACTGAACTACTTAGTTTATTTTCCCAGTAGTTCGCTTCTCAACTCATTCATAAACTGTGATGAAAAAGGTTATCTTATAATAGCTTACCAATTAACTTTCAAGCATCTATTAAATGCAAAAAAAAAATTACAAGTGACCTATCATTATGGGAGAAAAACAAAAAAGTTATTCGACTATAACATATTCTTTTTGTTGCTTGCACTTTTTAGCGTACGGAGAAAGAGTCGTGTCACAGACTATGTTTTCTCTCCAAGCAAATCAGTGCAGCTAAGTAGGGGTCATGCTTATAGATAATTGAAACAAAATAATTCAAATGTCCAATTTATTAAAGTAGCTTAGTACAATCTCTGGGGCGGGCCCATGGTGGATTTCATGTGGAGTGACCGAACATTCTGCCAGTGCTTCTTGAGCAGAGACACGAGGAAGTTGATTGAGAGATGCACATTCTGGGCAAGCTCATCGGGGGTCATGTCCACGTGGCCGACAGCCACAGAGAGGCACAGTACCTGAAATACAAAGTTGTGGTTAGTCATTTTATCAATGTTGGTAACTTTCAGTAGTATGTATTGTGGAATGACACATTTTACAACACTAGTAATGAATGATGTCCCCCAATTATCAAGTCAGTTAGAAATAACTATCGAAACAAATATTACATTCTCTTGTATGACTTCCATAATTCTGTCTCATTTTCAGCTTGGATCCAATCAATTTGTATAAATCTTCTATATATATAAAAGAAAGTTGTGTTAGTTACCCCGTTTATAACTCAAGAACGGCTGAACTGATTTGGCTGAAAATTGGCGGGGAGGTAGCTTACAGCCAGGAAAAGGACATAGGATACTTTTTATCACGTTCCAGTAAAAAAAAAAGAAAAAAATATTAAGCTGATTTGTTAAAAATAGTATAACAAAACGCAATAATGACAACTGTCAAATCGACATTGCCGGGCGGGACGAAGTCTGCCGGGACCACTAGTAAAATATATTCTTACTTTCTTCATCTGGAATTTGATGGTAGCCTTGACCTCATCAATCTTCTGTGTCATGGACTCCTGGTGGGAGAGGAGACCAGGGAACTTGCCGGCCTTGTTCAGACCAGGACCCAGGAGACGTGGGATCTGTTTGATCAGGGACTCTGATGCCAGGAAAGCATCATACCTGGAAAAAAACAATTATATACATGTAGTACAGATAATACATTTTCAAATTGACAATATGAGACATAGAATATCTAAAACTTAAAATAATTAGATATAATACTCAACTTAAGTTGCGAGACCTACAGGTAAAACATTTTTGTGTTTTAATGACTAATACATGAAATTCTAGTTGCTAAAGAACAAAATGCTTACTTCTTGGCTAGTTTCTTGACAAGCTTCTTGTTCTTGTTAAGCTTCTTAAGAGCCTCGGCATCCATGCATGGGACGCTCAGGGACTTGGCCTCATCACAATGCTGCTGGTCTCCGAGAACGCACACCTGCATCTTGGGACGAGGGATGTACTTTAGCCTGTAAAGATTATACTTAATAATTTCTCAGCTACACAATAACAATATTACTAATTTATTAATTTAGGTCAGTTAAAATTGTGTCATCAATATCGACAGATAATACATGCAATAAAACATCATAGGAATTCTATTTAGATAAAATAAGTTCTAATTACGTTAAGAAGGCTTACCCATTCTTGCAAAAAACCTTAAGTTAATCGGTAAGCCGAAGCTTACCTACCCGATATTTAAAGACTCTGGGTCGAGTCCCGTCAGACATGAGCCGACTCCCTGTATTTAACCACTCTGGTGGGCACGTAGCGCCCACTAAAATGCTTAGTACAGGTAAACGTACTTGACAGTGCCAGAGAAACGCTTGTCCTTCTGGGGGTCATAGTTCTTCAGACCGATCTGGATTTCCACCGTTTCCAAGAAACGGCGTTTCTTGTCTTTTGACGCCTGGAGAACGGCGTTAACGCACTCATAGAGCGTATCACGAGATACTTTCGACCTAAAAATCAGAAAAAGTATGATCAATTTGACTTAATTATGTAGTAAGGTTATAATTTTAGGTTATGTTCAAAGCGTGTTTTCCGAAATGAACGAAACATTCGTTTAAATTACTAATTATTATCAGAAATACTGTTAGATGAATTGACAAAATGAATAAAACAGTAAGTAATATAAAATTTAAATACTTACGACATTGTCGCGGAATTAACCACTCCTCACCCGAACGTCAAACAACCGAAAGAAATAGGAAACGTGGAATGGCCGATTGTTGAAAGGAAACGACTGTGTTGCCAGTGAGGTTTGGTATAATATCCATAATATGGATAAATGTATATGTACAGAAATATAAAACTAAACTGGTTAGTTGTTTATTCCGGTATCGTATTCAACCACTATGAAATATTTAATCAAGGCCATACTTTTACGGAATATTTACCTATTATGGATTATTAAAAATTAGTAACGTACACTTTTCTTTTTCCTTATCATTTATAACGAGTCTTCAAATTACGATATAATTTAATTATTTTCTTATGATAAAGTTACTCTATCATTAAAATAATACAATGTTAAATACTAAAAAACATTGTGACATAATGGTAAAATGGGATCAGTTAAAAACCTACCTAAAATTATGGAAACTCCGAAATACTCGATATTGTAGATTAAAATGAGTTGGCAACATTGCAAAACTTTTTTTTTTAAATCGGATTCTTGTAATTTAGCTAGCTTTGGCATTGTATTAGAATTGTTATTGGATTAGAGACTGAGACTAGACATAATAAATTATTAAATTACTTACAGGAAACCGAGATTGGATCTGTTGCAGTTCCTTGTTGAAACACTAAGGACAAAGTATCTTGAAATGCGGCCATTATTTTTTGAACACATGTCATTTTGTAGCGTGGTACCTAAAATAACATTTCAGGTTCATTAAAGAGAAAAACTCTAAAAGAAAATAAAATTAGATGTTAACTATACTAAATCATTTACCAAAACCTCTTCTCGAAAATAAGCTAAAAACAGAGAGAAAGTAGAGGCAATGATGAGAACAACAACGAGCATCCAAACTCCGGAACTAAAAGGCAGAGCATAGATGTTGGTAACGGATGCTAAAGCGGGCTTCCTAAATATGAACTTGGCTTCCACTGGCGCTGGAGCAAGCACAAAATTGACTAATTTCACCCGTTCTGGTGTAGGTACCATTACACTTCCTGTGACAGAATAACAATACATACTTTAGACTAACAATAGTAGGTAAAGGACGGTTGCCGAGCACAGTGAAAAACGGACGTTACCCTTTTTCTGCTTGTCCCTGTCGCACGCGCGTAGTCACGCTCGCTCATTAACATTCCGTTTTTCGCTGTGCTCGGCGACCGTACTTTAGGTAGGTACCTATATAATATATAAGCAGTAGATAGATAGATAGTACCGTACAGTAGATAGATTATTGTACATGATTAAAAAAGAGTTGGTATATAAGTACACCTAAATAAAATTACATTCTCCTATTAGTAGCTAATTAGGTACCTGATATGTCTGCCCGCCCATCTAGCATTTCTTGAATGACGCCACCATACGACCCATCCGGCTGCTGGTACCCCCAAGACTTGGTGTAATTCATCACCCCGGTTCCATTCACCCACTCTATCAGATGCAGTGTCATATAATACATCAGCTTGGTCAAAGTATCCACTTCTCGGTGCCTGATGAATATTAAGAGCAATGTATAGGATGCTATACTTTGTTATTTTAATTTGACCTTAAAAAGTGCATGTTTAGATATATTTTTTGCTGTAGTGTATAGTATAGTCTTTATTTGTCAGGCAAATAACTGGTAATCCCTACTAATCCCTACTAATATTATAAATGCGAAAGTAACTCTGTCTGTCTGTCTGTTACGCTTTCACGCTAAAACTATTTAAATGAAATTTGGTACAGAGAAAGTCTGGAGCCTGAGTAAGGACATAGGCAAATTTTTAACCGACTGCAAAGGAGGAGTTTCACGCGGACGAAGTCGCGGGCAGACGCTAGTCAATTATAATTTATACTATGACTTACAAGAAATCTTGCATGTTGCCAAGAGTACGGTTGTCGAATATAACAAGGACAGCGACTACGTCACTTTGTTGTATGTTGCGTCTGCGCATGGAGAGGGGTCCGGGTGGCGGGCGGTCGAAACCAGTAGGAGACCATACTCCATATCGTTCCCAGGACAGCGGCAGATGGGGTTTTATCTTGTAAACTGAATGGAAATGTATAAAATTTTAATAGGCACATTCTAGGCGGCTTTTACAATAACTATAGGCACTTAAATAATAAGGTTTTTAATAATTTACCTATACTACGTATACTAATTGTTTTATTAGCTAGATAAGTAGGTACTTATTTCGAAAAACCAAGCAAAAAATACCTACTCGAAGTGAGTAGGTAATAAAATACCAATCTTTGTCTATAAATCAATGTAAATAAATTTAAATTAATTAGAGAGGCCTTTGAATGTGCTAAATAATAGTATATGCTAATACATTAAGGCCCAATTGCACCTTCTCGGGTTAGCCACTAACACTGGGTTAACCGAATAAATTTGACAGCTGTTGTACTGATGACCGTCAGATTTATTCGGTTACGATTATAGAATATATAATGCTGAAAAGTCTGCCAATAAAATAGAATACGCGAGTTAAATCCGTCTATAGTTGTTTCCAATCTTATAAATGTTTTTGTTTCCAATCTCATAAATGTTTTTGTTTCCAATCTCATAAATGTTTTTGTTTCCAATCTCATAAATGTTACCCACTTTACCGCTAGATGTCGCTGGTACGAAGTTACAACGCGGTATCGTTTTGCTTACTTTAAAATTATAGTATAATTAATTTGTGTATAAGCAAAGTACATTTCAAAAATCGTAATAATAGACAATTATTAAATTTTTGACGAGCTAGTGTTATTCCACTAGCTGAGCGCTATAAACTTCGTTAAAAACTTAACGTTAGAATTATATATAGGTATATCACATGCAGTAGGTTTGAAATTTTGTTTTTTTTAGAAATGACCCTGTTTTTCTAAACTTATTGTTTTCTTTTAACAAACTTGCATGGTATATTTTTCTATACATTTCCTCGCTTAAAGTTTTCCTATTAAATTTGCTATAATTCGCCTACACTGCTTTATGGGATGATTTCTTACATGACGAAAATGGTTCCTTTTCTTTGACGGGTCTTAGGTTAGGTATTTTCATAAACACCGTTTTAATTATTGATGACTAGCGACCCGCCCCGGCTTCACATGGGGGCTATAAACCTTCCTTAAGAATCACTCTATCTATTAAAAACAACCGCATCAAAATCCGTTGCGTAGTTTTGAAGATCTAAGCATACATACGGACATACAGCGAAAGCGACTTTGTTTTATACTATGTATTGATGATGATAAAGCAAAATACCTACATATCAAAATACCCCAACATTGTAATTAACCTGACACAGATAAGGTAAATTTGCGTTAAATTATACCTATAGTAGTTGCGAAATGACAATAATTGCATAATTAGGTGCCTACTTAACTGTATCACCCGTCTTTTTATGACACTAGAATTATAATTTATTGGTTTATTTATGAGATAGGAGAATTAAAATATATAATTACTATAATTACAGTGTACAATTATAATTTTAAGTGTCTTTTTAGTATCATATAAACTGATCGTTAAGTAAATGAATATTGATTATAACTCAAGGATCAACCAGGTGTTAAAATTTTTTCCTCTATTACTGTAAATATGGTATATTTAATATCAAGCTACTTTAAGAGCAAATAAAAAAATAGACCTCCTAATTCTAAAGGTGACAGCTAGTATTATATCGCACACCTGAAGTGAGCTAAAGGTTTGAGATATGAACACCATTGAATTCCTTTTTTTTAAGCTCAGTTGGTCTGCTGGTGATACCGAATGGTTGGCGAGTCTCCAGATGAGAAGCTTCAAAACCAGAATTTGAATTCCTTACCAAAACCAACATGTTATTATCCTATAATAACCTACATACAAAACAGATTTAAGCTAACTCGTCTAGCTTTATATAAAAAGCAACAGAAAGAAGAAAAATCCTTCAATGCATATAATATTGATTACCTACTTTGTCGACTTCACTGAAAATAATACTTTTTTGATCTAGGCGTGCGATATGCATTTCCATTTAGCTCGTTCTCTCTTTTTAAATATACCTACTGGCCTATATTTAGTTATATCAATAATATGGTATATAAATACATATTTACCCAGGTACAGTTGAACAACATTTTCCAATTCAAAGCCAATGTATACTTCGGTATCGGCGTGAATATACAAATTTAAAAATTGTTCTTCGATTGACTTTTTATCATAGTTTCTTGTTGCATAACTTATATCATTATATCTGTCATCGTCTTTGTATAACAAAATCCATCGATTCGGTCTTTTGATTGTTTTGTCTTTCAAAGCCTAAAAAGTGTTAAAAAATTACATTACGCTGGGTACATATCGCACACCTAGATCTAAAGAGAACTAACTCAAAAAAGGTACTATTTCAGGAAAGGCGAGAAACTGATTAATATGTCTGTATGTATGTATAGAGCTAGCAGAGTTATATTAGCTGTAATCTGTTTTAGTGTAGGTGGGTTTTGCTGGAATCCGATGGTGTGCATTACTCAAACCTTCCGGTTTTTGAGTTAGATCCCTTTAGATCTAGGTGTGCGATATATATACAGTATCATAGAAAATATCACTTACCTACATACCTATTTAAATTTTTAATTTGAAGATAAGCTACTACTAGCTTATTGGAATGAAACAATTATTAACGGATTTACCTAACTTGCATATTTTATGCAAATAAAATAAAATAAAATACGCGTTAAATCCTTTAATAGTTGTTTCATTTCAATGTGTAATAACCGCGAAGGCATCAGAAATTATTACAGTTACCTTAGTTAATAAACTCATAGTTTTCTCGCATTTCAAATCTGCTATTATAATTTTGTCACCCTTGCCGATGATGGCATCGCTTTTACTTTGAAATTGTTTCATCGTTTCTGACATTCTCTTAGTAAACTGCACTTGTTCTTCTGCAATAGTCGATAAAATTTCGTCAAATGAAAATAAACGCCTTTTTTATACAAGCTTCTGCCCGCGACTTCTGTGTAGAATTAGTACCTACCTCGAATACCTTTACCGATGCATTAATAATGGCAATTAAATAGAATAAACCTCTAATCCTTTTCACCCCCCATGTTCTATCACTTATCTTTCCCCAGGACTGAGACTTCTTCATACCTTCATCTCCATACTAAATCGGTTCAGCAGTTATTTTTTCCCTATACAGACTTATGAAGGAATTTCATAAAATTCAGCGGGACTCGAATGCACACCTAAATCTATAGGTACGCGCGGCTTTGTGCTTCCAACTACTCCATGGGCGCCACACTTGAGTCATAGATAAACGTACCTATAATATACTGCTATCTATAGTAATATTATAAAGAAAAACTTTGTTTGTATGGTTGCAATGAATAGGCTCAAAAACTTGAAACTGGTCCGTTTTTAAAAATTCTTTCACCATTCGAAAGCTACATTATCCACGAGTAACATAGGCTACATTTTATTTTGGAAAAAAATAGGGATCCGTGCGAAGCCGGGGCGAACCACTAGTAGGTAATAGCATGGATTAATTACTTTTAGACAGTTCCAAATGAGACACGATTACCGATGCTCTGTTCTGATGTATCACAAAGTCATTAATGAATTGTATACGATTATTGATATTTTCATCGGCTAATAATTTGTTTAAAATCATTAAAATAATACCGATTAGCAATGACACAGACATGTTTAGTATTTTAAGTTTTTGTTAAAAATATTTTTCCGCAAACCACTGCAGCCTTGTTTATACAGCCTTTTCAGCAATTCTCTTATTATTTATTCATAAATTGCAAGCGAAGCTCGATTTCAATGCTAGACTGTTCAATTATCTTTTTTTTTTACATAATAAGGGGTTTTAGAAAATAAGAAATTAAATAGAGCTTGGTAGAAAATAGGATTATACACCGTATAATATAAGTAGCTAGGTAGGTAGGTGTAATGGTAGTTAACATATTGATGGAAAAGAGTAGATATTTTAAGCATCTATTCCTCGGTATATTAGTAGCTATAGACTAGCTTTTATCCGCCACTTCATCCGCGTACTTTTTAACCCCATTAGGAGATGACTTTTAATAAAAAACGAAATATATCCTCCATAAATTATGTTAAAGAATGTTTGTTACATTTTAAATATATTGGATCAAAGAATCACGTCGTCCAATACAAACTTTGCTTCCCTTTTTCATCCCCTTAGGCCGGAATTTCGGAAAATCTTTTCTTATTGGATGTCTATGTATTACAGAGAATACACCCTACAAGTTACGACGCTTCGTGAAAAGAAGTAAACGACAAACGCACTTTTGCGTTTATACTCGTAATATCAAAAAAATCAAAGTCTACATTTTAGCTCTGAGAACTTGATAACGAACATAATATGCATACATATAAATAAGGCAAATACATCTTAACAAAAGAAATGTGTTCCTCCATATTTATAACAAAAGAAATGTAATATAAGGCCTTTACAAAAAGTCTGTCATGGTGGTAGTAACTAAATACTATAAGGTACAGCGAATAGTGATTGTAGAATAGTTAGTTCGTAAGAGTGAGTATATAGTTGCGCCCGCGCCGCTCTGAGACCGGTTCAAACCTTCAGTACAGCTTCGTTAGGAGGTACGGTTACACGCAAGTATCGTTTACTGTGAGTTTATTGCTATTTATTGTATCTGTTAGACAAAAAGTCCGCGTTCTTCCTTTTCATTTGGAGTAAAATTCACACTCGATTATCAGATGTGCATTTGTTATATTGAGATCGTCGGACTAAGTATTAGTTATATACGTACTTAATAATTGAAGTCTAGGATAGAATAATCATTTATTGTAAACCACGTGTTTGGTGGACTTAATAATAAATAATTCCTAGATAAAGTGACAGGTAAATAATTATATGCCATTACTGAATAAAAATATTTATGTATTATTTTTGCTTGAAATTACACTCATTTTACTGCGCACAAAAAGTGAATGTAAAGCAGGAAACAATAAGCGCGCGATTAAGTAAGTAATTTGCGTAACGAATAAAAAAACCGGATCATTTATTATTTATCATCGTATAAATAACGGTATCATGATAACAAGAAATATAGGCTAGTTTGTAGTCCATGGTGCTAAGAAAAACTTATAAATAATATAGGTCACCGATTGCACTAAGGAGGTAAAAAGAGAAGAGTTGTTCATTTTGTAAATTTCAGATTTCGGGGTTTTTCGATAGCTGGACAAAAACCATTAGACACCTATATATATGGTTTTCCTAACACAAATCGTCTACACAATTTAAATAAGCTCGTAATATAATTTTCAGTGACTGCAAGAAGTTACAATGGATCGTTGGGTTGGCAAGACTGCGGTGGTGACAGGCGCGAGCGCCGGCATCGGGGCCGCCATCGCCGTGGAGCTCGCACGCGCAGGATTGCGCGTCGTGGGACTCGCGCGCAGACCACAACGCGTACAAGTAAAACATCAACACTTTTTAAATCTAGTAATGTTTCCGTACGTGGCATAATAGGTACATATCCATAGCACCACACACACTTTATTTTATATACAACCTCTTTCAAATTCAAACGGGGAACATTCTGCCAACATTACGCGCGTGAGCGCGGCATCAGAAGAAGTTTGAAAGCACGAAAAATCGCGGGCGGCCGCCATATTTTTTCTTCCGATATTTTTAATGCAGATTTTGGGTGAGAGTAGGCCTTTTTCTGATAGTTATTTATACTAATCGAAGGATAAGCTAAACAATAAGTAGTATTCCAATCAAGTCTATTAGTAAGATAATTCTCGAGATCAACTCTGAGAAATGTATGATGTGGATTTTTTTTCCGCCTTCGTATTACATTTTTTAAACCGAGTCCTTTTAAGTTTGGGCTATAAATACATAATATATACACACTTAAACAAGCGCACAATCAAAAAACATGATAAATGTGTTTTAAGTAATGTTGTAACTAAGTATACCTAACAAGTGACATTCATTACGGTACATAGGTACTACTATCTAGTACTATTATATTATATTATATTATATATATATTACGGTTCTCAAATAGGACTTGAGCTCGAGGGACATAGTACGTGTATGTTTTAGTAATTCTCATGATACAGACTGTTTTATAACGGTTGTTCAAGATGACTTAAATCGACAATATGGTTTTAATATATTAAGCACTTAAGTAAATGTATACCTACTTCGTTAGTACCTAATTTTATTTATTAGTCCATGATCTAGGTCGAGCAAGATTATCTTTCAGCGGTTTATGGCTAATGCTTACATTACACATCAAGTACCTACTTAAGGTACCTATACTTACCTCGATTTTTTTGGCTACTTCACTCATATTTAATCACGGGTTAAGAAAATGCGTCCTTTTCACATACAATCTATTTAAAATAATAGATAAAATAAGCGAGTTAAATCCGTTATAATTGTTTCATTCAAATGTAATAACCGTGTGTAATATGTATCCTTGGTTCGAATTAGTCTTTGTTCGGGCCACAGAGCCTCAGCTCTTTAGAGCTTTTCTTTATTTTCTACACTGAAAGATAAGCCTGACAACTAAGTTTCCTTTAATTAAATTAAAATAGTAATTCTTTAATTTAATACTTTTTAGGAGCTGCAATCCCAAGTGACTGGTAAAGGCAGTATCCACTCCAGAAAGTGTGATGTGTCCAATTCTAATGAAGTTGCGGACACCTTTGCGTGGATCGAGGAAAATTTTGGAGGAACTGATGTCCTGGTTAACAATGCTGGGGTGTTCTACCCGGGAACTATGACAGGTACGATAAGATAAACCATCTAATGCCATCTATAAAATTGTAAATGTGACATGCAATAAATGAATTTGAATTTGAATTTGAATTTGAATTTAAACTGGTGAAATTTGCTAGAGTTGTTGACTTGGAACAGAACTGATCGTTGATGTTTAGGAGCTTTAAGGAGAATCGTGCAGCAATAGACGTCTTTCGATTGAAAATGATGATGATGATAATGATGGTGACATTGAGCTGCAATCTTTGTAAGGTGATAACAGTGATAACTTGATTGCATTGTTGTCATTCAAATCTTTTAGCAAAGGCAAGGCGACATTTTTAAAAGTCATGGGGGTCCTGATTCCTCCTCACGGACCCATTGTTTTTGAATTACCTAATATCTTTTCAACAGAATTTGATTGTGTGACCCCCCTCATCTGACTACAAAGCTGGAGCGGCCCTTGTTCTTAGGTATTAAGTATTTTCTTTGTGAAGTGTTTCTCGATTGCTGTTTTATTGCAGGTATTTAACTAGCATCAACCAAAATGGTGGATAGGTATTACATATGTAACCTGAGCTCTGATATGAAATGTAAGATTTTATTAAAATTAATATGCATTTTAGAAGTGGGCCCTAATCCGCGTACTGAAGAGGACTTGATGAAGACGATCGACATTAACGTGAAAGGAGTGATCATGTGTATGAGACATGCCGCGGCTTCGATGCACAGACGGAAGGTTGATGGACACATCGTCAATATAAATAGGTAACACATAGCGTATGTATATGCAAAAAAACACCTTTAAAAATAATACCTGATGCCTTCGCGGTTATTATACATTGGAATGAAACCACTTTAAACGCTTTAGCATAAGACTATTATGAGCTCAGTCGTGCTACGATTATGGAATCTGTAAAGGCTACGAAACGTCAGTCAAATTAATAAAATACGCGAGTTAAATCCGTTTAAAGTTGTTTCATTCCAACCTGAAAAAATACAAAAAAGCGCATTAGGAAAACACACAAAAAATAAAAAGGAAAAATAATTCTACATTTATTTAATTATATTCCTTATCGGACTGCAATAAGTAACAATACAATAACTACAATACTTAATCCTACCTAATCAATTACTTTTGGAGTCGCCAGCCCATCTATTTATTACTACAGAATCTTAAAGAAAAATACTGCGTTACGAATGAGCTAAGTATCATTTATAGTTGTTTAATTTCAATGTGTAATAACCGCGAAAACTATTAAAGATTTGACATTTCTATTCCGCGTAGATTTCTCGCTTTGCTATTGCCTGATTGCTCAACTTTAATCGAGTATTGTTAGTTGTGGCACTCCGATAAGAAATCTAATTTAACTGTTTGCGTAGGAAATCATATGATCATATTATAGTAAATGTAGAATTATTTTTGCATTTTAGTTGTTGCATGTTTTTCGAATGCGCCTTTTTGCGTATATTTTGTAGTTAACTGTTTTTTAAGGCGTTTTTGTTTATTTAAAGCGTATTTTAAAGCGTTGATGTATTTCTTGCTTTTTAATGATTCCTACTTATAAATATAAAATAGAATCGTCCTTTTTTTGAAGTCGGTTAATAAAAATAACCAAAAAAGATAACTAACCAATAAAGTACATCAATTTTCTTATTGGATGTTATAGTAAGTATTTGAAGGAGATACCTACTATCAAATAGGTACCTACCATTTGTAATTTTTTCAGTTTAATTTCTACTTATATAAAGCTAACATTTCTAATTTCCGATGCCTTTGCGGTTATTACACATTGGAACGAAAAATATAATGGTTTCATCTCGCGTATTTTATTTTATTTGCTGACGTTCGAAAACTTTACAGTTTCCAAATTCTGACGATAGTTTTACTAAACTATCGTCAGAATTTGAAACAGAGAATTTGAACTGAGGCGCGCTACGAATATATGGGAACTGTAAAGTTTTATTATTTCTTCTTTTGACTAATTAAAGGTTAAAATGGTTAAATTGAACATCAGTAGTCAGCATGACTTAAATTAACATACCTACCTACTTCCTCTAATTAATTGATTGATCTTTGCGGTTCCAGTTATTTCTTAATGAGGATGATGCATGTACTATTACGATGACTAATGATTAGATAATCATCATTAAAGTCGTCTACTTACGCACAAGGCTATCTATTTGCGATTTTATGTGATATTTTAAAATATTGGCTTGTTAATCTAATGGATTTAGCCACAAATCATTCAGTTTAAATGGTTTAATATATATCAATTTTACTTAATATACCTATATAATTATCCCTACTAATATTATAAATGCGAAAGTAACTCTGTCTGTCTGTCTGTCTGTTACGCTTTCACGCTAAAACTACTGGACCGATTTAAATGAAATTTGGTTCAAAGAAAGTCTGGAGCCTGAGAAAGGACATAGGCTACTTTTTAACCGACTGCAAAAAAGGAGGAGTTCCACGCGGACGAAGTCGCGGGCAGAAGCTTGTGTATTATAAGTAGTAAGGTGTCCACACGAAAGACTATAGAAACTCCTCCATGATTTTAAGTAGGCCTTTCATAAATAAAATTCTGCAGTCTTCTTGTAACCGGGACCAACATAAATATCGACAAACAGAAAGTGTTCAATTGTTTAGATTTTTTTATGACCACGTTAATTAATTACCTATTGTTAGCGAAAAGACAATTATTGTATAGGTACTAGCGGTCCCGGCAGACGTCATCCTGCCCGTTCGAAATTCAAATTAGGTAACTTTAGTTAGACAACGTTTGTATGGGAAAAGAAAACGGCTGTTTTTAGGGTTTTTCCTGCAATTATTCGATTTTTTCTCGCCGTAAGAACCATCCTTGGACTTCAACGAACATTTAAAAAAAAAAATGGCCAAATTGGGCCAGGCGTTGTCGAGTTCAACGCCTGTTGGTAACAACACATTTTGCGATTCATTTTTATATATAAAAAAAGAAGAAGAAGATTGTGACGTTCAGTTTTTATCTAGCACAGCGGTCAGGGACTAATACTTAGGCATGACGGATGATTTTCTTTGTCCATCAAGTAAGTAGATTGCCAAAAAATATTGGACACAATTATTGTTTTCACAATCGAACATTAATTGCCAAAGATAATTTAAGTTCTTCTAAAGTTCGAGAGTGTGGGGCTTGTGACGTCACGGCTAGGTATAAATTGTACAACATTGTGACGCCACGGGCCCCACTCCCGAACTTTAGAAGAACTTAAATTATCTTTGGCATTGTTTATTTGTTTAAGAAAAGAAAAAATACGTGTCAAATTATTTGCAATAATCTAACTTACGGACTAAATAGTAATATATATAATTATACCTACATATATTTTTTATGTTCATTCGTTAATTTAACTTGATCTTTAAATTACAATACCTATTCATAAATATCATAAAATTTTAATATTTATTTCATGTTCATCTATCTATCATATCATATCATCAGTAGCCCCTTTACTTTCCTTTATCTCCTATTTCCATATAAGTATCTACCTATCTACCTATTACTTATAATATATATTGGTCCGTTCCGATTCTGTTAGAAATTAGTAATTATTTACATGTAAAACAGGGTTTGACTGAAAACCAGCGCTGCTACAGCAACGCACTACAGTTTAATGCTGAGTCAAATCCCTTTTTGGCATCGCATCAACTCTTTTTTATTTCTTTTACCAACCTCATGTTTCTTAAGATAGTCATGTAGGTAAGGATAATATTGTAAACATGAATCATGTGATGCTAAATAAATCTATGTCTATGTCTAAATAGAATTTCGAATTCTTTACCCAGTCGTCATGCCTATTGTGAAAGTTTTATGTCATTTTTTTTATTTCAGTATCGCTGGCCACTACATTCCTTTCGTGCCTATATTCAACGTGTACCCCGGCACCAAGTACGCCGTCACCGCTCTGTCTGCGGCACTTGACAATGAACTAGCACACTGTGGCAGCCGGATTAAAGTCACTGTAAGTACCTACAACATCTTTTTTTCTATACTAATATTATAAAGAGGAAAGGTTTGTTTGGATTGAATAGGCTCCAAAACGACTGGCCCGATTTGAAAAATTCTGTTGGAAAGCTATGCTATTCCCGAATGACATAGGCTGTAAAAAAAGGGATCCGGGCGAAGCCGGGGCGGGACGCTAGTCTTCTTTATCTATCTGTCTGTATAAGTTGGTATATGAAAGGTAAAGACCCCACTGACATAATATAAACGCAGCTGTAACCGCTAATAGTACCTAGTAGGTACTACACCTATTGTGAAATTGGATAGGTTTTAATTTACACTAAGAAGAGATAAAAAAAAACCCTACAAATAAAATGGCGGCGATGGGGTTCACACAAAGCCTGGCAAACACGTTACGAGAAATCGTTACGATCGCACTGTACAGTTCAAACTGCACCAATAATCGATAAAAACTGTACAGTTTTAGTACCTACCAGGGCCGTGCGATTTATCTGTACAGTTTACGTGTGTGGTACCCATTATAATGTTATCATACTCCTATTATAATATTTTCTCATCGTTGCAGAGTGTTTCCCCTGGGCTGGTGGCGACTGAGTTGGTGACGTCACACGACCCCGCGGCGGCGGCCGAGCCCGCCCTGCAACCCGTCGACGTCGCAAATGGCGTCCTATACGCAATATCCACTCCTGCGCACGTCAATGTGAGTATATTTAATTATTTACTTACCTACTTACTTATTGAATTTTTGTGCATAAAGTATTAAAAATTGAAAATTGAACGTTATGTAATAGGATATTACCGGTTGATAGGTAAATTTAACCCCACTAAAAATGTTAAATAAAATTATTTTTGTCAAAAATAAAAACCGACTGTAAGTATATTATATTGATGCCCAAATACAAAATCACACTTATGAAGACGGTATGAAGCTTTGTTCCACTAAAAACTTCTTACCTATCACAAAAACAATTTTATTTCAAAGTTACTTACTTAGTAATAAATAGTAGACATAGGTCAGATTTATTTAGCATCACAAGACTCATGTTTAGTTACAGTTTTGAGAATACCTGCCTAATTAACAAACAAAGTGACTTAGATTATTAGACACGAGAGGAACATTATTTATACAAAAAAAGTTAAAAGTTGAACGGAGACAAGAAGGTGCTGGTTATAATAATATATATTATGTTCTATGTAGAAATTTATTTTTAACTAGCGGCACCGGCAGACGTCGTCCTGCCCGTCCGATTGTTTCGTCAAAGATCTGTCAAAGTCTTCAAACTGTCACTTCTTCATAAGGCTTCATATTTTCCCCGTTTTTTACACATTTTCCACTGTTTCTTCGCTCTTATTGGTCGCAGCGTGATGTTATATAGCCTAAAGCCTTCCTCGATAAATGGTATATCCAACAAAGAAGATTTTGAATTCGAACCAGTAGTTCCTGAGATTAGCGCGTACAAACAAACAAACAAACTCTTCAGCTTTATAATATTAGTATAGATTTTGTTAAAATTTCCTTTGTTTTTTGTTTCAGATAAACGAGTTGACCATAACGCCTGTTTCGGGGAAGAGACTATAAAACGCACAGATAAACTATTTCTATTTCACTTGGTTTTTCTCAAATGTATTCTCACGAGTCACACAATTATTTAATAATAATATTAATTTAAACGCAGGCTTATATTTTTAAACACATGTTATTAATTGTAATGGGTAATTAATAAAATTAACAAAATATAAAAATTATGTTCAGTATTATAATTTTTTCATCCTTTTTAGTGGACACTTACCTACTTATAAAACATTCAAATTTAGGTATAATGTAACTACATATTTACAGAAATAGTAAAGTGTGTTTTTTTTTCTGATTATAATCACGCGAAGTACCTAGTTAGTGATTATTAGAGTACACCGTATCCATTGAAAAATCACCTATACATTGGAATGAAACAACTATTTTTATTTTATTTTATTTGCTGACGTTTCGGATTCTTTACAGTTTCCATAATAATTGTCAGCTCAGTCGTGCTACGACTACTTCACCTATATTCACATAATATTATGATTGACTAGTTTAATGTCAAGTTTGTACTGACATTGACATTTATATGAACAAGATTCGAAATGGCAGCACTTTTATTCTGCACGGTCCCCATAGATACGGCGAAAAATTTGACAAATACCCTACTATTCATATTTAATTAAGCTGTGTATTCAGCAAGTGAGGGTATATTTACGAAACGGATCTTATAGTAAAGAGATTTATTGATAAAACCTGTCTTTTTATATATTTAATGTGTGTAACAGTGTTAAGAGTAAACTACTATTATTATGTATTATATAAGCTAGGTAAGTACTAGACAATTTTTAAATAATACTTACTAAATTATTTGAAAACAATTATTCTTAATGGATTTAACTTGTCAAAAGACACACAGTACACTAAAACAAGTAAGTATACTTATAATATTCATTCCGTGCTCAGTCAACTATACTATGGAAACTGTAAAGATATTAATTATATTAAAGCGCCAGCAAAATATACGCCAGATAAATTCTTTACCTATATTTTTATTCCAATGAATGATTACCTACCTACATTAATCAATAACTCAATCACACCTTACCAACAAGATCTAAGTACAAAAAAGCTTCAGTCAATTGTTTAGCGAACTGTGGAGGTAGTTATTACACAAATTGAAGATTTAAGTAGGTACCTAATTATCCTTTAGGTCCCCACTCGCGATCATATAAGTTCGGCACGCGTGTCAACTTTGTGTTTAGTTACGGAGAAGACGTTACAGTGCTGAGTCGGTTGGAATTTTGTAAGTAGGTACCTACTATACTGTACATTACTGTACTTAGGTCATTCTTCTTTTTTGACAATTCAGCTATGTTTTCCTGTTTGATTAATGTGGAGTAGGTACGATTTATTTTAAAAAGATTTTGCTTTTATAAGGACTAATTAAAGTTTCCTTGGCACGGGCAAGTTTTAGATTGAAATGGATCGTTGGGTTGGCAAGACTGCGGTGGTGACAGGCGCGAGCGCCGGCATCGGGGCTGCCATCGCCGTGCAGCTCGCACGCGCAGGGATGCGCGTCGTGGGACTCGCGCGCAGACCACAACTCGTACAAGTAATTTATATATCGAGGACTTAATAACTATGTTCCTAATTGCCTGGCTAAATACGCAGGCACAAATGGCCACCCCAAAAGGATGAGAAGAACGAGCGGCATAACGAGTGGGGTGGCCACACGCTCTGCATACTTCCCTCGCGTAGTCGCTAGTATTTGGCCGGGCAATTTCAGACTGTCGCTGTCGCTATGTATGGTAAATCTTGAAAAAGACGCAACGGTTTTTGAAGCGGTTTTTTTAATAGATAGGTTGATTCAAGAGGAAGGTTTATAGCACCCGTGTGAAGTCTTGGCGGGTCGCTAATATATTATTAACATACATGTTCATACAGAGCTTGTGTGCCGCTTAGCATCTGTATCATCCCTACTAATATTATAAATGCGAAAGTAACTCTGTCTGTCTGTTAAGCTTTCACGCTAAAACTATCTTTTTAAATCGGTCCAGTAGTTTTAGCATGAAAGCTTAACAGACAGACACTTTTTAACCAACTGCAAAAAGGGACGAAGTCGCGGACAGAAGCTAGTACATAATAAATTTGTTCTGCCCAGGAGCTTCAAGCGCAAGTGTCGAAGGGTAGCGTGGTCGGCATGCAGTGCGACGTGTCCAAGCCGGAGGAGGTGGCCGCGGCGTTCAGGAGGGTCGAGGAGCAGTTCGGAGGGACCGACCTCCTCGTCAACAATGCGGCTGTTCTACTGCAGGGACATATAACTGGTTTGTCACTAACTACACTTTACTACACAGACAGAAAAAGCTACTTTGTTTATTAGTATAATATATCCCTATTACCTACCTACTTAGGTAGGTACCTTAACATACCAAGTATTTCGTGTATACCTAAGTATATACTTAAGTAGGTACTACGATAAGTATTAAATGTAGTGATTTGACATAAACATCTGTTTAGATTTGACATTCTACAAAACAATGCAATTTGACTGTCATGTTTAGTAGACTACACCTTTCAGCATAATAATATGGAATTAGAGAACTTAATACAATAGGGCAAATACAATGTCCGCAATGACATAGTTCAAGAACCAGTTATCATAGTGTTTTTTGTATGTTAAACTGTTATTGATAATAATCATATTATTATGGTTATATTGAAGTAGGTAGTGGTTTAAGATAACTGGGGATTGACCAAACAAATAAGGCATATTAGTTAATAGGTAGTCATAAGAATGACAAAAAATATTTAATAAAAGAAAATTAATAAACTGTAGTGTTTATTATGCGTAGAACTAGCTATTAATCTTTTTCTATACGAATACTAATACTATACTAATAATATAATAAAGAGGAAAAGTTAGTTTGTTTGTTTGGGTTGAATAGGCTCCTAAAGACTCGACCGATTTGAAAAATTATTTTACTATTGGAAAGCTACAATATTCCCAGGCTATAAAAAAAGGGATCAGGGCGAATCCGGGGCGGTCCGCTAGTTTTAAATAAAGCTGGAATACATGCACTGTTTTTCAGATATTGGCAGTAAATCCTTACCGGAAGAAAGCCTCTTGCAGACCATTGATATCAACGTAAAGGGAGTTGTGTTGTGTACGCGGCACGCCATCTCTTCCATGAACAAAAGGGCTGTGGATGGACATATTGTTAATATTAACAGGTACCTGGGTAATTCAACCGCCGTCAGACACATGTACTTTCTTGGAAAGATCCTGGGGCTTGTTAGGTTTAACACAATCCTAATGGGTAATAGCTTTATGCTTACTTTAATCCCAAACTAAGCAAAGCTTGTATTATGGGTACTGGTCAACGGATAAATATACATAAATACATATAAGACATCCAAGACTCAGGTACAGTGCCAGTCTTCATCATAATTACTTCTTCCCCATAGCAGGATTCGAATCCGCAACTTCCGGTTTCGTAGTCGGGGGCTCTGATCACTAGACCAAGAGACCGTCAATTGGGATGTCCCATTTTCTAATTCTTAAATTGTGCTAATATAATATTATTTAGATATATGTTATTTAAAAAATAAGTACCTACTTTACAATCACTACATAGTATAAAACAAAGTCGCTTGTTCTGTCCCTATATGTACACTTAAATCTTTAAAACTAAGCAACGGATTTTGATGCGGTTTTTTTAATAGATAGTGATTCAAGAGGAAGGTTTATAGCACCCGTGTGAAGCCGCTAGTTTGTACATATAAATAGTTCTCACTTGACTTCTCAGTATTTTTTCATATAGGTATATATATTATTACAGTGCACGGTATTGTGAGTGATTTTACAATGAGCCATCTTAATCCAACTTGTGCGGGTTGCCGACGTGAGATCGCAAATCGTCGATATTTAAGATGTCATGTATGTAAACTGCATTATGATCTGGAATGTACGAATGTATCGGAGCAGAGGTTTTATAATACGATGACACCAGAACACAGAGATACGTGGAAATGTGTACAATGCGTAAGTAGCCAACCAAAGTTGGATAACTCAAATACGCCAGTACGTGGGAATTGTGACTACAATATTACCATCAAGCGCGGAGCTCATTTTAACCAGAGTACTACAACAGACCTAGCAGAAACCTCAACCGACATGGAAGTTTCTTTTAATCGCACTGACCTTGACGCAACAGTGGGCGTGAGTGACACGCAGGCTATGGTTGACGAGATGCGCTTATTGCGGGAAGATATGCGCGCAATGAGCTTGCAAATTCAAAACTTCAGTTCGACGGTGACGAGTATTATGGCCAGAATTGACAGTTGTGAAAAACGCGTTGATAACCTTTGCACGCGGATGGAAACTATCGAACACCTGATCGAAGCCAGAAATAATCATCAATGCGAGGCTGGACTCATGGATACTATTTCGCAACTGAAAATAGAAATCAATGAACGAGATCAGGACTTGCTACAAAATGACCTGGAAATATCTTGTGTCCCCGAACAGAAGGGAGAAAATGTTTTACACGTAGTCGCAACTCTGGGTTCGAAGCTCGGAGTAGCTATCACAGAGAATGATATTGTTAGTGCTTCTCGTGTCGGTCGGGTCCAGGAGCCATCTCAGCACCGTCCTATGCCTCGTCCTCGACTCATCGTGGTCCGGCTGGCACGCCGTGCGATGCGGGATCAGCTACTGAAAGAGGCGCGAGTGCGCCGTGGTGCAACTACGGAAGGCCTGGACCTCGGGCCCCATACACCCTGCCGCTTCTATATTAATGAGCGGCTCACTCGCTCAATCGGCAGCTGTTCCAAAAGGCACGTGAGTTAAAGGAGCGGCACCAATGGCGTTTCGTATGGACCAGGGAGGGTAGAATCTACGCGCGACAAAACACGGGCAAGGACATTCCACGATATCACATAAGTACTGAATCTGATCTACTGCGTGTTTTTGGGTCTAAAACCATTTGATGTTCCACATTTATGTGATTTTATTGATACGCATTCTGGACAGCTACAGCTAGTTATGCTTAGTTGGCACTTTTTAGCTCAGTTTAGTATAAGTAATTACAAATTGTACATAATTATTACTTGTGGAATATATTTAACAATGTTATATTTGATTCAAAACTGGTTTTTGTTCCACCAATGTGCAATGTTATTATATAGGTATAAATGTGTAGCAAGCCATCATTGTTATTTAATTCTTAGTCTATTTATTTCTAAGCCATTAATTAATTATATAAAACATGTAAACATCAATATCATCATACCATCACAACATACATCGAAACTTATACATTACATTATTATAACAATATTGTTTTGTGTTGTTTTATTAAACACGACGAGTAATCCTTATCTTAAACTTTTTGCACGCTATTTATTTTTTCTATCTATCTATCCACACAATATTTACATATACCTTAAATATTTACATTCTTTTAATGATGTTTGTATAGTTTATAACGAGGGCAAGCATGGGGCTATATTTTCTACTCCGTACATAAATAAGTCATTCTTGACAGTAGTAATAATAATATCATATGACTGGCGTCACGCATCCCGTCTCTCGTTGTATTTGCATAACAATAAATATGTACTTTTGCTTTTTGCATATGTATTTCAGTTTATTAAACAGAAAAAGCTACGTATCGGTCTGTTAAATCCAGGATCACTAGGTACACGTCACGACGAGTTCCTCGTTGCTATGGAGCGCCACGCCGTCGATATCTTAGCTATAAACGAGACCTGGCTGGGGGAGGGGGAGGAGGCGCGGGCGCCCGCGCCGCCGGGGGATAGCTTTTGGGGCACACCCCGGCCCCGTGACATACGCACCCGCGGCGGCGGTGTTGGGTTTTACCTCAGAAAGGACCTTTATACACGTTTGTTGCCATATCCTTCAGCCTCGCGCGTTGAGCAAATGTGGTTAAGTCTCTCTGTCAGTGGTATCAGAATAGTTGTAGGCACTGCTTACCGGCCACCCTGGCTAGATATCAATGTTTTTATAGATGCTTTAAGTGACTCGCTCGCCACCTTCTCCTCCTTCGACCGCGTTATTTTAGTCGGGGACTTTAACGTTAACCTTCTAAACTTACATGATACGCGTACTAAAAAAATTTTGGATTTCTTACGATGTTTCAATCTAGACCAATACACGAATGCAGCCACCCATTTCACTGACCATAGTGAGACTTTAATTGATCTCATATGTTCGAACATACGAATATCCAACATAAATATTGACTATATTCCCGATCTTAGCAGACACGCATTCATATCCTGTGATGTAGATATTATGAAAAGTAAATTCAAGCCTAAATCTTTTGAATATCGACCTCTAAAAATGATTGATATGGCAAGTTTTAACTCCGACGTAAACTCAACCAACTGGGAAAGACTACTGGGTAGCGACGTCAATGAATCGATCTCAGCTTTCAATGCTTATATAGTTCACATTTTCGACCGTTATGCGCCTCGTAGAATTTGTACCACCCGGGAAAAATATCACCCATGGATTACATATAACGTCAAAGAAATGATAAGAACTCGGGATAAAGCCCACAATAGGTTTAGGTGTACTGGTTTAGACTTACATAAAAATACTATAAGGACCTTAAAAAAGTTGTCATTAATGCAATTGATGCTGAGAAAACTGCTTACTTTAGTAAATACATTCTAGCTAATAGCAAAAATGCTCGGTCACTGTGGCAAAATATCAAAAACAATGTAGTCGATTTTAAAAATAAAGAACATGATCTTCCTCCGCATTTCAACAACCCACATGCTATCAACAATTATTTTCTTAATGTTCCTGGTAGCAGCAAAACGAATTTATCTACACTAACTTATTACGAATATCATAGGCATGGTTCTACCACTTTTAAACTTAAACCAATATCCGACTCCACCGTACTAAGTATTATAAATTCTATTAAAACTAAGGCCTGTGGACTAGACGGTATTTCTAAGGACATGCTGCAATTGATACTTCCGCGCACTCTTCGAGTAATAACCAGAATTGTAAACCAATCGCTGGAAGATGGTGTGTTTCCTGACATCTGGAAACTGGCTGTTGTAAAACCAATTCCCAAGAAATCACCACCCAAAGATGTTACAGAGCTCAGGCCCATAAGCATTCTGCCACTTATGTCTAAGATAGCCGAAAGAGCCGTTTGTATGCAACTAACGGAGTATCTTGAGAGTAATGGTATTCTTACTGATATGCAGTCAGGTTTTAGAAGAAAACGTAGTACCACTACTGCGCTGTTGGCTGTCATTGATGACATTTTAACGGCGCGTGATGTCGGTGACAGTTCAATCCTCGTTTTACTTGATTTTTCGCGCGCATTTGATACGATAAATATTGACTTGCTGTTATCAAAATTGACTTACTACGGATTTGACCATGGTACCATTGCATGGTTTGACAGCTACCTTAGCGGACGATCGCAGTTAGTTCAAATTCGTGGAATGGACGGATCTCAGCTCACTTCCGATGCTGTTCCTATTCGTAGAGGTGTACCCCAAGGATCAATCCTTGGACCAATCCTGTTTATTTTGTATAGCACTGACATCGTGAACAGTATCAAAAACTGTAAATATCATATGTATGCTGATGATATACAGCTTTATATATCTTTTACGCCTAGTGAAACCAAGATAGCTGTTGAAAAGTTAAACCAAGATCTGGACAGAATAGCGACCTGGTGTAATATAAACAGTTTGGTATTGAATCCGTCGAAATCTAAATATTTGATTTTCGGGACCAAGGGCACCATTTCGAGAACTCTTAAACAAAACCCTCAGGTGTACCTGAACAACAGCGCTTTAGAGTACGTTCTTGAAGCACGTAACTTGGGAGTTACAATAGATGGCGCATTGAACTTTGAAAGTTATATTATGGATAATGTTCGTAGCTGCTTTTATCGTCTAAGGTTTTATATCAGGTCAGGAGGTATCTCAGTGTTGATATGCGTATTAAACTTTGCGATACTCTAATACTTGCGAAGTTGAATTACGCGGATCCAGTTTACGGGGAATGCTTGCTGTCAAGATCCAGGGTACTGGTACAGCGTTTACAAAACGCTTGTGCTAGGTTTTGTTACCCCATCCCGCCTCGTACGCATGTTACCCCATTCATAAACAAGAGCGGACTATTAAAAATGGAGGCCCGTCCGGACGCTACATTTAGCCACACTACTGTTTGGGATTATTGACAGCCAGCAACCTTCGTATTTACACAATAAACTTATATTTCCGCGTTCCCAAGTACGGCTCGCTCCATGTCTGGTGTGTCCACGATATAGGACGGCTGCATTTCGTGGTAGCTTTAGATATGCGGCCACGAAGTGCTGGAACAATATACCTCCACCGATACGTAACTCTTCTTCACTTAGCCAGTTCAAACATAAACTTAGAGCACATTTATTTGACCTGCAAAAGTTGATGAACATATAGCCGTCCTATAATAAACTTATATTAACATTATCCATTATCACAGTACCTGCTTATATTATATTACACAGATTTATTTATTTATTATTAATTTCATATTTTTTTCGTAAGTACATATCGTAAGCAATATTATTGTAATTTGTACATATGTATATACTACGCAGTCGCACAAGCTCACTATAAAACACACCATAAATAATATTTAATTAATATGTTGCCTCTCGCAGCTCATAACGTATAGGTTCCACTGAAAATCAGCGTCGTGTCACTCACGGTGACTCGACATTTGCTGAGTGGAGTCTTTTTTTGCAACAATTCACTAGTTATAAGCTACATAGTTTTAAGTGCCTTTAATGTTATTTTAATTAAGCATGTGAAAATTTGCAAAATAAATTTATTTTCTTTCTTTCTTTCTTTCTTACAGTGTGTCAGGTCACTACGTGCCCAGTATAACAGTAGCCAACGTGTACTCAGCGACGAAGCACGCCGTCACCGCATTCACCACGTCCCTCAGCGACGAGCTGGCTCAGCTGAAATGCAACATCAAAACAACGGTGAGACAATGATATTTTTGTACAAAAATTTTAGACCCCCAGTGGGACTCGAACCGACGTCTATGCCTTTACTAGCGGCAGCGTGCTAAGCCTTTAAGGAGTCTGCCCACTACACCGTATCGTACCATGACTGTGCTATGAACGTATCAAGCACGGAAGGTAATACGTAAGACGGTACGAGTCGGTGACGGAACGGTCTAGTGGACATAGTATCATGCTTTTCTATACAAAGAATATTTTTTTGCCTGACACGTTCATAGCACGGTCATGGTATGATACGGTGTAGACTGTAGTGGGCAGACTCCTATACTCCATTTAAAAACTTAATGGTATTGAACCAAGAGTATTAATCGAATTTCGATTGATAGATCGTAGTTAATAACGGTGAGACAATTACTGTATTCAAAAGTTACTTTTGGGGTTGCGTTTGTCAGAGAACACATATTTAGAACTTGAAAAAATTAATATTTAAGCTACCTACTACAAGCATTAGGTACCTATATATATATGTTTTGATAGGTACATTGACATACTGCGCTCGTAAACGTTGTCAGAATTAATCGAGTTTGAATCGTATCGCAGCTTATTCCTCCAAATAATTAGGGCAAGATACTGAAGGCGGTTGAGACGCCCGAATAATCACCCATTTCCATGTTTCGGTTACCAGAGCATTTCCCCCGGGCTGGTGGCGACGGACATGGTGAGCGGTGACTTCGGCGAGCTGGTGGTGGAAGCGCCCATGCTGCGCCCGCGCCACATCGCCGACGCCGTCCTGTACGCGGTCGCCTCGCCGCCTGACGTCAACGTGAGTGACGTCATTGGAATAAACTACTATAACGGACTAGCTTCTGCCCGCGACTTCGTCCGCGTGGAACTCCTCCTTTTTTGCAGTCGGTTAAAAAGTAGCCTAGATATGTCATTTCTCAGGCTCCAGACTATCTTTGTACCAAATTTTATTTAAATCGGTCTAGTAGTTTGAGCGTGAAAGCGTAACAGACAGACAGACAGACAGAGTTACTTTCGCATTTATAATATTAGTAGGGATTTAAGCAACTCGCGTATTTTATTAAAAATCGGCCAAGAGCGACTCGGACGAAACGACTATAACGGATTTAAGTATAGATAGCTCACGTATTTTGTTTTTTTTTTTTAATCGGTCAATTGCGACTCGGACTCGCGTATGACGGGTTCCGTACAATTATCGAAAATTCGATTGATTCGATCCGATTTCACTTGATTCAGGAGGGGGTGAGTGTGTAGATTTGACATATTTGAAATTTTAAATAGGGGAGAAATAATCCAGATTCGAGCAGAGAACTCCTTTCAAATAAAAATGGAAAAAGTGGTTGTAATTTATCAGATATTAAAATTAATTTTGTTTCAGATCAATGAGTTGACGTTAACGGCTATCAACCAACCTAGATTGCCGGCGCCCTTTTGAACAATACAAGCCAGAATATTGCAGAATTTAACTTATTATTGTATTTAACTATAATAAACTCTTTAAATAAATACATTATTTGCCTTTTAATACGTCATTTACGTCACGGACTTGTTGTCATGTCTACAAACCTAAAAATTGATATGTTTACACTTGTATCATTACTTCTACTTAGTTAGTTGGTTGCATGATGCATCAGAAAATTTTGAACACTTCATTTGTATCAAACAATCAAATGCTGGGGGCTTCTGACGTCACTTTGAGGTGAAATGATCATACCACGCTGAGCTTTTAAGGTTATAGTTATATTCATAATATTTCTTGTTTAGTATAAACTATCTACTTAACTGATATATTTTCTAACTAGCTTCTGCCCGCGACTTCGTCCGCGTGGAACTCCTCCTTTTTTGCAGTCGGTTAAAAAGTAGCCTATGTCCTTTCTCAGGGTCCAGACTTTCTTTGTACCAAATTTCATTTAAATCGGTCCAGTAGTTTTAGCGTGAAAGCGTAACAGACAGACAGACAGAGTTACTTTCGCATTTATAATATTAGTAGGGATGACTTCCGGGATTTACCCAATACTATATATATCTTTTGCTACAGTCAGCTATCTCAGTACGTAGATATAAACTTGGTAGATTAGATAAGTTAATTTGTCGATGACGATTATGTTTATAATACGAAAAACAATATTTATCAACTGCAGTTTTGATAAATGATTGTGGAGTAGGAATTTTGGTAAGAATTTTTATATTAAGAGTGCACTTATATATCGAGAATTTTCGATCAGTAAATTTTTACTTGTAACTAAGGATTGAAGGGTAATTCACTTGTTAAAGCTTCTCTATAATGCCGTAAACTGTTATAAAGAGCATTTTAACAATATAAACAGACAGACGGAGAATCAGCAAAACTGAGACGTTTTTATATGTTGACTACGTAACCCTAAAATATTGTGTTTTCCAGTTTATTATCTTGGTGTTTAGTTTTATCGAGGAATCGAATATAATTATGCAGTTTCATTTTACCTGTGGTAAGTATGGCTATTCTTTTTGTTCAATTATTGCATATGTTTTTTTAAACTCACCTTCCTGTTTGGTCGTCTTAGAATAAATGATTACCTATGTTTGCTAAAATATTTTAAACATTATAATAATTTCTGATGCCTTTGCGATTATTACACATTGGAATGAAACAACTGTTACTTAACGGATTTAACTCGCGTATTTTTATTTTATTAGCTGACGTTTCGGATTCTTTACAGTTTCTAACGCACAAAATAAATCATCATGATCATAAATCACTTTAGCGTTAGACTATTGTCAGCTCAGTCGTGCTACGATTATGGAAACTGTAAAGAATCCGAAACGTCCGCTAATAAAATAAAATAAAAATACGCGAGTTAAATCCGTTAACAGTTGTTTCATTCCAATATTTTAAACAGTGCCAAACCTCACTTATTATATTTGGTGATGCTAAATTGCTTGCACTGGGATATTTACCTACTAAGAACAATTCATGTTTATTTTTTTATACGCGACCTGTTGGTCTACTATCCAGCGGGTTCAAATCCTGCTAAGGCTAGATATTAATGTGATGTTTATCTGTTGTTTAATACCCATGGTACACACACCAATTGTGGTATCAATTACAGTCCAAAGATATCAATCAATATAAGCAATCATTTTCTCACGGTGAAGTGATTTCAATGATAATTAATCATTCGATGATATACACCGTCACCACGAATAAGGAAAATAAAACCTAAGTAGGTATTATATTCCAGTACGTGCTCCTAAATACCATTTATCTCATAAATCCTTTAAAACAAAGAATCCATTTTATTATTAACGATCTACCATAATCTTGAGATTGCTATAGTATGCTACCTACCTAATGATACAAGCAACGAAAAAATTCAAATTTTAATGTTTTATGTTCCATTTAGTTGAAACTGACAGTCCGGCGAAATTCGTACCGCCTTTTTAAATATCAATAAAGCTGATCCATACAAAATATATACGGTCTACTTATGGGAAAACTACTTTGTTGAAACAATTTTTTTATGTTTTTATTTTACTTACAATTTTTAGGGAACGGACTTATCTCAAGCATGTGTCCGATATATTATTCTAATTACCATGCTAAATTACTACTTTGTAGGTACTCATTTAAATATGCCTATATTACTTATTTACAAAATAATCTTTGTGGAAAACCGAAGATAGATTACACGGATATTTAAAAAATATAGGGTACTAGGACTAGACACTAAATAGTTGACCGCTTAAGATGAGGAAGATGCTCTCACGTCGAAGTAAGGAAAATTAGCATTATAACATTTATTTATACTTTAATTACCGTAAAGCCGTGCGTGATGGGAAATAACGATGAGCAAGAAAGAACTCGGGGTTTTAAGAGTTTTCTGCAGAATTTTGCACTCGTTTTAGAGGTGTAGACGCGATTGAACGCTCCGTGACTCTTTAATATATTTTGTTGTTTAACAGGTGTTATTGTTTTTTAAATAAGTTTGATTGAAGGTAGGTACCTAATGTGGTTAAAGAATCTTAACTCCATAACATGCTGTACCACTATTGCTAATTGATTATAGCAACCGAGCGAAAAAAAATATGGAAATGACCTCTTAGTTCCTATTATCGATTGGCACTTGTCATCTAGGTCATCAGAGCCTCAGATCGGAGCGCGTTTGAATCCAGCTAAAGGCATACTTAGGTCACTGTTATGACCTTAATGGCCTCAATTTTAGCTGAGTCTTGGACTTAAATTAGAAGTCTATTGACACATCGGAACGAATCTGATGCCTGGGAAGAGTGTGACTCGTAATACTGGCCATCATTATAATTTATATTATTAAAAGGTCGTGACAACGTCAATTGCTTAATAAGTAAAATGTTCTGTGAATTCAATGATTTTTCCTCAGTAACATGTTTACCCGTTTATCTAGTACCCATAACACAAAATCTTTATTTGGGAGTAGATCAATTGGTGTGTGTCATAAAATTTACTAGTAGCTATTAGACTCTGATTTGTTCAATTAGTCCATAGTTTACTATTGCAGGAATTACTAAGACATTATTGATGGAGCGCTGGGCTGGTAAGACTGCGCTAGTAACGGGTGCAGCATCAGGGATCGGAGCTGGCATCGCCCTGGCACTGTCTGACTCTGGGCTACGAGTTGTGGCCTTAGATGTTCTGCCAAAGGAGAAAATTGCCGTAAGTAGCTGACTAGTTTGTGAACATTTTTGGTTGTCGTTTTGATTAAGTGCAAGGTACAGCTAGTAATAGTCACAGCTGATAAGGTTGAAGACTGTTATTTATACTTATAATATAAGAGGATACATACACAATATTGTTGATTCAAAACTGACTGAGACTAACAGTCGAAACCGCCTGGTCTAGAAGCTTTAAATTTTGCATTAACGATTTCTTACATTATAAGAATTATTACGTATACTAAAGAGATGGAATTTAGAATGTATCAGGAAACCCTTCCTAATGCATACTAACAAGCAAGTATAAAATTGATAACTTTACAACGAGTTTTAAGAAGGTTGTATAGTTTTTGGATTTGAGAAGTTTCTCATAATTTTCTTTTCTTTTATAAACTGCAGAGTCTGCTTAAAGGTAAAGGCAATATCAACCCAGTACAATGCGATCTGACCAACTCGCAAAAGTTGACCGAAACCTTCCGTTGGATTGAAGATGAATTCTGTGGTATTGACGTATTAGTCAATTGTGCTGGGGTAATGTTTCCTGGACATATCACTGGTTCGTATTAACATTATATTATCTTACGACTAGAAGCTTTAATAAATGTTAGAAGACAAGACTGGTATTGTTCTTAAATTGGCACTCGTAGGAAGGCAATTTAATAATATAGATGGAACATATAAAAATGGAAATCAGTTTTAGCGATGATACCTACTATAGATAGGTACAAGACTTAAGTTCGATTATAGTAGAAACAAATCCCCTGATTTAGATTGAAATGGGTGGATAGTCACACCAAATTTTAATGTTACCTTATTTGGCAAAATTTTTAGAATTATGACCTACCTACCTTATTTTCTTATTAAAAAATTGGACGGTCCTTATCTAATCTCTCTCAGTAAATATGTCTCCACATCCCTGAAGTTGACGATGATTAGAAATTTATCAGAATCCTCAATTCACATTGTGTCTATATAGACGTTGGTGACAATGCAATGGATGAAGATGCTCTAATGAAAACCTTTGACGTAAACATCAAAGCAGTTGTCAGGTGTACAAAATTGGCTATCGCTTCCATGAACAAAAGAGGATTCAGCGGTCATATCTTCAACATAAACAGGTAACTAGGAGCATGTTTCTAAATTGCGGTGATAAGACTTCTTTAATCACTTTAGGTACCTACGTCTAATTAAGAGTCATATATACGGTCCAAATGTAGCTAATTTGATCCTGGACTACAAGAGTAGCCCAGCCGGCGGGGTTAGTGACGTATATCTCCACGAAAAATAAATTTCTTAGACGACGTTCTACGTAGTTAAGTGGGAACTGAATTTATATACAATAATGCGTACTTTTCGTTTTACAGATTCGTATGAGAGCCTAACCTCCATTATATTGATACATATCCTATGCTAGGTATGTACATACTGGTTATCGATAATGTTTGTAATACTTACAGTTTAGCGGGACATTATATCCCGTTTGTAACCACGATGAACGTGTATGCAGCCACCAAATATTCTATCACCGCCTTCACCGAGAGTCTTACCAACGAGCTGGCTGAGTTTGGCAGTACCATTAAAATAACGGTAAAATATAGTTACCTATTTATCTATACTAATATTATAAAGCTGAAGAGTTTGTTTGTTTTTTTGTTTGTTTGTTTGAACGCGCTAATCTCAGGAACTACTGGTTCGAATTCAAAACTTCTTTTTTTGTTGGATAGACCATTTATCGAGGAAGGCTTTAGCTTTAGGCTATATGACATCACGCTGCGACCAATAGGAGCGAAGAAACATTGGAAAATGTGTAAAAAACGGGGAAAATATGAAGCCTTATGAAGAATTACTATTCCACGGGGACGAAGTCGCGGGCACAGCTAGTAATCAATATTATTAAAGCTAGTATCATAGCCAGCATTTACTTATAAAGTTATATTAAGTTCTTATAAAGATCGCCGTCAGGACGTTGGTGTTTAGAGGTCTTTACAAAGCTGAAGTTCAAATATAAATGTCTTGATTTTGAGATTGAACAAGCATGTTTTTATTTTGATTGAACAGAGCATATCCCCTGGCGCCGTGAGCACGCAGATGGGAAACAAATCTCATGAAGCGGCAGGTAAGGGGCCTGCGCGTGCGCTGCAGCCGAGCGACGTTGCAAGTGCTCTCCTATTCGCTTTGGCTACCCCCCCAAATGTTAATGTAAGTGCTATATCGCACATTTTAGAAAAGTGTGACATCTCAAAATATTTTGTTACTCCATTTAAGACTCTACGTTTGGACATCAAAATTTGAATTCATGTGGTGACACATTTCGATTTGTCACACAGATGGAACTATCTTACGATATAATCTGATCCGCTGATTACTGTACCTACTGTTATTATTATACACTCGTTGCAAATATAGGTAGGTATTCCTGAAATTGATAATTGGTTGCCATAGTTTTTTAAATAATTAGTAAATATATCAACTATGTATATGCGATTGTAAAATATGTTTAACTGACTTAAGGCTTATAAGTTGATTTCTGGCCCGTTGTCTTCCTATATTTACTACTAGCTTCTGCCCGCGACTTCGTCCGCGTGGAACTCCTCCTTTTTTGCAGTCGGTTAAAAAGTAGCCTATGTCCTTTCTCAGGCTCCAGACTATCTTTGTACCAAATTTCATTTAAATCGGTTCAGTAGGTTTAGCGTGAAAGCGTAACAGACAGACAGGCAGAGTTACTTTCGCATTTATAATATTAGTAGGGATTTGATATAATGTGTTCACTTTACGACGACTAACGACTATTCTAGTCTGGTCTTTCTAGACTGCATTTTGAATCCATCTATTTTGTTAGGGTTTCAAAATGCACTCCGGGTATCAATTAGGTACCTACGTGAAACACATTCCTTACTGTACTGCAATCTTAATATAATAAGTTTAACTAGTGTACATACGTGTATTGAATTAGACCTACTCATAAACTCCATCTCTTTCAGATCAACGAGTTGACGATCACCTCAGTGGGGGAAAAGAGAATGTAGATAATAAAACATTTAGTTTATAAAAAAATATATTATAATATGGCACTTGCTGACTAGTTAGTGGAACCGGCAGAAGATGCAGATGACCCTAATGCGAAGATGCTGGTACCGAACTGCAGAATTGCTCGGAGAATGTCCATCTTCAGAGTCCAGAGGGGTGAGGACTCGGATCGAACTGAGTTTTGACTCTGTGGAGAAAGAAGAGGGATTTTGATTATATTTACGACAGTGTATAGGTACTAGGTATACATATACTAGGTTAAACTTATTGTGATATTTGTTTAAGATTAAATTTAATACCTAAAATATGCTTTAATTTTCGTGAGTCATTTTCATTTTTTAATATTTGTTAATGTCGTTGATTATCTTGGATTCTTGTGTTCATGACTAATGGTCAGCAATAAATATATCGTTACAGATAATGTGGTAAAAACGGTCTTACGCCCTTGACAATAAAGACGTGTATATAACAATAGTTACCTATATAAACATGCTATGATTATTTGATGATGATCATGCAATATGCTATGCATATATGCAAAATGGGTTTGCCGTAAGTATTTAATCCAGTGAATGGGCTAGTATAAATAAAAGTCTAGCTGTCTAAGCTACTGGGGCCCTAGACAAGTGCCCAACGTTCAACGTTAACGTTAAACGTTAGGACCGAAATGTATGGGATTTGACATCCGCGAACGACTGTCACGTACGTCACAAATGTCAAATCCCATACATTTTGGTGCTAACGTTTAACGTTAACGTTGAACGTTGGGCACTTGTCTAGCCCCCCTGGTCTGTGATTGGTGGAACATAACAGCTGAACCTCATTTTATATGACGCGTAGGCAGATTTTTACAGATGGATCGACAAATATTCATTTAGGTACATAAGTTATTTTTGTATAAGATTGAAATTGATGATTGTCATTTAAATGCAACGTGCACTTCAAGGAGACAATGATGTCATTAGACTGACCGTTCGGATCATCGCCGTAGCGGTCAAAAATATTAGTTTTGCATTATTCGTTTGGGATTACAAGAAACAATGACTGACACATAAACACTACAAAAACAGGTCATTATTAATGGCAAGATGAAGCTATAGAATTCCTTATTTATAAAATACATTTTCACATTGAATTGCGTATACCTAATCTTAAAGTGTTTCCAAGCATTATAAGATTTTCTATAACTTGTAATACACCGTTAGAATTCGAAACTAACGAAGGAGAATTAACTGAAATACGTTCTAAGAAAGTCACTTGCAGTATTTCTCAATGAATAGTTAAAAGGGTAGGTATTTAAAAAAAAACAACTCGGATAAATAAATATGCTATCTTTATACTGATAGAAATGTAGGTAAAAGGTACGTACTTAACCAAAAATGATAACTAAATACAATAAATGTTAATTTTATTTATATAAGAAACCTTTAGTTAATATTATAATAGCAGTCTTACAAAACTCAACTTACCGCATATTTAGGTACATTGGTTTCTATAATATTACAGAATAAATAAATACTCAGGCAGTATTTTGGTAATCTATCCACCAGAGACACCAAACCTAAAAATGCCAAAAGACAACAACCAAGCTATTCCAAAATATTAAAATTCCAGAGACCTTGATTAAGAAACCGAAGGTAGTAGCTTCAAATCCTGCTGGAGGTAAAAGTCAGTCTGATGAACACGAGCGTTAGTAGGTAGAGGTAGGTACTTACTCGAGTCTTGGATGTATAATATATTTATGTATGTTTATCCACAGACAAAGCAAAATTTGTACCGTTGTGGACAACATTCCATAGTAGCTAAAGCTAAGCTTAGTGTAGACTAAATCTATCGGTGTGAATTGTCCAAATATGTATACATATTCATTTGTCTTTTGGCCTTTGTACTTGTAGATTACACTTGAATATTTTCGATAACCCTAATATTGCTGCTTCTTCTATGGCCAATAGTTATTAACAAAAGTTCAACGCCAAGGGTGAGAGCTGCCTTTTGAACTGCCTTTAGACATGTCTCCGGATAACCCCATGAGGAAGCTGAGGAGGAATCCAGCGGAGTCCTTCATTTCCTCAGCGTTTCCGTTCTCTTCAGAACTAGCGTCGGGGTCACCGCCCTGCAATAAAAAAAAATATTCAAGCACACACAGCAATGAACTGGTATTTGGTATAAAGAGATGCGTGACCAGCTAGGTATGCGTTATATACCTACTCGTATGTTTAAGCTCTTATTTACCATATAGGTATATTATTTGGTTAACTCATGCACATGACATAGAATAACAACTACCTATAAGATTTTAATAATGAGATGACAAAATACTAGTTTAACATTGACACTAAAAATCTAATGTTCCAATAATTGGAGATTGGCAAATAATAGAGTAAGTATATAGTTCGGTACTATATAAACTAAGTAAGCATAATTATCTGAAAGCCACATGCTATGCTCGAATAGTATTTATAAGTATTTATTTACTTGTCGCCTTTCGTAGAAATGTTTTACTCACCGCACTAGTTCCTCTAATAAGTTTCGATAAGAAAGCGCCAAAGAACGCCCCATTGTTTTTCTGAAAAGTAAATTACTTAATTAAAAAATATAAAACCATTAACAAACAGCTTAGACTAGTTACTGTTTATTTAATAAACATTTGTCCAGGAGCGATCTTACATCTTTATATTAATTTACATAGTTATTATGTTATTGTATTGTATTCATGCGTAGATATATCGCACACCTACATCTAAAGAGAGCTAACTCAAAAAGGGTACTCTTTCAGGAGAGGCGAGAAATTGATTAATATGTCCATATGCACGCATGAGTTTTCTGTATAAATTTATACTTTTTATAATAAAGGTAGCAGAATTATATTAGCTGAAATCAGTTTTAATGTAGGTAGGTTTTGCTGGAATCCGATGGTGTGCATAACTCAAATCATCCGGATTTTGAGTTAGATCCCTTTAGATCTAGGTGTGTGATATATTTATACCACACATAATACAGTTTACTTACCAACTTCACAAAATATTTTTGACAAATCCCTAACGATACCTACTTAGCGATTGGTATGTAACTGACAAAAGAGAAAAGCATAATCCATTTCCAATTATTAATTAATGAAAATACACTTACCGAGCCACCTCCAGTAAGTGTGTCCAGTGACGTCAGTAAATAACTAGCTATTACTGCGCCAGGGTTTTCCTCACCCTCGGACTTTAAAAAAATAAAATTAATTGTTAATATCATACCTTTATAGGATATAATCAATTTATAAATAATCATCCATACTTACTAATAGACCAACGAATAAACCAATTCCAGAGGCGATCAGACTGTTTAAGTCAAATCCATCTCCCTAAAAAATTATATTAAGTACTATTAATATAGTGTAATTTTAATGAAGTAACATTTCTTTGAATTTAAAATTACTTACACTGAGATTCGCTACAATACCACTGACGGTAGCTAATAATGATCCTAAATCTGATTGACCATCTTCCTGTAAGCAAAAATGTATCCAAATAGTATTGAATTAAACTAAAACAAGAACAAAACAACAAGTACTAACATAACTTCACTTACCCCTCCACTTAACCCAGCTAAGATACCTAAAATACCACCCCCCTGCCCATCTCCACCACCAGGAGGTTCATCAGAATCATAATCAGAATCATTATCGTCATTTCCATTCCCATCAGAAGCCGGCTTCGAATCAGAATTTTGCTGAGAAGCATCCGTATTGCCGTCATCGTCATTATCTTCTAGACTCTCTTCTGCTGCATTATTATCATCAGATTCCTCACTGTCATCACCGTTGGAATCATCGTCTTCTTGTCTTTGGAATGGTGGTGGTTTTAAATCCAGAGTATAGTCAATATCTATGACGTTGTCTCTGATATCTTGTCGACGTACGGGAAAGGTTATGGTTGGTTGGTTTCGCCTTAATAGTTCTCTTATCATGTTTCTTAGAATAACCTGAAACTGTCGAAAGAAAATGTAGAAACTTTCTTTCGTGGTGTTTTGTAACTATATTTGAAACAAGATTATTAAATAAATGTTAAAACCATACTTACCTTGTTTTAAATGTGCTGTGCATTGTGCAATATTCACTCAAGTGTAATGTGCATAAACAAAAACCACACCATTTTTTTAACCCGAATTTTATGTCCCGTTGTTTTATTTTAAAAGTGGCCAGACGAATTTCATATAGACAGTACAAAAATTGTCTTTAAATACACGAGAACAAATGATGACCTAGATACTATTTTTAATTTAGGAGGTACCTAAATAGTTCCTTATCGATATATTATCAAAATTTTACAGTAATAAATAAGTACAATCTTATAAATATTGTGGTGCATAAAATAAATGGAATGCGCCACCGTGACCGCGACATTTAACGCAACAAGTGCAACGATGCATTTCCAAAGTCAACAAGTATCGCTAAACCAGTTCGGTGGACAAATCGACATTCGTAAATGCGTCACAAAAACATGTGCAATATTAATACACGTCACAAGCCGTAATGACAATATAAAGGTAATCATTTTTTTTTGCAATTTCACCTAATTTAAATTGTTAAATTGTATTTTAGGTTTATGTTGGCAAATTTGTTAATCATCATTATGGTGCTTAGCAAATAATCTACGTTTTAGAGGGCTTCGATTGTATTTTGTGTTCTTTCACTTAATGATTGCATTTTTTAAAATAAATAAACAATATTGTAATTTGCCTTCCATTTTCATAATTTTTGGGCTAGTACCTACACCATTATATGCACATTATGGGTCAATGGAATTTTGACTTTGACTCGTACAGCAAAAAGTCCTATTACCTACATAAGTATGGACTCTGATTGCTTTATTATGTAACCTTGCAATGATTCACCATTTGACCATTGGTTGTCTTCTGTAGCGGTCTAGATAGAAACTTAGAAACCAAGTTGTGATACCCATCTACCCTAGTAGCTACGTAGTATTTAAATCAGCTTTAAAGATATGCAATATTTAATCACGCGTAGTTGAAACAAACACAGATGCGTTGAAAACAGTGCGTGACAGATAAAGAAGATAGTTGATAGATAGTTGTTTCATTCCAATGTGTAATAACCGCGAAGGCATCAGAAATTATTAGATAAAGAAGACTTACATTTGCGCCGCTTGATCCTGGGAACAGCCCATTGGCTAAATTCAACAGGCTCAAGATATTGCTCCCGCCGCCTCCCCTCGTCGATGACGTCTCCATCGGCTCGTCGAAGTCATCATCATCATCATCATCATCTGGCTCTGGAGTCTGGGACTCCATCTTCTTTTGTTCGTAGGTGTCAACAGTCGGAGGAAGAGTGACTGCTGGATTTAGCTCCACCTTTGATGGTTCGTCGTCACTTTTTGTAGTTGTTTCTGTGACCTTTAGAAACAGATTAATGTAGTTTAAATTATAAATAGGTTTTGCGCGCGATTTCGACTACGTAGAACTTTTGATTCCTTAAAATATGACACTATAAGAAGAAGCGCAATTTCACACAGTGTTACGTCATAGGTAAAGGCTACATGATTATGCAATTATGCATAGTGCTCCTGGCTGCAAGGAAGATTTAATCTAATGACGAAAGTATGCAGTATCGCAATGTAAATCGGCCCGGCACGTATAGTTTGTTGCAGGAGAAAGCGCATCTTTGTACTTTGTTGAAGTGCAATAACTACAGGGCAACGTGCTTTCTCGCAGGATAAAATCCTTAAGTGCCACGTCACTAGAAGGACTAGACGTAAGGTATTCTTAGCACGTGAAAGTCTCATTTGCTTGTTGCCAAAAGTATGACTGTGACAGATTCTCTCGCGCGACATAAACGGACAAAGCGCCATACCTAGATCAAAAAGGAGCTAACTCAAAAAAAAAAATCAGGAAAGGCGAAAAACTGATTACCTAAGTAGGTAATGTACACTAAAGGATTTTTCTGTGTACATCTATGCTTTTTATATGAAGCTTAAGGAGTTCGCTAAATCTGTTTTATTGGCAAGTAGGTTATGCTGGAAGGAAATGGAAGGTATGTATTTAATTCAAATCAGCAGGTTTTTGAATTAGCTCCCTTTAGAAAGTGTGCGTTTTGTACCCCTAATTTAAGACAGTGCATGTTATACCGATTTTAAGGATAAAGACAAATTAAGTAAAACTGTCTACTTACTATATCCCCTCGATTCTCTGAATCCACTTCGTTGTCATCAGAAGCTCTCCTGGTCCGCGGCACGTCAATAGGAACACAGAAAACGTTAGCCAAAAGGCAGACGACCAATAAACCAGCGACCCGTCCTTTCGCCATGACTTGTTCAACTAAAATGTTAACGATAGTTCTTGTTACATGCTTGTAATAAAAGAGGAATTTACAAAGAATCTTCCACGGCTATGTGCAATTAGGGACTGGATAAGCAAGAATTGTAAATTGTCTTGCGAAACTGCGTTTGGAGTTATGTCATTAAGAAGGGCCTGTATCACAACGTCTTGATAAGTTTTAAATTCACGGAATTAAATAAATGTCTTTGGACAATTCACACCAATTGATCTAGTCCCAAACTAAGCAAAGCTTGTACTATGGATCAAACAACAGATAAACATACATAAATACATATAAGACATCCAAGACTCAGGTACAGATGCCAGTGCTCATCACATTGACATCTTCCCCTAGCAGGATTCGAACCCACAACCTCCGGTTTCATAGTCAGGGCCTCTGGCTAACAGGCCGTCAAACTAAACTAGTTACTTGAAAATTAGTTCAAAGAAATAAATTAGACAATATAAAAGACCCAAATTTTAATCTGCTGGTGTTTCGTGTGTGATCTTTATGTAGTTAGGTTATATTAGGTATTGAAAGTTGGTACCTGAATGACTAGATGTTGTCCTGGCAGATATTACACAGCGATTGGTTCATCGTAGCGCGCAGGAATATCTTATAACAACTGTAGGTTCCTGTCGTATATACAGCTTGATGTTAAAGTATCCAATACAAATAAAATACCAAGAGCGTATCCGGAATTGCTTAGTGTAGGGTTCCGTAGCTTTATACAGTACTAGCTGTCCGCCCCGGCTTCGCACGGATCATCTTTTTTTTATAGCCTATGTCACTCGGGAATAGCTTCCCAACAGTGAATGAATTTTTGTAATCGGTCCAGCCGTTCTGGAGCCTATTCAATCCAAACAAACAAACAAACCTTTCCTCTTTATAATATTAGTATACATTTGTAATATGGAATCAAAATAAAATAACACTAATAGGTACAAAGTTATTTAGCTAAACGGTAGACTTTTGCGATTTTTCTAGTCAGTTACTCGTGAAATAGTCTTGTTTACAAGGGAACCCTAAAAAAACTAAATAGTGATCTTGATCACCTTGGTGTCGGAATTCTCCATTCGTCTTTCCAATACTTAACATGTCCTACTTCCTTATAGGCACGAATACGTTTCTAAACCTAACCTACTTCCTTATACTAATACTAAAGCGAAAGTACTTACTTATCTACGTGCTTGCTTCAATCTATGTGATTCTTTCACAAAACATATTTAAAGTTGATAATAAATATGAGAAGACTAATAATACAATAAAGATTTTATTATCTATGTAGGTACTTAAATTAATTGTTACATAATTCATTTAAAATATAACATGATATAAGTAGGTACGGTACAAGAGAGAGTTTATTTCTAAATGTATAATTTTCGCTAACAAATATACAAAAATACCAACAATCCCACTTAACGATAATTTAGCCATTAACCCAACAACTCTCTGGTATTTTTTGTTAGTACATTTTTTAAAACTTATTATTATCATTGGAATGAAACAACTATTAACGGATTTAACTCGCGTATTTTTATTTTATTTTATTTGCTGACGTTTCGGATTCTTTACAGTTTCCATAATCGTAGCATGACTGAGCTGACAAAAGTCTAACGCTAAAGCTTATTATTATCATTCAACATACTTTTTTTTACTACAAAATAGAGAGTAACAAAATGCTTCAGCCTGTATCAGAGGGCGTGTTACCACCGAAGGTCCATCAGACCAGACCATCGACATTAAGCTAGTGTTGCGCCACTCGAGTTGCCAAACCATCGCGACATCGACGGTTCCGGTGCGACAATTATCGACCGACCACTTCCCTAGGCGACTTCCGTTCTGCCATGGCGGAGGGTCTCCATTGTCTACCGTCTTACGAGGGACCATAGTCAAATGTCAGTTGATAACAATAACCGAACAAATGCAAAATTGCGTGGAATTTCCCTACTAATATTATAAATGCGAAAGTAACTCTGTCTGTCTGTCTGTCTGTCTGTTACGCTTTAACGCTAAAACTACTGGACCGATTTAAATGAAATTTGGCACAAAGGAAGTCTGGAGCCTGAGAAAGGACATAGGCTACTTTTTAACCGACTGCAAAAAAGGAGGAGTTCCACGCGGACGAAGTCGCGGGCAGAAGCTAGTTGATTTATAAATGCGATCGAAACGTCACGTGATCAGTTTTCGTACGTGTATGTTAATTCCATACATACACTTTTGCATTCGTTTTCTTCAGCTGCTATAATAATTAATTGGAACTTATCTAGGGACCTAGGTATCAAGTAGGTCATCGAATCTGCTCTTTATCAAATGTATTTAGTCAGTCCTAGTCTCTATATAGCCAGTATGACAAGCACGAGCACCTGTACCTGAGTTTCGGATGTCTTGTTAATGAATGTTTATCAGTTGACTATTAGTACAAACTTTTATTAGTGCTAGGTGTAATACTTGTGAAGTGTCCAAATATATTTTATAACAACAATTTTGTTTGAGCTACTTTTTATTGTTTCTGCTGAGAATTTAAACTTAATTAGTTGTCATTTTCTTTAAACATAATCTACTGTGAACTGTAGTACTGCTTAACCAAGAAGTTTATCGGTACATTTCAATTTTGTTGCCTAATTATACTTCCCCTCCATTACACAACTTTTGTCGACGACTTTCCATCTCTATTCTGCGCACGTCAGAAAACGTCAGTCAATTCTATCGTGCAATGGACACTCGCACTATTGTAAACATGTAATTTGGAAGGAGTGCTATTCACACATTGTATCATTGTTATATCCTCTATTTTTATAACTGTATAATTTACATTTTGATATAAATAATACGTTGAAATATAAGAATGCTTTAAAAATTATTATATCTATGCAATTATAACATATATTATATTATCTATCTATATAAAAGGAAAAATCTATTACCCCCAGATTCGGAACCACTGCCTTAATGGAATGCCTGCCCTTCTCTATTTTTTATCATAATTATAAGTAAATAGAATTTAACTAAATAATAATTTCGACTACCTACGTATAGTAAATTGACTAGTTTCATCACTACATAGTATGACACAAAGTCGCTGTCTGTCCGTCCCTATGTATGCTTAAATCGTTACCTAAAACTACGCAACGTATTTTGAAGCGGGTTTTTTAAAAGATAGAGTGATTCAAGAGGAAGGTTTGTAGCACCCATGTGAAGCCGGGGCGGGTCGCTAGTAAATAATAAGACTAAAAATTATTAAGATTTTATTGACTAAAACTATTATAATAAATGCGTCTAATAAAATTTAACATAATTTTCCTTCTCCACGCTATGAAGATAAATCAATAATAACGATAACAAAGCTACTTTTTATTTACAGCATATACTTAATACAGTTAAAAAAATCGTATACGACAGTAACATAATATGCCTATTCACATATATATATAATCATAATCATAATATAAAATAGCGTCGAACTAAGGATACTTTCGTGTCAATTTTAGACTTTATTCCGTTGAAATAACGTTCGCAATTGAGTTACCGGTAACTTCCTATGCACTGTCATAATTAAGTACTAATTACTGAGTAATTCGGTGAAATAATTAATTTCCTATTTATTAAAATGCCTACTCAACAATTAGAAACACTAATTTCGTTTATAAAAACAGCACAAAAATTTTAGGACACTGCTGATATACTTTATTCTGATATATATATATATATGTAAAAGGGGGCATATAGGTAACTAGCTTCTGCCCACGACTTCGTCCGCGTGGTACTCCTCCTTTTTTGCAGTCGGTTAAAAAGTAGCCTATGTTCTTTCTCAGGCTCCAGACTTTCTTTGTACCAAATTTCATTTAAATCGGTCCAGTAGTTTTAGCGTGAAAGCGTAACAGACAGACAGACAGAGTTACTTTCGCATTTATAATATTAGTAGGGATTTATTGTAGGTACCTACAATATACATAATGACAGTATGTTTATATAATGACAACCTTAAAAAATCGAATGTAGGTACAGAGGCAAAAAATTTCAAGATAACGTACCTAAGTACCTAGTGAATACATTATACAATTTGTCATTTCGCACCTTTACTAAAAAAAGTGTGACATCTCCAAATATTTTGTTACTCCATTTCAGACTCTAAGTCTGCACATTTCAATTTGAATTCACGTGGACACATTTCGAGTTTACACTTTTCTAAGGTGCGATTTGTCTTTGAAGAGTTATTTTGGAATGAAACAACTATTAACGGATTTAACTCGCGTATTTTTATTTTATTTTATTAGCTGACTTTAGCGTTAGACTCTTGTCAGCTCAGTCGTGCTACGATTATGGAAACTGTAAAGAATCCGAAACGTCAGCTAATAAAATAAAATAAAAATACGCGAGTTAAATCCGTTAATAGTTGTTTCATTCGCAATGTGTAATAACCGCGAAGGCATCAGAAATTATTTGAAGAGTTAGTCAGTGCCGACCGAGGCATCAGCTCTGGCTGGTCTCAGCTTCTCCAGAAGAGGTATCGCGACTCCGACCAACTCCTCCCAAGCGGCCAGCCTCCTGCAGGGACCACATTCACAACCATCCTAGAAATATAAACAATAGGGTATTTGACATGTTTTTAAAATCCATTTTATATTATGTAGTAGAGTCTAAGGAACCCAGCAAAAGTTGTTTTTTTAAAATCTGGTATGTACTTATTAGCTGAAAAACATCGAATTAAAAATTCAATATTTAAATAGTGTGCCAAAACGCAATTTGACAATATGGCGCCGCAATGAGGTCGGTGACGTCACATGCCTGTTTGACAACTAGGCGCAACACAACTAGGTAAACAAAGTTTACGGGCATGTGACGTCACGAAAAACTCGGCCCAGCAGGAGCGTTTTGTGTCACGTGACAAACGTTTAAAAAATGTAATTTTTATTTAAGGATTTTTAAATAAATCAATCATTATTTTCAACTTACGTTAATGAATAATCATTTTTTAACTCTTAATTTATACTGTTAACAGTAATTTACACTTTATTTTTCGCATTGTCAAAATGCCTATTGCATGAGAAAGTGAGAATGAAGGAGACAAGGCACAAAAGATCCCAATGGGTCGAAGTGCATCCGAAAGGACCCTATAAGATAAGAGAATGAAGGAGGTCTAGGAAAACAAAACAATAAAGATAGGTACCTACCTTCCTATATGACGGGGACTTTCAACCAGTTAAATGTAGTATTTTTCATGTCCTAAATAGAGTTTTATCGCACTAGCGAAAGTTCGTAGTGTGTATGTTTGTTAGGTAGGTACTCTTTTATGCAAAACCTATTGTACCTAATGATTTCGATGATACTTTACAATAATATAGCTTGTATTATAAAGTACCAATATTATTGTAACGTTTTGCTATTAGAATATTATATAACATATAGGTAGGCTATATTTTATAAAGTAACTGTGCAAAGTAATTATCTTACGCAGACGAAGTCGCGGGCAGAAGCTAATTACATAGCTAGCTAATCTTATAATAGAGGTAGTGTTCACCTGCCCACAAACCCAAACCTTTTTTTTTGTGCCTACCTATCCATTTCCTGCCTACCCTAAGTAAATTAAATGCACGCCCCTAGTCAATTTTTTCCATAATGATCCCAACACATACCTCAACAATCATATCGCCCTCCTCAAAGCCGAGGTCCTCGCCGGAGCAGGCGGGGTCGCCGTCCTCGTCAGATCCCTCCAGGTGCAACTCCTGGTCGACGCTGTGAGCCCTCGCGAACGGCCTGTGCTGAAGCCCTAGGTAACCCTTGTAGTTGTTGTTGCCCAGGTCGAATTTCACCTGATATAAGACATAGATTTATTTAACATCTCAAAACTCATGTTTAGGTACAGTTTTATAATAACACTATCTTCTGCCCGCGACTTCGTCCGCGTGGAACGAAATTTAATTCAAAATCGGTCCAGTAGTTTTAGCGTGAAAGTGTAACAGACAGACAGACAGAGTTACTTTCGCATTTATAATATTAGTAAGGATGACTATGATCAAGTTAATAATTTCTGATGCCTCCGCGTTTATTACACATACTGACAATAGACTAACGCTAAAGTGTCAGGTCAAAGTAAAGAATACGAAACGTCAGCAAATATAAATAAAAATATGCGAGTTAAATCTGTTAACAGATAAAACTCGCGTATTTTTTAATTTTATTTGCTGAATCAAGTTGTACATACACAAAGTTATGTAAGCTGTTTGCAAGTTTTTTAACCAATAAGGATATATTTTACTCAGTATCGTTTATTTGATGGATAATTTATTTGTTTAGGTTATTATTCAATCGATGTTCTATCTGCCAGAATAACTTAATAAATGTCATTGAAGATGCTTATCTATAAGTACCTATATAAAAGAATGTTGTAAATATGACATCGTCAAACTCGAAAACTATTGAACCGCGGCGATCATTATAAAATTAAAATAATTTTTCGATCGTTATAAAACAGGGCCAATATTTTTAAATCGAGCAGCTATTTAGCTAGTAATGATGTTATCAACTAAAACAATTTAATTTATGCATTAGGATTAATTAGGAAAATACGCTATCGTCTTCCTTAATAAACCATTTTTGTTTTTATTTTTCGCGAACGTTATTTTCCAATTCATTTGCAAATTTCGAGAAGACGGATAACTGGCGATAATTAGTACTGCGCCTAATGGAATTTTAATCGAGATTAATTAATAAATTATAGTGATATTATTGTAAAATCATAACTCTCTACATATGTATTATGAATCGAATCATTAAAAAAAAATACATATTAGGTATGCATTAGATTCTCAATTATAATTATTCGTAGAATTCGAATGAAACACGATAACGGATTTAAGTAACTCGCGTTTTTTATTTTATTTGCTGACGTTTCGAAAACTTTACAGTTCCCATATTATCGTCAGCTCAGTGGTGCTAACCATAGGTATACCCGGTAATCGAAACTTTAGCTAATAAAAAAAAAACGCGAGTTAAATTCGTTATCGTGTTCCATTTCAATGTGTAATAACCACGAAAGCATCAGAAATCACTCTTAGAATTATTTAATAATAGTATTAAATTTACTAACATGATGTTTCAACTCTGGATCGCTCGCGCGCCGTTCACCTCCTTTAAAAGCTTCGCACGCCGCAAACACAGATTCGTCGTCTAAAAATAAAACGCACCGTAAGCACATTCATTAAAATAAAAATAAAAATGTCAAAAAGTTAATCTTTGACCCCGACGTGATTTGAACACGCAACCTTCTGATCTGGAGTCAGACGCGCTACCGTTGCGCCACGGAGTCTTGGGAACATGTGGCGAAATTTACAATCGTTATACGTAGTATATCACAGCTTATGGATAATGCGAAAATAGATTAGTGTAGGTATTAATTTTAATCGCTTCAAGATAATATTAATAATTAGTACTTACAAAACAAAAGTGAATGAAGGTCATCTGCTAAAATAATCTGAATAGGTACCTACCAAATTACTTATTTTAGTATCTCTTGTCTTTGAATATTTACCTATCGTTTTATCGTATCGTAATTTTTTCGTTCGGTGTAGTTTAATTGAAATATTTACTCTTTGAATATACATAGTCTATATATTCATAATATTATCTGTCTATAGACGAATTAAGATCTTAATATGACTAATTTACTACTATGCTGATGTATGCTGGTTACCTAGTCCAAAATGAAAGAGTTTTAGTAAAAGTGTTTTTTATGTGATTAAGTAGTATTTTAAACAGACAGAGCGTAGCGTTACCTATGAGTGGACACAGCGCCGCAGCGATATGTGGGTGCGGGCGAGCGATGCATGTGCGCATTTTAGAGCGCTCCAACAGTGCATTGGCGACGGTCAGTTGCGCAGACTGCGCATTACTTACATAATCAGTATAACATTGTTACCTATGAACATAGACAGCGCAGCGGCGGCCTGCCGGCCGTGCGTTGGCGAGAGCGGGCGATGCGCGTGCGCGTTCCAGAGCGCCCTCGCCAGCAGCGCGGCGGCCGGCGCGTCCTGCGCATCGGCGGCGGCGGCCAGCGCGCGCGCCGTCACCGCGCCGGCCGCGGCTGCGTCTGCACCTGACCCGCACACGTTCACCAGCACCCCAGCCGCTGCGCAGCGAACGCTGGCCTCCTCTGGAGACCGGGAAAGAAGAGCGAGCATAATAATTTGTTACACAACACAATTCAATACAATTACATTTATTATGCAACTACCACATCATCATCATCATCACTTTGTCATATCTTGGGCAACTACCACATACCTAGCTGCAAATCGGTCTTAACTTCTAACTGTCATATCTCTAACTAGTGAAGACGGTCTATGTGTTCTACATTCTGAATGTCTGCGAATCGGTTCAGACGCACTTGAAATTGTATTACGAAGACATAAGGTTGGCCTATACTGCCTAATTACAGATGAGCATCCTGATAGGCCTACAGCTAGGTGCGTGTGTAGTGTGTAGTATGCAGTGTGTACCGTGGTGCAGGAAGGCGGGCAGCGCGTCGAGCACGCCGCGCAGAACGAGTAGCTGCGCGGCGCGCGGCGAGCGCGACAGGTTGCCGAGCGCGCGCACCGCCTCGCACGCCGCCGCGCCTCCGCCTCCATGCCGCCCGCCGCTCACCCACCGACATGTCGCTAAAACAACACATTTTCAATAGGGATCAGGTGCCAAGGCGACGGGTGACCCGTGACCTCCATAGTCCTTCATACGCTTAGCTTACGATCTAAAAGTGTTTAAATAGGACCTGAAGTGAAGTAAATAATTACCTTGACAGATCTGGTCGAGGGGCTCGGCTAGTGGGTCGGGCGGCGCGGGTGGCTCGCGGTAGAACGTGATATTGTTGAGCGTTGCCAGCGCAGCCGTCGCCAGCTCCTCGCGCCGGTCAGAGAAACTCGTCTCTTCGTGTGACTCCTTCACCTTATGGCATTCGGAATATATACTTTAAATATAGCACGATACAAACGTGGTAGATGGAGCCAAAAATTATTCACGGATAGCTTCAACTGAATTTTACCAATCCATTTAAAACTCCTTGGCCTTGACATACTATTGTAAACAAATTCAATTGGTAGGACGTCGCAATATCAATATAACGATAAAAATGGTGGCCCTTTCGTGCGAGTTAAGAATTTCAGGCAAAAACGGACTAATCAGCTGATGTAAGTTCATGATGTAAGTCATGTAAGTTCTGGAATACTTACAGTATCTTCCAGAGGTTTCTCAGCGATCTCGAGACAGGCCAGCAGCGCCCGTACGCACCGGTCGGCATGCGACGCTGCCAGACCACGACCAGCGCGCTCTGCTAGGCACAAATTGGCAACAACGCGTACCGTCTAGGGAAAAAACTATTTTTTATTTAATTTGAAACACAATAGCATAATCTGTAGTGAAATAGAAACAGAAGCCAAATATTTAAAAATAACATAATGACAACCAATTAGCACAAAAGGTATAAATATGATTTATATTGTAATCCCACCTTTATAAGAACATCCTCATTAGATCCATCTGAACCGCCCATGTCGGTACCTGTCGTAATCAGGTAGGTTAATATTTTATTAAATTTCATAGATTAAATAAGGCATATGTAAAAGCGTTACCAAAACCCTTACCCACTAAATGCATGTCTGGGTCATTGTTAGGATCTCTGACGTCGTGATCGTTATTTCGTTTCGTATAGGATTCTAATATAGTCAGCAGCACATCCACTCCACCTTCCTCGTTGTATATCTAAAACATGATACATTGGTAAAGCATTTCAGAAGGCGCTAAGTATCCCCATTTCAACAAGTATTCCTTACATATTATTATTTAACAGAAAATCAGTCTAAATTTCAATGGTAGGTCATGTTTTCAACTCACCATTGCGCACTTATATCCTTGCATAATACTATTAATCGAACTACAACTGTTTAAGAAGGTATATATCAACTACATAATATTTTAAAATAAGACCGCGTCGAAACTACTAACATTAATCCTCGCTTGTTCGTCAGCAGCGGCCATGTTCCCGAGCGTGTACGCAAGTCGCACGGCGAGCGGCGCACGCGCAGCGCACGCAGCGAGCGTGCGCAACAACGCGCCCGCGCTCGTCGGCGACGAGCACAACCACATACAGCAGGTCTCTTCAGCTGAGAGTACGCTGAAAAAAATGCATTTATAGCAATAGTTTATAACCCATATATTTATATAAAACGAATAAACTTCACCAGTATGACTATAACTATATCCATAAGGATGTATTACCATAACGTGGTATACAATTTTGTACCTACTTTATGATTGCAACGGAATCACAATTACGAGATAGTGAAATGATTTATAATATTTTATATGAATGCTAAACTTGATTTAAAAATAATTGTTAGCTTATGTACCTATGTGTACAGCAGGATAATGTATAAATAAGTTGATTTATATAATAATATTGCTTAAATTATAGAATTGTTAAGCAGTTTATAGAAGCTACCTTAGACAGCGCGCAACGTTCGTGAGAACATCGCGATCTGTGTGATGCAACAGCGCCGCGAGCAGCTCTGCTAGCGCGCCACTAGCGACAAACGCGCGCGACTCGCGCTCGTCCCCGCCAGCCAGGTTGCGGAGAGCGCCCGTCAATTGGTACAATGCGTGGATCGATTGCTCCGACACGCCCCGAGGGTTTTCAGCTTTCTGTAAAATGTCAGAATATCGAATAAGAATATCATAAATTACAATACCGTTCATAAGCGAGTAAGAAATTTTAAACTTACAGCGTTATTTAGAATCTTTAAATGCAATGCAGCCAGATGAAGCGCTCCGGCTCTGTGTGCCAGTGAGCACAGGCGGGGTTCCAGCGCCAAGAATCTTAAAGCACCGGCGCCGTACACGCAACACTCGCCCTCTGACAACGGGTCTGCCCTTCCACACCCTTCCACCAGTAGCTCTGGGTAAACATAATTGAAAAGTTAAAGAACAGTGGCTATGCAGAAAAATTGAATTTGCTTTGCTAGTACATAAATAAAAGCCGATAAGCCTAGTTACAAAATTGTCATACTAAGTTTATCTAGAATTATATTACCAAGTAGATTTGTGTTCCTGAAGAAGTGATCGTTTTTGTCGTTTCTTGCAATTTTAAAAACGAGTTTACAAGCTGATGCCAGATGACTGCCAGTTACTCGCATCTGTAAAGTTTTAATAAAGCCAATTATAATATACAAATTATGCCTTTTCAGCTCTTTTTATTATGAAGATTATATGGGCACTTAAAAAAAAATAACTATATGCTTAATAACGTGACTAAGTTGCATTTTATAGTTGTTATTAGCTAAATTAATTACCGTAAGCATAGCCCGTGCAATGGCCACCAGTACCCTCTCATCATCGCTGTCAATATGCGTATATAACGATCGAAGTACGAGGTCCCGCAAACTATGTGTTGGTGTGGTCTTCTCCACAATGTTCTGTAAGGCTTCCATTAAAAGCACCGTGCGTTCCGGATCACGACTCCGCTGCGCAAGAGCTTCTGCTAGTTCCAAGACACTCATACTAGAAAGATATAGAAGAAAAAAAAACCAAAGAAGATCTTTAACATCATGTTTCTTTTCAGTGTAATCTTATATATAAGAAATAATTTATAGCTAACAAAAAGAAACTCAATTGGTTACCATAGCATAAAGGAATATGAAACTCTTTTCTAAGATTTACCTGTCAAGGGCCACAGAAGACGTGTTTGGTAGTTGGACAGCAAGATGTTTGACGGCAATATTGCCGAGAGGTAGTGTCCCTGCATCACAGGACAACGACTTTGTCGTCGCAAACTGCTTGCGCCTCAAACCAGGATCTGGACTGAGGGCTAAAAAAACATACGAAGATTAATAACAATAAGCAGATGGTAGAAAGAAGTTACAATGATATATTATAAGTGCTTACATTTGCTATTCGGTTCTGTGCTAAACCCACTGGAAACAAAATCGTCTCCACTTTCACCACCTAGGGGACGTATTACCGATATAGCTTGAGCGAGATCCATTTCATTCTTTGACCCTGAAAAAAAAAGAATAGCTATATACGTGAACGGACAGGCGAATGAGAATAAGCACCAGAGGTAATGATAAATTAATAAAGGGAAATCATACCTTCAGGCGTCGCATGGCCAGTTGTATTTCTTCGATGTAAAGGTTTGCTTCTTCCACTGAGATGTGGTAGTTTAGTGAACCCACCCCAAGTGTCTGCCGATCGGTCTACAACAGGTCGAGAAGGATGACGGGTCTGGAAAAAGGGAAGGACTGGTATGTTTTCCTCTTTGTCAGACTATATCAATTGATTCATAGAAGGACAAGTAGTGTTCACCAGGTATGCCCATGTGTCTCCTGCATACATACAGTGAGACTATCATGAACTGTCGAGTTTTCATAGACTCGCTGTTAAAAATCATCATATAAACTCCTACCAAATAGTGTGTGCTAGATTCGCTGGTGTTGTATCAACTTACACTAGCCTTTTTCCTGACATTTTGTACCTCAGCCAGGGCCATGTTGAGAGCTTCCTCGTCGAGGTCGGCGATGCGGGCGCCGGGAGCCAGTATTCCATCCTCGTTGTTTTCACTGAGACTCAGGTACTTAAGGCTGATGAGAAAAGTAATATCGTTAATTATAATATAATATTTCAATTATTTTCTTATTTGAAAGGATCATATTTATAAGCAGTGATAATAAACCGACATCGATTGCTGTTTATTTATATTTCATTATAGCTGCTTACTTTACATCGATTACAGAATAAATACAAATACAAACATGTAAATCTTAATTTTTTTAGATTATCTTTTTGAGTTAAGAAGGCTTCTCACATAATTATTATTTTTATTTAAAGATATATACCTAATCCGCTAAATAATTACTAATATAGAAAGTAAGATACCACAGAGTACTTAGTTGAAGTAGATAATACTGAAGTAAAATGGCAAAATTGTTAAAATTTTCTATTACATAGTACATACAATGTATCTCTGTATGCGACAAAGACTCACTCGAAAGCACTAGGCGGTCTCGTATCCTTCTTGCGCGCGCGCTCCGCGAACAGAGTGCGCTGCGGCTCGCGCGGCGTGAACGGCCGGCGCGTGCGCAGCGGCCGGAGAGCACCGCCACTGCCTGAACCGCTGGACGCTCCGCTCATGTCTAAATACAACTCGATTGTTAATGGCATTGTCGTGAAATACACACTGAGGTAAGAGATAATGTTCAATTTTTTTTCGAAATAAATAAATAAGTTTGAGGTATAATTTCACCGGGAACATTCGGATATTTATTTTCACACTAGGTAAACCGATTTGCTTAACATATTTTTATTTAATTATGATCATGTTTAATTTTATTAAACGTTTTAAAAGGTAGGAGTAGACAAGTGTTAAATATAGGCAATGCAAATATTATATAAAATGGCGGAATATTGAAATATCTCAATAATCAATATCTAATACAAACCTAGGTACCTACCAATAATTGAAATATGAACCGAAACTCGGCATTTTACCAATGAATGACTTTAACACTGCCCAAAAGCGTAGTTACAAAAATAACTCAACCCTACATACCAAGGGCGTCCCCAATCTTCATACAATCAAAGGTAGTTAATATCAAAGAGCTGTAACCTCTGAATTAATAAAACTGTATGTAAATTAAAATCGTTACACGGTAGGTGAAGCTTGTGGACTGGCGGTGGAACTAACGCACCATGGCAACAAAGAAACAAGGGCGAGAATAGTGTTGGGACACGGTTTGACAGGCTTCGATGAATACCTACGGGACTTTTCTTTCGTGAGACTATCATAAATATTTCGTAAAATCCTATTATGTGAATGAATTAGATAAATACATAAATTTTCCACAATAAAGGAGTAAACTCAGCCACCAAAGGGACAGCCCGCAAGATTGTAACACATTTCCGACTGCGAGAGATATAAATAGACAAAAGGTATATGCATGAAATAGATTGTTTACGGAAAGCTTTTAAAGCTTGAATAGTCAATGTTCATTTATTAAAACATATTTCAGTCATATTTCTATACCAATATTATAAAGAGGAAAGGTTTGTTTGTTTGGATTGAATAGGCTCCAGAACGGCTGGACCGATTTCAAAAAATCTTTCACTGTTGGGAAGCTACACTATTCCCGAGTGGCATAGGCTATAAAAAAAGGGATCCGTGCGAAGCCGGGGAGGACAGCTAGTCTTTAATAAGAATGAGTATGCAAATACTCACATCCCTACATATAATAGGTAACTTGAACTAAATTACACGCGATCGCTGAAATTACTTGACCGCCGAGGGTTCAAGAACCCTTGTCGGGGAACGAATCAGAACAATTACGAATAAATAGTCGAGTTTATAGGTAAATTCTTGTTCAAGTTTGCGGTCAATTGATAATGGCAGAAATAACTAGATCCGTAAATGTTTATGCAGATTAGGGCGACTGATAATGTTTAGGGGCTCTTGGGTCAAAGGTTATCGGCTTTGTATGGGAGCCCCCGTAAATATTTTTATTCGGTTTTCGATGTTATAGCGGGAACAGAAATTGGTACATCATCCGCGAAAATGTCAATTAGCTAACTAATACGGTTCATAAGATACAGCCTAGTGACAGACGGACGGACGTACAGCGGAGTCTCAGTAATAGGTTCCCGTTTCGCCGAATAAACATAACCCAAGAGCTCTTGAATTAAAACGAAACAGTGTCTCTAAATTAAATAAGCAATGGTATTCCATAATAAACATGTCATGCAACACTGCGACTTAGTACAGCGATGTAGTGGTGCGTTTTGTAAAAGCGCGATTTTATCGTTACAGTGGCAAAAATGCGCAAGTGCATCTATCGATGCAGCATCGCGACTGACGCATTTTTCGAGCAAACAAAACCTTATCGATAGTCACTCACGACAGTTACGATGCAGAATTGACGCAACGTGCAGCATGTTTTTGACTTGTAACCGTTGGTAGGTATATCCATTGCGCACCAGTATCGTTACAAATGGTAGGCAAGTATCAGTCCTAAAGACGTATAATTTATTAGAAATTGTTCTTTTGTATTGAAATTATTAAAGTTTGCATATTCGAAGAAAGCTTATTGATGTGATACCTAAGAAAGTTTTCGCCATTATTCCTCGCAGTTTATTGTCGTAAAAGTCAAATGAACCCATAAAAACCGCTACCTACTGTAAAGATCAACGATTTACGTAGTTACTTTATACGAGTGTGTTCCTAGGTATATATCACCACAACCACAAACTGCAAGACATGAGTCATTTTAACCATGACTGTAATTGTGACATGCGTCATTGCGTCATGCGTCTCATGCTTTACGTATATAAGTGGAGACTTCAGATTTTGAAAAAGATGTTAGTTAACATCTTGTTTTCCCATATCTATGTAATACCTACTCTATTCTATAAGAGTTTTACGGAATTAAGCGACAAAAATAAAGCGCAAAACTTGACTTGACTAACTACTAATTTATCTGCTTTAATAGTTTGAAAACTAGTTAAAACATAAAAGAAAGAAATGTGTAATGTGCCCTTAGAAAGAACTTTGCGTGACTTAATACAATTTTATTCACCTCTGGATATCGTGCGAGGTCGGAACGAGGCGGATCGCGCGAAATAAAAGCCACAGCGACAGAAGCGTTAAAGAAAGGCTTGTAATGACGGTGGAAATATTACAAAGAAAGAGTATGTTGTGTAATAAGTAAATTAGCATCAGTTTTTTTAGAACGACAACCCTTTACGCCTTCACGAGTATCTAGGGCTAAAAGACTTTGAGTAGCGGGATATGCTAGGTTAGACGGGCAGATAGCGCTCCTAAGAAGTTTAGACGAAGTTTATAAAGAACGTAGGTATGGATAGTCGAACGTAGAGCATCCTCTTTTTAAAAACTGATTACCTATATTGCTCTTAATTTTATAGTTATTTTTTCTCTTAGTCGAGGAAAGGAGAGTAATAATCGTACGTGTAGGTACACGTACAATTATTATCACTGTAGCTGTGCTAAGGAGATAATAATGTTTTTTTAATAGACGCCTGTGTATAGTCCTCCAACATACCATATAGGTACGTAAATAAGTAAGTGTAGTGTAACAAATACTGTACCTACTGTAAATCTATACTAATATTATAATCTATACTAATATTATAAAGCTGAAGAGTTTGTTTGTTTGTTTGTTTGTTTGTTTGAACGCGCTAATCTCAGGAACTTCTGGTTCAAATTGAAAAAATCATTTTTTGTTGGATAGACTATTTATCGAGGAAGGCTTTAGGCTATATACCTAACATCATGCTGCGACCAATAGGAGCGAAGAAACAGTGGAAAATGTGTAAAAAACGGGGGGAATAACTATTCCACGCGGACGAAGTCGCTGGCAGAAGCTAGTTATGAATAAATATGTTTTTATATTTTATATTTACCTATATATGTATTTTATAGAGAACTGTAATGACTGAATACCTCCATAGACAGCTGCGCGCGCTTCGCTGATGATCTCGGCGGAGGTCTTGCGCCGCGGCGGCGCGTAGAACGGTGCGCCGGCGCCGACGCCTCGCCGCGCCCCACCCTCGCTCATTGCCTTGACTAAACATACAAAATAGATAGGTAAGTAATACACTTCAATTTGGAAAGGTATGTCTGATCCTTTCGTGGAACATTGAAATATGATAACATCATAAATTCTGGTGCTATTCGGGTAGCTACATATTGGAAAGTATAAGTCAGCTAAGTGTAATCCTTTAGTTAAATTGTTAAATTTAACTGACGGATTAGACTGACTTAGTCACCTTTAAAAAAAACGTATCAAAATCGGTTCATCGGCTCGGGTGCTAGCTAAGATGTCACAGACCACACAGTCACACACACGCACATGTATCAAACTAAATAGTTAGGTATCTATTTCGAGATTTTTTATTTATTTTTCACTTCGGCTTTGGCCTCATAGAAAATACTTTTTCGCCTCTGGCCTCTGATAGGCTTATCTATACTCTATACTAATATAATAAAGAGGAAAAGTTTGTTTGTTTTGATTGAATAGGCTCCTAAAACGACCGATTTAAAAAAATCTTTCACTGTCGGAAAGCTACACTATTCCCGAGTGACATAGGCTATAAAAAAAGGGAATCCGGGTGAAGCCGGGGCGGGCCGCTAGTATTACTTTTAAATACCTAGGTCTTGAATTTGTCTTATTGCAGCGTGTAAAAGTATAGGTGAGATATGTTTATTTTATAGTTAAAATATATTATTCGATTAACTAGAAAACTGGGGCACGAATACAAGGGCGTTATTGTCTAGTCATACTGAACGCGGTCACCTACGAATTACGGTTTTAAAATAGTTTGTATTGTATAATTATATTTTCATTGTTAGGTAGCTGCTAATCAATAGAACCACGATAAAATACAGAATACCTGATAGATAAGAAATATAGTAAATACAGATTTTTATAACAAATAAAGAATTAATAAAAGAAGGTAGTATCTTATCTATAAGTGGAGTTTCTTTTATGGTACCTTCATTCTTCATTCTGAAATAGGGTATAATTATAATACAGTAAGTGCAGGACTTAAGTCCTTTGTCAATAGAATCCCACCAGTTATATTCTTGTTGCAACGCATTTAGCAAAAATAACAAAACAATAGTCAATAATAAGAAAAGATGTAACATTGGTTGTGAATAGCTAAAAGTAAAAACCTAAATGAAAAGGCACGCCGCCTATTTTCTATAGTAATGCAAGACTGAAAATAACACCACGATAGCATTTTAAAAGAAGCGCATTTGAAATTATCTATCCGAAATAGTATTTCCTCAACAAATTTTATTATTTAAATATATTACAAATTTGAAAAATATACTACAAACTAATAAAAAAACAAATTGAAGATACCTTTTAGACACAATACTAAATAAACAAACACATATTTTTACGTGTTTATAAACATTTTCGTTGCGCGCCGCGGGCGGGCGGGTGCTACGAGCCACGCGCTACGAGTAACTGTGGGTACGTAGCAAAAATAAACTCGTAGACACGTAGCTAGCTACGAATATTTCTAAAGGGGGCAATGTAAATTAGTAACCAGCAATGCTATTCGGGAGCAAACAGTCATATGCATCTTGTATGACTTATTCCCTTAGGTGCTAAGTCGTATTCTTATGGATATTGTAAAACTTAGAATAAACATAGTAATATGATCGACTCTAAGGGAGACAACGGTCATACGAGATCCATATGACTGATTTGCTCCCGAATAGCAGCCCAGTAAACGTAGACAGGGAATAATAGTAGTTGATTTAAAAAATCTGGGTTAGGGGTTTATGACTCGAGCTGATAAATATTTTAGTATTTGGAATGTATAGACAGACTTGATTTTGTATCAAATCGTAGGTATCTAGAAGATTCTATCAATAATAATACCTAACAAAAATATAATAGGCTGAACATATTTTTTTTGTAATACTTAGAATAAAAACAGTGTGCGTTTTTATGGTTCCGTACTTACTTCCAAATAGAAATCGGAACCCTTATTGTTATTTATTGAAAGTGCTAAAACAACGAATATTTTCTTTATAATTGTTTGTTTGAATGAATCAAGTGTTTTATCTCTACATACATGCTTATAAGTTACATTCTGAATTGTCAGTACATATTATAGGTAGGTACATAAAATTACACCCCGGTTTCTCATAGGGGTAGCCAGAAATCATTTTTTTTCTACTTTCAACGACGCTAACACACTTCCTGGATTTTTTTGGAAGTACCTAGTAACTACTATTGATATTATAATTTCTGATGCCTTCGCGGTTATTACACATTGGAATGAAACAACTATTAACGGATTTAACTCGCGTATTTTTATTTTATTTTATTTGCTGATGTTTCGGATTCTTTACAGTTTCCATAATCGTAGCACGACTGAGCTGACAATAGTCTAACGCTAAAGTAAAAATACGCGAGTTAAATCCGTTAATAGTTGTTTCATTCCAATGCTATTGATATTATTAAAATACTTATTAAAGAAAACCCAACCAAAAAACCTTCTCCTCTAGCATATACACTTAGTAGGTAGATATATATATATAAGTATGTTTTGGTTGCGCCTGACAAGTTTACTTTGAATCATTACGTGTACGTAACTAGGTAGGCAGATACGTGTAACATACAGTACCTAGGTAGCAAAGTTCATTAAAAATTAAAGCCAAGAAGTTTCACCTAGAATTGATATTGAAATATTAATTGACAGGTGTTGTCAGAATGTGTACCGTCTAGTAAAAATATAACATAGTTACACACTTAATTATAGGTACCTATATTTGTTGCTTAGGAAAACTTACCTACCTACAAATCGTCGGGGCTTGGTAAAAACCGCGCATAATATATATGGATAATTTGAAATTTTACAAGAGGAAGATAGAACTTAATGTCCCAGCCATTTCACTATATTTTGCTAACCGAACTACCTACATAATCATTTATTTGATTTTATACTAAAGTAATCCACTCGCAGGCTTCGTCAAACATGTAGGTCGACACAATATTAAAAATATTTATTTTCAATACATTAGAAATATCCGCATCAAGCTTTGTCTTGAAATATATTAATAGACATATACATTATTTTTAAAACATTGGAACTAACTGGACTTTTGTACATAGATAAATTCTTTGACGGCAACTTTTTGTGTGAAAAATAACGTTTTCACGTAATATTAGATAATCCTAATTCCTACATCAAGGGCGTGGGAGTTAAAGGGCTCTCTACATACGGCTATCTTATCAGATATCACTGATAAATGAGCTTAATTAAAAACAAACTCTTTTAATTAAAACTGCCATCTAAAAAGAACCGCCCTACTTCCCATTCGTCGAATACGCTCGATACTTCAAATCTAGAGTAACAATCATAAAAATAGCAACTTAGAAAAGTACCTATTTCCTTGTAAAGTGTGTCTCAGATTAATGTCGTAGTTAGCGGTTTGTTTAGAGGTGGACGGTTACCTAGCGACTGCGCCTACGGCCATCGATTAGCAAAGTAGCATCATTATAATATCAAGACTAAGGCACTAGGCGCTTAATTAAATGACTCACGGATACTTCGCGTGGAACTGTGACGTTATTTATACCTACTTATTGAGATAGCTTTCTCAGTCACCATTGAAATAAAACAATTATAACCATATTCATAGCACGACTGAGCTAACGATTAGTAACGATTGTCTAACTATAATGTTAGTAAAGTTAAGTGTCAGTAAATACATTAAAATACGCTAATTTAACCCGCAATAGTTAGGCATTATAAATTATATTCCCCGTTACTACTACTGACAGTGTGGTAAACAGGTTATTGAATATTAGTCAACAGGACCAGCATAATAATGTGGGGGTTTAATTCTAAATTTTTTATCACATAGGTATTTACCTACTTCTCATTTAATTTTGTTACTTAGTCAACCCGTTACGCGCATGCCCCTTGGAGTGGTATTAGTGAAAACGGGGTGTTACTGCACCCTTATGTATAGGTAATTAGGTAGGTACTTCTTCATTTTCCGGAGGTAGTATACCTAGTTATTACCCAAGGTAGTAGGTACCTAGGTATTACCCAACCACAGCCTACTGAGGAGGTAGTTGCCAGGGTACGTGATACTATACGCAAAAGTAAACAAGTGTCTTTGTATTTTTATAATATTGGAAATAGAGTTTGTAGGTAGATACAGCTAACGAGTCCGACTACTTGAATTTACAAATCTACTTACCAATCTCAAGTAAATTAATGTATTTTAGGTTTCCTTTGTATCAATTGGAATTAATGACAGTTTTTGACAATTTAAAAAGGAGATCGTTAGTAACAGCGGTTATACCCATCCATATGAAATTATACCTAGTTTGTCAGGACTTGTTTTTTATATAAGCATATTACCTATGTAAATTAAAATAAAATTATAGATCTGCTTATATTATATATATCAATAATCGACAGTTGCCACCGAGTGTATGTCATATCGCACTGTATAATAGAAAACTGCCTTGCAACACTGGTCTAACGTTAAAACTGTCACGGCTGAAGAACATGGAATCCAGGTCTTAAATAAATTAAAAAAAGTCTAAACTGTCAAAGTCAACTTGTCAGTATTTGTCACTTTTCAATAGTTTTCAAGTTTTCACATTAGTTCTATAATCTGTTGCAAGTATTGCAACTGCAATTTGGCAATATTTATTTATTTTTGTGATATCGCTTTAAACCATCTTACCTTTAACTAGTTTTACCTTGAATTTACAAAATTGTGGGTATACCGCAATCATCAGAAAACCAACTTTTTGTAATACATACAACTTTTCGTTTGGTAAACTAAATAATATGTCCAAATCAAACGTGGTTTTATTTTATGATTTGTGTAGATTGTGTCTCGATAATGTTGGCAAATGCAGTATATCTGAATCGAGCGATTTACTTGAAGACATCTACCTTTGTACTAGTGTAAAGGTAACTTTGTAACATGCATAATTATTCAAGAACAACAAAATTAATAAGTACATTAACATGGTTTTTGCCATAATTTAATATTTTCAGGTAACGGGGTCGGATAACTTACCGCAGAAGATTTGTGTGAAGTGTTTAGAGGTAGTAAAACAAACAAAAGAGTTGCGTATACTAGCTATTAAGAATGATGAACATTTACGCTCATTGTTTAATGATGATTCCGAGGAAGACATAATTAAGGTAAATTTAACATTGTTTTTTTTACTATGTATTTGAATTTGCAAAGTTTGATAAATAATCCAGGAACTTCTCTTCAGTGATATGCGCTTAATATTATTTTGCGTCTAAAATTACTAGAATATTGTGACAATTCGAAATGTGTCACAATTCAAAATTTAAATGTGCAGAGTTAGTCTTGAACAGAGTAACAGAATATTTCAAGATGACACACTTTTCCAACCTGCGATTAATGTTTTTGTAATAATATTCAGATTAACCTACTGAGTGTGTAGAATATCCCATATTAATATTAATTGATTATTTTTTATTCACAGAATAATACCTGTAATATAAATTTATCTAACAACAATGATAAAAGTACTTTATTTGAAAATGATGTCAAGGATCACAAAAAGGCTGAAAATGAAAATGTATGTAGACAAGAATCCCTACTAATATTATAAATGCGAAAGTAACTCTGTCTGTCTGTTATGCTTTCACGCTAAAACTACTGGACCGATTTAAATGAAATTTGGTACAAAGAAAGTCTGGAGCCCGAGAAAGGACATAGGCTACTTTTTAACCGACTGCAAAAAAGGAGGAGTTCCATGCGGACGAAGTTGCGGGCAGAAGCTAGTAGCTTATAATTTATATTAAATATATTAAGGAAATTGGAGAGGCCTATGGCCTATATATCAGCAGTGGACTGCGATAGGCTGATGATGATGATGATATCAAGGAAATAAATATGCATTCATAGATGCAGTTCATACACCTGAAATTCAATGAAATAATGACAAACAAATATTCCTAACAATCAATTAGAATCTACTCTCTAACAAATAAATAAAATGTTTGCTCTGTATTTTATACAAAATATTCATTGAGATTATTGTCTAATACTTATTGTTATGTACACCACTTACTTGGGTTGTAGATTTAAGACTGAGGGTACCCTTTTTGTCATCTACCCACAATCCTATACATAATATACCTTTCCCCCATGTCGGAACAGTCACTTATAATTCACTTAAGTCATTTATTTTTCACTGCACATATAATTCACTTGAGTCATTTATTTCTCATTGAACATTTACCTACTTACACTACTAAAACATGCTTGCTAAACAAAGTCTTTTATTTTAGTTTCATCACTACGCCTAATAGTTATCGGAGTCTCCTCCGATACTCTCTCCACTGCTATAAATACTATCTTCACTATCTTCTCTGACCTCTATTTCTAAAGCCATTTTCTTATTAGATGTTGTAGCTGACGTAGGGCTTTCGCTACACCTCGAACGTTTGTTCTTGTTTGTCGCCTGTGATTTATTTTCTGTTCCTAGTATTGGTTTCCCGTCACAGCCCTGAGAGTCTTTAATCCCTATAATATCAGCCCATTGACTGGGTGGTGGAATTCTTACAGTGCCATAACTTGCCTTCTCAATGGTTGTACCTTCTCCGTCATCATCCTGTGTTACTTCTTCTTTTTCATTATCTTGCGTTACCGGATCATTTTCATCGCTACTTTTTGAAAATCCAAGTATTTGATTAATGTGCCTTATAAACATTTTATTTCCGTGTTTAATCTTGTATCTTACTATACCGATTCTTTTTACTACATCTCCCCGTAACCACCGAGAGCCTCTGCCGTAATTTCTAAAATAAACACTTTCACCTACAGATAACTCTCTTGTTTTCTTATTCTCGTTACTTACAATATCTTCAGTCTCCTTTCCTTGATCCGAAAGGGGGTGAAACCTATCGAAATTGGTTTTAAATTTTCTATTGTTGAGTAATTCCGCAGGTGTTTTCCCAGTAGTCGAACTCGGGGTCGTACGTAATCCGTACAAAATATTGTTCAATCTTGATGACCACGGCAGATGAGACAATTTTTTTAATTTTTGCTTTACCGTCTGGACTGTTCTTTCAGCCTGACCATTCGACGCTGGATGGTATGGAGGAACTAATATGTGGTTAATATTGTTTTTCCTGAAATATTGTTGTATTTCTTCGGATATAAATGCTCTTCCATTATCGCTAACAATTGTCTCTGGCAATCCTTGTTCTACAAATATTTCTTCTAGTTTTTGTATTACTGTACTGGAACTCTGATCATTTACAATTTTGACTTCTGGCCATTTTGAATAAGCATCAATCAGAATAAAAAATACCTTTCCCATGAACGGCCCTGCGAAATCCATATGTAATCTTGACCACGGCTTAGGTGGCATAATCCATCTGTGTGTTACTTTTGCTGGCATATTGCTGAACTCCTTACATATATCACAATTCCGAGCCATCTTCTCAATTTCTCTGTCCAAACCAGGCCACCAAAAATAGCTTCGCGCCATTGCTTTCGAAATTACTATGCCGTCATGGTTTCTATGTAGCTCCTCCAACACGCTTGCATGCAGTCTCTGAGGCAAAATCACTCTACTTCCCCATAAAATGCATCCATGGTATTCTGATAACTCATTCCTTCTTATAAAATAATCTTTGAACTTTTCGTCTGTCTTAATAGGCCATCCTTTCTTGATCCAATACATTACTTTTGTCAATACTTCATCTTTAGACGTTAATCTCGCTACCTCCCTAGCCGACATCTCAAGATCTATTGGCGTCTCATTTAAGAACAAAACATTAAGCTCTTCGGTCTCCTTCGACGTAGTATCCGGTGCTGGCCATCGGCTTAATGAATCGGCATTACCTATTCTTTTGCCTTCGATGTATTTCATCTCATAATCATGTGAATTCAGAAATAATGCCCATCTCAGCATTCTTGGAGATATAACATTTGGTATCGCTCTCAAAGGATCAAATATCCCCAGCAGTGGTTTATGGTGAGTCTGAATCACCACCTTCCGGCCGAACACATATTGGTTAAATTTCTGTAGTCCAAAAATTATCGCTGCTGCTTCCTTGTCTATTTGCGAATAGTTTCGCTCGTGGCAACTCATTGTCCTGGATGCGAACATAATAGGTCTTAGTGTACCATCTTTCATCTTGTGTTCTAACACTGCCCCTAAACCATATTGAGATGCATCACACGTGAGAAACAACGGTTTTTTGAGATCATAATGTACCAACGTACCCCCCGTGGTTAACATTGTTTTTAATATTTCGAACGCCTGTTGACAGTTCCGATTCCATGTCCATTTTGCTCCCTTTAACAATAATTTGTATAATGGTTCTGCTACTGTGGCCTTCTGGGGAAGAAATCTATCGTAAAAATTTAGCAGTCCTAAAAATGCTTGTAGTTCCTTAACATTTCTTGGAGCAGGGGTGTCCATAATAGCTTTAACCTTTTCGTCACACGGGTGTAACCCTTCAGCATCTATGATATAACCTAGAAATTGTACACGATCTGTCCCGAACTTACATTTATCCTTATTGACTCGTAGTCCGGCATCTTTTAATATTTGCAACACTGCCTGTATCCTGACCTGGTGTTCTTCGACGTTGTGTGCGCTGACGACAATATCGTCTAATAGAACTGCTGTGCCTGGTATCCCTGCTAGTAAATTACTCATCAATCTTTGAAATATACCCGGGCACGCTTTTACCCCAAATGCCAATCGTTTGACTTTAAACAGACCCTTGGGTGTATTCAAGGTCAATAATTTGGATGTTGGTTCATCTACAACAACTTGCGTATAAGCCTGATCTAAGTCGATCTTACTAAATATAATTCCGCCCTGCAACGACGCAAACGCCTCATTTAAGGTCGGTAATGGATACGTATCCGTTTCCGTCACTAAGTTGACAGTAGATCTGTAATCTCCACATAACCTTATTTTCCCATTTTTCTTTACAATCGGGACAATAGGACTAGCAAATTCCGAATGACTAACCGGCTCCAAGACATCTTCGTCTACTAATCTGTCAATTTCCTGTAGCACCCTTTCCTTAATAGCAAAAGCAATCGGTCTGCATTTTAAAAATTTCGGCTTTACCTCAGTTTTTAACGGTATCGACACTACTGGTCCGGTATATTTCCCCAAGCCTGGTTGAAAAATTTCTTTAAATTGTTCTAGCACAGTATCCATCTGAATCGGCTCAACTTTTATGTTTAGTATACCATTAATGCCAATGCCTAAAGCCTGGAACCAATCTCTACCTAACAAATTTGGTCCTTCTCCTTTGGCAATCAATACCGTTAACTTGGCTTGAACCTTCTTAAAAACTACTTCTACTGTTGCTTCCCCAAGTAAGTCTACTTTACTATTAGTCCATGTGGTTAACATAACCCTCGAATCCTTCATTTGTGGTAACTTCCCATTCCAGATATCCCTAGCAGTACTTTCCCTAATCAAGGTGAACGCTGCTCCAGAATCTACTTCTAAACTCACTGGTTGACCATTCAGTTTAACATTTAAATTGTAAGGAGGCACTCTGGTTGTTACATAACAGCAATATGCGGAATCCTCATATAATCCATTGAATTGACTTAATTCTTTTGACTTACTTTTTTCCTGCAATCTTGAACATACATCTGCAATATGACCAGTCTTTTTACATGTATAACACTTACTCCATCGAAATTTGCACCAACTACCATGCATTCTACCACACCGCCAACATTCCCTGTTTTGACTTTTCTCCCTAGTTTTCAGTTTATTAATTTCCATCGGCTCTTCAACCATCGTAACTCCTGTTGAGTTGGACGTTGTGCTAGCTTCTGGCATTGACATAACTAGTACCCCGCATCTGCTACTTCTGCTGTCAAGGCCATTTTAACTGCATCCGCAAATGTCAACTTGGTTTGTTGCAGTAATTGTTTCTGTATAGTTTTATCTCGTATCCCGCACACTAACCTATCTCGCAAAGTCCGGTCTAAATCTGTAAAATTGCAATCTATTGCTAATTTTCGCAAATTGGCTACATAATCCTTAATACTCTCACCACCCAGTTGTCCTCTCATATGAAATTTATATGATTGTACTATTTCATTTTGTTTAGGGTTAAAATGATCATCCAATTCTGTCTTGATTGTTGTATAGGTTACTTCACTAATAGTTTTTGGTGAAATTAAAGACAATATTAAATCATATAGATTTTGACCACAAACTGAAAACAAATTAGCTTTCTTCAATTCATCTGTTACCACATTATTAGCCAACAAACAAAAATCGAACCGTTCAGCATAATTTTTCCAATTGTCTTTGTCCATATTAAACTCACTAAATTTTACCGACATATTGTTTCTGTGTCGAAATTATATTTTAAAACACACTTTTAACTACAAATCACTCCTTTTTTAACACTAAATTCGTAATTATCCCGTCGCCAGTATGTTATGTACACCACTTACTTGGGTTGTAGATTTAAGACTGAGGGTACCCTTTTTGTCATCTACCCACAATCCTATACATAATACTTATACTAAATAAAATCTGTTTATTTGCAGTTGACTGAGTTTGCGCCCGTAATAATAAAAACGGAATCAGCGGTAAGTAAAATAATATAATTATTATTTTTATCTTTAGTTAACAACAGTTGCTCTTTATTTTATACTAGCGGTTCACCACGGCTTCGCACATAACCTTATTTTTTTTTTCAAAATATTGTATAGCCTATGTCACTCAGGGTAAACGTAGCTTCCCAACAGTAAAAGAATTTTTAAAATCGGTCCAGCCGTTTTGGAGCCTATTCAATCCAAACAAACCTTTCGGCTTTATAATATTAGTATAGACAAAATATTAATTGAGATTATAGTCTTATAAGTTATACTTAATAAAAAGTGTTTATTTGCAGTCACCTGAGTTTGCGCCTGTAATAATAAAAACGGAATCAGTAAAAAAGGAATTATTTCCAGGGTCATCACCAGGGTCAATAGTAAGTAGTATTATAATAATAGTGTTAATATAATAATAGTCTTTATTTATTTTTTGTAGTTAAGAATATTATTACTGAATAAACTCTACTTAAAATGTATCCATTGCTTAGTAGGTACCTTGTTAAGTATGGGACTTGATTAATTGGCGTGTTTAACACCACGCTAATAATTAATCTAGTAAGCTAATGGTAAAAAGTATAATGGTTTAGTTAGTATAGTAGGTACTAACCTAAAAAGTATGTTAAAAAAATTGTATGCTTTCAGACACCTGTAAAAAAAAAGTCGAAAACGAAAACCACAAATAATAATGAAGCATTGTTAATAAAGAAAATCAAGATAGAAAGTGAAGATCTGTATGAATGTGGGTTAATATTAAAATCAATAAATATGCAGAGGGAGCAATGGCCACTTTTTTTGAGGGAGGTTTGGGCATGCCCAATGCAATATAAGAAAATATATAAAAATAAAATATTGTTGCTTTCACTTGCAAAGATATCTGAAACATTGATACATAAAAGATTCTTCATTGAAATGTTAACTTCACATTTTTTTACCTCAAAAGAAGAAAAATTTTCGAAGTACCCACATGATGTACTCTTCTAAACTTCATTATGTATTGAAGAAGCCGCAAGCTCGTAATTAGCCTATTTTGATTACTTTTGTAATTATATATAAGTTGAGATTATATATTTGACCATAATTTACTTTGTATATTTTAATTATTTTATAAATATTAAGTGTTTTATATGTCATGCCCAAACCTCCCATAGCCGGTGCCCGTACCTCCCTACCATAGGGAGCTTTGGGCACATTTGACATGGTTCTGAAATCATGGTATAACTTAGAGACTGCTTATAATTTGTAAACTGTTGTTTATGAAACATCTACCCAAATACATTGCGCAACTCACCTTGGAAGTAAATTTTGATTATATTGTTAATTTAATTTTTAATAATTAGTTACGTGAAAAAGTGCCCATCCCTCCCCTATCTCCCCTACCTATTATGAATAGTTTATCTAAGGTGGTGTGGCATGGAAGACCATGCTCCTTTGGAGGCCAACTATTACGCTTGAATAACGCTAGAATGCATGTATAAGGGAATAAAAACTTTTATTCGTTAGTGGCTATTCATAGTCCACCCACCTTAAATCGATACCTATTTTAATTTAATATTTACTTATTCTCTTTTTCTATCTCTATCTAAAAAAAAAAAGAAGTTAGTTTAACATGGTATAACCGATGAAATACAATACATCGTAAATCTTCTTTCTTATATATAAAAATGAATCGCAAAATGTGTTGGTAAGCGCATAACTCGACAACGCCTGGACCAATTTGGCTAATTTTTTTTTTAAATGTTCGTTGAAGTCCAAGGATGGTTCTTACGGCGAGAAAAAATCGAATAATTGCCGGGAAAACCCTAAAAATAGCCCTTTTCTTTTCCCATACAAATGTTGTCTAACTAAAGTTACCTAATTTGAATTTCGAACGGGCAGGATAACGTCTGCCGGGACCGCTAGTCTAGTATAATAATATTTTCAGTCCTCCGGCCGGAAAGCGCCAACTTTGTGGCCGCTGCGCTCAATGAAATTGCCGCTTTCTGGCTTCGTCGAACAGAAAAATACTATACTGACCTCGGCCATTAAAATAAAAAAGCCTCAGATCACATTTTTGTCAACCTCGGCTTCGCCTCGGACGACAATTACATGTGATCTGAGACATTTTTTATTTTACTGGCCTCGGTGCGTAATGTACTATTTCATAGTTGGCAGAGATCTGCTTTTATTTCTTTTCCACCCATCCCAAGTCCCATACAACTATTTATCAACAATTAGGCAAATAAATTGTTTTATTCCTTACAGATGTGTTCGAAAGTATTTGACAAATGGAAAAAATTGTACTTACATCAAAGATCACACAATAAGAATGTTATTTGTCCGTTTGATGCTTGTAGCAAGAAGTTTACTACCAAAGGAGACCTAGCCAAGCATGTGAGAGTACACACAGGTGAACGACCTTATGTGTGTGAGAAGTGTGCTAGAGGTTTTGCTCAGAGAGTGCAATTGAGGTATCACAGAGAGACTGCACATTCGAAGTCTAGTGACGAAGATGAATGATCCCTACTAATATTATAAATGCGAAAGTAACTCTGTCTGTCTGTCTGTCTGTCTGTCTGTTACGCTTTCATGCTAAAACTGCTGGACCGATTTAAATGAAATTTGGTACAATGAAAGTCTGGAGCCTGAGAAAGGACATAGGCTACTTTTTAACCGACTGAAAAAAAGGAGGAGTTCCACGCGGACGAAGTCGCGGGCCGAAGCTAGTGTGATATAACTTTTTCTATTGAGGAAAAACTGGGTGCTGCGGTTTCTACTTACCTGAAGTATTAATGGCACAGAAAGGAAGATTGCCTGTGGGATTTGAACTCTTGTCCCTGGTATTCTGTGCGTAATCTAGTGCTTTGCCAATTTACAGCTGCTAGACCTAATCTTCCAGATCTCAAGAAATCTTTAATGTCTAGAAAATATCTTAATGTATATCGTTTTTTACATTAGGTACTGTATTAGAGTTTTTTAAATATTGTAGTAGGTTTATTGGGAATAAGCAAGCTCTGTTGTGGAAGTTTATTTTTCTGCTTTTTAGCGGAAAGTATTTTTCCGTCCTCCGGCCAGAAAGCGCCAACTTTGTGGCCGCTGCGCTAAATGAAATTTCCGCTTTCTGGCTTCGTCGAACAGAAAAATAGTATACTGACCTCGGCCAGTAAAATAAAAAAGCCTCAGATCACATTTTTGTCAACCTCGGCTTCGCCTCGGACGACAATTACATGTGATCTGAGACATTTTTTATTTTACTGGCCTAGGTGCGTAATGTACTATTCTGGGCCTACAGAGGCGAAAGTAATAATCATGTATAACTTTTAATGAAACAGTGTAAATTATTGGAATAATTTGGTGCCGAGCCTTTTAGATTTGACTTTGGCAGCGTATTGTTAGTTACACGATAACTTGTGTATCATTGATCCGATTTTATGAAATAGCGCAATCTTTATAAAGTTATAAGTTCTAAGATAATCATAATATGGGAAGAGGGGTTAAATACATATTAGTAAATAAGTTCTAATGATGTAAATGAAAGAGAGCATTGTAAGTTCAGAAATAGGTACAAATAATGTATCAGATGAAGTCGCCGGTTGGTTTTTTTATTTTTGTTTTTTTTTTCTCATGCATGCTAATATAGATATATAGAAAGTTCAACTTTTTTTGTGTTTTCAGCACTTTTAAGGTACTTAGTCTAGCAAAGTTTTTTTTAATCTATATGCTATGTTATACTTTGTTTCATATTATAGATTGGTTATATAGTATGTAGTTACTTTTAAGAATCTCTTTGATTTATTTTATTTTTATAAGCTTGTAAAGTTAAAATAAAATAACTATTAAAAATAATGGGTTTTATTTTGGTACTGTGATTATATTTAGATATGTATAGATAAACAAACAACTATTTTGTATCTACTTACATATATACAAGTGTGACCTCACAATTGTAATAAAAAAAATAACAATACAACAGTCCACTTATTACAACAATGTTTTATTATTGATAAAACACTAGGTAGGTAGTTAATAGTTGAGACAATTAGTTAGGTACTTTTATCAAAGCCATCTATTTATATACTTAATTCCGCTTTTGACGGTTTTAATATATCGCACCCTTAGATCTAAAGGGAGCTAACTCAAAAAAAGTAACTTTTTCGGAAGAGGCGAAATTATTGTAAGGAATCGGATCCTTTTTTTTAGCGTGTGTTTAATTAAAATCTTCAGATTTTTGAGGTAGCTCCCTTTAGATCTAGGTGTGCGATATTGAAATTAAACATCGACGGCTTTGCAAAGTAATGTTCTTACATCAGTATAAAATCAGTTTTATTCCAACTGATACAATTAAACAGTTATAATAGGAATGTCGACTGGGTAAAGAAAATGCAATTGTATTTAGGCCGTTATATATTACACAATATAATAAAACATGCCTACCATAACGTGACGTCACTAGCCCCCACTTCTGAATTGTAGAAGAGCTTATCTTTGCCATTTATATAAGTATTTTTATTGTTCGATTGAGAATAGAAAAAATACATGTATCAGTTTTGATAATCTACTTATTGGACAAAGAATAAAAGTCTTCATGCCTATAATTCAATTTTGACAAAATCAATATATTTTTTAACTAAAACTTGCATATAATATTATTTTCTGTACTCTGGCCGGAAAGCGCCAACTTTCTGGCCGCTGCACTAAATGAAATTGCCGCTTTCTGGCTTCGTCGAACAGAAAAATAGTATACTGACCTCGGCCAGTAAATAAAAAATCCTCAGATCACATTTTTGTCAACCTCGGCTTCGCCTCGGACGACAATTACATGTGATCTGAGACAATTTTTATTTTACTGGCCTAGGTGCGTAATGTACCTACTATTGTATATTATATTGGAAAACCACTTTGCATTTGTTTGTCTATTGTTAGTCGTCATTATAAATGCAGTTTCTTTTATGAAAAATCAACGTTTAGAAATATTATAAATTCAAAACAAGAAGTCCATAATATCACAGCAGTTATTTATTGCTTCATTTTAATTTTTTCAATGTAACGTTTTTTCGATCAACGTTATATCGTATTTTTACATAACCTCTAGGTTTCACGTATAGTCTCATTTACACGACATGATTTAACCCAAGTGAGTGCAATAGACTTCGGCTGAAACCTACTGATTCTATTCTGTTCTTAGAATGGAATAGAAAATAGGTTCTCATCACACTGTTATTTTCTAGCAGAATAGAACAAAAGGCCTTAAGGTTGACGGACCTTAAAAGGTTCAGTGGTTTTGACCTTTTTAGATCCCTTTTGTCCGAACTAGGGTCACAGATTGTACCCCTGTTTCCAATTATGGTACCCGACCTAATTTCATGGGGCCCACTAGCAATTTTTTTTTAGTTATAAGCGTTATTTTGAATATGTATTTGGCATATAGAGTTATTTTTAAGATCATTTTACATACATGATGAATTCCACAAAAAATCCTTGAAGTAAATACATATTACTCTGTTTTGAAAATACATAATAATATTTAGGGACCAATATCTTCAATTATACAAACATTTTCTTATTTAACTAAAATCAATAATTGCAGCGATTAGTAAAATAAATATAGTCATAATTAGTAATAGTAAAAATCTAACTATAATAGGACAGTTGTTTCCATAGGCGTGCATTAGATACAGGCGCAATGTAAGTGCCTACCCTGACCAACCCTCCACTGCACGCGCCTGTTTGTTTCTATGTCTAAATTGTACACTTAAAAGTCTGTTACAGATGTCAAAGTAAAACCCAGATACAGTGCTTCCAAATTTATATCTTAGATATATATATTAGGCCTATTTCACAATTCGCTGATTTAATAGAATAGTGACACAAACCAAAATATTATTTTGTTACTCCAATTAACAGTATAAAATGTGACATTTCAATTTGAAATTACGTGGTGCTGTGTCACTTTTCAATTTAAACAGGAAGTTATGTAACGAATACGATGTTTTTATCAACTAAAATATGAAAATATTTACCATATATCAATCGATTTTCGATCGATATAGATCTACGGTGTCTTGGTACGAATACCATTATAATTTTAAATCAGTTTACCAGGGACTTACTAAGAAATTTTAAACCAGGCCATTAGTGTATTTATTGTAGAAATATAGTATTTTATTAATGGAATGCGTAAAGTAGAAGTAGGAAGGTGCAAACAGCGACTACAAGGCCGACGATGAGGGAATCACGGCGCTTGCGGGCGTTTATCCGGTATATAAGGCTATTTAGCATCGGGAATCTGAAAGTAGACGTTAATTATATTAAAATAAAGTTGATAATTATTAATTATTATTATTCAGTCATAAGCAAGGCCATATAGGCACAATGTGGTAAATTTATGGACTGCCTACCCTGGGGCGGTACATGTACAAAAAACTTTTTACCGTGACAATCAAGTTAATATAGTATATATATTTATGACCCTGACTTCACCAGATCCAATGCGAATTCGCAGATTACATGCCGATTATGGCGTACAAGTTCAAAAAAAATGTGCACAATATAATTATATATTGGTCACCGACAGGATTCTAACTCGCGACTTTACAATTGCCGGTCCAATTTTATACTACTGATCTACGCATGGGCGTTCATCCCACGGTGTCAAAAACATATGGCGTGCCTACCCTGACTTCAACCACGCACTGCACGCGCCTGGATATACATATCTAGGATGTGTTTTTTTTGTACTCTGATATTTAATTACATCATCATCATCATCATCATCAGCCCGTCGCAGTCCACTGCTGGACATAGGCCTCTCCAATTGCACGCCACTTTGCTCTATCTTCGGCTGCTCGCATCCAGCTCCTGCCAGCCATCCTACGCAAATCGTCACTCCACCTTGCCTGAGGACGTCCTACACTACGCTTGCCGAGACGCGGTCTCCACTCTAGAACACGTTTACTCCAACGGTTATCGGTTCTTCGGCTAATATGGCCAGCCCACTGCCACTTTAGCTTGCTAATCCGGTGGGCTATGTCGATGACTCTGGTTCTCTGCCGAATCACCTCATTTTTGATTCGATCCCGCAGAGAAACGCCGAGCATAGCCCTTTCCATAGCCCGCTGAGCGACTTTAAATTTGTGAACCAGCCGTACCGTCAGTGTCCACGTTTCGGCTCCGTATGTCATGACGGGTAGGACGCACTGATTGTAGACTTTCGTCTTCAGGCACTGTGGGAGTGACGATATGAAGACTTGACGTAGCTTCCCAAACGCTGCCCAACCTAACTGAATTCTTCTATCCACCTCATCCTCGAAGTTGTTTCTACCTAACTGTAATGTCTGTCCAAGGTAGACATATTTTTGAACAACTTCGAGAACGGCGCCGTGTACATTGAACATGACCTTGGTTTTGTCCAAGTTCATCCGTAGGCCAATGCGTACAGAAGAGTCAGCCAGATCATTCAGCATCTGTTGTAGGTCTTGCAGCGTTTCTGCCACGATGACGATATCGTCAGCAAATCGCAAGTGAGAGATGTACTCGCCATTTACTTTGATGCCACGTCCTTGCCAGTTCAGCGTTTTGAACATATCCTCCATTGCATTTGTGAACAATTTCGGGGAGATAACGTCCCCTTGTCTCACACCGCGATGCAATGGTATAGGCATTGTTTGCTGATTCTGGACTTGGACGGACATGGTAGCGGCTTCGTATAAACATCTCATCACTTGGATGTATCGCCAATCGACTTGGCATCGCTGCAGGGACTCCAGAACAGACCAGATCTCGATCGAGTCAAAGGCCTTCTCATAGTCCACAAATGCTAAACACAGGGGCTGATTATACTCTTCGGTCTTCTGTATAATCTGCCGCACTGTGTGGATGTGGTCTATGGTGCCGTATCCGCTCCGAAACCCAGCCTGCTCCGGTGGTTGGAATTCGTCAAATCTTCGCGCAAGACGGTTCGTGATTACTCTTGAGAACAGCTTATAGACGTGACTTAGAAGGGAAATGGGTCGATAGTTCTTCAGCAGGGTTTTATCTCCCTTTTGAAGAACAAGACGACCACACCTCTACTCCACATCTCTGGAGTTCTCCTTCAAACAAGACGGCGTTAAAGAGTTTTTGGAGCTCCCTAAGTATAGGTTTACCTCCTGCTTTTAATAACTCTGTTGTAACGCCATCTTCTCCAGGGGCTTTTCCGTTTTTGAGCTGTCCAAGAGCGATCTCGATTTCGCCAGTACTGACTTCTGGCAGGTCTTCGCTGTAGTGGCGTGTTAAAGTGGCTCTAGAATCCTCATTTCCGGGATCAGGTCGAGATGCATGCGAAGCGTACAACCGGCCATAGAAGTTTTCCACTTCGGTTAGGACTGCCGGCTTCGAAGCAACGACTTCTCCAATTTCTGTGGTCAACTTCGTCAGGTGGCTTCTTCCAAGAGATTGTACAAACACTTTTGCTCCCCGGTTTTGCTCGATCGCTCTTTCGATCGAAAGAGTATTGAAGGACCGAAGATCGTGTCGTACGCGTTTACTAATCTCTCGGTTTAGAATCCGTTTCTCTGACGAAGTGACGGGTGGGTTTTCACGTCGTTTCTTCATTAGCCCTAAAGTCTCTTCCGAAAGCTTCGACTTCCTGCCACTACGTTGCATTTTACAGAATCTCGTACCTTCTTCCCTGAGAATCCGAACCACATTTTCAAGGTTCTGGTCAACGTCAGTTGTGGTTTCCACGGCAGCGAATCGGTTCTCCAGATTGGACTGGAACGTTTCAGATCCCATCATAGTTTGGAGCAAAGTTGGTCGGAGCCTGGCCTTCATCAAGCGAACACGTTCAGCCCTGAAGTCAATATTCAGAGAGCCTCGGACGAGTCGGTGATCGCTTCCGGTATTGAACCTATTGATCACAGAGACGTCTCTGAATATATGCTTTTTGTCCGTCATGATGAAGTCGATCTCGTTTTTTGTCACAGTGCCCGGTCTTTGCCACGTCCACTTCCTTTGGGGCTTTTTCTTGAAAAAGGAATTCATCAAGAAGATACCCTCGCGTTCCAGGAAGTTGACGAGCATTTGCCCCCTATGATTTCTGCTCCCATATCCATGGGATCCTACTACCGATTCGTTACAATTTTGTACTCCCACTTTAGCGTTAAAGTCCCCCATGACAACGTTGTAATGGGTCTTAGTAGTGAAGTGAAGGGCCCTCGATATGTCATCGAACATAACCTCCACCTCATCATCCGAGTGTGTCGAGGTCGGTGAGTACACTTGCACCACCTTGAGGCTGTACCTCTCGGTGAGCTTGATGATGAGGTACGCTACCCGATTCGACACACTGGACACTTCGACAACATTGTCAGCCAGGGACTTATTGACCAGAAACCCAACGCCACCTTGAGATTGTTGGTCTCCCTCTCGGAAGTACATTAGGTGGCCTGATTCGAGAGATATGGTGTCCTCCCCCTCTCTTCGGACTTCACATAACCCTAATACGTGCCACCTAATCTTCTCAAGTTCCACCTCCAGTTGCGTCAGATGCGAGTCGAGCCGTAGCGTGCGTCCGTTGTACGTCGCCAGGGTCAGTTTGGTGTGATGGCCTCCCGTAGCCCGGAGATTCTTCGCACCCCCCGTCCCACCGTTACCATGGTCGCCACCGTGACCAGGAATAGCGGGGCCGCCGGGAACTAGGCATTTTAATTACATATTTGTATATTAATAGGTAAATAACCTCACCTGTTAGTGATGTCATTGAACCTAGTCTGCATGCGCTTGAATGTCTGTCGCTGGGAGGTGAGGTGTTCCCGCGCCTCCATCGCTATGTTGATCTGCTCGTCGACTAGTATATGCGAACTGAAAATAGACATACTATAATATCAGTACCAATGTATACATGGACATAATTTTATTTGGTGTCAGGGAACTCTTTTGTTTACATTTTTGAATTCTAACTACAGGAAGGCACCTTGCTGACTTTTTTTAATTGTGATAAAATATAGATGTATACTTATAGTAATAATATAGGTATAAATCGCTGCTTTTCTAGAATAGTGTCACAACTGAAAATGTATCACCATTTTGAATTGAAATTTATATGTGATGGTTTACAATCTAAAATGGAGTAACAAATTATTTCGAGTTGTGACACTATTCTAGAAAAGCAGCGAAATAGTGATGAGTGAATAATGATTTTCTGTGTTTAATTTGGCATCACTTCTAGGAGAATTAGGTCGGGGGAAGGTTGGATGGATCTAAAAATCATGAAATTCGTGTGGCGTACTTTATGGATGCCCCTAAGGTTACGTTACCTGTGCAGATGGTTGGCCTCCTTAGTGTACTGGTCGCGGCGGCTGAGCCGGGCGGAGGGCGGCGGACTGCTCCCGCGCAGCAACTCTTCGCGCTCGCGCCGCGCGCTCACCCGCGCTGACGTCTTCGTGAACTCTTGCTGGTAGTCCTGGTAACGGAATATAGAAATCAGCAATAGAACGCTGTCATATTCTTTTAGTTATGTTTAAATTGAATTTGACTGAGATTTACCATCTGGTGGTAATATAGTTTGTGTTATTCATGCAGTAGAATGACATAAACAACACATACATATATAGAAAATAATTTCTTTTGAATACCTAGCTTTATAAAAGAAGTCGTCAATATCACCCCCGTATCATAATAAGCAGAGACACCTCAACCCCCTATAGTACTTACATAATACATAATCAGGCGCGTGCAGTGGGGGGAGCGTAAGTATGGCGCCAGGGTAGGCACTACATACATTACTGACATTGTGCCTATATGGACTGCACGCCCTTGTACATAATTTCAAAAAAATAATTACCTATTAATTACACCTATTTGTTCTTAACTTACCATGAGTATTTCTCTATGCCTTTTTATTGTGTGCATTGTAGCTGTGCCAGTTGGTGCTATCTCACCCATTTTATCATTAATTGCTGATAGCTGAAATATTAATAATATAAACTAATGATTTAGGCAATCCATCCTCATTACCTTAGTGTCCTATATTCACAATTATCAAACAACAGGTTGTACAGATTATTACTTTTATTAATACATATAATAATTTATAATATATCAATTTAATTGTACATTAATCATTACATTTGCTAGGTAGATGTGATTTGAACCAATATCCCTGGTATTTTGTGCCTAGTGTTAGCTCTACTAACTTTCTATTTATTTAGTTAAGTGCAATTAATCCATAGTACCTATATAATGCAGGACTGCCAGCGGTATCTATATAATTTTACAGTGAGAAATATCATTATTTCTGCCCTAGTATCCACTTTTGATACTAGAATCATAAGTCAGATGTACCTATGAGCTACATCCTCAAATGCATGATATGTTAAACCTATATTATTATTATCTTTGAACTATTACCTTATTGAGCAACTGCTCTAACTCCATAGACATTGTGACGAACATGTCATCGCTATTGATCAGTGGTACGGCCTCTGAACTCAGTCCAGAAGTGCCAGGACTAATGCCAAGTTTGCTAAAAGCTACAAGCTTCACGTCTATGTCATTTTCAAGTGTCCGAGCCTGCTTTCTGAGCTCTGTAATTAAAATGAAATCATTAGACTCTATGGTATATACAATCTGTTAGCAAAACTGTACCTACTAGACTGAAATAATAATTTTATTATTATTATTGTTGAAGGTTTTATATATTGTAGTGTTTTTCATAAATAATAATAAAAATAATCAGCAAAAAGTTGTTTTCTTTATATTGTAGATTGTGTTTCAGTTTATGATTTGATCATTATAAAAGTAGATGGTGCAATTATATACAAAAATAATGCTTTTTAGCAAAACATTTAGTGTGGTTATTCTAATGATGTCAAATTGTGCAGTAGACATTAATAAATAATAAGGAAATTGGAATATGGACAAATAAGATTTATATAAATCAAGCCGTCTATTTTGTAAACCAAGTGTATCGTGCTACGTCATACAATAACTGTGTTTACAACACGAAACGAAGCGGTACCTTCCCAAGACGAACTAGCCATATTGGCCATGATTTGTAATCAATTCGTAATATCAGTTTATTTACACTTTCTAAACAAATACTTTTTAATCTAATTTCGCAAAGAATGGCGATAAATAAAACTTGCGATGATCTTGACAGTAAATAGAACAACAGATGTCAATTTAATTAAGATACGTTCATTGATATGAATAAAATTGTTTAAATATTATTATTAAATAGATTTTTACTATCATAGAATAAATTGCTATGATATAAAAAATATAATTACGATAAGATTTAATACTGCTTCAGCTTGAATTATATCAATTACTGAAAAAAAATGTTACGTTTTTTCGTAAGTTGAAATTCTGAACGCAGCATTCATGTGACGTTACAGGTAGATTGCCACTTGCAAAAAAGATACAAAAATAAAATGCTTATTAAGAACATATTTGATTCCAATATGTATGCATAAATAAGCATAATTTTAAAATAATATCTAGTGAGTCAATAATGAAAAAACGATTAATACTAATTTACTTATTACATTAATGTTTATATAGTATTGTCTCTTTTTAACTTTGTTAAAAATAAAATAGTAAAAAGGAGACAACATGAGTAATGCACTATTTGGTAATTCCAGTGTATCAATTTCAAGTTTACGTGCTGTTATTTTTAATCTCATGTTTAATTACAGTCTTATGTACAGAAAAACCTTAAAAAGTTGATTATTTATTTTTATTTAAATTAACAAGCAATTCATATAGTATCTTATCATTGACTTTTTGTCATGCGGTATTGAACTGATTTCTGCTAGCCTTCGTCTATCTCTTTCACTCGAAGAATTTTAATAAATATTTGTAAGTTAAATGTAACGTTTTAGTATAAAACCAATATTTTATTAATTATTATTAGAAGTAGTTTTATTTCCAATAATTAATCTTTCAATACCCAAGTCTTATACATTTATTTCTTGGGGCATTGGATATTGTCTATTTCTTTTCCTCTCCCAATCTCCCCCACCCACCTTTTGCCCTTTGTTTTCGATTCGTCGACGTTGATTCCGCTCGGTTGTTTCGCAAGCAGCGAGAGAGTGCAGTGTAGTAGTGAAGTGCGTATTCATTTTTTATAATTCTTATCAAATCATTATCTCCTCACGTAGTTTTGTTGTGAATTGTGTTTGTTTCGCATCGTGTCAGTGAGAAATATTCCAGTTTTTCTACTTTCAGGGTTGTTAAATGTGAACAAGAAGTGCGACAGCTTACGCGCAAAATGGCTGCTAATAAAATGCAGCCTTTAAAGTTCGACAAAATATGCCGGGCGTGTTTACAGATAAAGAAAGATATGAGACCATTATTCGAGCAACTTACTGCAACAATGTTGATGGGCATTTCGAAGGTGCAGGTGAGATGACAAATTGTGATATTTTGGGAATGCGTTGCTCTCCCTCGCACTCGGGGGAAAGCGTATGGTGTGAGTTGGCCGACGGCAGTCAACGCATCGCGTCATCTTTGTTTAGAATTCAACACCAATTTGTACTCTGACCGTCGTGCTTATTCTCAAAAATTGATTGAGAAATATCTTTCTATCCCTGTCTGGCGCGTTGTGTTTTGGCGTTAGTAAACGAGATGCCCGATGCGTGAGGGCAGATATGTGATTGCTTAAGTATTTTGAGTACGTGATGCGGGACTGAGATGGATACAATCTTTGATAAGAAATTTCTGTGTTGATATCTTTATCAGCTGATAACGAAATGGCGGGAATGATAACACGTTTAAAGTTTATATGATAATTAATGATAAACTTTAAGACTAAGATAATTATTTATAAAAAAGTAAATGGTAATAATTATTTTGTGTAATGTCAATTAAGACATATAAAATATAAATTTTTAGTTTAAGCATTATTTATATTATGTATCAATTTCTAAGTCTTTTTCAATAATCACAAACAAAAAATACATTCAACATAAAATAAATAACGGTGTTTCTTGACTAAAAAGAAAATCGCAGTCCAAGCTAATTTCATATAAATCTTAATTTATCTAGTTTTTTTGTATCACTTTCGACATAGTATTAGGTTATTAACATACATTCTTAATACATATTAAAATTTGCTGAGGACAGCCTCGTTGTATGGACGAAATTCCAAATAGCCAAGAAATACCCATAAAATGTATTTACTTACTTATACAGGTGTCTGTGGGCGACGGACTTCCATCCCAGCTGTGTCTACAGTGCGTGCACCAAATATCGCGGTGTCACGCGTTCAAGGAGCTAGTGGAGAGAAATGACGTCACTCTCCGGGAGCAGGCCAGGAGTCTCGCCGATGAGGCCAGGAAGAACGAGGTGAGTAATCTGTCCTATGATTGGGTACAGACACACACATTGGACTATCTGTTTCAGACGATTTATGGAGTAATATTAATTTCTGATGCCTTCGCGGTTATTATACATTGGAATAGCTTTAGCATAATATTATTGGCAGCTCAGTAGAGTAGATGCTACAATTATGGAAATCTGTTAAGGCTCGGATACATCAGCTTGCAGCAGCATAAAATAAAATGTGTGAGTTAAATCCGTTAGAGTTCTTTCATTCTTATGGTGCAATGTTATGACTAAACGAATACAGAAGCGGAAGGTTCTACCGCAGGCTTGATAAGAGAAGTCCTAGTCTTGACTAGTACAGTCAATGTTGTTTTATTTTTTACCAGGAGAAAGTGCTCAACATGGTCCCGGACTCGTCGCAGTACATCCAGTACATCGAGCTGCCGATGAGCAACAACCCCAACCAGATCCTGGAGGGGTTCTTCAACACGGAGCCCATGACGCCGGCGCCGCAGGACAGTGCCAAGGAGGATTTCAATGATAAGGTGCCTTTATGCTATAGTTCTTAAGAGGTATATAGACACTCAGTGGTGTAAATGACGGTCGCCGAACACGGCGAAAAACGGACGTTGCCCTTTTTTAACCTTGAAGGTTACTATGCGAGCGTGAGGGCACTATTACTACGCGCGTGCGGCAGAGACAAATAGAAACAGGGCAACGTCCGGTTTTCGCTGTGCTCGGCGACTGTCCTTTACTCCACTGAGTCTCTACCTATATACCTACTTCTGGTGTAGGCTGCCCGGGACGGCAGAAAATTTTGCCGCCCTTTTATGTAAGCGTATCAATTTAATCTTACTTATACAACCCGGTCACAATATCTGTGCACCTCGCTGGAATGTAGCGTCTCTTCCGCTTCCCCTGTCACCTCTCCGCGTACTCCCCGTTGCGACAGTACGGTTACCCAGACCGCCGATATGACGTCACGAGGTCAGGTGCACTGATATTGTGACCGGGTTGTAATTGTTTATGATTTTTTTCTGGAGAGACAAGTTTTCATTCGCAACTTAGTCTGGATCTCTCGAAATTATTGACCAGTGTTTAAACTGATTATATTGTCTCAAAAAAACATCGTTTTTAACATAAAAAAATCATATTACAGCAATTGACTCCCATAACCAACCAAGTAGCGAAGGAGGAAGCCTTAAACTCCGATGAAGAGAACTATCTACAACTAGTAGTATTCCAAGCCACGTCCTCTGTGTCGCCCGGCCGCCATGTTTGCAACCTCTGCCATAAGGAGTTTAAGCACGCGCGCTGGCTAAAGCTGCACATGAGGTCGCACTCAAACTGGATAAAGGCTAATTGCAAGAAACCGCCCATGTGCCCGATTTGCGAGAGGACTTTTAAGGTGAGAGTGGATAAAGTTATTAATTTCTTTTTATTATTAAAAACATTTTTGTTAATGTCTTTGGATTACGATTAACAGATCATGCCTGTGTTATATTAATTACATGTTTACTTAAAATTAATCATTACTTACATTAGAAATTATCATTATTTATTGTAATCATGGGGGGACGTCATGACACCCATGACCTCCCCCCACCACCTAGATCATATATTTATATTGTAAAAGTACAAATTGACTTCCTAGTGATATAATCGATTGTTTTCAGGGTCCGGGCATGTTAAAAATGCACATGCGAACTCACGAGCAGCGGCCGCCGAAACAGCCGACCTGTTCCGTCTGCCAGCGGACCTTCTCGACCAAAACACTGCTCTACCGACACCGGCAAACTCACTTCGAGCAGAAAACACACCAGTGCACTGTATGCGAAAAGCGCTTCTATAGCGGTTACGCGTTAAGGTCGCATATGGCGCGGCACAGGGGCGAGCGCCCGTACATATGCTCTATGTGCTCGAAGAGTTTTTATAACCCGACTGATTTGAAGGTGAGTTTATAAATCTGAGAGATTTTTTTTACCTTTCTTCGATTTAACTGACGTTAACCAACCATGCATATTGGATTTTCGGTTGGTATTGTTTAAAATTCAAATACTACAAATTACATAAAAAATATTATATTAGAATTATATCATCATAATTGGATTAAAACTAATCAAACGTGGTGGTGGACAGCGTTCCGCACGGCAGCTTCTCGAACTTCTCGTCTTCATCTTCCTTCACCCTGAACGCCTCCTCGAACGCAACCTTCGTTTTCTTTGACAAATAATCTGGGAACTCAACTCTGAACCTTATAATCAAGTTCCCTTTAGCCTTGTTCGGACAGGCCGGCACGGGCAGGCCCTCGTCCTCGATAATTTTCTCGTACGTCGGAGTTATGACGTCAGAGATCTTAGTCCTCAACACCCTGTCGTCCAAGGTCACCAACTTTATATCCAGACCGCACAACGCCTCTTCCAAGGTCACTGTCCGAATCGTCAATAAATCGCTCAAACCAGACCTTACGTACACCTCGTGCGGGCGGTCCTCGGTTATAAATATGACGTCAGCGGGAATTCTAGTAGGACCCTGATCGCCTTCCTCCTTGAATTTTATCTCCGTATTCTGATAAATGCCCGGCTTAAAAGGTATAGACAAAACTTTTTCGCGTAACTTCAATTCGGAACACGTTTCGTCTGTGAATATTAAACGTTGGATCTTCATCTTCTTCAAACCCCCTTTGTATACTTCCTCCAACGATAGCGAAAGGGGTCTAATAATAGTGGCGTCTTTCTCTTTATAACCTTTTCCAATTGGAGAATCGAACATCGGAGGAGGGTTTTCGTAGTAGGCGAGTAGATCCGCGTAGGGGTTGCTGGAGCCGAAGAATTCATGGAAGGTCCTAAGTGCGTCGCCGTGGTACGAATAAGGTTGTATGTACTCCGTTGGTCCCGGGACACCCTTCTTGAGACCTTCTTCCCCGTACTGGTCGAATACAGCCCTGTGTTTGTGATTTACAAGGACTTCGTAGGCTTCGCCTATTAAAGCGAATATTCGTTTCATATTTTCATCGTTGTCGTGTCGTTCTGGATTGTACTTGAGCGCGAGTCGGCGGTAGGCCTTCTTGATCTCATATTGGTTGCAGGACCGTTTAACACCTAGTATGCCGTAGTAATCGAAACCCATTGTTTATAAAAAAATATAAGGGAATATAGCTTGTTTGTAAATGATCGGTTTTGACAGGAATTATAATTATGTCGTAAACGTGGAATGTCTTGTGACAATAATTTGACATTTATTATTAGCCAGTTTCGTATTGTTTGGAAGAAAAACGTCTTTGGATTATTGAGGTTAAATGATAGCACAATGTCGTAGTCATTAATTATGATGACCTAATAAAAAAATAATAATAATACCATCATATTATCTGAAATGGTAAAGATTTTTTGCATAACCTTCTTATTTATATAATATTTTTTAGCGTATGTGAAAGATTTATAGAAATAAAACGGTACATCAATTATGTACTTACTTGAACGAATATATGTATTAGAGCAGTTCTAATTGTGTAAAACTATTAGACAATTACAATTTAATACTTATAATAACAAACTTCTATTTTTCTGTCCAGGTTCATTTCCGTCTGCACACTGGCGAGAAACCTTTAAAATGTTCCGAATGCAACAAGACCTTCAGACGCCACTCGACGCTCTGCCAGCACATGAAGAAGCACCGCGGTATAAGGAACCACGTGTGCACTATATGCAACAAGGGATTCTACGAGGTGTCCAAGCTTAACGCTCACATGAGAGTTCATACGGGTATGTGGTTATTTTGTTGTAGAATTAGTGCATGATGATTATTTATCTAGATAGTTTTGCTTTAGAAATAAGTTGTACGTCATTATTAAATAATGAGGTATGACTTATTTCTAAAGCAAAACTATCTGGATGAATTCCAGCCTCCGACTGCGAAACCGCAGTTTACGGGTTCTATTCCTCCTAGGGGCAGATATTACTACGTTGGACACAAGCATTTTTAAAGGACGGTCGTCGAGCACAGCAAAAAATGGTCGTTGCCCTTTTTCTATTTGTCTTTGTCGCACGCGCGTAGTAATAGTGCCCTAACCTTTAAGGTTACTGTGCGAGCGTGAGGTCACTATTTCGCTGTGCTCGGCGACCAATCTTTAGCTATCGACTTTTGACGGCCTATTGGGTTAGTTAGTGGTCAGAGTCCCAGACTACGAAACCTGAGGTTGTGGATTCGATTCCTGCTAGGGGCAGATGTCATTGTAATGGACACTTACAAGCATTTGTACCGTAGTCTTGGGTACCGTATGTTTATCCCCAATTACCTAGTACCGGTATAAGCCTAGCTTAGTTTGGGACTAGATAAATCTATGTGTAATTGTCGAAGGATATTTATATAATAATAATAATAATAATATCTTTGGACAATTCACACCAATTATCTAGTCCCATTTTAAGCAAAGCTTTGCTTGTGTTATGGGTACTAGACAACGGATAAATATACATAAATACATATAAGACATCCAAGACTCAGGTACAGATGTCAGTGCTCATCACATTGACATCTGCCCCTAGCGGGATTCGAAGCCGCAACCTCCGGTTTCGTAGTCAGGGCCTCTAACCACTAGATCTGTTGATAATATATAAAACCTATATTACAATTAACAGGTGAGCGTCCGTTCGAGTGTCAGTTCTGCGAGCGCAAGTTCGCGCAGCAATCTGCGTTGATTTATCATCGGCGCACGCACACTGGCGAGAAACCTTACAGCTGCAAAATGTGCTCCGCTCGATTCACAACTTCATCCGCGAGGAATAACCATATGGTCACGCACACTGGCAATAAAAGGTGTGTATATAAATTTATTAGACTATATATCTACATAGTTATATATATATATAAATAATATTGATGTGTAAGTGTGAATGAAATAAGACTTGTGAACTAGAAAATGTAGACGTTACTTTTGTTTTCAAATTAAAAAAAATTGGACGAAGATATAGCCGGTAAAGTTAGGCGTGACGTCACAACCTGCCACACTTTAAGAAGTGACGCTATCTTCAATTTTGTATTTTTTTGTTTTATTGACAATAGAAAAACTACGTGTCCTACAGCATTAGATAATCGCTCGTATGAGTGTAAATTTAGTTTTAATTTATATAATCTATATAAATAAAAATGAATTGCTGTTCGTTAGTCTGGTATAAACTCGAGAACGGCTGATTTGGCTGAGTTTTGGAATGAATTTGAAATTTCACCAATCTGTAATAACCGCGAAGGCATCAGAAATTATTATGATTTTAGTTTTGAAATGTACGTGGAACTCCAGGGAAGGTTAAAATGTGAGAAAACTAGGAAAAAAAAGGTGAACACGTTTCGAACTTCGCTGGGTAAGCTAGTTAATTGTAATGAATAACAGATTCCTTTAATCCACAGATTCGTGTGCCCAGTATGTTTCAAAGGCTGCACGTCTCGCGCCGAGCTCCGAATACACTCGAGCAAGCACACTGGCGAGAAGCTGTTCGGTTGCGAGCTCTGTTCTCAGCGGTTCACCTCCGCGTCGTACCTGGCCGTCCACAGGAGGTATCACACTGGCGAAAGGAAGTACAACTGCAATATATGCGGGAAAAGTGAGTTTCTTATTAAATTTACTCGGATTGTGTCCGATTCCATACTTTTTTATCATGCTCCTATGATTATAGCCATAAAAAATACTTGTTGCATCGTCTATATCGTGAATTTCACGCTCTTTACCGAGCTGCATATTTATTTAATTATTAAAAATTAATAAATAACAATTTCCGGTTATTACACATTGGAATGTCAGACACCTATAACAGATTTAACTTGCGTATTTTATTTGATGACGTTTTATAATAATAATAATATAATAATATCTTTTCCCAATTCACACCAATTGATCTAGTCCCAAACTAAGCAAAGCTTGTACTATGGGTACTAGACAACGGATAAACATACATAAATACATATAAGACATTCAAGACTCAGGTACAGAAATTTAAATAATAAATAATCGACGTTTTAAACAATAAGTAATAAAGACTAGCTAAACTTTATGAATCTTGACTACAGTCCCACTGGGGTCTTAAAAAATCTGTTTTCTATTGTATAATTTTACCGCGCAGGTTACGTCGACTCCGGTGCGTACAAGAAACACTTGAAAACGCACGAAACCAAGGAGGAAGCGGCGCCCGAGTCCGAGGCCAAGGCGGAGGAGCAGACCGAGGCGGTCAGTCAGGCCGCCGTCGAGGAGAGCCCCAGTCCGGCGCCGGCGGAGAGCGCGCCGCCGGCGCAGACCAGATACAAGTGCGGCATGTGCGTGAAGACATACATGTATCTACACAGTCTCAAGAAACACATGTTGACTCATGTACAGGTATGTTAACTTATCTTATCTTCGTAATCACACAACAACTCGCCGCTGCCCCGCGCTCTCACAATGCTCAACGCTCTCTTGGCATAGACCCCCGAGTGCGACCTGTTTGCATGGCGATGGATGACTGTGTGCAGAGAATGCTTGAGGTTCAGTGAGACGTAAGGCGTCTAGTGTTTATGTTTGATTCTGTAATGTGATTTCACTTTTAATTCAATTTAATCTAGTTTCATAGCGCATTAGTTTACACTGTAATGCTATGTTATTAAACTTAAATAAATAATTGGGCCCTTTCGAATGCGCCTTTTGCGCCTACCCCTCCCTTAGCCAGGCGCGCGCAGTGAGTACTACGTCAGGGTAGGCACTCTGTACATTTATACCATTGTGCCTATATGAAATGCACGCCCTTGACTTTATGGTAGGCACTCCATACATTTTTACCATTGTGCCTATATAGAATGCACGCCCTTGCCCTTAGCTTACGCCACGTTCTCCATAACAGTTTTTTTTTAATATACCGGTATGTTAAGAAAAACTTAATGTATGAAATTATGATTAATCATGTATTTTTCTATGATATTGCTTGAAACTATCAACTATTTAGAATGATTGGAATAGGTATAAAAATACATAATAAAAACTCAAAGATAGTAAATTTTGTACCTTTTTATATATACTTATGTATGTTTATATGTAGGTGTTAGAAAAGGCATGCGGTGTTAATGATATATTTTGTCAATAAAGGAATATATTTACGTAAAAATGGTATATAAGATTTTGGAATAAAAACTTCAACTTACATACCAAAAACACTTTTTGAATAATCAAAAGGTGTGTTAAAAGAAATAAAAACAGAATTATCTGTTTTTATTTCTTTGCACAAATATTGCTATACTTAGTTTGCTTACAAAATTTAATTTCTCTTCTAGCAACAACAACAGCAGCAACAACAACAGCAGCAACAGCAGCAACAACAACAACAGCAACAACAACAGCAGCAGCAGCAAGCTCAACAACAACAAACACAACAAGTACAAGTGCAACAAGTCCAGCAACAGTTGCAGCAACAGGCCGTGTTGCAGGTGGGAGGCGTGCAACAGCTCGCCGTGCCGATACATCAACACGTGCAACAGGGAATTGTACAGGTATACTATTTTTGCGTTAGGAAATTTTGATGAGGAGTTATTTTTGCAATTTTTGATATTTGAATTGAAAAGAAAAAATACATAGGACGAACTGATAAGTTATTATCTAAATTTAATTATTAATCACATTGCCTGGTCATTATGAATATTGCTACGTGTCCATTGGGCATTGACAATGAAATGGTTAATTACATAATAAAGTGAAAGATAACAAAATATGAACGTTTATTCGAATTTTATAAAACCGTAAATATCAATACTCTATAATGTATATTTACATTGAAAAGAAGAACGGACCCATATAAATGTTGATTTCAATTTTGAAAAACTTGTTTTTTTTTCACAGGCCGGTCACTCCCCTTACCCAGTCATTTCGTCGGTGCAGTCGCTGCAACTACAACAGTCGCAACAGCAAGTCAACACGGTGAGTTAATAAATATTACGAAATATTTATTTTGTAACGGTGCCTAATTATAACAGACACTTAGATATAGAAACGTTTTTAAAAAAATATTTTTATTTTCAGCAACAGCCACAACAATTGCAAGTGCAGACTATCCAAATCCATCCGCAACATCAGCCCATACAAATTCACGTAAGTATAAATCCTACTACTATTATAAAGGCGAAAGTTTGTAAGTATGGATGTATGGATGTTTGTTACTCTTTCACGTAAAAACTACTGAATGGATTTGAATGAAACTTTACCACAATATAGCTTATACATCAGAATAACATATAGGCTATATTTTATAACGATATAGGTAGTGTAAAATACTAATCATACGCAGACGAAGTCGCGGGCAGAAGCTAGTATTATATAGTTTTCCTGATTTTCGTGACCCGAACTTACCACTTACTTAGATTGATTTTCTTTTTTCGTAAGTCTAATATATATAACCAAATTTAGCCAAATCGATCGGATGTCGAGTTTTGTCGACAATTTATGCCACAATGTGACGTCACCCGCCCCCAATCCTGATGTTTTGAAGCGCTTTTATCTTTATCAATTTATTTTTCGATTGAGAAAAGAAAAAATACCTATCGAATATTTCTTGGTAATGTATTTGATGGACAAAGAAAAACACAGTCGTCATGCCTCTTAAGTATAGCATTGCGCTCGTATGCATTTAATAAAGCTTATTTTTATTTATTCGACAGGCGGTCGGCGTGCAGCAAGTTCAACAGCAGCAGTTGCACGTGGCCACGTCCAGCTGTCAGACGATGCTGCCCAACATACTGCAGGTATGTGCACACATAAGTAAATTAAAAGATTTTCTATACTAATATCATCATCATCATCATCATCAGCCCATCGCAGTCCACTGCTGGACATAGGCCTCTCCAATTGCACGCCACTTTGCTCTATCTTCGGCTGCTCGCATCCAGCTCCTGCCAGCCATTTTACGCAAATCGTCACTCCACCTTGCCTGAGGACGTCCTACACTACGTCCTCAGGCAAGGTGGAGTGACGATTTGCGTATATGCTATACTAATATAATAAAGAGGAAAGGTTTCTTTGTTTGGATCGAATAGGCTCCTAAACAGCTGGACCGATTTAAAAAATTCTTTCACTTTTGGGAAACGACACTATTCCCGAGTGACATAGGCTATAAAAAAAGGGATCCGTGCGAAGCCAGGGCGGACAGCTAGTATTGAATAAAATAACAAACTCACATTAAACAGTTTAGATCGTAAGCAGCTGCTTTAGTATAAACTGTGTTGTATCTGTAATATAATATTGTTACTTTTATTATATATTTACTATTGTAATTTTTCTTCCACCCCAGGACATAGCATCGGTGAAAGAAAAATTATGGATATTATAGTATTACTTTAATATCTACAAAATTTACTAATGACTTGCTTCTGTTCAATTAAGTATAATAAATACATATACCGTTTATTGTATAGACATTGTTGCAGTCAATAGTTCTTATTTTTTACGCTCTCTTTTTTTTTTTTTAATTGGTTCTATGCAGATATTCCTACTAAACTTTCCATTATCTATTTGCTAAGTCTATTTGTAAATATATATTATACTAGCTTCTGCCCGCGACTTCGTCCGCGTGGAACTCCTACTCTTTTGCAGTCGGTTAAAAAGTAGCCTATGTCCTTTCTCAGGCTCCAGACTTTCTATGTACCAAATTTCATTTAAATCGGTCCAGTAATTTTGGCGTGAAAGCGTAACAGACAGACAGACAGAGTTACTTTCGCATTTATAATATTAGTAAATAACTAGCTGACCCAGCGAACTTCGTACCGCGTACACAGTTTTTTTTTCTTTTTTTTCCAAGTTTTCTCACCTTTTAAACCTTCCCTGGAGTTCCATAAACATTTTAAAATTAAAATCAGCCAAATCGGTTCAGCCGTTCTCGAGTTTTAGTCAGACTAACGAACATCAATTCATTTTTATTTATATAGATAGATATTAGTAAGGATTCTAACAATATTATTTGTATTGACAGCTGCAGCCAGGAACGGTGGCGGTGTCCGGGCTGAGCAACCAGGACCTCAGCGGCGTCGCGCACCGCATAATACTGCAGCCGCAAGCCACGCACCCCGCCGTCTACACCATACACCATTAGTAATAAAACATTTCACTTATTTAACCCTAACGCCTTAATCAGTGGCGGATTTGCCCTAAGGCCCATAAGGCCCGGGGCTAGGGCGGTTAAAGGTGGCAAACAAAAAAAAAACACTGATGCTGGGAAAGGGGCGGCACATGGCCTGGGGACTACATCGGCTGGGACTGCAAATCCGCCCTAGAAACACCCACTGGGTCCCTCCTTTGACGAGTTACATAGTAAAAATTAACGACACGTCTTGATCCGGGAGCTAGGACGTTCCGAAGTTACGACGTGTCGTGTCTTGGTCAAATATACTATATATAAGGGTGGATAGTATACAGATTTGAAGTCAGTGGAGTCATTATGGTAAAATTTTACTGTTGTAGTCATTTAATATATATTGCTAGCGGCCCGCCCCGGCTTCGCACGGATCCCTATTTTTTTTCAAAATATTCTTGGTCACTCAGGCTTAATGTGTATGTACGCCTTTTAATATATAGAATATTCATCACACTAGTATAATGATATAGCTATAAATATAGTGCCTCAAATTAAATTAGAACTGGTCATAACGAAAAGCAATAGTTATAAATATTTATTTATTGTATAGTCATTAGAATGTAAATATATATGAAGTGTGTACTTTTGAAATAAGTCGGTTAGACAGTAACGTACTTTTGTACTTGTAAATATTATTGTATCATAGAGTAGAAAGGAAATTGTACATATTATTATAGTTTTTTTCTTATTTAATACACGATATGATTTCAGGGGACTCTAAAAAGTTTGTGTAAATGATATTTAAGGTGTGTTACTTTAAGATATATTTTGCCATGTACTTGAAATTAGAGTCCTTTTATAATTGGATTCTGTGTAGAGCTATAAGAGATTGTATATTTTGGTAATAACGCCGCTACATTAACGGCGAGGTAGTGCGGTATGGATCTTATATTTTCTAAAAGTAGTACCAAAAATAGTACTAGGGTACCATTATTTTCTTATAGGTACAGTGTGTTTTCATCAATAATGTGTACGCTATTTTGGCACACATATATAATTTAAATGACTCATTACTCGCAATACATAGCTTATGCTTCTCGAATATCTATTTTTATGTAGTATTTGACATGAAATTATTTCACTAGTAACCAATTTAAAATTCTAGTCTACTTTGGTTTCGAGAGATGATAAGGCATGTTTCAATCAATATAATATTGCTTGTGTTTTTAGAATCGCGTTTTTTTTTTGCACAAGTCGAACTCAAATATGTACACACCTACCAAACGTTCCAAAAACAATTACGTAGTGGTGTTTAGATCTTGAACATAATATGTATAACCAAATTCGCAGCTCTACGATAAGATTAAAAAAGTCAATTAGCAATGTCTGTACCTAACTGCATAAGTGTCACTAGATTTATATGAACGAGATAAGTTTCTTCTGTAAATCACTTTGGAATCCGTTTCACAGATTTTGCCATAATTTTGTGAATACAGTGTCTGTTTCTATAAAAAAAATAGCCATATAGACTAGGTACCATGATTTTAAAACTTTATACGAAGTCACGTAGTATGAGATCTACACGTTACCATTTTGTATCGTTCTGCTGTACTATAAACGTAGTAAGTACGTATGAAACCTATATGTACTTATTACGTTTATCATTATTCATTAGCACGGGTTGGCTATTGTAAAATGTACGCAATTAGAGACGCACTAATCCTGTGAAATATTTGTTAGGTACTTACCTAGTTTTTATTCTGAGTATACAATTTTCTAGTTTTAGTTATTTATAAAAGAAGCAATAAAATATTTTTATTTACTCTATTGTTTTATTATAAACATTTTTTTTACTAATTTTTGTGATTATTAATTCACGGGTAAATTCAACACACTGGTAAACGAGCTTAACTAAGTTTTATACGAATTATAAAGGGAAACTAGAACACCTGTCACTTTCATCTCGCAAAACTTCAAACACTACACTACGCCCATCGCCACGTAATATATCTCGTGGGTAAGTCTAAAAACATTCCGTTGTATCAAATACAAAAAGGCAATAAATAAAACAATAAATTACTAAAATAATTATTATTACAGTATATTACAAAGTACCGATAAACTAAATCAAACCTATTTGATATAAAACGCATTTCATTTCATAATTCCACTATAAGTAAACGCGACGACCAGAAAAGGTCTCAAGGGGGCGTAGACAAGGTGCCAACGTTCAACGTAAACTTTAATTAAACAAAACGACCAAAATGTATGGGATTTGACATTTGCGAACGTTTCGTGGATGTCAAATCCCATACATTTCGGTGCTAACGTTTAGCGTTAATGTTGAACGTTGGCAGTTGGCACCTTGTCTAGGCCCCAAGGTATTTTCATTCATTAACATACTTTGGCACGTGAAATAATTCGATATTGGAGGAATGTTCTGATCGCCACAATTTACCGGAAAAAGCCCGTGTACCGGACACGAGACACAAGATTCAGCATAAAATGCTACATACCACCCTAAAAATAGTTGTCTCAAAATTAAGATTTATAACGGGCTATTCATATTCAATATCACCAATTTGATTCACATAATGTCGAGTGATAACAGAGCCACGTTATTTGTATACAGCTACATATTACTAATTTACAGGTTTAAAATGGCAACACTGTTTTAAATCATAGTAATTAATATACATTTTGGGCAGTGTTACCATTTCTTTTTTACAATCTATAAACTGCAACACTGTTCTCAATTAAACAGCAATTAATAATTTATAGTCTGTAAAGTAACTTTTCCGTCCTCCGGCCAGAAAGCGCCAACTTTGTGGTCGCTTCGCTAAATGAAATTTCCGCTTTCTGGCTTCGTCGAACAGAAAAATAGTATACTGACCTCGGCCAGTGAAATATAAAAGCCTCAAATCACATTTTTGTCAACCTCGGCTTCGCCTCGGACGACAATTACATGTGATCTGAGACATTTTTTATTTTACTGGCCTTGGTGCGTAATGTACTATTGTAGCATTATATAATACAGCCCAGATGGCAATAGCCGATTATAAATCTTTACAATCAGTGATCGAAGTAAATTGATATAAGAAACACAGTTGAAGAACCCACATTTTTTTTGGGTCGGTGTTATTATGCTAATTTCTATGTTCAAAATATAAACCAAGATTCAGAATACTTCGATCACTCAACAACGATAGTCTTAATTAAGAAATGCACCATTAGGCTAGACGACACGACAGTTCACACTAAAAAAGGCCACTAGTTACATAACTTCTTTTATTAATCAGTCACATTATTTAGATAACAATCAAACCAAGTACGTCAAGTTTATGTCGCGCGTAGAAATTTATCACTTAAAAGTATGACAGTGACGTGCTTTCTCGCGCGACAAAACCGTGCTCGCCGGGCAGATTGGATAGCAAGTTTTATCAGTCAAACATTCTATAAATAATTATGACAGTTCACTTGCTAAAAAAATCAAATATTCTATTTAATGGCTCCTCTATGGGTTTTTGCTAATGTCAGTATTATTAAAGTAGAAAGTAAATTATTAACTTGAACAAGTAAATGCTCTTTTTAAAAGTCAGCCATTAATCGGAAAGTTATATTATATTTCAAAATAAATCTATTGAAACTTCAGACATATTTTGTGCTGCGAGAAAGCACTGTCGCTTTCATTTAAGAGGATTGTGAACCTGTTAATTTTCATACAAAAGGCGATAACGTTTTACACCCAGTAAATATAGTTAGATTTTTATAATATTTGGATATGTTGTAGATATAATGAGAAACTACGTCTGTACGTTTTGATTTTTAAGAAATATTGCTTACGCTAGATCTAAATATAGATTTTTAGATCTATATAGAGATTTTTAAATGCTAATAAATTTTAGCGTAAGCAATATTTCTTAAAAATCAAAACGTACAGACGTAGTTTCTCATTATATCTACAACATATCCAAAAATTATAAAAATCTAACTATATTTACTGGGTGTAAAACGTTATCGCCTTTTGTATGAAAATGAACAGGTTGACAATCCTCTTAATGCATAAATTTGACAGTGACAAATGCTTTATCGCGCTATGATAACTTTTACGTGCTATCCGAACATGAATAAGAAATTTGTTATTCGTGTATTAAAAATCTGAAGTTTATCAATAAAATAACATCGAAAATATATAGATTACCGTAGTGGGCGACTTTTCATTGGTTTTAATTAGGACAGAAATCAGTTTAGACAAAAAGTTTTCAGTAAGAATCATGTTACGTTTTGGCAGTGAAATATAAATGTTGAGATTTCAAATCATACAATTGCTTATTGTAAGTAAGCAAGCATCACTTTGTATGACTATATAGAACTAAAATTCATAAATAGTTTTAACCGTCAACAGAAACAGACCGATCTAGACGTTGCCTAGGGGGCGTCATTGCGACTTAAGCATAGAGCAAACACATCACACGCTGACGCTCATAAATTAATTCTTCACAGATCAATGTCTCTTGCTATTGTATCTATAGACTATTTTCTGATCTCAACGAGCAAAATGACAATTATAATGACAATACTTGAGTTATTGCTTTTTTTTTTTTTGCACATGTAAATTACTTTTAATCGTGTCATATTATGTAATTTGTAAGCAAATAAATAAAAAAAATAAAAACCGGCAGCTTGATTAAATAAAGCATTTAAATGTATTTTATATAACCTCCTGCCGCCCAGCACATTTTGGTCAAAGATGGGATAGCAGCCCACATCCCTTTTTATAGGTTTACATGGTTCCGGCCCACGACTTTCGGCAGACGAAAACCTGAGTTATCGTTGTCGTATGAATGTATTGTTTTTATGGTATCATAAGTGATATGGATAAAAGGCTTTGAGACTAAAAAAACACCGAAATTCGATGTCTTTTTTATAGGTATCTGGGTTATAACAATAAAAAATATGAAAATATGAAAATCTATATTTCTGTGTTTATTCCGATATCTTATATGCCTACGTGTTGGTCTTTTACGCTACTATAGTGTATTTTTATTAAATTGCAATAAAAGTAACGCATTTTATATATTTTCTTAAAATATATATTTTTTTTACTACGTCTGCCACTTGTTACCATTAATTTTGGCCATATACTGGTAATTTTCCGTTCATGACATTCAAATTCTATGACTAGAGTATGTCTTTATTACCGAAAACGGAATGGAACATTAATAAAATGGAAAATGAGCTGACAATTAGGAACCAAACTTGACCATATCGAAGTTTTGGCTAAAAACGGGGTAACCGCCCATAGACCTTTATAAAATCCCATAGAGTCATAACAAATAATTCGAGTGGAACACTAATTTATCATTATGATTAGGTTATAATGGGTGTGAATTGTGAAAACAAAACAATAGAAACACTTTTGTTTTACAAATTGTTAATAAACATAGCAAAAAGTTCAGTAATCAAAACAAGAATAGCGGTTATAACCCGTAGACCTATTAAAAACTTTGAATACCTTGGTGCTCATATGCCTTTTAATAGGTCATCCGATTATTAGTTGTTGTATTTATAATGATATCAACTGAATGAATAAAATAAATATGCTGAAACAAAGATGAACATCTTAGGCAACACTCACACCAAAAACTCATACGCAATCTGCCGAGATAGCAAAGAAAATCACAGATTTACTTACCCCTTCCTCGACCTCTCGCCATTGTTTTGAATATTACGCCAAAACTAACAGATGATGTTTAACAGACTGACATCTAGTGTGAACGTTAAATATGACGTATGCGTTTTAAAATCATTTAAATGTAATATGCGGTAAATTTAAAGTTCTATGACAAGTCAAAGTTGAAGACCTTTTAAAAGGACGTTGGGCGTCAAGCTGTAAAAATCAGCAACACGCTTGGGCCGGAACCACTACTCAGCTGAAGACCTTTAAATAGGTCATTGGGCGGCAGGAGGATAATATCACGCTTAAATATTTTTAAATTATTGACATATAAGAAAAAAAAGCTGGTATTATCCAAAAGCACTGTGCATTGAAATGCCTACAGTGTTATCATAGACTTGACAAATCACTCGCCGAGATTAAAAAACAATCTGTAACACCATTCTTACATCAGATCCATTGACAGTAGAGTTAATGACATTGTTACTTGGGCGAGTTCTCCGGGCTGTACCTAATGTAGGCGTTATTCGTCGTTAGCCCGGGGGGAAGCTTCGCGTCTCGGAAGTATCTGTGGCGGCGCGCTTCCTTAGCGGAGATCCTCTTCATCGGGTCGTAGACCAACATTTTTCGAAGCAAATCCATACCCACTTCATCTAGGTTTTGTACCTGAAAACATTAGACAATGAAAGTTTTAGTTTTGTAACGGCAAGTCTTATAGCTACATATTTGCAATTTTCCTAACAGGTTTTGGTTATTACGCATTGGAATAAAATGATTATAAAACATTTAATTCAAGCATATTCCAATTTTTGCTGACGTTATTCGAAATTCCTAGCTGACTGAGCTGAACACTGTTAAGGTAGTCTTACAATCTAACTAATAGTTAAATTATATGTGTTTTCAAAACACACAGCATTAATTGAAGATGCAAGTCCAGTTTTCCGTATAAATATTGAAATGTGCATGGTTACCTTTATATAAACTTCTATTTTTATGTCACTCACTCACCAGCTAGAGCGCGCCAAACCTTATCTGTGGCGCACCTGTCAAACTAGAACATAGCAATTTTCTAGTTTTTTCCGTTAACGTGCAAAACTTTTCGATTTAACAAATTATTGTAAAATAGTTGTTATTTCAGTGAGTTTTTAATATAAAAGTGTGTTTTGAAGTTGAATGCAGTGTTCGTAATAGTTTGTGGGCGAAATTTATTCGCTTTTTGTGATTTATAACGATGGTAACTGCGGCGACTACGCCGGCCGGTCTGATGCCGCTGGATTTTAAGAGTACTCCTCTCGACGTCACCCGGATAGCTCCGGTGGTGAGAGTGGGTCCTCCTCATCTTCGGAAGATGAGGGAGGACATTGCTTGGCCGCCTCATCGAAATAACGAATACGAATAGACGTAGTAAGTATTGTAAAAAAACTACATCTGACATGCGAATTGAGACCCTATTGAATTAGGTGAATTATCTTATAGGTCATTTAATACAATTGCTGCATTATGTTACAACAGTTCATCAAAACACTCATAATTATGGTATTCCGAGTACTAGTTATATATTATATAGTCATAATTTGAAAATTTGTTACTACAATCAGGTGCACACTACCATTTGGCCTGGATTCTGCTTTTGTACTTTTGCCGCTTTGGCTAACTGCACCACAGAGATCCTGTGTGCTAAGGGAATCAGGCTATAAGTGTATCTGGACTATTTCATTTTGGTCAATTTGGACTGGATAATCCTTATAGATTAGATAACGAAAACTCTGAGGATAGAGGATTCAAAAGTGGTTACAATGTCAATGCTCTGAATGCTCTGCAATGAATGTAACATGGGTAGAAACCAGACCGGCTCTGTCTTTCAAGAAGTACAAGGTTTACTTGGTCTTCTAAATTTAGCACCTACCCATACATATTTAGATTCTTTGCAAATGGTACACAATACAGTGTCCCGCTGTATTAAAAAAATTATGTGTGTTGGTAATTACCTACTTACCTTACTTGTGTTCATATTACATCAGATAATGAGAATACAGTACAATTAATCTTTATTAAGTATGTTTTATGATCGACAATAGATCTCATAAAACTGCAATATAATGCAATCAAAGTATTTAACAAAATATCACATATTCATTTTTAATACAACTAATCGAAATTTGAGTCAAATTTATGGATTAATACTATTCATTAATAGGCAATAAGTACCAGAGCTATGCCTAGAAATAGAGTCAGACCCCAGTGAGAATTGAACTTATTCAATTAATGTTTGATGTGTTTCTCTCAAAAGATCCTGTGTGTTTTTCACACACATTAGAGCTGTTGCATCGGATGCAAAACAGTATTAATATTTGCTGACAGGTTTATTCTAATAAAATCCTATTGGAATTAATTACACTTGCAATATTTTCATGAAGCACACATATTTTGTTATGGTATAATTAATAGAATCAACTTACCTGCTACTCAGATGGGAACTGTTAAGTTCTCATAACAACTGCATCAGACAAGTTACAAAATATACTAATTTTATTGTGTCTGGGTAAGAGCAAATACTCGTTTATATAGTTAGACAATACTTAGTTTAATACTGGAGTCACACAAAATACCAGAGTTATATAAATCTGTTATATAAAACTGACATTGGTCAGTTCTGTTTAACCTTCTTAATCGAATGTTCCTAATTAGGATGAAATAAAGACCAAAGTGGGTATATATATACATATAATAATATGTTCTATTATTTGTAAGATATTTTCAAGAATTTTAGTCATTGCAAATTCTTTCAGTGGCATGCTTATTTTGAGTATATATTATATAGATTCTATACTAGACTTGGTTACATTAATACTATAGTATTAAGATTTACACCTTGATAAGCAGGTGTATTGTTTTTAATATATCAGGCTTACAGAGTTGAGCTGATCTGTTAATACATGTCATAAAATTTAACTCAGGATTCAGAAAGTTGAACTGAACTACAAAAAGCTTGACATTTTAATATTAAGGAACTGTTTGCAGTGCGCGGAGCATTACATCAGTAGCAATTGTTCCTCAAACATGCACATAGACTGGTACAGTCTTACAATCAACCTCTTGTGGCCTACAAAACAAAGAAAGGAGGCACAAGGTCTCTAGTCCTACTTGAGATGATGACAAAGCTCCGGGAGCTGACCGAAGGTGTTATACGTCACACTCGGCGGCGTATCTCTCGGGGAGATACAACAGCATTGCCGACCGCCTGTACAAAGTTTAACCAGTGCCGGAATTACACTTGTTGCCCCCGGCCGCGGAGGCTGTATTGAAAGCTTGGGGCATAGCGGACATAGATAAAGAGACAACAATTGTAAACTGTTATTTAAGTCAGTAATGTATTATGGAAAATACTGGGCAGTTGTAAACTGTTATTAAACATGGGACTCCTGAGTTGGGTCAGTAATGTATTACGGAAATACATGTCAGTTGTAAACTGTTATTTAACATGGGACACCTGAGTTGGGTCAGTAATGTATTATGGAAAATACTGGGCAGTTGTAAACTGTTATTAAACATGGGACTCCTGAGTTGGGTCAGTAATGTATTATGGAAAATACTGGGCAGTTGTAAACTGTTATTTAACATGGGACTCCTGAGTTGGGTCAGTAATGTATTATGGAAAATACTGGGCAGTTGTAAACTGTTATTAAACATGGGACTCCTGAGTTGGGTCAGTAATGTATTACGGAAATACATGGCAGTTGTAAACTGTTATTTAACATGGAACTCCTGAGTTGGGTCAGTAATGTATTACAGAAATACATGGCAGTTGTAAACTGTTATTTAACATGGAACTCCTGAGATGGGTCAGTAATGTATTACGGAAATACATGGCAGTTGTAAACTGTTATTTAACATGGAACTCCTGAGTTGGGTCAGTAATGTATTACAGAAATACATGGCAGTTGTAAACTGTTATTTAACATGGAACTCCTGAGATGGGTCAGTAATGTATTACGGAAATACATGGCAGTTGTAAACTGTTATTTAACATGGAACTCCTGAGTTGGGTCAGTAATGTATTACGGAAATACATGGCAGTTGTAAACTGTTATTTAACATGGAACTCCTGAGTTGGGTCAGTAATGTATTACAGAAATACATGGCAGTTGTAAACTGTTATTTAACATGGAACTCCTGAGATGGGTCAGTAATGTATTACGGAAATACATGTCAGTTGTAAACTGTTATTTAACATGGGACACCTGAGTTGGGTCAGTAATGTATTATGGAAAATACTGGGCAGTTGTAAACTGTTATTAAACATGGGACTCCTGAGTTGGGTCAGTAATGTATTACGGAAATACATGGCAGTTGTAAACTGTTATTTAACATGGAACTCCTGAGTTGGGTCAGTAATGTATTACAGAAATACATGGCAGTTGTAAACTGTTATTTAACATGGAACTCCTGAGATGGGTCAGTAATGTATTACGGAAATACATGGCAGTTGTAAACTGTTATTTATTATGGGACTCCAGAAATGGGTCAGTAATGTATTATGAAAAATGTATGGCAGTTGTAAACTGTTATTTACTTTTGGACTCCAGAGATGGGTCAGTAATGTATTATGAAGTATCCTTTGACCTGGAACCTTATAATTATAGGCAAAGGTGATTCTACCACCCAATCTTATACTGTGTGTGCTGAGTTATCTCAGTGCGCTGATCTGAACTAACATAGTTGTAGCACCATACTGGATAATGCAACTGATATATCTGCGAGCTCGGGCTCTAGCAGGACCAGGGTCAATAGAGCCTTACAATAACCTGGTAGACTCTACTATTGGCAGATGTCCCCACAGGTAGTCAGGTTAAAGCTAAAGACTTGGAACGTGTGTGGGCCAATCAGGTCGCCCACTGGTTTAGCAATAAAGATTTGCTGTCAAAATTCTAATAAAACTCAACTTTATCAGATAGGTATTTAATGTACTATAAAGCTTTGGTTACATGGTGCGAAAGTAACAATACTGTCTCAAATGTACAACAATGTAATGTTGTTAGATTTTTAGTTAAGCAAATGTATGTCAATACTTGCATACCAGACTTTACTTTTGCACAAGTCTGCTATTCCTACATATACAAAGTCTGCATAGCGGATTTGGAAGAAGCCAGTATTATAAGATTTAAAAATACCTACTGCGTGGATGTTTGTTTCATTTTGGACAAATACCTACCGTAAATAAATCCAAAACAACAACATCAGAAAAAATCGAGCACTTTGTTTTGGCGCTTCGCCGGCCGCTGCCGCGGCACGCTCGCTACGCTCGCTCGGCTCGCGCACCGCGGGTTCGCAGTTCTAACCTAACCTAACCAACTTAAGCCAAGATAGCTGTATCAAATTCCTTGGTAATGATAAACATTTGCTTATTAAAATCTTGTGAAAGTGAAACTTTATAAATACATATGCGAAATATAATTATGCTAAGATTTGCTTAGGAAGTTACAGTATTGCAATTAGTTATTTAAAAAAAAAATAATAATAATAATAATAATAAATTGCCAAATGGCAGTAACCGAAAATATATATGTAAATATAAATATTTAAATTTGACTTAATTGTTTTGATCAATGACAGGTTTTGTTAAGCCTGCAGCACCAACTATAATCAGAGGATGTCTACGATTAGGATATGTACGCATCACCAGGCAGTGTCAGGTCTGCAGTAACAGTTGCCTCTAAGAGCATCTTAGAGAGCAGGTCTATTAATAAGATACAGGAACAAGCCAACCGCAAGAGTGCTTGATCACCTCATTAAAGTAAATTTGGGAATAGATACTTACCTATAGTGAGGATCATATAATTGATAGTATATGGTTGTTATTGTTTTAAAATATATATATATATATATAAATATATATGTATTTTATATTCTTTGATTTGCTACCTATTAGCCAGCCTGTCAGCCAGGGCTCAAATATACACCCTTAAAATTGGAACCTAATTCATAATTTGAATATTGTTAGGGTGTATGATTAACGTTAGTTATATAGGTACGTCATGTTATAGTTACACATTCCATTAGGAAAGTGTTTTTATTTATTTGGATTTTAACACATAGCAATTTTCTTCTATGTCACCAGCAGATAACAAACAAGTCTTCAATTAATGCTGTGTGTTTTGAAAACACATATAATAGTACTGTTTTGCATTACAACAAAACAGATATTATGTGTGTGGAAAAACACACAGCATGGGAGCAAGCTCCTTGCTGGTAATTGATGCCTATGTTCTAGTTTGACAGGTGCGCCACAGATAAGGTTTGGCGCGCTCTAGCTGGTGAGTGAGTGACATAAAAATAGAAGTTTATATAAAGGTAACCATGCACATTTCAATATTTATACGGAAAACTGGACTTGCATCTTCAATTAATGCTGTGTGTTTTTCCACACACATAATATCTGTTTTGTTGTAATGCAAAACAGTACTATTATTTTATGAATTATCGCTTATTTGGGGGGTAGTTTATTTTAGTAACTTAATAGGATGTTAATCTATGTTTTTATGGAAGCCTATATTAAGCTCAGAAAATATGTTATAATTAGTCAAATTCTAAAAAATGTTGAGACACAAATTTTACTTTCCATAAATCAAACAAAAGATCGACCTCGAGAGTGGGTGCTCGTGACATTTAGTGTCACTTAGAGGTGTATGGTGTGGCAGGGAGTGAGGTTACGCGGAATTCCTTATATTTTTTAAATAAAAAAAAAAGTGTTCATTTTTTTTCAATAATGTCACCGGATTTTAACACTACCATACACCTATATATAGTAGTATATACCTATTTATACGTATAGACCTATTTTTGCACACTTTTGTTCTGCTAAGGCTCAATTGCACGTTTTCGGGTTAGCCACTAACACGAGGTACTGGATAAAAACCGTGTTAGTGCCTAATCCGAGAACGTGCGATTGGGCTTAAGTCACACATGTACATTATTAAAAGTGGATCTTACATGATTGTGTAGATTGAACGTGTTCCAATTGGGGAATGTCGGCTTGTAATCCGGGAGAGAGGTCACGCCGGGCCATATCTCCTCCGTCGGTGTGCGGAGCATCCTGAAATTATAAATATGTCTATTACATACATGACCTAACATGCTGTATTACAAAAGTGGAAACCTGTAATTGATTTCTATGTATTTGTATCTTAGTATTTTAAACTTGGTTTAAATAAATAAAAATTCCATTTACCCTCTTAGGTAGTATATCTCCAAACTCTCCTCATTCTATCAGTACTTATTTTATTTCAATGATACAACTATAATGGATTTAATTCGGCTATTTTATTTCTGTGTTCGACTATCGTCAGCTAAGTCGTCTACGAATATGGGCACTCAATTTTTTTGAAATGTCTGCACATAAAAGAAAATACGCGAGTATGCGTATGCGATAAATCTGTTATAGTAGTTACATTCACACAATTAAATAATTATGTTACAAAAAGTAATCCACTCGCAGGCTTCGTCAAAAATGTAGGTCGAGACTCGAGACAATATTAAATTAGCAACAAGTTTCGTCAAAATTAATATAATATATATATGTATACATAAAACATATCCGCACACGCTTCTTCCAATTTGTTACATTCCAATAAGTACTGATAGAATAAGCGATTTCGTCTACGATATGAAACAGTCAGTCAGTTTTGCTATTTATAAACATAGCTATTACCTAAAGATTCGGAACAACTGGTCAATCTCGGAGTCTCCTTGGAATAGCGGCTTCTTAGAAGACATCTCCGAGAAGATGCAACCCACCGACCACATATCCACAGGACACGAGTACCTGAAACATATAATAAGTAATATCAACTGAAAATTTTTAGAATTAAATACAGTATAGCGGAAGACCATATTATTATTTAAAACATCAAATACATAAATTATATATTACTAGCTTATGACCGCGACATCGTCCGCGTGGAACTCCTCTTTTTTGCAGTCGGTTAAAAAGTAGCCTATGTCCCTTCTCAGGCTCCACTTTCTTTGTAACAAATTTCATTAAAATCGGTCCAGTATTTTTAACGTGAAAGCGTAACAGACAGACAGAGTTACTTTCGCATTTATAATATTAGTAGGGATGATTATTATTTGAAATACTAAAGGGCAAAAGTTTGTGTTTATGTTTGTCATTTCTTTACGCAAAAACTACGGAATTGATTTTGATAAATTGTCTTGTAATATAGCTTACTCATCAGAATAACATTTTATATTGGCTATATTTTATAGATGCTTTCATCTTAGTTATGACATTGTCAAATCCAATATTTACGCAGTCATAAAATAGTTAAATTACAGTTCTCATATTCTAAGTAAACAAAATATTCATCTGCTGTAATATTTATAAATATCAATATTAACATGACATTCCTCTAAATTAACATTTTATATGGAGATCATATTGCTGACGAGGATTGAGTAACGAGAATGCTGCGTCAATGGGAATATTGCGAGAAATGCAGTGTATTGTAAGACAATGACCCACTTTCAGGTCAAGTGTACAAATTGTAATAGTTGATTGAGCAGTCCGATACATCACACCTTTACTAGAAAAGTGCAACATCTCGAAATATTTTGTTACTCAATTTAAGACTCTAAGTCTGCACATTTAAATTAGAATTAATTTAGTGACACATTTCGAGTTGTCACACTTTTCTAGCGAAACTGCGATATATTAAAATATATGATGTTATTATTTAGAACTATGCGAGTTATAGATGAAGTCATTGTATAAAAAACTGGAATATGTAAAAGAAAGCATTATTTCATGTTTACTTCTTATGTATAGCTTTTATAATGTAATAATGTTTAAAAATAATATGTAAAACAAGCGAAGGGTGGGGGGAGGGGAGTCGCTATTTTTTTGTTTCATACTATCAGACATGGAAAAGGTTGAGAACACTGATGTATAAGGTTAAGGCATAAAAGCCATAATGAATATTTACTACAAACAACGAAGTGATCCTATAAGGGTATCATTTTTCTTTTTGATGTACGGAACCATAAAAATCTCACCTCTGGCTTCCTAAAAGTACTTCTGGAGCCCTATACCAGAGTGTCACCACTTCATGTGTGTACACTCTCACTGGCACACCGAAGGCTCGGCCCAAACCAAAATCGGCTACCTGAAATTTTTACATAAAATCATTACTAATGATTTCACTTCTGTATCAATAATATATCATTTTCTATATATACTTATGATTGACGTTATAAAATGCGTAAAAGGCAAGTCCACCATTCCATCTAAGACATAAAAAACAAAAGTTTGTACCTATATTACTACAAACATTTCATATTTCTTTTAATTTTTGATCTTAGTGCTTTTTATCATTATCACGCTAATTTTAAAACAAGTAAACATCTAGATAAAAACATTGAAAATAATAATTTCTGATGCCTTCGCGGTTATTACACATTGGAATGAAGCAACTGTTAACGGATTGGATTTAACGTTAGACTATTGTCAGCTCAGTCGTGCTACGATTATGGAAACTGTAAAGAACCCGAAACGTCAGCTAATAAAATAAAAATACGCGAGTTAAATCCGTTAACAGTTGTTTCATTCCAACATTGAAAATATCAACCAAAATGTGTTAATTATATTATAAAGAAAAAAATATGACTCTCAAAGGTCAATAGCCTGAATAAACCAGTTTCTATGAATAGTTATGCCAAACTAAGCATTAAATAATATACATAATTATAGTCAGCCTTGTGGCTTGTTGATCTAGTGGTTAGAACTCTGACTGTGAAGCCTGAGGTTGTGGGTTCAAATCCTGCTCAAGGCAAAACCGAACACAATAAAAAAGAAAATATTCCATTTGATGCAGTTGTCCAGATATGGCTATCTTTCCATGTCCATTATCATAGCAAAATCAACTAACCTTAATAATGCCAGTCTGGTCGATGAGCAGGTTCTGTGGTTTCAAGTCCCGGTGCAAGATGCGGCGCTGGTGGCAGTACAGGATAGCATTGTTGATCTGGTACAGGTAGCTCTTCACCACCGCGGGGTTCATGAACTGGAAACAATATTGTCATATTAAGTGAACCATTATGATAGTTTATTAAGAAATTAATGATATCTTGTATAATTATTAATTATTAAAGCACAGGCTACTTATAAGCATGTTATTATTGTATTGTTTAGCATTAAAGAAGTAAATAGATATCAAGAAAGAGTGAAATATCTCTTTCATAAATTCTGTTAAAGCATGTTTATGCTAAATTGGTCAAAGAATCACATTGTCACATACAAACTTTACTCCCATAATTATAGCTTCCATATAAAAGTGAAACTAGAATTCAACATTGGCATCTTAATTACACAGACCGATACCAGATTCAACTTTCACACGTTGTATTTTACTTGCTGAATTTTCAAAAGCTAGTCAATTGACTGTTTGACAGCTGTTAAGAGCTATTAGTAGGTATTCCAAACAGCACCTAGCAGCACCTTGTAGGCTAGGTATAAATTTACCTTTCCAGATCCAAGCGAGTCCATGTATTTCTTCAAGTCCATGGAGAGGAACTCAAAGATAAGGTACAGACGAGACTCCTCCATGAGGACATCTTCCAGCTTTACTATGTTTGGATGATTTAATTCTTTTAGGAGAGAAATCTCTCTGTAACAATTTGTTTTGTGTTAGTTAACATTGAAATAAGATAACAAGCATAAGAATAAGATATCAATGTGAATTGTACACTAGGTTATACATAGTTTAGCATTAATTTAATAAATAAGTAGTATCATCGCAGCAATAACAGTGAATGAGAAACTTTTTAGTGTTGTTTGGTGAGCTGTATATTTCACATACATGATAAAATTAATAGAAGCTTTTTATATATGCACAATATATAGTTTAGATCTATGTAGATCTATCAGTTTACATTATGTTTTATGCAAGTATGTACAACATACACAAAAAGACTAACATTATTATTAAAATTTGAAGTGTGAATATAGTTTAGCTTATCACTGAACAATTATTCATGATTCCGTAGGTTATTGTTACTCATCTAATTCAGCCATTAGAAATGTAATTCTGCAAAACCATCGTTTAAGGTTTGGAGTGACACAATATCGAGGTAAGGTTATGAAATTAAACATGCTTTATATTGAATTTGTATTAATGGCTCATCTTGATGAAGGATCGGTAGATTGTCCGAAGAATATTGTAATAAATCTCAAAGACAGAAACTAACCTGATAGCAGTGGACGGGATGCCTTCATCGTCAGCTTCCAACCGAATTTTCTTCATAGCCACAAACTGGCCAGTCACTTTATTCTTGCCTTTGTACACTACACCATAAGTACCTTCACCGATTTTCTCAATTTTAAGAAAATCTTCCATTTTGTAATGCAAAATGTTGATCTAATTGCACACAAAAACCGTTGACAAGAATAGACCTACAGACGCCGCAATAGATCTATTCTAAAGTTATGAAGACATGAATGTTAATAACTTAAGACTGTGGAGTTCAGTTTTGTTATCGGTGTTTATTTTTGTAATAGGAAATGCAAATTTTCTTCTATTTCTTCTTTGAAATTAAATCACCCTAACGTAACGTACCATAATTATAACGACTTCAAACGTAAACTTTTTAAATGGAGCTGTTAAATTTGTTTACGAAATAATGTTGCCATATATGTGCAAAAATAATTTCGTTCATTACTTATTAAATATTGAATGGATAAAGTAAAAATTGTAATATCAGTTTATGTACGTAATATAAAATATTTGTTTTATATTTAAATTAAAGACTGTAGGAAAATGTCGTAATTTGTTACTAGTATTTATTTATCATGGACGGTGTTCATTCCACGCAATATTGTGTGTATTATTTATACCGTGGCAGTCTCTGATTTAATTATGATTTTATAATAATATCCAAAAAAACGAAAAATGTACAATAATAACAGACGTAACGGTAAATCGATAAAGTCGTTTAAAAATGTCAATTTCTTAATTTACAAGCAATTTCACAGGCTAAGTATTGCCAAGAATTTTAGACTCCAGAGTTGTTTAGGTACTTCAAACGAGTTTTATTTTAAATTTTGTTTAATATTGACTGAATGTAGAAATGGAGGCATATTAAAAATACATCGTCGGTATATAGTTATAAGAGCTTTACCTACTTTTATATTTTAGTGTTAGACTATTGTCAGCTCAGTCGACTACGATTATGGGAACTTTAAGGTTTTCAAAAAGTAAAAATGTAATAAAATTACGCGACTGAAATTCGTTACAATTGTTACATTCCAATAAGTATATAAGTAATGACTTATAATTAGCAATGGTTCTTAATTATCAAGATAATAGGTACCTAATAATTATAATTGTTTACACAACTGAAATTGTCACAAAAAAATATTACCTATTTTATATTTTAATATATTGTTATAAGTCACGCATAGGTGGGCAGGTAAGTAGGTACCTATTTGGTTAATTTAATTTTAAAATTACTTACCTTATATTAAAAAATAAGGTAGGTAGGTAAGAAATTTAAAAAAAAATGGATCGGTCGAATGAGATCGACTACTAATCACAGGCCAGTTGGTCCCTTATAAGAATTTTCGACTTGCCATAACATAAAATACATATTGAGATAAGGTCAAGGCTTCTAATTCCGTCTACGGGGCAATTCCGTCACGTACACGTTTTTGGCGAATCTAAGCACAGTTCGCCGCTGCCGGCTCAGTTGGTAAAGCAGTATAGTTTTCTAATTCAAACTAAAAGACACCTATGACGCTGTGCAATGAAGTAAGAAAAATATCTGCTTTCAAAGTTCAGTTGCGTTTCGAAGTCGAAGTGCGAGTATAGTACTATGCACTTTGATCGAAGATAAATATGAAACAGTTAGACTTCTAGGCTTATTTGTGTGCTTATTGCAACGTCTATGATGTGTTTAACCATGTCTGACTGTTAGTGATGCGTAAACTTCCGACAGTTTTTAGTAATTCACCATGAAAAATTAACAACTTCAAAATAGTCAAGTGGGAAATTCCGTCAATTTTTTAAGGGGCAAAGCTGTCATATGCCGGTATTACCCGATTCCAGACATTGTCAACATTTTTTTAGTGTATTACATTTTAAAATAGGTACCCTTGTTAATCTGGCAATAATAAGCTTAGCTGTGACGAAATATATGAGTAGGTAATTCGATAGAACGTAGTACGAAAATACTCCGGACTGCAAAATGCATAAATTCTTATTTTATGAAATAATATATACAAAAAATATATATATTAGTAAATTTTTAAAAGGTTGAGCTCATCTGATTGGCAAAACATGCCGGAATTGCCCCAAAAAAATGTTTTTGCGAATAACTCCTATTGTAAATCTTATATCTAAGGTCTCATAACACATATTTGATTGAAATCGACGTGTGTTCATTTTCCGCTAGGTAAGACTTAAAAAAACTGCGTAATTCTAGGAAAACTGCTTGCATGACGGAATAACCCCACCTTGGCGGGAAACTCCGTCTACCTGACTATTTTTTAAAAAAAATCTATAATAAATTAAGCAACCTAGATACCTGGAATATCATACTATTACTTGATAGCCAAGTAAATTGTTGGTCTAATACATACGCGCCATGGGTAAATAGTTAAAAATAAACGTCTCAAATTTTTAACCAAAGTTGATCTAGCTCAAAAATATGCCGGAATTAGAAGCCTTGACCTTACCTACGTATGACGAATGATTCTTTGTCTATACAGTAGATTGCCAAAAAATTTTGGACACGTATTTTTTCTTTTCTCAATTGAAGAATAAATGTTAAAGATAAGCGCTTCCAAAGTTCGAGAGTGGTGGCTTGTAACGTCACGGCTAGGTATAAATTGTACCATATCGTGACGTCACGAGACCCCACTTGTCTATTTGTTTATTTTTTTTTAAATCTAACTTACGGACTAAACAGAATTTCGTTTTGTTTACCCAGTCGTCATCCCTATTGTTCCCATTCCTTGTATCGTACACAATATCGACGGCCATTGTGTCACTTAACATTTCTAATTTCAGTTTCGTCTCAAATTAACGGACCTTCACCTAAATCTTTTATTACCAAATACAGATATAAGAGTAGAATACAATCTAATCGCTTAGTTATCATCTGGTCCATTAATCACGTAGGAAATTAGAAGCTGAGCGTGCTTTTAACCCTATCATGCTATCACCGTTGATATCAGAAGATAATGACATAGTGATATATATTGCCATTCGTAATTGGGGTCAATTTTAGTTGCATTTTCATTAGTAGTTTACCTCCATGTGAGGGCATTAGAAAAATGTGGTGGCGGACAGTTTTTGTTATAAGTGTGTTGATATTAAGAAATGTGAGTATGATTTAACATTTTTAATCTGTGGACATATTTAAAAAAAATAGGGTGTACTGTCTATGACAGAGAAAGAAATTGACCTATTCTAGCCAAGAATTTAAAAAAAAGTTATTCCGCGCTTTTTGCAGTGCTTTTTAAGGGTCAGAGACTAACAGAACTAGACCATAATAATACCAATAAGTCAGAGGTTACTACAGTTCGACTTTTTTCTTTAAAATCCGTTCAATAAGTATGCTTACCCTTAATGCCTGAATATATAGGTACCTACATACAACCTTCTTATAACGGTACCTAGGCATATTGTAATTGTCAAAATTAAATATTGATCCAAACAGTATCTATGTCATTAAGCTTTGATGGCATAGGTACTTCTGTGCGTCTATTGGCACATAAACCTACTTAGGCACTTTGTTTTTTATGAATCTAATTTATGAGCGTACGACACAGACACATAAGAAGGTTATACTTATTTTATTAAGCAATCAAATTTATGAGCCTACAATAGTCACAGTTTTGAAATGTCGATGTTTGGCATAAAACACTTGGTTTTATTGACACAATACTTACTCTTTTAAAATTACACTATTGACTTTTTTCCCTTTATTTAATAAGTAGATACATATTGTTAGACAATGATGACAATGCGGTCTACTTGCGTCAGTGATTATTAAACATATTTTATGTTTAGGTACTTTGTAATTAAACATTATTAGATAAACAAATACCGATGAATTCATATTTCATAATAATAATTACTACATTAGGTAGCTTAAATTTAATTGTTAATATACATAATAATATTGTAGCTGTGTTAGAAGTTAATATATACCTATGTACACTAGCTGTCCTCTGATATGCTACAATAGTAATGCTACCTCTACAGTACCTACCTAGGTACTAAGGTCTACTATAAATACCTATATACTTACCTGCTAATAACAATTTATGTAGGTACTTTTTATTATGCGAATAAGTGATTTCTGATAGTCATGCTTTTACAAAAAAAATACACCTTTTTATTTACGGATAGACTTCTGCAATATAAGCAGTTATGTAATGAGAATTAATATTGAATTTCAGACAGCAGAAACCATAAACAATGGAACAAATGTACCGGTTCAACAATGTTGCCCGTGCCCTGTTAAAAGTGACGCGCAGCCAAACCTGAGGTCGTCAGAGGCCACTGGAGGCCTGGACTCAGTGCCACAGGCCTCTACGGTTCCACAGGCCCCTCGGGTCCTACCGGACTCTCGTGCTAGTATAATGGACGACTGTCCGTGCCGCCCTCGAGACGCTGATTCCGATGGGTCCGCTTCAATTCTCTTTCCCAAAGCAGTGCGACCTCTTGGTTCTTTCGTGAGGTAAACATTATTATATTTTTTTTAATTTAAGGCCCTAATATCGCTTCCTAAATTAGCCTAAATTGTTAATTCATATTCAGGGTCCGATGTCATGCAGCCATAGACATCTATTTTAAACAAGAAAATCTTATCTAGACGACTTTGACATATCGCATCGTTTGTTAGTGAAACATAAATTATATTATTTGTATTCAGTCCCCCATGATATATAATATAATAATGAAAAAATATTACGCGGCAATATAGCCACTGTAAGATGGTATCATCTTATTTTTTTATTTCAAAATCTAATTTCAGGCCATCCGATCCAAAAGACGAAATGAAGCCACTTCTTCACCCAGAAGTTGGCCTCGCATCATCAGTCTTGGAGACGCTGCGAGAGGCTACCGATGAAGAGTACAGAGACGCTGTAGAAAGAGATGCGGCAAGGAGCGCTGCCAAAGAGATGGAACCTGTCGTACCTGATATGTTACTAGTACGTGACGTCACTCCCGAGGAATCAAGAAACGTAGTCACTATAATAGTAAGTCCTAACGATCTTGATACTTCTGATGATACTGCAGCAGAAGCCTCACATGTTCAGGAGACTAGGTGTATACACCCTTCTCTTGGAATGGCTAGACCAAATATTGATTTAAGGGCTCGGAATCCACATAGAGGTTTAGAAGAAATTTTGAATTTACCGTTACCTGTAGGTCTCCTTCATAGAAACATTGACACAAATTTTGCAGCAAGTGATGTACATGAAAGCGTAGTAAAGTTAGCAGACAGTTCTATGAATAGGTTGCTAGATGGACTTAGATTAAAATCTCGACCGTCTCTGTTAAATTTGCCTTCGCCAGGTCGCAATGGTGCATCTATAATTAATATTGGTAAACCTAAAAGTAATTTTAGGAATGCTTATAATGTAGATACTGATGAGAAAAAAAATATTCCAAGGTTTAATCTAGAGTCAGATGATAAAAAGGGAGAAAAGGAAGATACTTTTGAAGGTGATCAAAAACTACGAAATATTGAATCTGATTGTAACACAGCACCTACCCAAAATGAGGCAATACAAATGAGTGCTGAGAAAACGGCTATAAATAATGAGCTACCGCACAAACAACCATTTCTAAAAAATCTATTAAATTTAAAAGACGTTGAACTTCTTCCTTTAAATATTAACAAAAAAATTGCAAAGCCTAAATTATTAATACCAAAGTTCAGGCTTAATTCCGGGAAAGACACTGGATCTAACGATAAGAGAATTTTGAAGTTTCCTTCACTAACCGAATTGCTTAATACTAATACTAAATTAAAAGAAAATGATCAACCTAATAATAAAAATTCAGATTCATTAGATGATCTTATACTAGACTCAAACAGTGAAAAAAATTCTAAGAAGAATATGCAATCATCGAAAGTAATCGATAGTGATCCAAGTCCTTCTAAAGTAAGTCATACAATCCATGTTAATAATAATTGTGATGAAATGGAGAGTAACTTAGATACTTTTGTAGAGAATATAGATAATAAAGACCTATCAAATACTCCAAGAAAAGATTTAAATAATGACTCATTCCAACCAAGTTCAATTACTAACGTAGATTCTAATATTGATAACGAAGAAAATATTAATAATCAAGAAGTCGATAATGGATTATTTATTGACCAATCACCTGTGGAGGAAGAAGGTAGCATAGTACAACCAGACATTATTAGTAAAGAAGATCCAGGTATAAGTAGCGAAGAAGCTAGTGGAGAATCTATCAACAATCAGACTGTAGAAAAAGGATCAATTATCAGCGAATCATCTGCTGGTAGCGAACGAGATTCTTTCGAAAATATAGACCTTCAGAATTCACCAAGTGAAAATATCATAAATGAGGTGGTTCAACCAAACGCTGTTGCTCAGAATAATGTAAACTTAAGTCACGAAAGAGATAATGAGGATGACATGATCATAGAACAACCATCTGAGGAAACAAATGATATTGCAAGAGATTTACACCTCGGTAATGAGAAGCTGGAATCACAAGATAAAATAATTGAATCAAATTCACTAAAAGCTAGCAATTTAAAAAATACGCAAGACTCAATAAAAAATGACGCTACCACAATTAGTTCATTGAACACTCTAGAATCAATTAAACAACGTGTAGTTCAAAAATTAGATGATCTACAAAAAAGTAGTCGAAAAGCTATTGATAATATAAAATCAAATGTTAAGGAGATATCTTTGCAAAATAAAAAAAATGAATTTAACGTTGTCCATTCTCCAGTTGAAAGAAATGAGAATTTTAATGATGAAGATGCTGTTTTACCAGGCTTATTAATTAGTCAGGAAGTAGATAATTCAACTGCAGTAACAGAAACTAATTTAACCTTTAAAGATCTTCAAAATATGGCAGATTCTACTCTTATGGCTAGTATGATAAAAGAGCAAAGAATCCCTGGCCCCCAAATCGATAAAACAGAAAGTTCCAAGTCCGACGAGATCAGTGACAGTGAACTCGATGAAATCTTGAGTATGGATGGAATTGATAAAGTAAAAAGTAAAGAAAAAGAATTGGCTCGTGCCGATAGTACCGAAAAGATTTTAGATAACCTTTCGGCAATCAATTGTCCAAGTGATTTGTCGAGAAAGCCAACGAAAGAAACTGAACGTACAGTTATTTCAAACAAAGGATTAGATTCTAGGGATATGGAAACGTTAGCAAGTGAACCAACCGCTAGTTCAATATTTTTCCCAGGCACAAAAACTTTAAAGGACCATTTAAATGATTTAGGATCAAAATTGCGTGCAAGTGCTATTGTACAGCCTACATCATTAATTAATTCTGATGATATGAATAATTTCAGAAGACCCAATTTAAATATACCCGATATTTCTGATTTAGACAGCAACATACCAACTTTAGAAGAAGTGAGAACTCAGATTTCAAATATACTAGGTACTTTAGCAAGAACACCTGGAGACGACGACGTATCGATGAATTTTGATTCTGAAAATTTGGATACAAATGATATACCTGTATTGTCCACTGGAGCTAGTACATCGAATTCAATTTCCGTTCTCCCTAGTCTTAAACCTTTGGAAGACATTAATTTAGACATATTGCAACTAAAACCTTTATCAATTTTACAAAAAGGAAGTCCATTAACCTCTAAGCAACCAGGATTCAATATAAATACCTACAGAGCTAAATTAGCAGTACCTAAATCATTACAGTTAAAACCGCTAAATCTTAAATCTACATTAGGACGCAATGGTGACCTACTTGGTGCTACTTTGTCAGTTGGATCTAAACCAAAAACAAATTTGAAATCACGAGTTCAGACAAGCAGTCCAATCGGAAAGATTGCAGAAAATACCATGAAAAATTTACAGAAGACATTAAATAGTCAAACTTCGTCAAACATTCGAACAACACTGCTTAAAAATACGAATGATTTATTGGATAACGGTCGTGAAGTATTGCGAAAGTCAGCCGGATCTTCTGTAGACAATCTAATAGCTCCATCTGAAAACCATCTCAGGAATGTTGAACAAGTATTTAATATACCAAATTTAGCTGAAATACACAGCGTAGTTCGTCAAAATACGGAAAAGTTGTTAAAATCACAACAAATACCTACCGGAAATGATGTCATTGAAAGAACTGCACACGTAATAAATAGCCTCAGGTCACAAACAGATGATGCTATGAAAAATATACAAGATAGTCTGAAATCTCCTAGCATATTAGATGTCGGTAGTAAAATTCAAGAACACGCACAAATTTTGAAGTCGTCATTAATAACAGCAGATCAACAAGGAGCTGGGAGAACTATAATTCTATTAGATAATGTGAAATCGCAAAGTAAAAGTATTGATCAAGTACTAAAAAGTCCTAATTTAGATGACATTAGCAGCACTATTCAAGAACATGCTAATAATTTACTAAAATCTGCAAGGATCACTAATTTTGGTGAAGGAGTTTTAGGAGATACTCTTCAAACAGCAACTCCTATTGAAGACGTCGTAAATAATCTAAAATCTCGTACAGAAAATACTGTAAAAAATATTCAAAAGACACTAAATACACCTAAGTTATCGGAAATAACTGAAAATGCACAAAATTTGTTGAATTCTCCCATGTTAACGGCTGGAAGAGATGCACTAGGACAATCATTGCAGGCAAGTCTCCCAATAGATCTTCAATCTCATGCTGAAAATACTGTTAAAAATATTCAGAAGACATTAAAAGCGACACTCAAACAAAGTCCAATTAATCATTTACAATACATAACGAATCCAAAAGATGTACTTCATATGATATCCAACACGCATGAGGATATTAATGATAAGTTATATGCATTACACACTGACTTGAATGACCGTCTTACTACAATGCATAATGAAATCATGGACCCTGAACGTTTAAGGTCGATCCTTGCACCTCCCAGTAACAGACGGTTCGAACTTTTCGCTATTCCAATTCCCACTAGTCGAATGAATCCAACACGAAGAAAATCTGCAAGACTTCAAACGAAGCAACCACTGTCTTCATCACGAAGAATGGATTCTAACAAAAGTCCCACTTCTATTGTTACCAAGCCCAGATCTCGGACATCAAAACCGTCTCAAGCCACTAATCGAAGGGTTACAGAAAAGTCCTTCAGAATGCCAGCTGCAGCCAGTTCTCCAGTTTTAAAACAAGTTCAAAAGCCAACCCCAATACAATCTTTAATGAAACCTGTATTTCCTAAACCTTTAACGAACAATAAAATCAAAGTTACTTTCGGCACAACCACTAGTAGACCAGTTAAAGTTGCAGCAAAAACTCCAATTGTTCCTACGACTGTACGGCCTAAGATAGCAAGTAATAACAGATTTAAACCTAAAGGACTAACAAGGCAGCCAACGCCTTGGAGCTCATGGAACGATTCGGCAAGAAACGCTCCCTCGTCGAAATCAAAGCCATTTGATCAAGCCAGAGCTCCAAGTGTAGTAGTTCCATCGAAAACTGTAGCACCTGTGAGCCCAAAATTAAGAAAACCTGGAAATATAGCGTTCAAAACAGAAAGACCTCCACTATTATCAACACATAGAAATGCAAAACCACTATTGGCAAAACCTATATTAAAACACGAAGTGCCTTCAGCTCGTGGCGGTAGCGTAGACAGAAATGTAAATACTCTCGAAAGACCAAAGTCACCTCTATTAACAAAATTAAGCGAAACCTTGAAAGCAAGACAAGGAAAAAATAATTTAAAGTCGCCTAAAGAACTTGAAATGTCGCCTTCTGCGTCAGATAATTTTGAGAGAGCTGTTGCTCTAGAACAGCCTATGAAAGAAAAGGTTACTTATCAATGTAAAATGACGTGTGTTAAGGTTTGAAAATAATAATGTCATAGCGTCATAAATAATCGCATGTTGAGAACGAAAGTGACTTAACTCGAAACATGTCACTACGCGAATTCAAATTTAAACGTTAGACTTAGAATCTTTAATAGAATAACAATATATTTTGAATTGAGTCACTTTTGTTCTTCACACATCACATGAATATTCAAAGGTTATATTTATCGCATATTGTAATTAAGTACCTGTATTATGAGTTTTAGGTAAAATGAAATTTCAAGTCATATATGTATAAAAGCTAACACTTAATATGATATATTAATAATAATATTATTGTTATACTTTTCTTTGTGTGAAAAGTAGTGCAAAGTGCCAAATACCGGGCAAGTACTATTAATTACTAAGTTATTTTATAGTAGATAAGTGAGACTGTTAATTATAAGTTTTTTTTAACTGTTTTGTAATACAATAAATAAATTATTGAAAGATGTCTTGTTTTTGGATTTCACCTAAACCTATAATAATTAAAGGAAAACGCTGAGCCGATTTAGATAAAATTTGGAATTGGGATTGTTGGAGTACTGATGAAAGACGGGATAGTTTTAATTACGGAAAACGTCGCTTAAGGGAGTGAAAAGGGGGTTGGAATTTAGGTACTACCTGTAAAGTGTGATGATTGATGCAAAAACCTAAGCAATGTAATAGATATAAGCTAGAATAGTGTATATATATTTCAGCGCCCTACAGGGTTAGATACTGGACGAAATTCCATCTAACGTACATACCTATGAAAGTAATAAAGAAACTGATAACTGATCACTAACAACTCAAAGTAATCTACATGTTAATTATACGTTATAAAACGAAGTAGCGGACTCAAAACTCGTATGATTATGTAATTTATAACATGTCATCGCAATTAAAGTTTTCACGGCTAATGCATTATGCCGTCAGCAATATTTAAAGATCTGCAAAAACATAAGCATAATAAAGATATGATTATAATGAGTTCTGAGCCAAAATCCAGCTGAACAAATAAACATATGTCTTTAAATACACGAAACTAGTTTAAAACTCACTTAGTTCCTACCTAGGCTATAGATCTTCAAGATGGAAGTGCTAAAAATAACGTTATTACTGAGTGGGTTTCTGCTATGGTATGTAGAAGCAAATGCTGCTGGTAAGTAAACGATTTCATGCAAAACTTATAGAACAAACGTCTTTCGACTGCTACATACTCGCGAGCAGGCGAGGGAAGTATGCAGGGCATGCGTGTGGCCACCCCAGAAGGATGAGGAGCAGAACGAGCGGCATGACTTGTGGGTTAGCCAACTGGCCACATGTCATGCCCTGCTTAGTTCCCTCCCTACTTCCTTCGCGTGCTTGCGTGCATGTGATAGCCTATGCTGCCATTGCATATAAGTACTTAGGTACTGGAAATGCAATAGCAGAAATAAATTAATAATGAGCCAATTATATGTGGCCCGTTCTTCAAAAGACATTCGTTTCTGTAGACAATTTATTTTCTCAGCACTTGATTACTTGATAATGACATTTGTACAAAGAGAAGAGTAAAAAAAATTGCGACCCCAATGGGACTTGAATCCACACCTTAGCCTTTACGCGCGGCTCCGTGCTTCCAATTACACTATGGGCGCCACATTTGAGTCGACGAAATTTTTACTAAGTATATCGCTTCAGCGCCATCATTGATTACTTGGTTTTCTGTTAGGCAAGCCGTGTGCAGCGAGACAGATACAGGGCAAGTCTGTCGTATGCGTGTGCAACAATACATACTGCGATGAGGTCATCAGAAGCAAGCCACGTTGCGGCGGTTACGTCTCTTATACGTCCTCCGAGGTACATTGCACTTTTACTAGAAAACTGTGAAAAACATCTCGAAATATTTTGTTACTCCATTTAAGACTCTAAGTCTGCAAATTTAAATTTGAATTCATGTCGTGATCATTTTCGAGTTATCACACTTTACTAGTAGTGCTTCAAAATTTTTAACGAATTAATTGATTCAAGATGCGATATTTCAAATCGATTGCGTGACACAATTAGGCTTACTCTTCAAAGATAATAAACCTAACTTCAACACTTACCTTTTCAGGCTGGTCTACGGTTCTCGAAGAAAGAAGGGCTGTTGCAATCGTATTATTTATGGAGTAAGTACTTAAATCTATATTACAATGTCCGAAGCTAATTAGACAAACTAAAAATATATGTAAGGTAATTTTCGACACTCGCAAGGGAATCAAAACCTACAGTCTTCTTGTTCTTGTCGTACTTTGCTACGCTCTTGGCCTCTGAAGTTTGTAGAAGGGAAGGAAGACTTATCTCTCTACTTATGTGTAGGTACTCGAAAAATAACAGTCGAATAACATTTTTTTCAGACGAATCTTGCCCAGTGACATTGGAGCTGGATCCATCCACCACGCACCAGACGGTGGAAGGGTTTGGAGGTGCCGTCACCGATGCTGCCGGCATCAACTGGAGCAAGCTTACCATAAGGCTTCAAGATAGTCTTATTAAGTAAATCTTTATAAAATACTGGCGGTTCACCCCGCTTCTCACGAATCCAAATATTCTATAGCCTATGTCACTCACGGTGAATGTAGCTTCCCAACAGTGAAAGAATTTTTCAAATCGGTCCAACAGTTTTGGAGCCTATTCAATCCAAAAAAAAAATATTTGCTGATGTAAATTGACTTCAGCGTTAGAGTATTGTCAGCTCAGTCGTGCTACGATTATGGAAACTGTAAAGAATCCGAAACCCCAGCAAATACAATACATTAAAAAATACGCAAGTTCAATCCGTTAATAGTTGTTTCATTCCAATGTGTAATAACCGCGAAGGCATCAGAAATTAAAAATACATTATGTTTCAGTTCTTACTTCAGTGCTAAGGGTATAGAGTACAATATGTTGCGTGTACCCATCGGCGGCTGCGACTTCTCCACGCACGTGTATGCTTACAACGAACTTCCTGAGAACGATGTTCTCCTCACTAATTACACGCTCGCACCTGAAGACTATTATTATAAGGTACGAGTAGCTTTCAAAAAGCGGCTTTGAAAGAGCCGCTTTTTACCCCTAGTGTTCGCATTTTACCCTCTTTTCTTAAGATATCATTTGATATCAAAGACCCATATCTAAAGAGAGTTAATTAAAAAACATAAAGATTACAGCAAAACCTACCAACCAAAAAACATCCCGACGAATTGATAACCTCCTCCTTTTTTGAAGTCGGTTAAAATAAAACAGATTTATTTATGCTAACTTTTTCATCGGACATAATAATATTATTGCGTTTTTTGCCTTTCCTGGAACAAAAACTTGAGTTAGCTTCCTTTAGATCTAAATTGTACTATGGGTAGCCATACATAAATACATACAAGACTCAGGTACAAAATGTTCGTACTTATTACACTGACATCTGCCAGTAGGATTCGACCCACCTCAGGTTTCGTAGTAAGCTCTATAATCACTAGACCATTAGGCCGTTTTATCTAGACAAGTTGTAATTTTTTTGTCTTTCAGATTCCGATGATCCAGCAAATCAAGGATACTGCGACTGATGACGTCCACATCATCGCAACGACCTGGTCTCCGCCTTGTTGGATGAAATCCAGCCATAAGTTCTCAGCTTGCAGCCGGCTGAGAGAGGAGTATTATCAGACTTACGCCGAGTACCACGCTAGGTTTGTATGAATTTGGTGAAAATATTACCTTTAATTTGAAACCTTGCGAGCTATGCCTGTCCATGCTCGAAATTAAATCTAATACCTAGGTATATATAAAATTATATTATATTAAAAATACATAGATAGTCTTTAGCAAAATTATTGGAAAACATTTCTTAATTTAATAAACGCGGAAAAAGTCGCGGGCAACAGCTAGGCTAGGATAAGTCTTGTTATCTAAAACTCTCATGTCGCGATATTTGTTGCCAAACTCCTCCGAAACGGCTGGAGTTTCATGTAATTTTGTGTGTATATCGGGTAGGTCTGAGATTCGGCCGACATCTATATTTCATACTCCTAAATGTTAAGAATGGTCCCACCCCAAAGTTTTATTTTCATTTTATGGCTATCTTTTTTATTTTTTTTTATAATTCAGCATTAAAAAAATACATAGTACCTACAACCTTTTTTTTTAACATCTCATAAAATATTATTATGGAATGAAGTTCGCTGGGCCAGCTAGTACCTACATATTATGTACTATAAATGTATATGAGTGTCATATATTTTATAGGTTCGTCCGTCTGTACAAGGAACACGAGATTGACATTTGGGGCATCACGACCACCAACGAGCCTATGGATGGAACCATAAGTAGCGTTACATTTCAATCTTTGGGATGGGCTCCCAAAGGCATGGTAGTTATTTTCGTATCTATTCGTAGTAGTTTTAGATCCCATTACTTACTTTCTTACGAATGATATAAGGGATTTAGTACTGCTAGTATTTACTTAAAGAGTGTACATAACCGCCTTGGGTAGACGACCAATTCTTAGATAGGTATTAAGTGCTGAAGGATGCAAAAACCAACACTTACTTTTCTTAAATTCTCTTACATTACTACATAGTAAAAAACAAAGTTTGTCCGTCCCTATGTACCTATGCTTAAAACTTTGAAAGTACGCAACGGATTTTAAAGCGGCTTTCTTAATATATATGATATAGTGATTCAAGAGGAAGGTTTATAGCACTCGTGTGAAGTCGGGGCGGGTCGCTAGTATTGTATAAAATATTGTTAAAAATTAATTATCGATGCTACGAGGCATGTTCCGCTTGCTTTATCTCTTACCAGACCTTTAAATGCTCAAAAAAGGTACTTTTACACATCACATGATAGATACCTGTACACGTACTTTTTAAGATATTCATTAATAAATGATTTGGTTTGATTTTAAATATTTTATTGTTATTGTTGTGTAACAGGGCAAATGGATAGTTGAGAATTTGGGGCCGACCTTCCGCAACGCAGCTGATCTTAAACACGTGAAAATAATAGCCGTGGACGACCAAAGAAGCAATATACCTTACTTTTTTAGTTTGGTAAGTTTTCTACTAATCCTTAAGTTGATAAGTATAACAACTTAAACTGGTCACTGTGAACTCGACTTTATAATTTCTAGCATTCTAATTGGCTAGGGGGCGTGGACAGGTTGGCTGTCAACGATGACTCACTATTTTCTTAACGCAAACGGACTTGGTATATAGGTAGTTAGTTAGTCAAGATAGGTAACTTCCATACGCTAAATGTAAACGAGTTTTTAAAAGGTTCAGAAATCAGTAATTAAGTAAGTACAGTCGTGGTAGGAAAAGGTTCGTCACCTTAAAGTCGTTATTTGCTTGCACCAGGGCAGTTATCAGTAATGTCGACGTAACGAAACAGAATATTACAATGACGTGTTCGACTTTTTTATTCGCCGTTTGACTGACAGATCAACTAATATAGTAAGAAGGTTGCAACTGACACTGGCACCATACCACTGAATTTCTCGGCATTTTAAGATTAAATACGAAGCAGAATTATTTTTGATCGCAAAATATAAGAAAATATTTGACACTGACGGATATTGTCAAGATATTAAACATATTTAATTGGAACTTTGCGATGACTAGAACATTAAATAGGTTTGATGTTGCTATGAAAATAGATGATAGATACTATTTTGAGCCCTGTTCTCATATAAATTAAGTTTGTTTTTAAATGCAGGTGTTAGCAAAGCACTTTAGTTTAAGAGTTTATGACTTGATAAACGAATGAATTTGAAAAGTGACGAAGGTTTTCGTACCCCCACTGTACATAACACGAATAAATATAATTGTTAGGTACACCATTAATAATTCTTAATTGTCGTAATAAGGCCGCTGCTGTCAAAAATGCGCGTCGTGTAAGGGACGGTCGCGGAGCACAGTAAAAAACGGACGTTGCCCTTTTTCTATTTGTCTCTGTCGCACACGCGTAATAATGCCCTCACGCTCGCACAGTAACCTTGAAAAAGGGTAACGTCCGTTTTTCGCTCGCCAGCTGTCATGTTCCACCAATGCGAACATAGCGAAACTGGTGAAACATGACAGCTGGACCTCATTCTACACGACGAGCATCTAGCTAACAAGCGGCCTCCATTAAATTGTAATGTACTAGAGTATATTATTTACTAATAGAGCGCTTATTTTTATATTTAGATGAAGGAAGCTCACCCGAAGGTTCTGGACTACATCGATGGGGTCGGTGTACATTTTTATGCTGACAAGTTTTCGCCTGTCACCATGTTAGAGCTGGTCACACTCGATCATCCCGACAAGTTCGTGATAAACACCGAGGCTTGTGAAGGTAATTTCCTTTTATCAACCAACGAAAAAAACGGAGGAGTATATATTTTCTTTTATGTTTGACCACGCATAACCTTTTTACAGAGTGGTGCGATTTTGATAATTCTTTTTTTTGTTAAAATTTCATGTTTTTTTTATAATTTTAAGGGGAGGCCTGCACAAATGCTTATGTATTTGTATTGTATGCTTATCGATATAAATAAGTTTACTACAAAAGTGTGAAGTCTCGAAATATTTTTTTACTCTATTTAAGACTCTAAGTCTGCACATTTAAATTTGAATTCATGTGTTTACACTTTTCTAGTTGTCACACTTTTCTAATAAAGCTGCGATACGCCTTGAATTGCTTTTGACAGTGACTATTATAAATATTGAATTCCGTACAGGTTCGTACCCTTGGCAGAAAGACAAGGTGTCTCTGGGGGATTGGGAGCGAGCAAAAAGTTACATCAGTGACATAATTGAGGTACGTAGACACTTTCATTGTTGCCTTCCTTCGTCAACCTTTTTTAACTTTTACGTAACCTTTTTCTTTATCGACCAGGGGGCCTAGACAAGGTGCCAAAGTTTAATGTTGACGTTGAACGTTGGCACCAAAATTATGGGATTTGACATCCGCGAACGACTGTCACATACGTCACAAACGTTCGCAGATGTCAAATCCCATACATTTTGGACGTTTCGTTTAACGTTCAACGTTGGCACCTTGTCTAGGCCCCTATGTCTGGGTTCTAACAAATAACCATCTTGGATTATCACATAAAACACATTCGAAAAAAAAATGAAATCAAAAATATGCGAACTATTTAGAATGAACAAAAAACTTTAATTATATGACAGGATCTCAACGCTAACTTGATTGGTTGGCTAGACTGGAACTTATGCCTGGATAAGGAAGGAGGACCAAACTGGGTACAGAACTTCGTGGATTCTCCAATCATAGTGTTTCCAGAAAACAACGAATTCGTCAAACAGCCAACGTTCTACGCAATGGGACATGTGTCCAAATGGATTCCGCGTGGATCGAAAAGAATTGACATTCACGTGAAGTTAGGTGCTGATGGTGCCCAAACGATTGATCAGGTGGCGTTCCTGACTCCTCTGAATACAGTTGTTGTTGTGATTCATAATGAGTGAGTATCAATTAGGTACTTTTTTTGGCGAATCTTTTTTTTTAATTTGTTTATGGTTTTGTTCCTATATTTGTTTTACGATACCTACGAATAAAACACTACGAGTATTAGGACAAAAGTCTAATTAATAGTCGACAAGCTTATATTAGGTACCTACTTAAAAATACATAGGTACCTATTATAAAACATTCAAGACACTTGCAGGATTCGAACCTGTCACCACGGGTGCACGACTGAGCTGACGATAAGCTTACGCTAAAAATACTCTCTTTTCTTCTTACGCGAAAGCATTATTGCATTGTGATGATTATTTTGAAAAGTCTTGTTATTTGTTTTATTCCAATGTGTCAAATCATCAGAAAATATTAATATTATTTTATGTTTTAGTGGTGCGGCCAGCAAAGTGCGTTTGCAGTTAGGAGAGAACCACGTGGTTTTGGATTTAGAAGCTAACTCTATCACCACAGTAGAGATGGATTATGAAAACTGAAGTTAATATTTACAAATGAATATTTAAACTACTATGTTTTATGTATAACTAGCTGTCCCGGCAGACTTCGTCCCGCCCTAAATCCCCTCTATCTATCTCGCCCTTAATCAATCGATTTGACACTTGTCATTGTTGCGTTTTTTTATACTATTTTTAACAAATGAGATTAATATTATTTTTTTTTGTACAGGAACGTGATAAAAAGTATCCTATGTCCTTTTCCTGGCTCTAAGCTACCTCCACGTCAATTTTCAGCCAAATCAGTTCAGCCGTTCTCGAGTTATAAGTGTTGTAACAAACCCGACTTTCTTTTATATATATAGATTTGTACCTATATGTGAAATAAAAACTCGGTGTTACTCTGAAATTAGTATTATTTTGGTATAAAGTATTTTGGTTAACACGTCATGTTAGGTGCTAAATATTACAAATGTTTTAATAAACTAAAAACCTTACCTGACAAGGGAAACAACATTTAAATTATATAAACACAATACATGCAATTATACAATTCAAATTATATAAAGTATACAATTATACATATATACCTAAGTAAGTAAGTGACCTATGCCTAACCAATTCAACGCAGTAACGCATTATAAACTATCAGTCTGTTAATAATATGTGGTAGCTACTAACGTATTTTGAAAACAGTTTTGTAAGTTCAAAAACATTTTTTTTAATTTTATAACATCCCAAAGTTTATGCCCTTATATGTATCACTATGGATATAGGTACAAGAGATTACTTCAACACGCCTATCATTTTAAAATAAAAAATATACCAGCGTGTCAGTACAGTTCTTACGGATAATAAAACAGTTTACGCGTAAATATATTGAAAACGGATTGGCTTACGGACATTATAAAATACGATGTATATTTTCTTTTTTTTAAATAAAACGTAATAAATTTAATTAGTAGAGTTAGTTGGTACGTACTACGTTTGATTTGGATTTCAAAAGAAAACATTTTTGAAGCAAATTAGGTACTTAGGTACCTATACCTAGTTACCTACCTTGAACGATTATTTGTCACACTTGTCTAAATTAATGGACTCTGATAGTGATTCAGCACAATTTAACAAACGACAAAAAATGTCAAATTGAAACAAATAGACGTAAGTATATAGGTACATATTTGTTATAATTTTGACAGCTGAGTTCACAATAGCAAATTATCATTTAGTATGTAAACATAATTTAATGAGACGTAAAAATGTTATACTTACGTATATATTTGGGGGTGCGTTTTTTTTACATTTTTTATTATTTAAAAAAAAATCATGTACCTACCTACAAGACGATATACCTAATTATAATTGTTATATTCGAATTTTTGGGTAGGTTACGAAAGCTTCAACAATTATAATCCGGTCATTTAAGCTTATATTAGATAAGAATCTCGGAATGCGAGATACCCGGCTGTAATTTTGTAAATAGTTGTATATTGACATCCTTAAAGTTGTCTCAAAACCTACATATGGTAGGGTGTGAGCAACTATTAAATTTCAAGGTCAAAGGTCAAAGAAATTAACACCGGTTGGCTGTGACGGCGCGCTTTACGGCCTCTACCTCAAAAACGGATCACCGTATAAAAATTTTTTTTAGACAAAATTTGTAAAGAAATTAGTATTCTACAATATTGCCAACAAAGATAAAAAGCTAAAACACATAGGAAATGAGAAATTTACAAAAATAACGATTTTTGTGACTTTTGACCTTGAAATTTAATAGTTGCTCACACCCTACCATATGTAGGTTTTGAGACAACTTTAACGACTGTCAATATACAACTATTTACAAAATTACAGCCGGGTATCTCGCTTTCCGAGGTGAATTCCTAATTTGACCGGTCTATTATTAAAATAATCTTGTTGATCAAATAATAATTCTGAATACATTGTAAGTAAGTAAGTACTTACATATAACTAGCTGATATAGCTGACCAAGCAAATTTCATCCTACTGCGTTTTGAGATTTTTTATTAAAATTTGGGATTGATGGTGGAAAAGTAAAAATTTATGACTATGCAAATAAATAAATATGAATATGACTATTTTAATGCTGAATAAAAAAAATCGTCCCAAATTAAAAAAAGCTTTGGCGTGGACCCTTAACATAATTATAAAGCTACCTAAAAGTAATAATGTAGTAGGTATTTAAATCGACTGTAATATTAAGATTTGAATCCACGTTATCCGATATCTCTCACACTTCTCAAATAAAATATACACGTAAAAATAAATTCGTCAGAACCAATCTAATGATACACTTAATTCTAATTCGATTTTTTTGGAAGTCGTAATAAAACAATTGAGTTGGTATTTACTTAGTAAAACGACATTGCCCCGACTTCAAAAAAATAATACATTATTTACTTATAAACGCGACAATAGCCCATCTGTTCAAATATAAGGTCATAGTTAAATAAAAAACGCTTCCGAGTTAAATTTTAGTTGTGTCTTTGAGTTCCAAGCAAGTTCATTCACCATGGGGGTGTCTAAAGGGACCTTAGTACTATATGGGCTTATGCTTTGGGCCGCCCATGCTACAGCCGGTAAGTTAATATATTTGTTTGAATTAAAAATAAATATCTTTGGTCAATTTACACCAATTGATCTAGTCCCAAACTAAGCGAAGCTTGTACTATAGGTACTTACTAAACAACGGATAAACATACCTACATAACTACATATAAGACATCCAAGCCTCAGGTGCAGATGCCAGTACTCATCACATTGACATCTGCCCTTAGCAGGATTCGAACCCGGAACCTCCGGTTTAGTAGTAGGGTATCTGACCACTAGACCAATAAGGCTTGAAAGCCTCCTATCAGGAGGCTCACCACCCGTCCGGTTTTGCAGTAAATGCTCATTAGCTGGCCAACTGCGCTTCAGTATTCAGTACGAAAAAAAAAAACTAGGCCAATAGACCGTCAAAATGCAGTCGCTAAGAAGGGATTTAAAAAAACCCTAAAGGGATGTGTGAGAACGTCACTACTGTGCTTACTTTACATACGCTTGAATGCTAGCTTACTCGTCAATGAAAAAAAGTTTTTTTTTAATTAGATAACCCATGTGCGGCGAGGCAGATTAAGAAGAAGTCGGTGGTGTGTGTCTGCAACAGTACCTACTGCGATGAGATCACAAGAGAAGAGCCAGAGACTGGGGGCTACCTTGCCTATACTTCTTCCGAGGTAAGAATAGACACATAGGTATAGAGAGAATCTATCTTTCTATCTATATAAATGAAAATGAATTACTTTAGTTGTCAGGGTCTCTGATCACTAGATCAACACGCCGTCATGAGAAATTCTTTGTAAAATTTATAAAGCAAAAGTAAAACAAAGTAGCATTAATTATACTTCTGTATACAGGAAATAAGAGTGCCTTTATGTAGAATTTAAAATTCTTGTTAAAATCCGTGGCGTGTCCATGAATTAACAATCTTAAATCTAACAACTCTAGAAAGACTAGGTACAACTAACTACATTGAAACTTATTCATTTTGTCTAGAGTACCTGAAACATTTTTTTTATTGCAGGCTGGTTCGCGTTTTCTAAAGACTAGTGGTTTAATGCAGTCTGAATCGTCGGGTAAGAAATGATATTGTATTACAATTGATAATCCAGTCTAAGATAAGTATAAACTAAGCCAGGTAGGTAATATAAATTTAAATTATTAATATACCCGAATGGGGTATCAAATGAAAGAGGATCACATGTACATTTTTACCAAAATTTATTGTCTCGAACTATCGGTAGGTCTGTATGTCTTTTCCGATTAAGTATATAGTTTATAATATTAGTAAGGATTAATTCATTAAGGATTAGCCCAGCCTACACTACCAAGGCGGGAAATCACGGAAAAAAAAACATTACAAGAAGAAGACCTTGCGGACCTCACCATAGGAATTATCGTAAGGTTTTGTAAGAGCACAGGTAGGTTCACGGGGATGACGGCGGGAGGCGACGGATAACCCTACACCATATGGGGAACGGAGATGGGGTGAAATGGTCCCACACCAGTGGACTGATCACCCGACCGTTGCTGCGCGGTCGTCCCCAACTAGAAATAATAATAATAATAATAATAATAAGGATTAATCTTTCATCATAGATGAAGCATCAGTGACGTTGGAGCTGGATCCATCCACCACGCACCAGACGGTGGCAGGGTTCGGAGCCGCCGTCACCGACGCCGCCGGCATCAACTGGAAAAACCTCTCTGAGAGTTTACAACAGCATCTTGTCAGGTAATCAACAATAAAATACAATCACAAGCGATAATACATCTTTCTAAAAATTTTATATGATACAATATTCATGAAAAATACAAAGATTGGAATGAAAAATTTTGAATTTCATTCCAATGTGTAATGACCGCGAAGGTATCAGAAATTATTACAGTAAAAAAATTGGGAAGATCTTTGTACAAAGATCTTCCCAATTTTTTTACTGTAACGGAATGGATATTTCTGGTAACAGAGTGGTAAACTTTCCATTAATAATTCAAAATAGCGAAAAATTAATACTACCTATAGGTACCTATTTACCTACTTTAAAACGATTACTGATATTATGCACTATGAATCCTATGTAAAATCTGTTAAAAAGCGTGACGCTAAAAAAAATTAAAATAAAAAAATGTTGTGGGATAAGCTGGATAAGTTCACCTGCGCAAAATTTGAAAATGACCCGTATGATATAACATACCCATATACCTACCTACATAGCTATCCTTAGGCAGACCCAAAAAATTCAAAATTTTCTTTTATTCCAGCTCGTACTTTAGCGATAAGGGTTTAGAGTACAATATGCTTCGTGTGCCCATCGGCGGTTCTGACTTCTCTACCCACGTGTACGCCTACAACGAGCTGCCTGAGGACGATGCTCAGCTCACAAACTACACGCTGTCACCAGAAGATTTTAGCTACAAGGTTTAAGACAATTTATATACTTATGTTGGTCTTCTCAGCAATGATGGGTGGCTAGACAAGGTGTCAACGTTCAACGTTAACGTTGACACCAAAATGTATGAGATTTGACATCCGCGAACGATTGTCATACACACATTTAGGTCGTTTCGTTTAACGTTAACGTTGAACGTGGGCACCTTGTCTACATCCCCTTGTCATGGACACATGAGCACCTTGTCATCAAAATGTAGGTATGAGATTTGACGTCCGCGAACGATTGTCACGTACGTCATAATCGTTCGCGGATATCAAATCCTATAGATACATTTTGGTCGTTTTGTTTAACGTTAACGTTGATCGTTGTCTAAGGGGCATGGTCCTTCCGAAGGTATAGCAGACTTCCGACGTTTATTTCTTGAATGGGTATATCCTTCGTCATATCAAACAAAATACGATAAAGACATGATGTCACGAGGTTAAACCTTTGAAGTGTCATGTGGAGACTGGGAATCCTATGAAACAGTTTAATCATTTTTTATTAAGGTCTTTTTCGATTTATGACAATAAATGAAAAAAAAATACAAATCTGTAGTTAGTAAATAGGTACATATTTACTAACTACAGATTTGTACGGAACTCTCGGTGGGCGAGTCCCACTCCCACTTGTCCCATTTTTTTTATTGTAAACTATCCGCCAACTCGCATTCTACCAGCGTGGTGGATTGGGTCTGATTATATTTCTAGAGAGGCTTAGCTAATTCTATTAACATATGTATATATTATCCTTTAGATTCCTTTCATCCATCGCATCAACGAGGTGGCCACTGACACCGTCCAGATCATAGCGACCACCTGGTCTCCTCCGCCGTGGATGAAGACCAACGACGAATACACCAAGTTCAGTCGCCTCAAGAAAGAATTCTACCAGACATATGCCGAATACCATGCCAGGTTTGTTCACGACATACCTACATACCTTAAGGTTACAGTTAGGTACCTACTATGTATTTTAAGCAATTAGTTACGTCAATAGGATAGATTAGCTACTTCATACTTGGTTTGCAATAACCTTAACTACGAAACGATTTACAACAAACATAGCTAAGAACACTCCCGACACATTCACCTTTCGAAAGAAACGCAAACAGACAAACACGTCAAACACTCCGTCGTTTTTGCGCAGGAGTTTCTTTTTTACAAACCAATCTACTTGAAATATAACGGGGAGGTTGCAAATATTTCGGTTATATCCCAATGTCCTCGTATCTGATTGGGGGTCAATAATGAATACATTCTTGTCTTCATTTTCTAGATTCATCCGTCTGTACAAAGAACAAGGCATTGATATTTGGGGTATCACAACCACGAACGAACCTATAGACTCGGCTATTCCCTTCGTGAAGTTCCAGTCCCTGGGGTGGTCAGCAAAAGGAATGGTAAGGCTGTATTTTACTATTTTTGAATTAACTAAATTCAGACTCAAAATAATTTTCTCGGTTTTATATTTTAATAAAGTAGGTAACAGTTTTTATTGAAAATAATCAAATTTTATAAATTTTCTACTAAAAAAGTGGTGTACTTCTGAAGTAAAACTTCTGGTTAAGACTAAAAGAGAGAAAAAACTTGCTTCTACCGTAAAGTAGATGTCCTTATGATAATTCAAGTACCTACGTAAGATGACCTAATTGACTTATATCTATAATTAACAAGGGCAAATGGATTTCCGAGAACTTGGGCCCGACCTTCCGTAACGCATCAGATCTGGAACACGTGAAGATCATCGCTTTGGACGACCAAAGATACACCATTCCAATATGGTTCAACGTGGTAAGTGAATTTGATACCTCATTCAAATTGTCCTGTCATCGTAGAATACATCTTCTTCTTCTTATATATAAAAATGAATCGCAAAATGTGTTGGTAAGCGCATAACTCGACAACGCCTGGACCAATTTGGCCAATTTTTTTTTAAATGTTCGTTGAAGTCCAAGGATGGTTCTTACGGCGAGAAAAAATCGAGGAAAAACCCTAAAAACAGCCCTTTTCTTTTCCGATACAAACGTTGTCTAACCAAAGTTACCTAATTTGAATTTCGAACGGGCAGGATGACGTCTGCCGGGACCGCTAGTAATAAATAAATATAAGAACTATAAGTAAATACTAGAATTGGAATAAACTTCAATTTACAAGACAAGACTGTCTCCATAAAAATAAGAGGTCGGATCTGTAAGCATTTGAGACCGTCATTTTCGTCTTTAGCTACCTATATCTATAATGATTATTGTACCAGTACCAGTAGTTTTTTTTCTTTATTTAACGTATTGATTCTGTTCTTAAAAATGGCTAGCGTAAGCTGACAATGACGGCAATTCAAACGGTCGATCCACCCAACAGCATTGTAATGACATAAGTCTAGCCCTGGACACAGAAAACCGTTAGGTAGCGTCACAAGGACGCAGTTTAAATAATCTTCATTGAATCAAAATTGCGTTACGAACGGACATATGATGTTTTTTTTTGTGTAATATTATTATTAGATGGTTAAGTTGCACCCTGAAGCTCTGGACTTCATCGATGGAGTCGGTCTTCACTTCTACGGCGACCAGTTCACCCCGGTTTCCACTCTCAAGCTGATCACAGAGAAACACCCAGACAAGTTCGTGCTCAATACAGAGGCTTGTGAAGGTAATTCATAAGTAATAAATTATATACTTTAATATGGATAGGATTTTTTACGTAATCGCATTATCAATCAACCTTACGTATCAACTTTAAGTATATTAAAACCCAATGTTTTAATATAAGGTAGAAAATGGCGATTTGACGTCATACGCACTTAAAGTTCGAGCCTTTGATAGTATAAAACCTTATAGAATGTTTTCTAGATAACCTAATAGAAATGAATATTGACTTGTGTCTAGTTAACTCATTTCTCTACTATTACCTACCGTTTCTATATATTCATTGGACTTTTGACATTTTAACAATCAATTAAAAATATTTCAGGTTCCTTCCCTTGGCAGTTGGATAAAGTTTCCTTAGGCAGCTGGAAGCGAGCAAAGAGTTACATCAATAATATCATGACTGTAAGTAAAAAAAGGATGTAGGTATGTTAATGTGTTCCTTATCATTTTCTTGAGAGTAACATTGTTGTTATCAGTGTTGCCAACTCCTAGAAATTCGAGTCGCTAAACTCAAGGTCAAAAGTCGCCAGAAAGTCGCTAAAACTAAAACATAACTCACACACGCACTCGCACAGGCACTCGCACTCGCACACGCACTCGCACACGCAATCGCACACACACACGCACACGCACTCGCACACGCACACGCACACGCACACGCACACGCACACGCACTCGCACAAGCACTCGCACACGCACACGCACTCGCACACGCACACGCACACGCACACGCACACGCACACGCACACGCACACGCACACGCACACGCACACGCACACGCACACGCACACGCACACGCACACGCACACGCACACGCACACGCACACGCACACGCACACGCACACGCACACGCACTCGCACTCACGCTCGCAGACGCACTCGCACACGCACTCGCACTCGCACACGCACTCGCACACGCACACGCACTCACGCTCGCAGACGCACTCGCACACGCACTTGCACTCGCACACGCACACGCACTCGCACACGCACACGTACTCGCACTCGCGCTCGCAGACGCACTCGCGCTCGCAGACGCACTCGCGCTCGCAGACGCACTCGCACACGCACTCGCACACGCACTCGCACACGCACACGCACACGCACACGCACACGCACACGCACACGCACACGCACACGCACTCGCACACGCACTCGCACACGCACACGCACACGCACACGCACTCGCACACGCACACGCATACGCACTCGCACACGCACACGCACTCACGCTCGCAGACGCACTCGCACACGCACTCGCACACGCACACGCACTTACGCTCGCGGACGCACTCGCACACGCACTCGCACTCGCACACGCACTCGCACTAGCACACGCACACGCGCTCACGCTCGCAGACGCACTCGCACACGCACTCGCACACGCACTCGCACTCGCACACGCACACGCACTCACGCTCGCAGACGCACACGCACTCGCACTCGCACACGCACACGCACTTACGCTCGCGGACGCACTCGCACACGCACTCGCACACGCACACGCACTCACGCTCGCAGACGCACTCGCACACGCACTCGCACACGCACTCGCACTCGCACACGCACACGCACTCACGCTCGCAGACGCACTCGTACACGCACTCGCACTCGCACTCGCACTCGCACACGTACTCGCACTCGCGCTCGCAGACGCACTCGCACACGCACTCGCACACGCACGCGCACACGCACACGCACTCGCACTCGCACTCGCACTCGCACACGCACACGCACACGCACACGCACACGCACTCGCACACGCACACGCACTCGCACACGCACACGCACAAGTACTCGCACTCGCGCTCGCAGACGCACTCGCACACGCACTCGCACTCGCACACGCACACGCACTCGCACACGCACTCGCACACGCACACGCACACGCACACGCTAACGCACTCGCACACGCACTCGCACTCGCACACGCACTCGCACACGCACACGCACTCGCACACGCACGCGCACACGCACACGCACTCGCACTCGCACACGCACACGCACACGCACTTGCACACGCACACGCACTCGCACACGCACACGCACACGCACACGCACACGCACACGCACACGCACTCGCACTCGCACATCATAAATCTAACATTTAAGTTTGAATTTGCGTACCTATTGACAGATTTCGAGTTTGGTCACTTTTGTTCTCAACCTGAGATTTTGTTTTGTTCTCAATAAGACCTAAGTAATATATGTTTGATTACTTACAATCTCGACAAGAACCTGGTTGGCTTCAAATTAGCTACGAATTGTCACTTCTCACCGACAGTGTTGCCAACTCCTAGAAATTCAAGTCGCTAAACTCAAAGTCAAAAGTCGCCAGAAAGTAGCTAAAACTAAAACATAACCATAAAAAGTTCAGGGACCCCCCCCGTAATGATTACAAATGGAACTTCAATTAAATAAAGTTTGAATTTGGTGCACTATCGCGTTGTCGTTTTCCATATTAAGTATCTCTTGGCATGGAATAATTCTGGGTAGATTTGATAAAAAATGTATCTATTATTGGCTCTAGAACTGTTTTCATTTGTACTCTAAAAGTCGCCAGATAAGTCGCTAAACTATTTTTGTCGTCAAAACTTTTTTTTGGTCGCTAAGCCTTAAGAGTGCACCTTTTTGTACCGCGAAGTCGGCTATGGATTCTCAGGTTTAGAAAACGAAGGGTCAATTTCGCTTGCATCGGTCGCCTTCGGGCGCGCGAGCGAGAGGGAATGTCGTAACCAATATTCATGCTAGTGTGTGTGTGACAGCGAGTCTTTACAAAATTTATTTGACTTTAAATGAAATGCCTACTTCCGTACCTTATTTTGGTTCGCTCGATGTCAAGTAAATTCGGGCACGCACACAAACGCATGTAACAAGACTCGCGTGAAATGAGTATTTTCTAACATCGCCATTTCATTAGAAATTATTTCGAAAGTACGAATTCCCGTTGTAAATTATTAATTGTGATATTAATACTGTAGTTATGGTTTATTTTCAATCTAGAGGATATTTCCGATGTTTCTATCATTTGAAATCTTTATGAAAATCTTTAAATGTATGCGAACAAGTCCTCTGAAAATGTGTCTATTTTTCATGTAAAATTACGAATCTAATATCGTCTCTGATTGTAATATCTTACATAATCTAATAAAAATAACGACAGTTAGACCTAGCTATGCCATATCCGATCATAATTGCAGAAAAAAATAATAATGTTTAATTCAAAATTCTTGAAAGAATGAGGAATTACGTTTTGTATGAAAGCGCCGAGCAAAGGAGCGCTCTTAAGCAAAAGTCGCTAGTTCTAGCGACAAAATCGCTAAATTGGCAACACTGGTTGTTATCTCTTGTGACAGGGAAATAGTAAAAAGGGAACAATTTATACTTCTATCAATGAATAGATGCTGATACTATGCATTCATATGTAAACAGTTATAATCAACAAAAAACAAAAAATCAAAAATTGTTTTAGGTATCTCAAATTTTCCTGCGCACATTTCTAAAATCACCAACGTACGAGATAGAATATAAAGGACCTGCCTTGAACAGTTGGTAAAATGGAAATTCACATGCAAGTGGATTGAATTGATATAATTTTATTACAGGATCTGAATGCTAATATGGTTGGATGGGTGGACTGGAACATGTGTCTAAACGAGGAAGGAGGTCCGAACTGGGTGAAGAACTTCGTAGACTCTCCCATCATAGTCTTCCCTCAGAACGACGAGTTTGTTAAACAGCCAATGTTCTACGCAATGGGACACTTCTCAAAATGGATCCCGCGTGGGTCGAAGAGAATCGAGATTAAGGAGAAAAAGTCCCACCTGCTTTCGAGAACTTTCGACCAAGTCGCGTTCCTGACGCCGAAGAATACTGTTGTTGTTGTTATTCACAATGAGTAAGTATACCTAGGTACTGCTTTAATGAAATGGGATTAAATAGGTTTTGGGACATATTAACAGTCGTGTACCTACATATTATATAAGATTAAAGATTTTATTGTATTCTCAAGTACATATGCCATTTTAACTCGGTCTCGGAAGGTCTTTTAAACTGCAAACTCTAACAGTTATAAATGAGCTGAAGTTTTTGAGTTCGTGATAGTAATCAAAAATCCATCACGTGTCAAAAATCGACTTATTATAGGCCAGTGGCTTTTCTCTTATCGGTGAAGCATAACAAACTTCACTCAAAACTAGCGGTTTTGTACACGCGATGGCCATATTTACTATTTTAGTAAACGCTATAAATATCGGTACATTTAATAATGTTTGTTTCAGTGGCAAAGCTGGCAAAGCTCAATTGAAGCTGGGAGAGGAACAAGCCGTTATAGAATTGGAGGCAAAGTCTGTCACAACCGTGGAAATCGACTACAACAATAGTTTATAATTTACGAGACGTGTACAATTCTAGAAATAAACTTCTTTGTAGATTTTCGTTTTTCATTTTAGAAAGTACCTACCTATAGTGTCATTTTGGTATCATATTACTTATGCAGCGATGCGAATAATTCTGGAGTCCAAGTGCAAAACGGTATAGGTATATGGACGTACTAAAGTAGAAGTAGGAAAAAAATATAAAATGGTTTATTTACTCAAAAATCTCAAAATATACGTCACAGTATAAAACTACTGAGTGTTTGTCTGTTAATACTTTTGGACCTTTGTCCCTTTGACTTGATTTTACTGATTATAGGAGCAAGGGACAATCAATTTTTATAACTATCACTCCGAAAACTAAAAACACTTCGAATGAGAAAAATAAGAGCAATTTTAAAAACCCATCCTATTATCCCTAAGTTAAAAGTCCTAACAAAAAAAAGTCCATTGAAACTTATCAATACCCACCTAAAGCGTAACAACGTCATGCCGAGCAGTATGTTTAAGATTTAGTCTATGCTTGGACGTCGGCGCCGGCGCATGGTGACGTCATGAGGGCAATGAGAATATTATATCTGTGTGCGTTGGCTGTGTTGATCGTTGGAACTGAAGCTGGTGAGAGAAAAACTAACTTTTAAATAAAAAAAGAATCTTCCAAATCGGTCCAGGCGTCTTTGTGTAATCGGGGAACATACATTAAAAAAAAGATCCCGACTAATTAAAAACTTCCTCCTTTTTTGAAGTCGGTGAAAAACATAAAGAGTCTATGTTGTAGGTATAGATTTTTATAAATTACATAACATTGTTCCCAATAGAAATTGTTTGTAGTATGATATATTTTAAAATTAAAATGGAGGCAAATGTCAACTGTTAATATTATTATAGATAATTTATAAACTGGCCGGTATTTTGGTAAATAAAAATAAATAAAGTGTCACACGATAAATTAAACAAAGGCTTATTTACTTAATAGCTTCCGGTTGAATAGAGTACCTAATATAATTAATGTAAGTAATTATTGTTTTCATTTAAGATTGGGGACATAAACAGTTCATAATTTCTGCTTATCAAAAATGCTCGCCACTATCATTGCACGAGCTAGCGGTTTGATAACTTGAACATGTTTATGCTAAGATTTGCGACAGCTACCCATCATTGTATTAAAATAATCAAATCGATTTATAAGTAGACTTTAAAAGCTACTTTTACACGTCAAATGTGTCTTCTAGCGCTTTCAAAAAACCATCATTGCTGAGAAGGAAGGCTGCAAGAAACTCAGCAGAAATCTTATTTTCTTAGTAAATTGTAGGATAGTTGAATTTTAAAAACCCGAAAGATTTTGGAAGCGATTATATTTAAGTAGGTACAAATTTGAAATTTCTAAAGTACGGTCGCGGAGCACAGCGCAAAAAGGAACGTTGCCCTTTTTCTATTTGTCTCTGTCACACGCGCGTAGTAAAAGTGCCCTTACGCTCGCACAGTAACCTTGATCAAAGTTTTTCGCTGTGCTCCGCGACCGTCCTTTACCAATTATAATAACTAAATTGGATTAAAACATTTGTTTCTGTATTCAGACAAGCCGTGTGCTTCTAGAGTTACAAAACAGTCAGTAATCTGCGTCTGTAATACTACATACTGCGATGAAATCACCAGAGAAGTACCGACACCAGACCAGTACGTCGTTTATACATCATCCGAGGTAAATTGGACTCTATTGCTTTAAATATAAGGTTATGATCGTTATGGAAATGCAGACAATGACATCCGGATTAAATTTCATTTCTATAGGTACCTACCTAAGTTGGTTTGTTTATTTTTTTAGTGTAGGTACCTACTTATTGCATTGCTTGCCTTTGGTTTCTTTGAATATAGGTAAAGGCCCAAGGCCATTATATCGACTAAATCGACATAATAACATAATATTGGCATTATTCAGACATACATATTATCTAGGTATTAAAGGAATCTCACCTGCGAATAAATACAAGTACCATTTTAAGTAGGTACCTACATAAATGAACATGAGTGCTCTAAAATTAGCATGTTACCTACTGTTTGTGTCTGTTCGATATTAAACTTAGGTACTTATTTAATTTTTTTACTTTCAGGCAGGATTACGTTTTCATAAAACTCGGGGTGAAATGAAACTTCACAGCACTGGTAAGTAACCAAAGATCTATATATAAATCACGAATAAGAAGTTGCTACCTACTCTTTAAACAGTTTAACAGTTCTTTTGTCCATTCTTCTGAAATTATGCTTTCCTGATTTCAGATGAATCATGTCCCAGGATCTTGGAACTGAATCTGTCCAAAACTTATCAAACGATTGAAGGATTCGGAGGAGCCGTCACGGATGCCACTGCTATCCATTGGAAAAACCTTACCGATCACCTTCGAGATCATTTCATCAAGTAAGACTGTTTTGCCATGCTAACAAAAAACGCCTTAAGCACGTATGAAACTCATATGTACTTACTGCGTGTCTGCGTTTGCGTTTTGCACGGCAGTGTTACGGTGTTGACTAAGAGAATCCATCTCTTTTATTCTATACTAATTCAAAAGAGACTAGACTAACACTCTATACTGATTATAAAACACATAGAATTGCGTGATATGTTATACTTAGTTTTGCGTTAAAGATAAACGATGTCATAATGTTTAGCTCCCTCTTGTATATGTATTGGCGCAGACTGACCAAAATTCATTTGTTTCATTCGCGTTTTCTATTATCGATAGAAATCTTTCTTGATTTGCAATGGACACCATTAGTAGGTATGTTAAATTCCTAGAACTGATTTAGAATTCTACGCCGCTCGCATCCAACGGATCTGATGTAGTCAGATTACATTTCGAGTCGTCCTAATATGTCCCGGAGGGACACAACATTATCAATCTTTACAATCCTTTATCTGTTCCGCAGCTCTTACTTCAGCGCTAAGGGTATAGAGTACAATATGCTGCGTGTACCCATCGGCGGCTGCGACTTCTCCACTCATGCTTACGCCTACAACGAGTTGCCCTGGAACGATACTGAGCTCACTAACTACACCCTCGCTATTGAAGACATACATTATAAGGTTATTTCAAGCTATATGGCAAAAAAAATGCAATTGGTTTAAAGTATTTTTTTATCTTGTTTATTAGACACTAATCTACTCTGACGTCATCAAGTTAGAACAAAGTAACAAGAAAAAAACTAATATATATAATAATATATGGAGCAGACCGACTCCACTATTTTGATAATTACGAAAGTAACTGTCTATCTGTTGAGAGGAAATATGTTAGATACCTACATATAATTTTGAGTATATATTATATAATATAAATGTACGAAAAAGGTTTCAAATGTACAGAAGCACGATAATTAGAAGGAAGTAGGTACTCATTCTACGTAGACAAAGTCAGGGGTAGAACCAATAAAATAAATGGTTAATTCTCTTCCGTGTTCATATTTATCAACTACTTAAGTAAGTACATGTCTATTGTTTTCTATTGCCTTAGGTACCACATGTAGGATCAATATGCTGATAGGAATAGGGCCTAACAAGTCAATACCATTTAATATATTCTAAAGTGTAAGATGACTTGCATTCAGATCCCGATGATGAAGCGTATCATGAACGCTTCCACCAGCCCCGTGCACGTGATCGCCACCACCTGGTCGCCCCCAGCATGGATGAAGACTAATGAGAAAATGGTCGGCTTCAGTCGCCTCAAGCCAGAATTTTACCAGACATATGCTGATTATCATGCTAAGTAATTAAGAAATCGATCGATTGAAGAAGTCTCCATGTTTTTGACATTAGCCCAGTGATACTTGGTCACTAGAAGTTTTACATTCAACGAAACTGTTTTACACAACGGTTATACTTGTACTAGTATGTGATATCAATTTCTTAATGAATTAGTGTTGTAGGTAAATCTCTTGGAATTATTAATATATATTTTTTTTATTATTAACAATCCGTATGTTTTGCTACTACATGTATTAAATAATTAGAGTAAAAAAGTAATCCACTCGCAGTCTTCTTAGCAACAAGCTTCGTCAAAATGAATTTCTGTAACTTATTACATATTATTATGTCCAAATATCTTTACGCCTAATTACAGGTTCGTGCAGAAATACGCCGATAATGACATTCCTATTTGGGGTATCACCACTACAAATGAACCTCAAGATGGTACATTACCTGTGACGAAGTTTCAGACTTTGGGATGGACAGCTAAAGCTATGGTATCCTTTAGTACCTAACCTTAAACCTAAACTACTAAATTAACCTCCTGACATGTTAAAAATAATGTTCACTTTATTCAATGTGCCGAGCGTTTTAATTAGGGGTTTGCAGTTTAGTGATGATAAGCCCTTATTTGTGTTTTATTTTATTTATACTATCCCTGACATGTTTTACATGCAATTAGAAGGGCTTTAATGATAAAAATTAAACTTTCAGATACGTAAAGGAAATGATTTTTCGATTTTCAATCATAACAAAAGAACAATAGATAATGATTGATGACTGTATTGCTCTAAACAATCTTGCAGGGTAAATGGATTTCAGAAAACTTGGGACCAACTTTTCGCGACTCACCGGATTTGGAGAATGTAAAAATAATAGCTGTAGACGATCTCAGATACACCTTGCCGTATTTCTTCAACGAGGTATTCATATATTTATAAATTTTAATTATAATGATATTTGTACCAAGACAAGTGTAAAAATAATCGAGACCCCAATACTTGAACCCACACCTATGCCTCTACGCGCGGCACGGTGCTATATTCCAGTTACATTATGGGTGTACAGTTGGAGTAGGTAGACGAAGTTTGTTCCCGCTTATATTGTCTTAGTACTTTCTTTGTGTACGTGCAAAATACGAAGTAGTCTTTATCTAGTATGATACTTAAAAAAAGTATCTCGAGCTTACATTCAAAGAAACTTCTAGAAAAAAATTGCATTTCATATCATGATTTATTGATGATGACTTCTGCCTTTTTGGAATTGATAATCGAAGCTTCATCCCTACTGTAGGCTTTGTGGTCGTTGGTATTTTATTTTAAATAAAACGCCTACATTAATTTGTGGACTGTATATTGATTAAATTGGTTTAAATGCGGATGAGTTGCCTCATCACATAATTATGGGTTGGAACAGACAGACTGTTTCCTGCTATATTTTTGTATGTATTGTACACCTACCTGTAGGTGTGGTTTTGAAGTAATCTTGTAAATTTACCAGATGATAGCAGAACATCCCAAAGCGCTGCAGTACATAGACGGAGTCGGTGTACATTTTTACGCAGACAAGATAATTCCACCAGAGTTTCTGGAGGTAGTCACCAGATTACACCCGGAGAAGTTCGTCATCAACACGGAAGCTTGTGAAGGTGGGCACATAATTATCCATGATAATTAAGGAAAGCCTGTATGTGGACATTTCTGAAATGAATAAGTATTTGAATTGAAAAACGACAGAACTAACGTAGGTACCTAATGTTAAAAGTTTCGAAGATTTGGTGTTTTGGGCAAGATATCAAAGGTTCGTAGGTTTTAATTTTGTCTATTTCATACAAGAATATTATTATAATTACACAGCTATTCTCTTTTTACCCTTAATTAATTATCCATAGTAATCCTAATTACGTCGGATGTAACTTTTCCGTAACAACTAAGTACAGTACATTTGATTGACTTTTTATTTCTTTACAGGTTCGATGCCGTGGCAGACTGAGAAAGTTTCTCTAGGTTCATGGACCAGGGCAAGGCACTACATCTCCGATATTATTACTGTAAGTTCTAAAACATTGTCATCATTATCATTAAATTATTTGGGATTATGTCTCTCTAAATGAGGTCGTTAAATAAGGTACTTAATTAATTAAATATCTACTCATTTTATGCATTGCATATTTCGCGATCTTAATTTAGGAATTAATTCGTCCCGTACCAAAGCAATATTACTCAGATTCTGCTGTTTGTCCGTCCGCCCATTAGTCATTAGGGTGTATCTCATGAACTGTAATAGTTAGCTAGTTGAAAATTTCACATATGATATAAGTATTTCTGTTGCCGCTATAACAACAAATAATAAAGTTCAGAACAAAATGAATATTTAAGGGGGTTCTCATACAACAGTATTAATTATATAATGTTACGGAACCCTTAGCGAGCAAATCCCACCCACACTTGGCTGTTTTTTTTCCCCAGGACCTCAACTACAATTTAGTGGGTTGGCTAGATTGGAACTTGTGTTTGGATAAGCAAGGAGGTCCGAATTGGGTTGAAAACTTCGTGGACTCTCCCATCATTGTTTATCCAGAGGTTGACGAGTTTATTAAGCAACCCATGTTCTACGCAATGGGACATTTTTCTAAATGGATACCACGAGGATCGAGAAGAATCAAAGTGAAGGAAAGAAAAGGATTCTTCGCTAAATCTGTTAAACATGTTGCGTTTTCGACACCGCAGAACACTACTGTAATGGTTGTGTATAACGAGTAAGTATTTAAATGAGTTGCAAATATGATATAAAAGTCGAGACGAGATACCCGTTACCTATTATAATATAAGTAAGTAAGTAAGTACCTGAGTAATTTCTACAAACTATAGGTAGGTATATCTATAGCAATTCTGTATGTTTTTCATTTATTTAAAAGTATTATATTATTTCTTAGTGTGTTAACAAAACAATTTAGATGGCATTTCATTTTGCACAAGTTCTCAATACCATCCTTATTAATTAATGTTAATATTAACAATACTCTTTCACGCTTTTGCGATGTGAAACAAAATAAATGTATAATATGTAGTTTTCTACATAATGAACTTTAATAACACTTTACAATAATACATATAGATCTGAATAACATATTATACCTACTAATATTATAAATGCGAAAGTAACTCTGTCTGTCTGTCTGTCTCTCTGTTACGCTTTCACGCTATAACTACTGGACCGATTTAAATGAAATTTGGTACAGAGAAAGTCTGGAGCTTGAGATTGGACATAGGCTACTTTTTAACCGACTGCAAAAAAAGGAGAAGTACCACGCGGACGAAGCCGCGGGCAGAAGCTAGTAGGCTATAATGATTAAATATGGCGATAAATGTTAAGCATTAGAAAAAATACGCCGTTTGTGAGCCATTCTGGCGTGCACTCCAAAAACATCATCAAAAATTAAGCTACTTGTATATTTTGGACTAAGTATGCGCAGACGAGTCGCGACCGGGAAGTAAAAATAATTAATGAAGGCATATTTTTTTTAATTCAATGTACTAATATTATTTCCAGTGGCGCAGCGACCACAGTCAACATAAAATTAAGAGACCACACGACCTCTTTGGATTTGGATGCTCATTCCATCAGCACCATAGAGTTTGGAGTAGTGTAATATTATAATAATGATAATTATATAAAAACAATAAATTTAATTGTTATAACTACTTAATTTATTGTTTTAATAATTTCTGTTCCCTACGCAGTTATTACACATTGGAATGAAACAACTATTAACGGATTTGACTATTTTTTTATATTATTTTATTTGATTTGCTGACGTTACGGAATCTTTACATTTTCCATAATCGTAGCACGACTGAGCTGACAATAGTCTAACGCTAATTATTGATTCTTGATTTATTCAGCAGTATCAGCAGTATTTTAGCTTCGAACTCATTATAATCACATTATTATCTTTATTAGCATATCTTTAAATATATTTATTGCTGACGACATTAGCCATGAAAAAATTAATTGCCACGACATGTTATAAATTGCATAAACATACGAGTTTCAGTCCACTACTTCGTCTACGTAGAATTAGTAAGTAGGTAGTCATTTTAGTTGAATTTGTGGAATAATCCATGAAATTAAACTATTATTTGAGTTAATTTTGATACCTAATTATAATAATTTCTGATGCCTTGGCGGTTATTATACATTGGAATGAAACAGCTTTAAACGGAACTAGAATATTTTACTTTATTGGCTGATGTTTCGGAGCCTTTACAGTTTCAGTACGACTGAGCTGACAATAGTCTTATGGTTGTCAGCTCAGTCGTGCTACGATTATGGAATCTCCGAAACGCCAGCCAATAAAGTAAAATCCGTTTAAAACTGTTTCATTCCAATAGATACTTATATATTTAGACTAGCTGTGCACGCGACTTCGTCCCCGTGAAATAGTAATTCTTCATAAGGCTTCATATTTTCCCCGTTTTTTACACATTTTCCACTGTTTCTGCGCTCCTATTGGTCGCAGCGTGATGTTATATAGCCTATGTCCTTTCTCAGGCTCCAGACTTTCTTTGTACCAAATTTCATTTAAATCGGTTCAGTAGTTCTAGCGTGAAAGCGTAACAGACAGATAGACAGACAGACAGACAGAGTTACTTTCGCATTTATAATATTAGTATGGATAAGTACGGATATTAGAATTATGACAATTTAGTTGTGTCATCAATTAACAAATGGCACGTGCATGATTTTGAATACACTCGAGTGCATACGTGACTAATCAATTACATTACGTTTTTAAATGTAGGGCAGTAGGTTTTGTTATTAGGAAATTGGGGAATTTACTGTATTTATAACCTTATTTGCAATAGTTTTTACGTTTTAAAGCAACACTGTAGTTTATAAATAGACTAGTGACCCGCGTCGGATTCACGTGAGTTCCCTTTTATATAGTTAAAATTCATTACCTATTATTTGAAACTTTGTCGTATAATATATATTATTGCTTTAACGAAAATAGTAGGTAGGTACCTAATAAAAGAAGGGAAGCAGGCTTCATAGTTTAGCCAAAAAAATAGATCTACTAAGCCAAAAAATTGCTGATAATTTGTGATGGTTTTGCGATGGTGATCTTAGACAGGTGCCAATCTATACTATCTATACTATAATATATTATTATTTTATTTTAATATTATAAAGAGGAAAGATTTGTATTTTTGTATGTTTGTTATGAATAGGCTCCGAAACTACTGGACCGATTCCAAAAATTCTTTCACCTTTGGAAAGCTACATTATCCCCGAGTAACATAGGCTATATAATATCACGCTAGGTCTTATAGTTGCGGAGCAGTAACCGAAAATGTTTCAAAAACGGGGGAAAAGTATCGTTTCTGAGGCCTTAAAAAAATCTTAAGTCCCCCCGTGCGAAGCCGGGACGGGCCGCTAGTCGATAATAAAGAACGAAACTAAAATTGAGTAGAAGTGACGTAACGACAAGTCACGTGCACAATTCGTTACGTTCATTAGCTATTACCGATTGGCATTTGTCTAGGAGGGTTGGTTAAGGTTGCTCGATCGATTTGTTAAATAAAACACAGAAATGTCAGAATTCTTTCATATTTTGCAACTGTCCGTTGTCTGGTCAAGACATGGATGTGAAATGGTTTTTTATAAAGGCCTAGACATAGGTTTTTTATTTTCATATTTTTATCAACACTATGTTTGGCAACTTAACACCTGCCGTCACTATCTGTTTTGTTACTTAACTTCGTTATTACCTAGGGCATGCACGTATATAAGACCTAATTGTAGGTCGATGATACCTATATAGTTACTATGAATATCGTGTTAAGGTCAACGCTGAGTGTCGTATGTGTTTGGTTTATCTGGATTAATGTGATCGTTAATGCAGGTAAGATTTATTTGTTTACTTATAAACTAAGCACTTAGTCTTAAAGACTAAATTAACAATGCAGGTTCTAAACTATGAGAGTTAGCACCTTGTTTTGATTTTGCTCAGGAATTTTATAAGGTAGGGAAGCATCAAGGAAGCATTTTTGGAAATTGTGAATATTCGTAAATCCTAAGTACTTACGCAATATAAAATTTATCGTGCGTTTTGATACTAATTAAGTACCTAGTTAGTTAACATTAAACGTGTAGGTACAGACCTAAGTATAAATATGTACTATCAACTGTGCTGGCGATGTTACACCTTTAAGGCAATAATCGCTTGAACGACCCTGGTACCTGGCGGCTGTGTGTGAAGCAACAAGTGCAAGCAATTTTTTTCTAAAATGGCATACCCCGAAAGCATGCGATAGTACATAGGTATCTACTATTTATTTCAAATATTTAATGCAATGACCTTCTCCCCGGGCCCTAGGGTAGCAGTAGATATTTTTTTAAACATATTGCTTTTGATGTTTTGATCAAATGACTATGTTTTGAATTTGACTGTGTGACTAAAAAGCTATGGATCCGATCTTGGCGTCCCGGCAAGTGATTTGAGTATAGAGGTATAACCAGTTTTTCTGTAGTCAAAATATAAAAAAAATCAATTAGGTACCTACCTATCAAAAAAGGTCTCACGGAATTACTACAACTATAGAGTAGGTAACCTATTTTTGTATTTCTTTTAGATAACCAATGCGCGAAGCGTGAAATTCCCGGCGAGTCAGTAGTGTGTGTTTGTAATGAGACCTACTGCGATGATATTGTGAAAGAATGGGCAATGATTGGCTGTTACGTTGCATATACCTCTTCTAAGGTAAGTTGATATTAAGTAGATGTTATAACTAACGTGACCATTTATTTTTTGAATCAAAACGGGACATTGGACAATTAATAGGTAGGTAGTAAAAATACGAGGTGTACCTAAATGTGAAAGAGGGGGTGAAAAACCAAATGTCTACAAATATACCCGAGTGAGGTATCAAATGAAAGAGGATTACTTACGAATGAATTATATTGAATGTAGCTGATATTTATTTGCGCACGGTTTTTGAACACCGTTTTCAAAAACTGCGTAAAGTTGTTCTATTTTCGGAAAACGGGATAATTTTGCGTCCCTGGCATTATTCCTGGGACACCAGGACGCGCAATGTCGAAACGAGACTGTCCCGTTCAAAACGGGACGTATGGTCACGTTAGTTATAACCTAAATGAAAGAAATTTAAGGACAAATGTACATATCGAAGAGTCCTTAGGTTGCGACAATGATTGGGTTATATTTTTTCATTACACGTGTATACTATAAAAGATCGGTTCGTGACAATTTCAGAGGGATTAATGCTCGCGGTCATCGACACCGATAAAATGATGATCGAGGAGTCTTTATTATCTCTAACTTCACACCGTTGCTAACGTCATTTCGAACCTAGTGTTACCAACATAGTGATACCACAATAGCGCCCTCTCTCCGAACTTGTCCAAGTAACAACTGCCATACAACAAACTGATAACTGCCACCTAACTTCGTTCCGTTATTACTAATCAACAGATCGATAACCGTTATTTAAAAGTTTATTGACAACAGTCATTGAAGTAGTCTTCGTAAACAACTTGTGCAATTGATGCGACAAATAGATACCTAAGCTATTAGATAATTTCCAGGTAAAAAATGAAAATGTAAATGTTTCTTTGAGCGCATGATATAGGTGCCTAAGTAGGCACTCGGTACTTTTGACGCCAATGCAATGCACGCCCCTGCTTCTAAATTGCATGTGTTTAATTTTTCAGGATGGTGCCCGTTTCGATAAATATAGTGGAAAGTTTAATAAACGTAGCAAAGGTAAGGTTTTATTATTCAATATTCATACATATTTTATTATCTATGCATAGCAGTATATTAATATATACTACGTATTCTTCGAGACGGACATAATATATTGTATGTCCAGCTTAAGAAGAAGAATACGATTTATTGTTTAAACATAGTGAGTGTATAAAGTAAGGTTGAGTCCTACTTATGTACTATTAGCATAGGCATAATCATACCTGTGTCAGGAGGGCTTGCTTATCCAGATATATATAAATACTTAGGTTCGTGCGTGTGTGCGCGTGTGTTGAGTGAGTGTGTGAGTGAGTGTGTGAGTGTGTGTGTGTGTGTGTGTGTGTGTGTGTGTGTGTGTGTGTGTGTGTGTGTGTGTGTGTGTGTGTGTGTGTGTGTGTGTGTATGTGTGTGTATATGTGTGTGTGTGTGTGTGTGTGTGTGTGTGTGTGTGTGTGTGTGTGTGTGTGTGTGTGCATCTCCATCTCCATGAGCCTGCCGCGTTCGTTTACAAATGCAATAATTGATCGTTGATATTGATCGTTGTTTACAGATAAATATGATTTATCAGTGGAGCTGTTCCCGGAGGAGTGTTGTCAAACCATCGAAGGCTTTGGAGGGTCTGTGACCGACGCCGCTGGGTACAACTGGGTCACTTTACCCAAGAAATTGAAAGCTTATCTTATTGAGTAAGTATTAACAAGCTTCTACCCGCGACTCCGATCTATCGACTCCGTAAAATTGGTATGGCCGATGCAGCGGTAGTTCCCTGCTCATAAAAGTCCTTGTATGACAGTGAACAGAAAGATGGTCGATTTTGTAAAACCTTCCCTACTTCTGCGACACTAAAGTGAGCACAAGATGGCGCTGACTTTTAATTTACAAAATGGCGCCTGCCGCTACAAGCATTAAACTATTATCATATTTATCTATAAAACTACAATGTCTACTTACATAATGCATTCTTATAACTTAAACTATGTACCTATAACATGTCATTGTAATAACTACTTCTTATTACCAATAAATTATTATTATTATTATAATATGTTCTGATTACCAGAATATAATACCGAATAATTTACGGTGTTCTGCGAAAACTGAGTGATCTTTTACCTCGTCGTTACATAAATATCATCTTAATATTTTGTCTCAGCTGCCTACATATAATTGAGAATTATTCCAGGTCATACTTCGGCTGTAAAGGCTTAGAGTATAACATGATTCGAGTCCCTATAGGTGGCTCTGATTTCTCCACACGCGGCTACGCCTATAACGAGTCCCCTATAGACGATTTCAAGTTATGCAACTACTCTCTATCTGCTGAGGATTTCATGTACAAGGTATAAGAATAATGTTAAAAGTGTAACAAATGTTCATAAACGACGCCATGTTGTGACGTCACACCACTATAAGCAGTTGGTGTTAGTATTGCTACTGTCTTTTGTTTTAATAAGATTGATTAAAATGACAGATGACACTCATACCTACCATGTAACTTTATAAATCTATGCTTGGTAATGGCAGTGTGACGTCACATGAACACTAGATGTAAATAAAATGATAAAATTTGATATGCAATCAAAACGAAACAATTAAATCTATAATTGAATATTTGCGTTTCAGCTGCCATTTATAAAATCAGCAATGAAAGTGGCGACATCTCCCATACATGTTATAGGGTCGGTGTGGTGTCCCGCTCCGTGGATGAAGACCAATGGCAACCTTTTAGGCAAAGGGTTCCTTAGATCGGACTGCTATCAAACTTATGCTGACTATCATTACAAGTGAGCTATTCCATCACACATCCCATACTCCGACACACAGGCAACTGCCGTGCGGCATGCGGTCTCACCCACACCTCGTAAACTCGATAGTGTTGCAGTGGCCCCGCCAGCGGGGTCAAAGACAGACCTTTTGTCCCCCTGCAACATAATCGTGTTAACACACCCGACGGTCCGAGACGAGGTGTGATTCCCACTTTTGGGTCGGTCAGGGCAAATTATAGGTTCTAAATCTTATCATCTGAAGGCTCGCCTACTGTTCGGTTTTGCAGAAAAGATCTACCAGCCAACTACACTTTAGCATTCAATTCAATTCATGTAAAAGTCAGTATACAATTAATTTACGCGAGTTGAATCTGATATGTAGTCTTTTAATCCTAAATTCTTTTGTTATATATATTTATTTAATTTTAATTATCAGGTTTATTGAGCTGTATGATGAAGAAGGTGTGCCTGTTTGGGGAATAACGACTACCAACGAGCCAATTTCTGGTTTTCTAACGAAGGGCGTTATCAACTGTTTGGGATGGGTTCCTGGGGAACTTGTGAGTTGGAATTTTCTTTTCTATACTTTATACTTTATTATTAATTAATAATTAATAATATAATATTATAAAGAGGAAAGATTTGTATTTTTGTATTTTTGTATGTTTGTAATGAATAGGCTCCGAAACTACTGGACCGATTTCAAAAATTCTTTCACCTTTGGAAAGCTACATTATCCCCGAGTAACATAGGCTATATAATATCACGCTAGGTCTTATAGTTGCGGAGCAGTAACCGCAAATGTTTCAAAAACGGGGGAAAAGTATCGTTTCTGAGGCCTTCCGTGGCGTGCGCTGAGCATATAGTTAAAGTTATACAAAAATGCTTTATGGGTGAATTGTTCATCTTAACATTATCTTTAAAAAAGTCCGCGAGAGCATATGTCTATCTTTTATAGTTTACCCATAACAATCGTAAAACTATGAAAAAAATCTTAAGTCCCCCCGTGCGAAGCCGGGACGGGCCGCTAGTAATGAATAAATTAGTCTGTCGATTATCGTATTTTGTTACCGGTAAAAGTTATGCGGGAGATCTATGCCGAACATCGATACGAAAACAGTATATGAAATAAACAAACTTATGAGCAAAAGATGGCCGGACGGGTCGGAATTAAAATGTATCGTTGGCATAGTCATGCAGAAAAGAAAATAGAGCCTGTATTTAGTATCATTTTCATTTATATTATACCTAATCGGCATTGATAATTATAAACTTTAAATACCTATTATAAATAAAACAAGGTATTTTTTTGTCGTACAGGGTAAATTTATCGCTAAATACCTTGGACCAACCATAAAGAAGTCCAAGTATAACAGTGTTAAAATCATGACGGGAGACGATCAGAGATTCCTTCTGCCGCTCTGGTTCAATCAGGTATGTGTCATTAAATGAAATTATATAATTTTATATATAACTAGCGGTCCCGGTAGAAATCATCCTTTCGCCCGTATCTAATCGCCCGTTCGATAAATTCACTCTACATTTTAGTTAAAAAAAAAGAAAAGGGCTGTTTTTATGATTTTCCCTGCAATTATTAAAATTATTTTCGCCGTAAAAACCATCCTTGGATTTCAAAGAACATTTAAAAAAAGAATTGGCCACATTGGTCTAGGCGGTTTATTTTAATACATAGAGTGTTTCAAGAGGAAGGTTTATGGCACTCGTGTGAAGCCGTCGCTAATAATAAATATTGTTTATATTTTAAATCATATTTAACAATATTTTTATAGTTAATAGAAGATGAACCAAAAGCCTTGAGCTATGTGGATGGCATCGCTACTCACTGGTATGGGAATTCTCTCACCCCCCCTTCTCAGTACAAATATGTTCAAAGGAAACACAAGGATAAGTTCATAATCTCCACGGAAGCTTGCGAAGGTAAATATATTTTTCTGTCCTCCGGCTGGAAAGCGCAAACTTTCTGGCCGCTGCGTTAAATGAAATTGCCGCTTTCTGGCTTCGTCGAACAGAAAAATAGTATACTGACTTCGGCCAGTAAAATAAAAAAGCCTCAGATCACATTTTTGTCAACCTCGGCTTCGCCTCGGATGACAATTACATGTGATCTGAGACATTTTTCATTTTGGTGCGTAATGTACTATTTTTCTATTTAATTAATAATTACCTTTATCTTAAGGCCCCCTGACATGTGCCAATCGATAATAGTGGTTGAACGAAATTATGCTAAAGAAGGATGATGACTGAAGAAAACGTTATTCCATTTTGTTCGTTAGTTAGATTATTAAAAAAAATGGTACCAACGCGTTTTTTTTTTCTCAAACAAAAAAAAATGTCACACAGATAAGCGTTTCTAAAGTTTGGGGGTCGTGACGTCACGTTTTATTACTATTTATACCGTAATGTGACATCACTAGCCCCCGCCACCGAATTGATGCGTACCTTGATCATTTATTGTTCGATTGAGAATGAAAAAATGAAAAAAAAACTAAAAAAGAGAACAAAATCTGTCGTCATGCCAATTGTACGGAATACTTTGAATGAAAACTGACGTGACGTTTTGTCTTGTATTTCAGGATTCAAGACAAATGACGTCATACTCGGATCATGGGAACGGGCTGCCAATTACATCAGCGATATTATAACTGTAAGTTATTCATCCAATGCATCTTAAAATAATTTTAATAGAGTTTTGATTTAAAGCCATAAACCGCATAAATAAAATAAAAGTAGTCTTAAGATAGCTATAGGTGGTATGTCTAAATCCTTTTCACGTTTTTAGGTCCTAAATAATAACGTGGTTGGCTGGATAGACTGGAATCTGTGCCTCGATCCTTGTGGCGGTCCGAATTGGGTAAAAAACTACGTAGACTCACCAATTATAGTTTTCAAAGACAAAAATGAGTTCGTAAAACAGCCAATGTTCTACGCTATGGGTCATTTCTCTAAGTTCATCCCGCGTGGTTCGAAGAGAATCGAAATTGATAGAACGAAAGACGAGGATGTTCAAGTGCTCGCTGTCAGAACACCTGATGAGACTATTGTTGTTGTTGTACATAATAAGTAAGTACCTATACTATTTTTCTTATGTAACAAAAAAAATGTCACAGGGAGACAGTTGGCATTTTATATTAAAAGCTTTTATTTAACCTGTAATGTAAGAATATAAAAATATGTGGCTATGTAAGTATGTATCTATGGGTGAAATATTGCAACTCAATTTTTAAACAGATGACTTTAAATAGCCGTTTGAGTTGAAATTTTGTACTTACACACGTTCAGTTTGAATGACAATGCATGGTGACGTCATTAAAACCAAATTAAGGGGGGTACAAGTGAGGTGGGTAACTAAATGCTTACAAAATATACCCGAGTGATGTATCAAATAAAAGAGGGTCATAATAATTTTATTATGTACATTGTAAAATTATAAAATCAGTTAAATCCGTTATAAAATTGATTTATTATAATAGTAATGTACCTACCTACTTTCTAAATTCGAATCTAGATCATTACAAAACTTAGCCAAGTAGGTATGTAATTCAACAATTAATAAAACAAATAAATATCTTTAGATAATTCACACCAATTGATCTAGTCCCAAATTAAGTAAAGCTTGTACTATGGGTACTAGACAAAGGATAAACATACATATAAGACATCCAAGACTCGGGTACAGATGCCAGTGCTCATCACATTGACATCTGCCCCTAGCAGGATTCGAACCCGCAACCTCCGGTTTCGTAGTCAGAGCCTCTAACCATTAGACCAATAGGCCGTCTAACTAACTACTTATTATAATCTTGTTATAAATTATTTCAGATGTGACGAGAAAAGAACTATCACTATAAAGATTGGAAGAAAAGAAATTAACGGGTGCATAGAGGGCAATGCAGTTACTACTATAGAATTTCCCTTTACTTACCCTTGTTTCGGGATAAGAAAGGGTTGCGTCAGACCAAAGAAACAACCTTGTGCCCCTGACTGTAGCTGCTACCAGTGCAGTTGCTAAAACCACTCTTATGTTTACCTACCTACAGACTATTTCACATTGCTGGAGTAAGCTACATGCCAGTTACTTAGCAGATACAACATAGATTTACCTCCAAATGGTTAAAGTAGATTACACACCAAATAAGTAATATACCTACTTACTAATGATATTTGTAAAAAGACAAGAGTAGAAAAATATATGTATGACTTTAGTGTTAGACTATTGTCAGCTCAGTCGTGCTACGATTATGGACACTACAGTGTAGTGAAGAATCCGAAAAAAATACGCGAGTTAAATCCGTTAATAGTTGTTTAATTCCAAAATATATGTATACCTTAACGCGAGGTATTGTGTATCCAATTACACTATGGGCGTCACTATTTGAGGCCTCATGGCCCATAGTGTAATTGGAAACACAACACATTGCGTTAAGGTATAGGTGTGGATTTCAGTCCCATTAGGGTCCCAAATTTTTCATGTCGCGTGGTACCGTGCTTCCAATGAGGGCTACCGCGTGTCAGAAATCCGCTAGATGCGCTAGTGTATAATAAGGTCTAGCTGTCATGTTCCACCAATCACAGGCCAGTAGCTTGCCTCTCATTGGTGGTACATGACAGCTAGACCTCATTCTACACTAGCGCATCTAGCGGATTTCTGACATACCGCGTGTCAGTACACTATGCTGCCGTCCACTTACTAAAGAGCCGTTAACCCTCAAAACGTCAATTTTGACTTTTTGATGGTACGTTATATAGTTTTCAATTCTCTATCTTTTGGTTTAAGAATCGTATTCCTACGGCAAATAGTTTTAAAGATAATGAACAGTACTGTGGCCGTTAAGTGGCAGATTTTCTGGTGGTTCCTACACTAAAGAGCGTCAAACCCACATTGCTTAGCTTAAATGTACGTTAAACCACCATAACTGCTAAAATTTAAGGAATTAATTATTTTTTTTGTGATCTTGTGCTTACCTAAAAAGTCGTTATCCCATTATCCTTAGCTAGAAAGACGCAAAACTCCTTTAACTTCGTTATAGCTAAGCAAGCCACTACGGTTATTATTAAGATTGCTATACTAAAAAGCGGTCTTATAGAAAAACTCCGCTAAAGAGCAGTTATAGTCCTTTAACGCTATTTTAGTTAAGTATAGATGAAATTATTTTGTATATTATACAGAGCTAAAGAGCAGTAAAGCCTCATTCCTTAACTAAACGGCAGTTTTTCGACGCTCGCACCGCGTACATTTTGAGGGAGGGGATAGATCGGGAGAGCACCCACCACCAATTATTATAGTTTATTTAGTCCTCCGGTAGAGCTTGTTGACGGCGGACGCGTACATTTTGATTATTGCTTAATTATTAGATGTAAAAGAAGCTTCAATTTAGGTTTAATAACTGAAATATAACTGCCCCGACTGGAATTGCAGCATTTAACGTAAACGGATAAACTATTCACAGATTATTACAACTGCCCGTAGAATATTAACAAACTTCTAAATCCTTCTAAACCCGCTTTCAGACGAACTACTTCAAATTTTAAGGACAGACTTAAAAACTGTCGAATTATTTATTACTAGCGGCCCGCCCCGGCGTCGCCCGGATCCCTTTTTTTTATAGCCTATTATTTTTCTACACCTTCGGTTACATAGTTCAAATTTTACCAAGGATCCCTAATTTTTTTCAAAATGAAATGTAGCCTATGTCAAATTGGAAGAATGTAGCATTCAATCGGTGAAAGATTTTTTAAATCGGCCCAGCACTTTTTAAGCCTATTCATTACAAACATACAAAATAGGTACAAATCTTTCCTCTTTATAATATTATTAGTGTAGATAGATGAAGAGTCTATATCTAATGTAACTCTAGCTTACATAAATCTTCGTTTGTGCGAAGTGTATGATACTTCTGATGTAGAAGATTGGTTGAAAGTTGAAGGTTGGTTTGGGAAAAGAAATAAGTATTTTAGTGTTTGGGGATCTTTTGCAACTTCCACCCGTTAGAGAAAAGTCGCCATTTGAAAAACCAACCCCTTCAGAAATTAATAAACATATAGGCACCTTAAGTATTCCAAACTTATAGACTAAACTTTATAGTTACAACGAACTCACGTTGAATATGAGACAGCTGGATGATTCTACGTTTGTAAAAATGTTAAAAAGAATCGGAGTAGGAGTGACAACTCAATCAGACAAAGATATACTGTCTAACCGATTGATACCTCTGCTTTCGCATTGCAATGAAGGAAGGTTAATGGAAATAGCACAATGTTTGAGGGACTCGCCAAAACATGCTGTTTGCTTACTACCGACTAGAAATAATTATGTAGGTAGGTATATGCAGTTAAATAATGCTATGTTAAAAGCGATTCCGAACCCCGAGATAAAGTTAGTTGCTAAAGATTCCTTGGATTGTTTAAAATGTATGAAATTGAAAGCCCCGGTGTGCTTACAAAAATATAAAGATGACGCGTCGATGACTGCTGGACTGGAAGAAACAATAATCTTTAAAAAGGGAGTTAAAGTAATGCTTAGCAGAAACATTGATGTTATTTTAGGTTTAGTGGGTCGATAGGCGTTGTACAAAAAGTGACGTGGGACCCAAACAAAGCCTAAACAATTCATGGGAAAATTCGCTAATAATTGTATTCACGAATTATAGCCTATTGAGTCAAAATTTGAGATCATACCCCTGCAATACGTGTACATAGAACAATTCCCAATCTGTGTGGCGTATGCCCTAACAATTACAAGAGCCAAGGGCTTAAATATGGCATATGTGCACCACCATATTCTCTTGTGGCCAAGCCTACGTGGCGCTTTCACGAGTAACCGATCTTCATGCGGTGCACCTCATAAATGTTCACTTCAAGAGTATAAAAGCTCTAGCTTCAGTGATCACCGAATACTTACAACCGGCCTAAGCGTAAATACCGCGCTTATATTTCAGAAATGATCTATCGGAATTATATATTATAAATCGTCTATTTAAATAAATAATGAACGCGAATGGGCAATAAGAAAAATTGTTGCTGAACAAGAATCAGAACCAAAAAACAAGAAAAAAAAGATTTGTAATAATAATAAAACTACTCCTAAAAAGAAAAAACTTTGTCGAATAAGAAAATCTAATAAAATAAATAAATCAATATTCCCACGTTTCTACAAAAAGAAGTGAAATCCCACCAAAAATATTGTGTAAAAAACTAGCCAAGTCTCGAAGAAGAACATTCTTTATACGTTAGTGGGTACAAGTCAATTTTGTTTACACGTAATTGTTGTTGCAACTACCTACGTTTGTTAAGCGATAAAAGCCCATATTGGTATTGGTAATTGGACGCTAGTGTCTCGTTTTCGATCAACGGCCAAGTCATACAACATTAACTATGATAATAAACAAATCGCAGTAAGGAACCTTAGAATTTGCCCGAATTTGTCTAGATTTCTTTACTTTTTAGAAATAAACAAGCAGCTTCTTCGAGATTTAGCTAGTTTTTTACAGAATGTTTTGGTGGAATAAAGTTTATTAGCTCAGTTAACAGGCAAGTTGACCTAATTTTTTTTATTTCTTTATTTTTTATTTGGATTTTGAATAAAATGATTTTGTTACTACGAATTTCGACTTTAATATATCACATTTGATCTTATGATTGCTTTACTAAAAAGAAGTTATCCCCGAGCGACGTATGTTTAACTGCCCTTTAGTTAAGTATCACACTATAATCTGTTAGGAATAATTCAATTTTGTTGACACTTCCTTCACTTAATAGACGTTAAGGTACCTTAGCCGCTCCTTGAACTGTATCAGTAAGTGAAATTTGTTTCTGTTACTTGACTATACAGCAGTTAAGTCACCTAGCCGCCGTATAGCTAAGCATTTCTGAATAACTGCCACATACATTTACTACATTCAACATTTAAAAGAAATTACATCACTAAAGGGCCGCTAAGCCTCGCTAAGGTATGGTTAACTGCCGTTTAGTGCTGTAACTGAAGACAAAAGCCAGTCCATGTCCTTGGCTAAAAAGAAAAAATGATAAAAAAAAAATGAAATAATGCACTTTTAGTATCGCGTACCACTTTAAATAGTTCTCGGAATTAAATGAAAATTTTGTAGACAAAAATCGTTTTTCTATGTGTAATAGTTTTGTAGAGACAACGAATTCCACGTTTTTTGGCTTTTTCTCGAAATTTACATTTTGGGCTTAACGGCTCTTTAGTAAGTGGACGGCAGTATGGGTGTCACTGATTAAATCCCCATGGCCCACAGTGTAATTGGAAGCACGGTACCTCGTATGCCATTGGTGTGGGTTCAAGTCCTACTGAGGTCTAGATTGTTTTTACTCTTGTCTTGCTATAAATATTATGATCATTAAAATTAATGGTATTAAACCATATCGATCGATAAGCCATATACGATCGACTTTCAACTATGGTAAGTTGTGTACTGCTAATATTAACCTATTTGGAGCTTAAACCATTATCTGCCAATTAATGGTACTTATTATATGTCGTAGGTACTGTAGGGTTCGTGGTCGCTGGTTTTAAATTAAACACCTACATTAATTTGTGGACTGTATAATATTAATTTTAAATAGGATTGCGGATGAGTCGCCTCATCGCATCCTTGGTGGAACAAGACTGCTTTAGTGTTGCCACTTTATGTATGTATCGTACAGGTACATGTTAAAAACTGTTATATGTTTAAAAATGAATAAAATAGTTGTGCCATATCTGAATTGTTTTATTCATTAGTCAACACGCTGAATTACGACTAGTTAATGACTAATTGAATCAGAACCAATTTAATTTAATTAGTCACGTTATTGTTCGAAAAATTATTAAGGTGTACTTACAGTTAAATTAGTTGATGGTAAATAACACCAATATGGTATTTGTTGGTACAACTTGTAACTATAAGAATGATTAAAAAATGTCCATGGATTTGTTTTTATATGGATCGATATTGCTTCTTCTAATAACAACGATGTGTCATACAAGTAGATAAACGAGCCCCTGGAAACAGGAAGAGTGTCATTTTAATATAGCGAAGCAAATTGTACTACACGCCGCCGCCGTTCACGACTAATGTTACTTCGTTGTTCGTTCTAGTGACCATGAAGACTTTTTAGTTGTAGACCACATATAAATAGCTTAACAAATAGAAGTTTAAACATTTTAAATTGAAAAAGAATTGGAAAAATCCTTCTTTCTTCCTTATTTTTTCTGACTTAGCTAAGTAGTTTTTTGCATTTTGAAAGTTATCAAATTTTACCTACTTATTTTCATTTCAGACCTTTAGTTTTTTTAGATAACGGACAATGGACCTAACTTTGTTTAATAAAATTAGAAATTGTTATTTAGTTTCTACTGATAAATACATGTTACATGTTACACTTACATAATAAGTACAATTATAATGGTTAATATAAATCGGAAAAGATGTTAATACACGTCACACCCCATATTTTCTATATTTTTTTATATTTTCTAACCAACTTAACAAGACTCCGGTTTCATAAAAATCATTACTTACATATTTTTAATACGCACCGCGTGGCTACCCCCGACTTGTTCCTCTACAAATATGACTCACAGTAAACATATAATTCTTGAAACATTGACGCCGTCAAAAACACGAATGTGACGCTTTTGTTGTCATTTGTTACTTATCAGAGAGAATGACAAATTGTAGCTTACTCATGTTTACCTTTGAACGGTAATTCTGAGAAATGTTGCTCAGGTCTTTATTGAGGGCATATGGGGTCATTAATTATAAGGAAGTTTGTTTATTAAAATCATCTTACAGACTATCAATAAATATTTCCTTAGTAGGTACCTACATTTATTGTTTACTGGCGACCAACCCCGGCTTCGCATGGGTGCTATAAATATAAATAAATATCTTTGGACAATTCACATCAATTGATCTAGACCCAAACTAAGCAAAGCTTGTACTTTGGGTACTTGACAACGGATAAACATACATAAATACATAAAGGACATCCAAGACTCAGGTACAGATGCCAGTGCACATCACATTGACATCTGCCCTTAGCAGTATTCGAACCCGTAACCTCCAGTTTCGTAGTCAGGACCTCGGAACACTAGACTAACAGGCCGTTCGGTTCTTCGGCTTTTCGATTCCAAGACTACATTTATTCTGACAATTTCGTTCTATTCTACAAACATCTCTTTTAAAATATTTGACAGCCAGCATCTTTATTGGAACGTAACCTCTATAGTATTCTGTCAGTAGGTGCTACCAGGATCTGTCAGTAGTACCCTACAAAGTAAATTTGTGGACATTTGACATTTCGGAAACCGGAACAAAAACAAATTTCCAAACATGTGACATGTCTACACAATTACTCCTAAATGCACACAATAGATAATGTATATTGTTATGATTCGATTATTAGTTGACCTATATTAGGGCCAATGTGCAGTAACTCTGCTCTTTTTTTGATACCCGTTTGCGTAATGATGTGACAGGTGATTGTATGGGTTAATGACACATAATAAAACGAGTAGGATCCATAGACAAGTGACAACCGCTTATAGCAACAGAACGAAACAAATGCAAAATTGCAGGAGCATAATTGTGATGAATTCCACAGGTTTGAGGTTTTTAGGGATATCTAAAATCACTGAGAATGTGTTCGCTTTTATATAGCCACCGTACAGCCTACTGATAGTAGGTATGTACCTATTTAATACGAAATTTTACGCTCCACTTATGTACAGAACTTAACCTGAGTACCTGTTTATGAACGCCCACTGGTAAGACAGCGCCGTGTGAAAAGCTGTGATTTTTTTAGTGTTGAATGAATAAAAAATGTGTTATTTGTATTGTGTTAAGTAAGAATGCTGACACAAATAAAACTAAGCTAATATTGTTGGCATAAAACAACGAATACTTAAACATTAAAACAAAAAGGACAATCGACCATCAAGGTTTCTAAGGACTTTCGACAATTTCTATGATGGGGTTCAGTACATTTCACACATGACATGAGTGATAAATTATGAGATAATTATATTGGGGTCTCGTTTTTTTTTTTAAGATTTTTTCCTGGTACATAAATAGGTACCTAAGTATAATTACCATCTACTTATTAATTTATGGTTTAAAATGTGTCCAAAGACGGACAGATATTTGAATAAATAGGTACCTAATTATTAAAATGGTTCATAGATTTCAAACAGTCATTAGGTATAATGGGCATTTTATTTTAATGAAAACAGATGATTATAGTAAGTAGGACACCAACACATAATTCCAATAAAGTGACAGTTCATTGAACTGATAAAATTAACGAAAACAACGCAACTAAATACTCAAAACTAATTCTTAAAGTTAAACCGGGCGTCTATTCCTTCACAACAAAGTGAAGTGAGCCTTAATAAAAATATTTTCATCCTAGAACCAGTTAGCACATGCGTGGTTTTGAAGGAACATACCGGTCCTTAAATATTAGTGGAACGGTCAAGCCAGTCAGTCTTGCGCCTTTACTTGCGTCAGTCACACGTCAGTTAAAATGCATTGGTCAGTGTTAATCGTATTTTTAGGTGTTTGTGGGGGTGCTTTGTCCCACACTATGCACCTAGGATCTTGTCCCGTCGTGGAACCTATGCCTGGATTTGAAATGAATAAGGTATATTTTCTTATTTCTATACAAGTTCATTCGTAATTAAATTACATAAATTAGATTGTCGTGCGTCACTTGTTAAAGATTTCCTCTTGTTTGCAAAATCTTTACGTAACTTTATAAAGATGATAATGTTAATTATTTTCAAAGGAACGCGTAGGAATCAAGAGTTCAAATCTGTTACAGGGCAGTTGTTTTTTTTTAATTGAATAAAGCCCGTATGTATCTAATAAACTTCTTAGTCGATATTATTCCTGAATGAAGTAGTTTAATTATTTATTTGAAATGTTCGACATCTTTTGTATTTTAATGTGTTTAAAGCAAAATAGACTATTTGTTATTTTTAAAATACATATATGGTACTAATTTGGTAGGTAAACACTCTTAGATTAATATTAGGTTTTGTAGACTAGGTATTACAAATATGGGAGTTGAAAGTTATTACAACTTATTGAAAAAATATTATAGATACGCGACTTAAATCTTATTAATCTGTTTTATATTGTATCTCTTATATTATATGTATTATTCATTTGCGTATACAGATGCACTCTTTTGACTTCAAAGGTTGACTGGTAGAGAATGCTGTAAGGCATTAAGTCCACCTTTTGTAAAAAAAATTGTGCGTTAAAGAGTAAATTAATAAATAAATTACTTAGTTATAATTGTTTAATTCCAATGTGTAAGCTGGTAGGTACCTACTTAGTTATATTTAGTGCGACATGTTTCGGTCGATATCTTTTATTCTTTAGATAACAGTAAACAAAGAACAGATAGAGAAACTTGACCTACTGTCACCCCGGCGGATAATGAGATGAATCATCCGTCAATATGTAGGTCCGTCCGTCTACCGAATACCTACTCATATTAAAAAAATATCTTTGGACTATTTACATCAATTGATTTATGTAGTACTAGCTTCTGCCCGCGACTTCGTCCGCGTGGAACTCCTTCTTTTTTGTAGTCGGTTAAAAAGTAGCCTATGTCCTTTCTCAGGCTCCAGACTTTCTTTGTATCAAATATCATTTAAATCGTTCAAGTGGTTTTAGCGTGAAAGCGTAACAGACAGACAGACAGACAGAGTTACTTTCGCATTTATAATATTAGTAGGGATGAGCAAAGCTTGTAATTACACTAAAGGACGGTCGCGGAGCACGAGGGCACTATTATTCCGCGCGTACGACAGAGACAAATAGAAAAAGGGCAACGTCCTTTTTTCGCTGTGCTCCGCGACCGTCCTTTACTCAACGGATAAACATAAATATTATTAAACACTTACATAAATCTAAGTAAGACATAATAATTGCTAGTGCTTTTGCGGTCAGGTATTACAGTAGCTCGTAGGAATGAAACAACTGTAACAGAGTAAATTCGCGTAGGTATATTATTTTATATGCTTTTAAAACTTTACGGTTCCCATATTCGTACCCGACTGAGCAGATGATAGTCTAATGCAGCTAACACTAAAGTAATTTTGAATTATATCTACCTAATAAAGCTGAAATCAATTTTAGAAATCCTCAATAACGTGCAAATCATTTGAATTACACTTTGATCTTATTTTCCAGTTCACTGAGCATTCTATTGTTGGTGTTTTGGTCACTATGAAGTACTATGAACCAATACGCAAATATATACCTATATTACTCACGTTTATAAGATTGCTCCTTCCTTTTGGTTGCCAAATTATTATGTTAAAGGTAAAACATAAATAACACGACCATTGCGGAATTTAATGAAAAAAGGAACGTCGTTTAATCTGATATTAATCGACGGTAGGTAAATATTATCAAATTTTCAGTAGGTAGGTATTATTTAGAAGGAGTTTTTTGGGTCGTGTTGGTAGGTACTTAAGCTTAATAATTACATTATTATAATTATATATGACACATTTATGTTATAGATCTATATTACAATAAAAGTGTTAACTTTAATCTGTCTAAGTAGTTTATTTCTTGAAACAAAATTAGCCTTTTTCTTTTTCTTAACTCGTGTCATGGATACCAAACCATTGTTTAATTATACAGAATAACATTAGATATTTGTACTTACTTAACTTTACCGTCACGTCCTCAAAAATTTTTTTTATTGTTCTTAAAAGGAGAGGTATATAATACATTACATACCTACTTTAGGTATAGCCCAGGTGTTATGAGGACAGTGGATTAATTTTCATCACATAACGGCTACGAAAAAGACAATGCCTTTCATGAATGAAACAATAGAATTAATGAATTCGGTAGCAACATAAATCCAGCGGAAGTTAAGCGATGTTATACCTCATTATTCGGTTTATGTTATGTTACGTGACGCAAACCATATTTTAAAAAGTTTTTATTGAAGTCCTGAAATAAAAAACATAAATAAACATAATAAGCATAAGAAAATTACAATTTGTTAACTGTGTAATTTTTTTTATAAAATATAGCCTCTTTGGAATGAAACAACTATTAACGGATTTAACTCGCGTATTTTTATTTTATTTTATTAGCTGACGTTTCGGATTCTTTACAGTTTCCATAATCGTAGCACGACTGAGCTGACAATAGTCTAACGCTAATAAAATAAAATAAAAATACGCGAGTTAAATCCGTTAATAGTTGTTTCATTCCAATGTGTAATAACCGCGAAGGCATCTGAAATTATTATATAGCCTCTTTGTTACTCTTTCATGCAAAACTACTGAATGAATTTTGATGGAACTTTACAATACATACATAGCTTACACATCAGAATAACATATAGGTATACGTATTTTGCGCATACGACATATTATAATTATATCATACTAGCGGCCCGCCCCGCCGCGGCTTCGCCCGGATCCCTTTTTTTATAGCCTATGTTACTCGGGGTCGGGAATAGTGTAGCTTCCCAACAGTGAAAGATTTTTTGAAATCGGTCGATCTGGAGCCTATTCAATCCAAACAAACAAACCTTTCCTCTTTATAATATAAGTATAGATAAGTATAGACTAAGTAGTAAGTACATGGTAGTACGATTAATAGGATAGTAAGATAATCTGATTGGTTTTGTACAGCTGTTGGGAGTATGGTACGTGATGCAGAAGACATCAACAGGCTCCAGCTGCCTCACTTACAACTTCACGAGGACCAGCGAGCCGCAGACCTACGAGATAGAACAGGTCTCTCAACACCTCATCCTGGGCCTCACTCCTCTTAAACATGACTACAGGTGAGTCACGTGGACCCTAGGTGGGGCAGTTGAAAATTTTTAAGCAAAATTAGGGTGACGGTACCAATCATGGACACGGTAAACACACTTAATTAGAATTTCGTTTAAAAATGAGATGTATTTTGACAATACAAACATGTTGATATTTTTGTTCAGCACTAAAATACATTTAAACAAAACATAAATTAAAATATATAATTAATAAAAAATATATAAATTTAAATTAACGATTGGTGATGTTGAGACAGTTGCTTAATAAATTCGAACAACTAAAATAATGACCATAATTGGTGCCGTTACCTTAACATAATTATTTCTGATGCCTTCGCGGTTATTACACATTGGAATGACGCAACTATAACGGATTTAACTCTCACGACCGAGTTGACGATAGTGTGACGCTATTGATACTATTACTATTTTCAGCTCAGCGCTACGAATATGGGAACTGTAAAGTTTTCGAAACGTCAGCCAAAAAAATAAACTATGCGAATTAAATCCGTTAATCGTTGTTTCATTCCAGTTAATATAATGACCAAATTAAATATTCATTTCAGCAATAAAAAACTTATTATTTATTTTGTTTATTTTAATATACTTACATTTTATTTGTAATTTCAGGTACACAGGTGTTTTGACAGTTCCTGACCCCGCCGTGCCTGCTCGTATGAAAGTCCGCTTTCCTCTGAGTAAGTACATATAGTCCTATATACATATGGCGTTTTCGGTTTTACATTTGTTTAGGTACTAGGTTAGGGTTGCCATACGTCCCGGTACGCCGGGACATGTCCCGGTTTGAAGCATGGTGTCCCGGCGTCCCGGCCGATAAGCAAATTGTCCCGGTTTCAAAATCATAGTTATTTGATAGAGGGCTGGACTTGGTAAACAGTAATATACCTCCAATAAACGCGCTCTAACTAGCCTACGATTAGCCTTACGTGGATAGAACGACGTAAGCGCTGACAATTGTCCGTTCACGTTTCACGTGTGACTTAGAGATGTTTGATACAAGGTCGATTTTTCTAATGCATTGATATTTTATATCGATTTTATACATTCAGTTGATACCTGACTTCTTGAGAAAACTCGACCTAAGAAGCGTTAAAATTAAAAAAAAAACGAATATTATTATGTAAATAAAAAAAAATTACCACCGAAAAAATAACTTCAAAGGCAACAAAAAACAATAGCGCACTACATAGAATTATTATTATTATTTTTTTTCAGTGCGAATTTGTTGTTCTTTGTTGCCTTTATTGTTCGTTGTTGCCTTTTAGTTTTTTTCGACAGTTAAATTTATTATTTTGTAATTGTCTTTGGCCATAATTTATATATACCTTGTTTTTGCTATTAACTTTTAGTGAAACAATAAATAACCCCTATTTTTCCACCCTTACGGTAGATTTATTTTTTCCAAATTTCAACAACTTTGAGGTATGCCCTATCCAATAAAAAAAGAATTATCAAAATCGGACTACTCTGTAAAAAGTTACGTCTGGTCATACGATACAATCAGTGCGTGAAAAATAAATTATCCCCTATTTTCCTACCCTTAAGGTTGTTTTTTTTTTTATCTAAATTAACATGATTAATTTAGTCATTTTTTTTTTTTTTTTTTTTTTTTTAACCTTTAGTTTTTCTAAAGTTTTGAAATGTCCCGGTCCGAGTCCTTACACTTATGGCAACCCTATACTAGGTACACTACAAATTGGAGAAAAAAATACGGCTTTCTGGCGGCCGTATTCGAAATTCTGTTTAATACTACTGTTTAATTTACATGATAGAGATATTAGTACTATAACAAGAGTAGGAAAAACCACCCAATAGGACGTGAACAATATACCTACTGCTTCCAATTACACTATGGGCGTCACTGATTGAGTCCACGAAATCGATTGAAAGCGTTTACTTATATCCTGTTTCCGTATTTTTTTGTTTACAAGCGAAATGTCGCTTCAACCCCATCTGTATTCAAATCTGGGGTCTTTACTTTTTCTACTCTTGTCTATGTATTTTTGGTTTACAAGCTAAATGTCGCTTCAGCGCCATCTATGTTCATCCAACTCTTATCTTGTAACAAATGTAATTTTGTCAACTGTATTTCTTTAGGTGTAGCTGGGTCGGCGAGCTACGTAGTACTAGCGACTGACTACACTACCTATGCAGCTGTGTTTACTTGCCAGAGCATACTGTTTGGACATCGCCGCTCCGCCACCATCTTGTCCAGGACTAAAGAGCTCGATAGAATGTATTTGGATAAGGTAATTTATAATTTACTAGCTGCCCGCTTCGGCTTTGCACATGTGCCATTATGGGGATAGCATAATATCCGTAAAAAAAATATGTAGGTACCTACTTCACTATTGACTTTATTGTAATAACAAGACTTCTGTACTAGAACATAATATTTTAATGAGTAGGTATTTAAACACAACACATTCCGACCTGACGTTACTTTAAATCAACCGGCGCTAGTAGCGTGTATAAAAACAGAACTAATAAACCTTATAATCTTCTAAGACTAAGACGAATATACATTCAGCCAAATATTCAACCTAACATAAAATTATACCTCAATACTCCCACTAAATTTTATAAAACAAACTTCATAAACGTCTTTATAATAACAAACTACATGACTGACAATATTTCATTTCTTATATTTTTGAATTTCGCAGCTGGTAAAGCTTTAGTATAGATATCAGCTAGTTGATCAGAACTCTGCACATACTTTATATTTATTACTTTTCCGTTTACTTTCTCACAAATAACCCATTTTGAAGTTATCATTTTTTGATTGACTCTGTCAATAATAGTCCATATATTATTATTACAATGAGCTTCCAATTCTTTCTTAATAGCTTCTAACCATAACTTGCATTCCTTGCTTTTAATTGCATCATCATGAGTCTTAGACAAATCTACTTCCACTAAATTTGCCTCAAAAACATTCATTTGTGACTGTGGTCGTAATATCATATTAGATACACCTAAATCATGTAAATCAATGCCTTGTGTAGGTTCATAGGATTCATCATTTCCATCAAGAGCCGTATGTGTACTGTCATCACTACTTTGCTCACTAGTACTTTCTTCCATATCAGTATTACTATCTGGAACTAACTCATCCTCATTAGAAAATTCTTGAGCAACATTTCCATTATCATCACCAATAAAAATTTGAGCCACATTTCTCTGAAATTCTGGAGTTTTCAATTCATCAAAAATAACATTTTTCGAAGTAGTTATTCTTCCTGTTGTCATATCATACATTCTATAGTTACTATTATCATAACCAACCAACATCAACTTCTTACTTCTCTCATCCAGTTTGTTTCTTAATTGATCTGGTACATGTACATACCCTTCACACCCAAAAACTCTGACATATTCTAAATTAGGCTTTATCTTACTCCACAATTCCAAAGGTGTAATATTTGGAGTTTGACTAGATGATGTACGATTTAATAAATACACAGCACAATTTACTGCTTCAGCCCACAAATTGAGAGGAACATTTCTAGCATAGAGCATGGATCTAGCACTTTCTACAATAGTTCTTATCTCTCTTTCAGCTCTTCCATTCTGCTCTGGCGTGTATGGGACAGTTAATTCATGAGAAATACCCTCATTTTCCAAATAGTCTTTAAAAGCTTTACTTGTATATTCTCCGCCATTATTTGTATGTAAAATACGTACACTGTGTAAAAAAATGTTTTTAACCTTTGCATTATATTTCTTGAAACAGTCTAACACCTCAGTTTTGTTCTTTAAAAAATAAACATACCTAAAACTTGTGGCAGAGTCTTTAAAAATAACAAAATAATTCATACCTTGCACTGAGGGCTCGCTAAATGGCCCACAAACATAGCTGTAAACCACATCACCTGGACGCCATGTTTGAAGATTCACCTTTTGCACAACATTACACACAGGACTTGGTATAGATTTTACTCTTAGTTCATATAAGTTGTTACTTTGCAGAGACGCACACATTACTAATACCTTATCCTTGTATATAAGAGCCTCACTTCCTTTCTTTACAATGTTGTAGCCTTGTCTCATCACTACTCCCTCTGAGAATAAGTTTCTACGTAATTTAGGTACATATAGTACATTCTTTAGAATACCTGTCTCCCATTGACCATTTACAAGTCTTTTAATCAGAATATCTCCTTGACCAATGACATCAATTCCTTCTAGATTACCTAATTTCAGTGGAGCTCCTGTATAGTCATGAAATCCTACAAAATTTTCTCGTTCATATGACATATGAGCTGACGCTCCACTGTCTAATATCCATTGACAGTCTTCAACACACTTCCAGTCCGAGTTGGTTATATTGAATGTCAACATGTCATTTCCTCCTTGTCTTAGCTTTTGTCTAGGTGCGCGACAATCTCTGGCAAAATGACCGCGTTTTCCACAATTATAACATTCAAAACGATGTTGCTGTTGAACCTCATTTGTTTTCTTTTTAAAACTTTGCTGAGCTACTAACAAAGCAGTTTCATTCTCTTCTTCTTGGAAACTAGACTCTTCATCTAGTAAACGAGCTGTTAAATTGGATATAGTTTGACTTTTAATATCAAGCGACAACCATGCTTGTCTAAGAGATCTATATTTTGAGGGTAAAGAACTAAGCATTTTCGTCATTATTGCCGTTTCGCTGATACTTTCTCCGCTATCTTTTAGCTGTTTAGCTAAGCTTTCCACTTTAGCTATATGCTGAGAAATACTATCTCCCGATGACATTTTATACTGATAAAAACGTTCATGTATTAACATCTTGGTTAAATCGGACTTTTGTTCAAATATAGATTCAAGTTTAGTCATAATTTCAAACGCTGTTTCACAATTCTCAACAAGAGCTATCTGTTTTAAATCCATTGCCGACGTCATTACAAACATAGCCATTCCATCATCCTTGTCCCATTGTTTCACATCTGTTTCTGGCTTTGGCGTAGTGATACATAATCCCTTGGCTCGCAGAGCACATTTTATTTGAAATTTCCACTGTTTAAAATTTGACCCATTGAATTTTTCAAGTTTTCCAACCTCCATTTTGCATTAGAACAACATGAACTTTGTCTGATTCTTAATACCCAATTTCAAAATTCTGTTTGACTATTTTCACTGCTCTTTGTTAATTACACTGAAAAAAGGTAGGCCTGGGCCCATAACCTATTGACTTTATTGTAATAACAAGACTTCTGTACTAGAACATAATATTTTAATGAGTAGGTATTTAAACACAACACATTCCGACCTGACGTTACTTTAAATCAACCGGCGCTAGTAGCGTGTATAAAAACAGAACTAATAAACCTTATAATCTTCTAAGACTAAGACGAATATACATTCAGCCAAATATTCAACCTAACATAAAATTATACCTCAATATTCACTACCTACCAATTTTCATAATGATCAATCCAATAGTTTTTGAGTTTATTGATGTCATCATAAAATAGGTACCTACTTAAGGCCTGTTTCCGTTAAAATTCTTAAACCATAAAAAATATGTTCATTTCTATTATTTTTCTTTCCAGTTGCGTACAAAGTTGTCCTCGTTCGGAGTAAGTCCGTTCGACCTGTCCATCATATCGCAGAAGGACTGTCCTAAACACCCAAACGGCGAGACCGAGGGCGTGAATATAGACATCAACCCGGATACCTTCTCCACTCATAACATTGGACAAGCTGTTAGGAAGACTGGAGGCGTTATTGGTAAGGGTTTAAAATATGATTTGAAGTATCACTGACAATAGGTAGGTAGGTACTTATATGAAGAAGACAGGTTGCACACATTACCTACGCCGTTTTTTAAAAACCCGTTCCTAAAACCCAAATAGGAATGTACTCAACACATACAGCTGTCGAAATTTCATCTCTCGAAAAATTACGCGACTATAGCGTGCTTTTTTGCTATCCTACCTGACATCCTACTTGACAATGAACCGAAGGACCTGACGTTATTTAATTATTAATCCACACGACTCCACACGACCTAATCACGTCAACAAAAAAAAAATTGTTTCGGTAGCCTGTTATAATTCTAAATTACATATTTTGAACTCGAACTACAATTAGATAGATCTATCTTTCTATAGCACCGTAATTAGCTAGGTCTTCGTTTCAGTCCATTCTTCGCCATGTATTTTTTTTTAGGTCTAAGTATAGCCTAACTCTCCTCCCTTACCCTCACTTCCCTGATACAGCTATGGACTTGTGAAAATCTTGTTTTTACTATTTCCAGCTGACGGTGTCGAATACGTGGTAGACGCTGGTAAGAAAGTCTACCATAAAGTAGCAAGCAGTAAGGAAGATCTCACAGAAGCGCCGGCGAACATTCGAGACGGTTCCCGAAACTTAAACGACGATGCTGAATGGCTTCCTTGAGCCAATATCAACACTAAACTATGTAGTTAAGGTTTAATTTCGTTTGTCTCCAGACTTGTATTTACGTTACTTGTAGCTGTGTAGCTTTGGAGAAAAGTGGCTTGTGTTTTTTATATACAAAGCAAATCCAACTTTGTTGTGAAAGCGTAAGATACAATTTAGAAACCCCAGTTTTATTCGTAGAATCTCTGTAGGTAATTAAAGGACAATAAGTAATAAAATACTCAATACCTCAAGTAATTATTTGTAAGTACTCAAAACAGAAATGTAGTTATACAAAAAGAAACCTTGTGGTTATGTTTATAGATATCATTACAAAATAGATTAATTTACAAGGCCGATTTCAATGTCGCCAGACCAAAGACAAAATAAAAACGGAAAAATCAATTAACGTATTTTTTTCCGTTTATGTGCTTTTTTATCTGACAAATAAATTAAAACTAAGTACCTATATCATATTTTTTATTGTATGTCCTATTCATTATTCCATTGATATTAAAAACTGTATATTCCTAGATGTACGAGGGTTTAATAATTGTAATTAATCCGCTTACGTAGTATTTAATTTGCCCCTGAAGTAGCTTCGGTCTACTTTCTTACATATTGCAATGTAATAGTACATTACGCACCTAGGCCAGTAAAATAAAAAATGTCTCAGATCACATGTGATTGTCGTCCGAGGCGAAGCCGAGGTTGACAAAAATGTGATCTGAGGCTTTTTTATTTACTGGCCGAGGTCAGTATACTATTTTTCTGTTCGACGAAGCCAGAAAGTGGAAATTTCATTTAGCGAAGCGGCGGAGGACGGATAAATACATTTAATTTATTATTATGATCTATCACCAAGGCAGCACGAGGAGCATAGTGTATTTCAAAATGAAAAATAATATAACTCAATAATCAAAGCTTTATTAAATTTCATACAATATTTATCGCTCTGTATAAAACTTAAAAAAAAAGATCCTTAAATCAACACACATCGCTTATTGTATAAGCTAAAAGTATAGACAAAAAATAAAAACATATTTTTACGAGCAATATATGTTAACGCAAAATGCATTTTATTGTAAATGCAATAAGACATAAATTCTTTTAAATAGACTGGACCTACTAGTATCCCAGTAGGTAAATATTATACATCGGATATGTACAGCCTCTCTCTCTAACCGAAAAGCGAGAAAGATGCCTCTACAAAATCATAAAAATACAAAATATTACTTTTTTTAAATAAAAAAATAATTACAGCAAGACATGCAATATTTGACTAAAAAGTTAAGACGTTTAATGAGAACCTTTTGCTGTTTATTATTGAGTATAGATAAAAATCGAATGCATAAGAATTAAAGTTATATACAGTGCAATATGGATACTTAGCAGAATATTAATAAAGAACATAATCGCTTATTTTCATTTGGAAATATGATATAATACGATATGAACTACACTGGGTTACTCATATTTACCGTGTACCTATAAAAAAATACATTGTCTGTTAAATTAAAAAAAAATAAGGGACAATTTTTTTTTCTGCAAATGAAACCAAAAACAAAGAAGCTATAGCCCATTAAAGTTCCACGTGACACTGTCACTTCACAGGTTCACAATGGAGTGACGTCACGAGCCCCCACTCTTTAACCTTCAACGGCAAAAAACAATGTCGAAATTTTTTGTATAACGCAATATTTCGACTAAACAATATTTCGTTACGGCAACAATTTGTTAAACTAACCAAAACTCAAAAAGCATTCGACCGACCTGTACCATCACAAACACAAGTGTTTAAGGCTTGCACCGTTCTAGGAACCGCGGGTACAAGCACACTTCCCTGATGTGATATCTGTCTAGGAGCCAGCAGAGGAACCTCTCCAGGCCCAGCCCGTAGCCGCCGTGGGGCACGGAGCCGAACTTGCGTTGATCAGTGTACCAGTAATATGGGGTGGGGTCGATGCCCTCGCGCTTGTAACCTGTGGAAGTTATTTATTAATTTATTTCATTATTTATGCATTAGTATTTAAAAGCATATGGTTGGTCCCAAACTGGGCTTGGTTAATTCAGGGCTCTCAGAGTTAAGTTTCATTTGTAAATATTGTTTGTTTAAACATAGCTCCAGTAAAAACGGCAACAAATGATAAGTTTGTGCCTGGACTGTCCATATCTGTAAGGTGGACTTTAAAGATAACGACAAAACTTTGCTTTGAGATGAATTACGGCTAAAGACACGCTTAGATCCCAACATCTCCACCAATTTATCTTAAAGTATGAATACCTACTTATTATCAGCTTATAGTCCCATATCCCCCACTCCTATCATCAGTATGTTTACAGTAGCAAATACAATGCTTTAAGCCTAACATCTCCACTAATCTCTCTATTTTTGCCCCACCCCTGGCATCTACACATATAGCGGCAATAATCCCTACAAATAATTTAAAGTAACTCTGTCTGTCTGTTACGCTTTCACGCTAAAACTACTGGACCGATTTAAATGAAATTTGATTACAAAGAAAGTCTGGAGCCTTAGAAAGGACATAGGCTACTTTTTAACCGACTGCGAAAAAGGAGGAGTTCCACGCGGACGAAGTCGCGGACAGAAGCTAGTAGATAAATATATTAGGTAGTAACAGGTAAATATCCGGTAGGTATAAAAATATACCAACCACTTAACCAATCACTAGCAACTACCCAGGTAAAACCTGAAGTTAGATAAATATTAAGATATTGACTCAGGGGAGCATTTAGGAACCCCTTAAAATAATATCATTCCACATAGATATAAGCTTTAACGCCTATATCTAAAGCGCTTTGATCCCAACATCTCCACCAACTATATAACCACAAAACACCCCACCTTCCATCAGCTCCTTATAGTCCCAGATCCTCATGGACCCGCCGACGATCTCGCCGACGCCCGGCATCAGCACGTCGACCGACTCGGTCAGCCGGCGGTCGTCCTCGCAGCGAGGCATGTAGAACGCTTTGATCTCAGCCGGGAACTTGCAGAGCAATATCGGCACACCGATCTCGTCTGTCATCTTTCGCTCTGGCATTTCGGGAATGTCCTGTACAACAATATCAATAGACATGATTGGAATGAAACAACTGTTAACGGATTTAACTCGCGTATTTTTATTTTATTTTATTAGCTGACGTTTCGGATTCTTTACAGTTTCCATAATCGTAGCACGACTGAGCTGACAATAGTCTAACGCTAAAGTATCCAAGTAAAGAATCCGAAACGTCAGCTAATAAAATAAAATAAAAATACGCGAGTTAAATCCGTTAACAGTTGTTTCATTCCAATGTGTAATAACCGCGAAGGCATCAGAAATTATTATAATAGACATGATGTTTTTTTTTTTCGTCCATCGAGTAGGTAGGTTACAAAAAATACCGTATGTATATACTCGTATATATTTCACACACATGTGTGTATATATCTCATACCTAGATCAAACGAGAGCTAACTCAAACCCGTAGATTTAAGTTAAGCACACCATCGAATTCCTTACATCAAAACCTACCTAGCTCTAAAATAGATTTAAGCTAATTCTTTTTACTTCATAATAAAAATCATTAATCTATACAAAAAACTTCAGCGTGCACAAAATACGGACTTATTATGGAGCTCGGGCATTGGACGTAATTTAACACCAAGAAGCGGTTATATGAAACTTCTCAATCATTAAAATAAGGGGCCAAATAAAAACTCAAAACAATGCAAGCCAAGTCGTAGGCGGTAAGCATAGTATAAATATTAAATAAATAAAAAGTACTTACGTCTCCGAATTCATAGAAAGATCCATCGTCCTTGGTGATGTTGTGTTCGCGGAGGTACTCCAGCGCTTCGGTGTATGCCATGCGCTTGAAAGGCTTTTGAGGCCTCTGCAAATAATATAACGATATTTAACCTTTATAATGATATTTTGTACTAAGACAAGAGTAGAAAAATTGAGACTCAGTGGGACTCGAAGCCACACCTTAGCCTTTACGCGCGGCACTGTGTTCCCAATTACACTATGGGTGTCACACTAGAGTCGACGAAATTTGAGATGATACATCGTAGTAGATATTTAACTTTCCGATTAAAAATGAGGCTGTTTTTATCGATATTTTGTAGAAATAAAGTACAAAAGTTAAATAATTGTTTTCCAAAAAATTACAGCGTGTTGCGGATATATAAAGGAAAATTTTCACCAATCAATTGAAAAAAAAAAGAGATACTATTATAAATAAAAAACCAAAAACTTGGTAATAACCAATTTGTGCGAAAAAAGTGTAATAACAAAAGTTACAGATTTTTTATTACCTACTTAACTTTGCCTGTGCCATCACGCTCGCAAAATAACATTGAACTTTTACTGTGCAAGCGTGAGTGTTATTACTACGCGCGTGCGACAGAGTCAAATAGAAAAAGGGCAACGTCCGTTTTTCGCTGTGCTCTGCGACCGTTCTTTACCTTGAAGTTGGGGTTCAGTTCGTAGACGAGGTGCGCGTCTGGCGAGGCGAGCACGCGGTCCACCACGTCCACCACCAGGTCCTCCAGCCGGTCCAGCAGCTCCTCGAACGAGATGAACGGACACTCCGCCTCCACGTGGCTGTACCTGAGAATTCAATTGATACATCGTAGTAAATATGAAGATTACATCAGTCAATATTCTTTATCTTTGTATATTTTTAGCAGGTACTATCGGATGCTTTCGGGGTACGCCATTTTAGAAAAAAATTGCTTGCACTTGTTGCTTCACACACAGCCGCCAGGTACCAGGGTCGTTCAAGCGATTATTGCCTTAAAGGTGTAACATCGCCAGCACAGTTGATAGTACAATAACATGTTACGGTACTAGCGGCCCGCCCCGACATCGCACGGATCCCTAATTTTTTTTTTAATATTCTATAACCTATGGCGAACTAAGTAGTTGTTGTAGATGCAGCCAATTACTAAAGACTGCTAAATAAATACTATAAGGACAATCTTCATATACACTACTATTATAAAGAGAAAATATTTTTATTTATGTGTGTGTGTGTGTGTGTGTGTGTATATATGTCTGTAATGATTTGAATACATAGGTTATAGAATATTATGAAAAAAAAAGTATATATAGTCAACTGGTCTAGATAATTATGTATACGTCTTACTCAGCGAGATGCCTGCGCGTGCGGCTCTGCTCGGCGCGGTAGGACTGCGCGATGCAATACACGTCGCCGAGCGCCGGCAGGCACGTCTCCAGGTACAGCTGCGAGCTCTGCGTCAGGTACGCCTCCTCGCTGGGAATATACCATCAATACCATGAAATCATTTATAATATACATACTAGACTGCCAGCGACTTCGTCCGCGTGTAATAGTTACTGATCCGCTCGTATTGGTCACTTCAAAAATTGATTGATTCTAACTTTGCACCCCCATTTTACCCCTTGGGAGAGGGGGAGAAGTGCTCTCCAACGTTAAAAAAAGAACCGCCAAAATTTCAATTTAGCCTTTATTGTAAAAGCGAACGGTAAGCGAGTATCCAGAAAGTAAAAAGAAGCTTTATATATTGCTTTAGAGTTTTTAGCCCTGACCGACCCGAGGGCCCCCCGGAGTGGGGGTGGCACCTCGGCTCGGCCGTCAGGAGATGTGTTAACACGAATATGTTGCAGGGGGATAGAAGGTTCCTGCGGATAGGTCGGACTCGTAAACAGTGGTTCGAACTAACTTCAAAAATTTAAAAATAATTTCTGATGACTTCGCGGTTATTACACATTGGTATGAAATAACTATAGGCGGCATTAACTCGCGTATTTTATTTTATTGGCTGACTTTTCGGAACCTTTGAAAGATTAAAGATATTTAATTGAAAGATTATTTAAAGAATCTCACCCGAAGTAGCTGAACTTGAAGAGCGTGCTCCCGCCCTCGCACTGCGTCTGCACCATGGTGGGCGGCGTCACCTCCGTGTAGTGTCGCGCGGCGAAGTGCTCGCGGAAGGCACGTGTCACGGCCGCGCGAGCTCGCAGCACCTTCGACGTGTTCTCGCCGCGGATCATGATGTGCCTGTCGACGTATTATTATGTCATTCATAATTAAAGCAACTACAAACACTAGAAGTGTGACATATTGTTAAGTCAGCTAATGGTGACATACGTAAAGGTGCGAATCATTAGGTTTGACGGCCTGCTGGTCTAGTGGTCAGAGCCCCTGACTACGAAACCGGAGGTTGCGGGTTCGAATCCTGCTAGGGGCAGATGTCAGTGTGATGAACACTGGCATCTGTACCTGAGTCTTGGATGTCTTATATGTATTTATGTATGTTTATCCGTTGTCTAGTACCCATAGTACAAGCTTTGCTTAGTTTGGGACTAGATCAATTGGTGTGAATTGTCCAAAGATATTATTATTATTAGGTAGTTTTTTTCTTGGTCCATCAAGTATGTTACGTTACGTATTCTTTATTAATAGGGAATTAAAAGTATCGTCTTCGACTGTTACTTCAACCAGATGAAATATATTATTATTATTATTGAATGAAATAAGTTTATCAACATAATTTTATATGGCAACCCTCCAAGAAATGTACATAGTTATCTAATGTTTAAAATTCTCGTGTCGTGGTGTTTGTTGCTAAACTCCTCCGAAACGGCTGGACCAAATTTTATAAAATTGATCCTCTACTATTCTGTTTTTTTTTTTTTTTTCTGAGTGACTGTTTACAGTTAGCCCTAGGGTCGTCACAGCTCCACTGGACGGGTGGGGAACACAACGACGGGCGCTCAACCTATACACCGTAGATTAGTATGACCATTTATTCTATACCAAAATAGTTAGGGTGAGCGCACCTCGCAAAGATCAATTTAAAAAAAAAAAGACGTAATTACCTGTTGTCTAACTGTACATCAGGCAGCGCTTCTTCGTTGAGGATAGCATCAGCGCCGCCGGGGGGCGCCAGCGCGATGAGCTGCCAGTAGTCCGCGGTCAGCTCGTGCCCGCCGGGAGCCTGGGAGACAACGAGGAAAATGTACATTACACATACACAATAGATTTTGATTTTGGTACATGGAGATAATCGCACGTTTGCCGGAATAACTCTAAGTCTGCAAATTAGAATTTGAATTCCCACGGTGAAACATTTGTTTATATTTATTTTATTTTTTCGAACTGAATACTGAAGCAAAACCGAACTATTGGTGAGCATCCAGATGAGATGGAAGGCTTCTTTGTTTGGGTTCTTAGCCCTGACCAAATCGAGGGCCTCCCAGAGTGTGTGTTGAAAGGGGACAGAAGGTTCCTACGAATAGTTAAAAATAAAATAGTCTGTTGTTAAAAAGGTTCTATTCTATTAATACTATTAGTTTTACCTGGTAGATAATTATGACATGTTATATAAGTGCATTTATTATGACACAGGAAAAACTTATAAGTTTTCCTTAGATTACATAAGTTCTTGTGTACAAGCTGGTTTTTTTCTTTAATATTTTTAAATAAGAAGTAGTTTATTTATAAGGAAACTAATTTATTATACAAGCAAAGCTTGATCAATTGCATTCAATTAATGTACCTATTTCTACACTGATATATTTTACAAAGACAGCATTTGCTTTGGATGACAAATTAAAAACAATAACTCCAAGCAAATTAATTCCATCGTATCAGTCAGTCAGTTTGGCCTTATATATTATATTAAACTAGCTACCCCGCTCTGACACATTTTTATTTTTAAAGACATGTGAAATATATAGCAATACCATAATATATTGAATATTCTTACCGTTTTGCCTTCCGGTACTGCTTCCAACTTTCCATACAAAACTACAGACGACTCCGTTGAAAGTACCAGAGCATCATAAGTTTGGCAGAGGGCACCGTGCAACACGCACTGTAAGAAGCCAGTGCCGTCTCTCAGGGTGATGAATGCAAGAGCTTTGCCCTGACGCCTCAGACGATGCACCCAGCCCCTTACGCAGATACGCTCACCACGGTGTTCAGGAGCTGATGTAAATAACACATGAGAACAATAAAGAATTTGATACGTAACTGTTAGAGTGATATGAATATAGATGCAAAATATATGGATAGTAGTGCACTGGGAAATAGTAAGTATTATTTTATATTAAAACATATTGAAATTATGTTAAGTAGTATATTATTGAGTTTATTTAGTTTTCTGCCAGCACCTTCTTTTTAAACACTTTCTATTTGATCCAACTAGTCTTCTCTTGAACATATTCCTAAATAATTATAAAAACTGTATTGATTACCCTCACAACTGCTTTTTTTTTATTTTTTTACAAAACGCATACCAATATTAGTACTTTTTACTGCTCAAGTAAACTACTAGAATTATTAATTATTTAGCAAGTTCATCAACATAACAGTACTAGCATTGTTTCAATTAATGATGTCACAGTTAGTGCATAGGATTGCAATATTGCATCAGCATTTTAAAACCTTTGCAATGTTGCAATTTTCACACATTAAATAAACATAAACAATTAGTATTTAAGATAACCACTTACTTTGCAATATTTTAACAATTTTCGCTTTAGGCAAGCTTGGGTCTTCCTTGATGACAATTTTTTTGGCATCTTCCAAGTTCTGAGTCCTTTTTTCGTTTCCTTCCTCCTCTGCTTTAGCTTTGTCTGCAGCTTTATAGTTCTCTCGGACCCAGATCTTTTGGATCTTCTTCAACTGTGACTTAGCAGCCAATTCAAACACCTTTCCTTCTTCTTTAGCGTCCACGTAAATTGCCGGAAAAGGTTCCTTGCCCGCAAGCCGCATGGCCTGAATAATAGTTTTAAATGGCTTTCCTTCTGACCCATCGCCACTCTCATCGTTACCTCTCTTGTCGGATGTGTAAATCTCCTCTGAAAAAATGTTATTTTATATTTTATACCTTTGCATACGTGTTAAAGGTTAGGTATCCCATCTGGTTAACTTACTTAAAGACAGTTTCTCCATTTCTGATTGAGACATGGCTGTGTTTGCAGAAAACCACCTCCTTTTAAAGCACTTTAGAGAAAACTATATTTTTTATTTAAGCAAAATACCGCATTACACCGCAATATTGCGAGTGCACGGCACTAGCTAATATGAAATATTGACACGATTGACACGCTTTTGACACGAAGCAGTGTTGCCAACTCCTAGAAATTCGAGTCGCTAAACTGAAAGTCAAAAGTCGCCAGAAAGTCGCTAAAACTAAAACATAACCATAAAAAGTTCGGGGACACCCCCCCCCCCCCATAATATTCAAATGGAACTTCAATTAATAAAGTTTGAATTTGGTGGGCTATCGCGTTTGTCGTTTTCCATATTATGTATCTCTTGGCATTGAATAATTCTGTGTTGATTTGCCAAAAAATGTATCTATTATTGACTCTAGAACTGTTGTCCTATCTATTTGTACTCTAAAAGTCGCCAGATAAGTCGCTAAAATATTTTTGGCGTCAAAACTTTTTTTTGGTCGCTAAGCCTTAAGCAAAAGTCGCTAGTTCTAGCGACAAAATCGCTAAATCGGCAACACTGACACGAAGCAAAATGTCAAAATGAATAGAAAAATTGACAGATAAGATATTTAGGAAAAGCGATTTAATTAAATCATTATTACACTTCAATTAGTGTTAAACAGATAATTTATTATATATTTTTTTATAAGTTTCAGAAAATATAATGATTAAGTAACAAATAAATTATGCTGATTCTACTATACTGCCATCTTGTGGCGAGTAGCGCTGTTGTTATTCGTGACTGATTAAGTACTACGTTATTACAGATGGCAGCACAAGTATAAATAAACGAAATAAACCTATTCCAAGAAAATAATAATAATATTATTATTACCAACCTATATTTAGAAATGTATACGCCATGTAATATATTCTCAATAATCTTACTTTATGACTACGCTAAGAACTTAGTCATTTACACCAATATTGCTAAATAAGTATAGGTAGTAAGTATAAGTCGTAGATTTCTACTAATAGTTACTTATAGTAAAAAAAAACACTTTTCTTTAGAACAAACGGTTTATTAGGTAAGTAGGTACCAAATATTTTTTTACCATGTTACAATCCAACCGTAACCAAAATGTCTAACAAAATGCTTATTTATCTTTAACAGAAGCCATTTAAGAGAATATACTACAGTTGATGAGATACGTTTCACACAGATTTTTCTTTTCGAATTCCTCCAGTACATCTTTGTCAAGGTATTTTTGTATAAGGGCAGGCACGCGCAAATCATCTGTGGCCCTGAACAACGGAGCCTTAATATCTTCGACTTCGATAGGGTGACTTGAGTAACGCTGCAGAGACTCCGCTGATGACGAAGGCGAGCGTAGCAAAACTATACGAGACTGAAGCGGTTTTGGTTCGACCTTTTTGTAATTTAGAGATTGGGAGATCCTTACATACGCTGCTTTTATTATTGATCTAGCGTACTGATTAGAATATGTTATACGGCCTCTGAGCGAGAGGACGCTGATTTCCACTCGCTCTTGCCAGCTAGGGGCCGCTCGTAATGCGGCGTCAAGTTGGGGCGAGATCTCGCCGCCCATGAGAGCTGTCATGTGGCGTACTACGGCCAGTTGTAGCGCCAATTCGGAGTCCACGCCACCACAAGCCGCTCGCACTTGAACTGTCAGCTCTTTAACAAAGTCTTCCGGACCACCTCCCACACAGAATACCGTTCCGGTGATACCTGTATAAACAAATGCTTAGTAAAAGAACATGGATTGTACTTAATATAGAGTTTCAGTAGATTTTGACCTAGGTACTTTACACAATACCTTCATAAATTATGTTATTCTGATGTGTACCTATAGTCCGATACGCAAACAAAATTAACTTATAAAATTCACAAGTGCGCATTTTTGGTAGTCAGTTAGAATATTATGAATACTCCTTGTAAAAAAAAATATATCGGATTTTGATGGTGGCTTTTATAATATATAGGTATATGTATAGAGACGTTATAAATACGCTATTGATGAATTCGTTAAAAAATCTGTCAATACGTTACTACAATTATTCTGGATTAGAAAACGTTGACTTAAGAATCTTGGGATTTTATTTACGGCCTAGATAACGTTTTATGTTAATAAAAAAAGAAGCTATTGATAAATCTGTTAGAAATATAAACTGACGTTACTTTTAATCGATTTGAGCACATTGCGGAAACTAACATTCACTTTAATATTAATTTAGGAAATATAGATTTTTTTTCACTTTTTCGATTATATTGCTAAAAGCTGTTGATGAAATACCTAGTTATAAAATGTTATAGGGCGTTCTAATAATTAAATGTGATAACCCAGTGCAAAAAAAAAGCACTTACATATTTTTTTTCAATGATTTACAAATATTGCTTCTAAAAATAAGAATAATTCCTAACGCACGGTCAAAAAGAGTTTTAGTTTTCAATTACCTTTACCTTACATTATTGAAAAAATAGCTTCATATTTTTTTATCTACTTAATGCATAGGTAAGTAAAATTAATAATAATTAGTACCATGCTCTTCCAAAATTGCTGCTGTCTCCAGTACTACCAACATTCCAAACTCGTAGCCCAGAAGGTAGAAATTATTCTTTAGCTCTGTTCTTTTCAGGAGTGTCTGTGGTAAATTAATTACAATATTTTTATTATTTCACTTTCACATTCTTAATGTGTATTACCTAAGTATATATTTATTTGACTTTGATTTTTGGTAAGTATCATTATTGACTAAAGAGAAAAACCAATTTTATATTTAAGCTAAATTTTTCTAGGTACCTATGTACTATCAACTGTGCTGGCGATGTTACACCTTTAAGGCAATAATCGCTTGAACGACCCTGGTACCTGGCGGCTGTGTGTGAAGCAACAAGTGCAAGCAATTTTTTTCTAAAATGGCGTACCCCGAAAGCATCCGATAGTATATGAGAACTTTTATTTTTGAAAGGTCAGCGAATAAAACAAAATATACCAAAATCTGTTATAGTTGTTTTATTCCAAATCTAATATAATCAAAGGCATACCTTGGCATAGTGACTAGCGACGTCGTGGATGCTGCGGTCCGGGAGATCAAACCCTGGTTGCAGCACGATGGCTTCAATCCTGAGGCTCTCACACATCAGTTGGTATCGCTGATGATGACCCTCCATCCCCGGCACGATGACGATGAACGCTTGATTTGTGTCGAACTCGTCGAATCTCTAAAAAAATGATGATTTATTATTTATGATGCTATAGCGTCTGCCCGCGACTTCGTCCGCGTGGAACTTCTCCTTTTTTGCAGTCGGTTAAAAAGTAGCCTATGTCCTTTCTCAGGCTCCAGACTTTCTTTGTACCAAATTTTATTTAAATCGGTCCAGTAGTTTTAGCGTGAAAGCGTAACAGACAGACAGAGTTACTTTCGCATTTATAATATTAGTAGGGATTAGCAACCCGCTACTTCACATGGCTATAAACATTCCTCTTGAATCACTCTATCTATTAAAAAAACCGCATCAAAATCCGTTGCGTAGTTTTAAAGACTTAAGCGTACATAGGGATATAGGGACAGAAAAAGCGACTTTATTTTATACTATGTAGTGATTCGCGGTTCTTATTCGCTAAAATCTGCTGCCCTTAGCTCCAGCCAACTCACACTGCTGGTAAATACTCCACTGTTTTCAGTTATAAGCAAATATATAAGTAGACTAGCTACTTAGTCCGCGTATTTCTTAACCCCATTAGGAGGTGAATTTTAATAAATCGTTGCCTTATAAAAACTTTGCACCCCTTTTCACCCCCTAAGGAGTAGAATTTCGGAAAACACTTTCTTATCGGACGTCAACGTCATACACACACCCTCACGCTCAGCTTCATGGCTCTACGATGAGCGGTTTAGGCAGCGCACATCCGCCAGTTATTCAAGACCAAAGATTATCTATACTAATATTTTAAGAGGAAAGGTTTGCTTGTTTGGATTGAATAGGCTCCGAAACGACTGGACTGATTTGAAAAATTCTTTTAGTGTTGGAAAGCTACATTATTCCCGAGTGACATAGGCTATAACAAAAAGGGATACGGGCGAAGCCGGGGCGGGCCGCTAGTCTATACTAACGTTATAAAGAGGAAAGGTTTGTTTGTTTGGATTGAATAGGCTCCAAAACGACAGGTCCAATTTAAAAAAATCTTTCACTGTTGGGAAGCTACACTATTCCCAAGTGCCATAGGCTATAAAAAAAGATGACCCGTGCGAAGCAGGGGCGGACAGCTAGTATAATATAAGATAACATAAAAACATGAAGGACTTACCGTATTATCAGTGCGAATAAGCGTTTGCAAGAATACCAGCTCAGTAGTAGCTAGCAGTTCATCCGAGTCGACGTAAGTGAATATAGAACTCAATCCTCGTTCAAGAGGAAAATCAGTATCAGTAAGGGTCTTTTCTATTTGGTCAATCCTGGAAATAAAGGTCTTTAAGTTATGAATTGGAATATAAGTATCCCTATTAAAAAAAAGAAATTTGGTTGAGAGATAATTTTAGTCGTGGAATGACATAAGTAGGATAGTTTCTACTCCGGGAGTCATCTCTGAAGGGAATGAAAAGAAATAGAAAAGGGAGTGAATATGGGATGAAAAAGTAGATGGTGAACGGGGGTGAAAAGGGGGTGGGAGTTTGTATATGGAATCAATATACTTACCTTGAACCATTTTCGATTGAATCTGGTATGGAAATACATTAACTTCCTAAAAAATAATGGTCTAGGTATTTGTTGCCGGAAATCGGCCATTATTAAGGTAAAATTTTGGAATGAAACAACTATTAACGGATTTAACTCGCGTATTTTTTTTTTTTTTTTAGTTGTTTCATTCCAATGTGTAATAACCGCGAAGGCATCAGTAATTATTAAGGTAAAATTTACTATTAAATATGATAAAACAAGAAACACCAAAAGCACTAATTCTATATACGCGATGGCGCGGGCAGAAGCTAGTCTAGTACTTCTAACATTCACATACCTTTCTTTGGTTAAAGATAGTATTTCTTCCACTTTAAGTGATATGTTTTGCGTGTCTCGTAGATATATAGACAATAAATGAGCTTCATTTTCGTCCACACCCAATTCTTCTAAAGTTGTATCATCTTTAACTTCATCGGTTATATCTGTTAAAAATATTTTGTCAAGTACAATTTATCTATACTAATATTAATATTTTTTTTTTTTTTTTTTTTCGAACTGAATACTGAAGCGCAGTTGGCCAGCTAATGGGCCTTCACTGCAAAACCGGACGGGTGGCGAGACTCCTGAAAGGAGACTCTTAAGCCTTTTGGGTTTGGTTTAGGGTTTTTAGCCCTGACCGACCCGAGGGCCCCCCAAGGTGGGGGTCGCACCTCGGCTCGGGCCGTCAGGAGGTGTGTTGACACGACTATTATGTTGCAAGGGGACAGAAGGTCCCTGCGGATAAGTCCGACGCGCGCCGGGTGTATGTGGACGTCTTCGACCCCGCCGGCGGGGCCGCGGTAACACTATCGAGTATGCTAGGTGTGGGTGAGGCCGCATGCCGCGCGGCAGCTGCCTGTGTGTCGGTGTACGGGTTGTGTCCGTGGGAGGGGGCGCGGCGGCCGCTATGGCAGCCGTGATCGAATCGGGCGGGTCCAGGAGGACGTTACGAGGGCGACGTTTACGAACAGTTTCGTCAGCGCGAACCGTGTATTCGGAGGCTTGAACGACTAACGGATTTGGATGATGCGGAGCTTTATCGAAATAACCGCGCGACGCGGTTTGCATAAAAGTCCCCAGAGTGGGGAGATCGAGGTCCCTATGGAGATCCCTATTCCTTTCGTAACGACGCGCGCCTACGGCCATACGCAGAAATTTGTTTTGAATAACTTGCAGACGTTGCAGTTTGTATTGGCTGACGTGTGCGAACACTACGCTAGCGTAAGTCATGATGGGACGCACACAGGTTTTGTAAATTGTCAGCTTATTTCTAAGTGACAGTTTACTCCGCCCGTTGAGCATACAGTATAAACGGCCTAGAACGAAAGCGGCCCTATTCCTAATTATTTCTATATGCGCTCTGAAGGTGAGTCTGCGATCGAGGGTGACGCCCAAGTACTTTGCTTGGCTAGACCATGGAATTTGCCTATCGAATAGCGTGATCGGGAGTTCGTGGGTTCGATAGAGTGTCTTGCGTGTGAAGCACACAGCGGCACTCTTCTCTGGATTGACTTCTATCCTCCAAAGACGGAACCAATCGCCTAGAAGGTTCATGGCCCGTTGGAGATATAGATTGAGACGGCGGGGGCTCTTATACGACGCATAGATGGCGGTGTCGTCTGCAAATAAGGCATACCTAACTTGAGGGATTTTGGGGATATCGTTGGTGTACAAGGAATATAGGAGAGGTGAAAGAACGGAGCCTTGTGGGACTCCCGCTTTCAGCGGATGAGGATTCGAGAGCGTACCTTCCACTCTGTAGCGAAAGCTTCGGTTTGCTAGAAAATCGCGCAGAATCAGGACGAGACGTGCTGGTACGCCCATGGTGGACAATTTGTACACCAGGCCGTTATGCCAGACCTTATCGAATGCCTTCGCTACGTCGAGGAAGATAGCTCCCGTCGGGGTTTTAGGATTACTGTGAATGTGCTCCGTGATGCGGTGCACCTGCTGTACGCAAGAGTGTCTGGCACGGAATCCAAACTGCTCATCTAATAGGAGGCCTGGGGAGTCTTGAAGAAACCCCCACAGGCGGGCTATAATGAGACGCTCATAGAGCTTACCTAATGAACACAATAAACTAATCGGACGATAGCTAGTCGGTGAAGTCCAGGGTTTACCTGGTTTCCTAATACCTATCACTGTGGCTTCTTTCCACACCTGAGGGAATTGACAATTCGCCAGAAGGGCGTTGAATATCGCGGCTAATAGAACTATAAACTGAGCCGGCAGGTGCTTCAGCATTTTATTAGAAATGCCATCCGCACCGGGCGACTTCTTGGGTCGTAACTTCCTGATCAGAGACTCGACTTCATCGGGCGTAACCGGTGTGACACTATCTAACTCTCTAGGAACTAATTGAGCTAATCGCTCCACCTCCGAGTTCACGCGGTTAACGTGATTCTCGTCGACGGGTTGAAGGCTCGGAGTACATTGTGACTCTAGACTGTCTGCTAAGCATTCAGCCTTTTCAAAATCATCGAACGCGGGGGCCCTATTATCTGGACGGTCCAGAGGCGGCATGGTAGGCGGCAACTTCTGACTTGAAATAATATTATCAAGCTGAAGAGTTTGTTTGAACGCGATAATCTCAGGAACTACTGGTTCGAATTGAAAAAATCTTTTTTTGTTGGATAGACCATTTATCGAGGAAGGCTAAATAACATCACGCTGCGACCAATAGGAGCGAAGAAACAGTGGAAAATGTGTAAAAAACGGAGAAAATAACTATTCCACGCGGACGAGTTGCAGGCACAGCTAGTATTAAATACAAGAGTGTAGATCGATTATATTTTTTGAATAACTTAGGTACAATTGCCTGGTTAACCGCAGTGAATTGCTTTGTAAAAGCATGGTACTATGAAGCACTATTTTTTATTACCTACTACTTATCGCATACCTAGATCTGCCTAAATAGGATTAACACGAGAAATTATTTTTTACTTGAAGAGTTTTCTGTATAGATTTAGGTATGCTTCTTATATGAAGCTTGACGAGTTAACTTAAATCTGTTATACCTAGTGACAGGTAGGTTTTGCTGTAAGGAATTAGATGGTGTGCATAACTCAAAACTTCATATTTTAGCTCCTTGTAGATCTAGGTGTGCGATATATTATATTCAATTGCTTAATATGGGATAGAGTCTATAATTGCGGATTTTTTAAGTTGAAAGACAAAACTTAAAACGAACTTAAAAGAAATTTAATTTGTGGCTCATTAGGTTTTAACATTACTTACTAGCAATGGCGTAGATACGTTTCAAGAGCGTATCATGTTGAACCGAACAGCGATGGGCGAGTATTATAGGATGTGTCGAACGCAAAGCCTTTTCCATCATGTTGACAGTTTCACGGTAAGTTAAGGACTGCTGCGTTGCCAGAAGGGATTCATCACTCGACTAGATAAAAAAGGCAGATTGTCATTTTAAAATTAAGCACAGAAGAAAAAACCATGTCAAATACATACATAATAGGTACCTATATCGCAAACTTCCAGGAAACAAAGATCAAATATTTACCCTTCTCATTTTCTAGAGTGTAACATAGTGGTTATCTCTGGTAACAGAGTTAACCACTATGTTTACATTAAAGAATAGGGAAAAAATAATACTATCAATGAATGGATGCTGAAAGTATGACGTAAATTCTATGTAGGTAAAATCTGTTTAAACCTATGACGCGGCTACAAAGAATAAAAATAAAAAAATGATTTAGGACAAGTTTACCTGCGCAGAATTTGAAATAATGTTTTATTTAATATTTCTGATTTAGTAATAAAATCAATATAAAAAACTCACTTTTATAAGCTCTGGCACATGTAACATGGTAGCTGGCAAACCGTTCTGCGCGCGAGAGAGACCAAGCTGTTGACCAATGGTATTTCCGACACCTAGCACCGCGAAATGCCTATAAAAAATATTAACTGATAAGTAATAATAATAATAATTAATAGTGATTACGACATAGTATTTGATTAATAGTGTCTGACCGAAATATGTTTTTTAATGAAACAGAAACTAAAACAAAAGGTTCGGTTTGTATATAGATTCGGCCGAAACCGAAACTTTTATATACGTGATTAAAATTTTGAATGAAATGTCAATAGGATTTTTTTTTTTTTCGAACTGAATACTGAAGCGCAGTTGGCCAGCTAATGGGCCTTTACTGCAAAACCGGACGGGTGGCGAGACTCCTGAAAGGAGACTCTTAAGCCTTTTGGGTTGGGTTTAGGGTTTTTAGCCCTGACCGACCCGAGGGCCCCCCAAGGTGGGGGTCGCACCTCGGCTCGGGCCGTCAGGAGGTGTGTTGACACGACTATTTTGTTGCAAGGGAGCAGAAGGTCCCTGCGGATAAGTTCGACGCGCGCCGGGTGTATGTGGACGTCTTCGACCCCGCCGGCGGGATGTCAATAGGACGTTCTTTCGAGATAGTATGAATAACGAAACATCTCGCTGGTCTAATATTACTTTTATCGATCTCGACCTTCAGCTGAAACTTGATTTTTAGCCCGAAACCGAAACGGAAACCGAAATTTCGGTCAGACACTAGCTATTGATAACCAGATAATAAAGAATTTAACGTACTTAATAGACGAACATATTTCCTTTGTGACTTTGTCCAAATTTTCCAGTAAAGTCTTGTATGCTTTCTGATCATAAATTTTGGTCAGCATTATATAGACACCTTCTAAAGCATCGTCGATTATGTCTTGTTTCACCAATTTCACCACAAATTCGTTGTTAAGCAAGTCTTCTGTATTTATTTGAATATCGACGTCACTGTACTGAAGAGAACTGAAAAATATCAAATGAATTAGTACCTACCTATCTATGAGTAGTATTTTTTTATAATTTTCAATATTGGAATAAATCAATTATGCATAACGCATCTAACTCGCGTATTTGATTAGCTGACGTTTCAAAAACTTTACAGTTCATATTCGTAGCTCAACTGATTTTTGTTTTTCTGAGTGACCTTTTTACAATTGGCCCTGGGGCCGTTACTGCTCCATCGGACAAAATGAAGTGCGATACTCTGAGATCACTTAATTGTTAGACAAAAACTTTTACAGGTAAGTGAGTCATATCAGTTTTCCGTTATGTTAGGTATGTTTGTAATTACTTCATGAGGAGATTAATGCGCGGTGAGGAGTTGGAGAAGTAGACGTGGAGTTTCTTGGCGCCTCGTTTTATGAGCATGTCCACGAGCTGGACTCCAAGGCTCTCGTCATCACAGATCACCAGTTGTCCTCCTTCCGGGCAACACGTGATCCTGTAGGAATGTGAAATATTTCAAAAAATATTTCTAAAATCTCATGACTAATACGAAAATTACTTATTCCTTAAAACCACATCTAACAAAATGGTCTAATGTCATATTTTTGTAAAACGATTAGGAAAAAAGTTATGTAGGTACTTAGATAATGTAATTTGCAAAAAAATAATTGTAAAACCTATAATTTGTCAGATAAACCATAAAATTATAAGCCTAATGGATAGGCCCGGGACTAGCCCAGGAGAGTCCCACAAACCCTCCAATGGCCACCCCGAGGTAATGCGTAAAGCATTTTCAAATTGAAAAATAAAGTATCATAAGAAGTGCGTTTACCCACCTAGGCACAGGTTGAGGCAGAATAGCCTTATCCATTCGCACAAGTACTCGGCCGCGATGTCCACTGGAGGCCAGTAGTCGGAATGCACGAGGCACATCAGCTGGTTCATATATAACACGCGTCAGTGGACGTACGAATCCTCGTGCGATGCCAGAACTCATCAACTGCTGTATTTTCTTGAAAAAGAGATATAAACACGTGCAAGTGAAGTAAATCACTTTCTTTTGCTGCCGCGAATCATTTCGGTGACCTAATATTAAATTCCAATACTAGAGTTGCTTTAAGTGACATATTTTTTTTCACTTGCCGCTTAGCATATTATATCATTATATGTCGTAGCGGATAAGACCCCTAGACAAACGCTTAACTGACGTGGATGAAAACTCATTACGGAAATTTTCATTAGCTTACATCGTTTCCATCAAAAATTACGAATAGCACTTGTCTAAGGGTTAACTCCATGATGCCAAGGATAGGTGCCGACGGAAGGACATCATTAGGCATAAGTTGTCAGCTTATCGGGGGCTTCACGATCCTCAATAATAAGGAATACGACGCGAGGAGGAGGAAGGTAAATACACAGACACCGTAAATGTATATATTTTTTTTGCATCAGGTGTCAATAAATAACTATGTATATAGATACGTACTTTCATTGTAGTTAAATCTTCGAGTTCGAAAATTGAGGAGAAATTAAGCCGCTCGTATGCTCTTGCCATAACCATGTGGTACATGCCCCAGTCATAGGATTCGTTATATTCCAGCTGATCGACATCGAGCGAATATCCAAGTGCTTTAGCACAGTTCATTGACACCTGCAATACAAAAGAGGTCTATTTATTTATTTAAAAACAATAATGTATTTACAGTCTTGATATAAACGCTAAATATGTTATGGTACCTACATATTGCCACTTGCTTAATCATTCCGTTTTAAGGAACCAAATTTGCTACAAGTGCTACAACCGCGTCCCCGTATTTTTTAAAATATTTTGGAAAAAAAAATATAACGGGTTTGACTCGCGTGTATTTTTTTAGGCTGCATCGTTTCGAAAAGTCACTTTAATGTTAGGATGGTCGTCAGCTCAGTTGGCTACTGACAAGGAAAAGTTTTAGAATATACAGGTATCAGCATAATTTAGGTACGCGAGTTAGTTGTTTTGTTCCAATGTGTGACCGCGCAAGCATCAGAAATTGTTTTTGAAGACTTTTGCTAAGTTATACCTGTCCTTTTATCGCGGCTAGATATGTTGCAAAATAGTCTTACGTTTTTCAAGTCTCCCTTAACGCATAGAATAGAGAGATCGCAACCCAGACCACCAGTCGCCGACATGATAACATGCTCGAAACTGTTGTCTCGCGAGCATCCAATATGATTCTCTGTAAATAAAGAAAAACTCGTATTCTGTACTGTACTGTTATTATCTAAGTATTTCTCCACAGTAAGAAGAAAGAAAAGAAAAGAAAAGAAACTTGAAGAATATCTTTATCTAATATTTTAAATATGAATAGTATATTTTTAAACACTTATTCAAACTTCATGCTTAAATCTTTGAACCAACTTCAATGATGTTAGTACAATATTTTTTATCATAGAAATCCCTTAAAGACTTTAACTTTGAAAGTACGATTACAAAAGACGTAATCCTCACTTTTGAAAGTGACTAGCGGCCCGCCCCGGCTTCACCCGGATCCCTTTTTTTTATAGCCTATGTCACTCGGGAATAGAGTAGCTTCCCAATAGTGAAAGAATTTTTCAAATTGGTCCAGCCGTTTTGGAGCCCATTCAATCCAAACAAACAACCAAAACAAACCTTTCCTCTTTATAATATTAAGTATAGATATAGACAAAATAATGGGAAGAGTATTATTACGTAACGTACCTTTCAGTTCTGGGAATAGTTTACATAGGAACCGCTTTTTCCTAATGTCACTGACTGTTGCAAAGACTTCGCAACCGATTCCTAAAGCGATTGAAATGAGCGCTTGTCCCAGTGCGCCTGCGCCGCCGTGGATAAGTATGCTTCTACCTTTTTCCACATAACATTTGACACCCTAACAAAAACACATGATTCAGATAACTTTATTTGCTTTGAATCGATCTAGATTTTTCACCAATCAATATAGAATATATGATAATCAATATTAAATTCTACTTCTCAAAGACCAAAATTTGTAATCGTTATTCCCATTATGACAATCTTATGAAGCAGAACTTCAAAGGACAGAAAACTCGACACTTGTTTAGCTTCTACACGAAAACTGTCAATACTTTTAACAGTAGGTTAGTAGGTACTGCAGCGAACCATCAAGGAAGAAATAAAAAGGAAGGTTAACATTTAGTCTTTCGATCAAATAAGTTTTAGTAAAATATAGTACCTACTTAATCCTCAATCTTAAAATATTTATTATTTTATAACTTACGAGGCAATAAAAGGCATGTGCATAGGGCATAGGTACAGTGGCAGCTTCCTCGAGGCTCCAATGATCTGGAACTGGCCAAAGTAACTCCGTCTGTGCCCGAACGCGGTCCGTCAATGCTCCTCGTCGAACCACACCCATAACTCGAGTACCACTACACCAAAATAAGTTCTTAAGATATCAATTAAGGTGACCACACAAAGAGAAACTAAATCTGCCGGAGGGATTCATACCCACATCCTTGTCATTCAGGACTTTATCGTATCTCAAGTGTAAGTCTAAAGTACTAACTTATAAAAAACACATGACATAAAAAACTCACTTGTCAGAAATGCCACTGAAATCCATGCCATAGCCGGCTGCGTCAGGAAAGTGTTTACTTTCCAACGGTATCTTCCCCAAAGCTCTTTTCACGTCAAATGTGTTTAGACCCGCATAATTCACCTGCAATTTACCAAACTCACCGTCAAAAACACCTCGATATGATTACGTATTTATTCTCAAAACACGACATACCTTTACAAAATAACCATCTTTGGAATAATCCGGTTTTTCAACCCAGTTTAGGGAATCTATTTGTCCAATTCTCGCACTCGTCAAAGTAATGCCAGCATGCTTAGGACGAAGGTCTTCATTGGGTACGTAATACTCTCCACCCCATATTCCCTGATCAAAATAAAATTTGCATATTAAGTTACCATTACTATTTAGCCACGTGATATATACCTAAGCTCATATCCTAGTCAAATATTTTAGAATCGCTATCTTTATAGAATATAATTATATAGAGTTGACATTAGCTTACCAAAACTAACTTTTCATTTGTTATTTCCTAAATCCATACACTTTCATTCTATTCGCAAATGTAGATCTAGTAGTTTTATTTGTCTAAAATCCCAATGACTTACATGGTCCAGAATATTAAACGCCAAATCTAAATCGGGGAGATTGTCCAAATTCTGATCACGAGAGATTTCATGATTAAGCATCAGCATATATATTTGGTTCCTTTCAATATCTGATCTCCAGGTTTTAACTAAATCTTTAAGACCTTCTGGAGGTGGGTAGCGTGTGAGTACTATGAGATTGTGCTGAGGTGGTAAGGAGGCGCGTGCTGATTTAAGGAGATCTATGTCTGAGGTTGTTTGGACTGAAAATGCACTGGTAGATCCGAAGGATGGTTTTGGTCTCCATTTTACTAGCTTAAGCTGTATATTCTCAGCACTGTGCCATGCTACAACCCTATATAGTGCTGAAGGCCTAACACGATCCGTGTCATTGACCTCCTGCTCGGCGCTTACAACGAACGTCTCGCGCTTCAACAACCGGTAAAGGTTTTGACATATCTGAAAGAAGGTACAGGTTTATAGACAATTTAAAGATACCTTAAACGTAGTGTTTCAACTACTTTCACTTTGGTTGGATTTTTAAGAATTTGTCTGCTCGTTTCTTATTATAATTCTTGGTTTGAATGGCAGAATATTAGTAAATGATTCAGAATCCAATGTATTTTGGAGTCACTCCAAAAGTAAAATAGTTATAAATATGACCAGGAAAATGAGAGCAGTTGAAACTACTCCTGATTTAACATTTTTATAAACTTACGCCTTCATCCGTAGACAGTTTTTGAACCAAAACCAAATCAGCCTTTTTCAATACGTCGTCGACCACATTATCTTTATTCATTGTATCGAAAATAACTTTTGAAGTACATATCTCACCAAGTCGGTTTTTAACGTTTTGATATAACGAATCGTCACCCACTTTATCGGTCACATGGACGACATTTATAGTATCTTTACCGAGATTATCTTCAATTATTTGCATGAAAATTTGTAATATGTATAATACCTGAAAGAACATAGCAAATTCTGATCTGGTCTACATTTTTCGCTAAGTCAAATCGATAACAAGTATCAAAATGAAACTTACGTCTAAAGTCTCAGACACATTGTAACGTGGGATAAATCTTAAAACTTTCAAATCCACTGAGTGGTCATCTAGCGGACTGACGTTTCGGAATCTTATATCTTCAATGGTTACTCCCCCACACCTTAAAGATAAGACATTAAATTAATAAACATATTATTCAAATTAAAAACAGCAAATGAAATTCAAAACTTTGCTTACTTGGTATGGTCATGAGTATTTGAAATGGTTGTCCTCAGAATTTGATCTTGGTTCAACTTCGCATGTTCCTCGTGGTCAATACTGAGCTTTCGAATATAGAAAGGTTGTGAGACACCGTCATGGGGCTGCCTAAGGGCATTGAACTGCAGTAATCCATCTAGGAAAGTAACCCAATTTCCTTTCCACACAATGTGTCCGGAACTCAATGAGGAATCGGCTTCTTGCAAACTGCAGAAATCTCCACTAAAAATAATATAATGAATAAATGCCTTAGTAGTAGGGAAACCGTTGGCGTGGTTTCAGTAATAAATATGTAGGGTAGAACTGTTTTAATATTGGACTGACACTAACTATAACGGATTTAACTCGCGTATTTTTATTTACTTATTATTTAAGAGGTTCCAACCACTGTAAAATTTTATGTAAATTACTAATGTTACTCAAATAATTTTATTATCATTGATAGGTATTTGCTAAAGTTTCACACACATTTCTCATATTTGTAGCACGATTGAGCTGACGATAGTCTAACTCTAAAGATATAGTTGTTTCATTCCAATGTGTAATAACCGCAAAGGGATATGTATCAACTTACGTGTAATCATAGTTTCTTTCACGTAGAGTTCTGTAAATATCTCCAGCTTTAAGTGACATTGTAGTTTCTTCCAATTCTTCAATTACAGTTGCTACGTCAGTCTTATTTACAATAAACGGTTCTATAATGTACCCAGTTGCTATCGTAGATTCCTCTTCATAGACCTGTTTAGAACATACATAGTTAAATGAAGGGTGTAAAGTTCAGTAATTAGTAGTGTCCGACCGAGACATATTCTTTTGCCGGAACAGAAACCGAAACCGAAGATTCGGTTTAATTATAGTTTTGACCGAAACTGAAAGTTTTTTGGCCGAAATCGAATCTCCAGCCGAAACATGATTATTAGGCCGAAGCCGGTCGAAACCAAAACTATGACCGAAGTTTTAATTAGCACTATTAATTAGGTACAACGAAGTATTAGATTTATGAAATACCTCGAAATATCCGCTGCCCCTGTTTAGTTGTACAGTGAGCCGCAGCTGTCGCGAGTCATGGAGCACTGGCTGTAGGAACAGTTTGACGTCGTTGAACTCAACTGTCACTTCCTTCCGTTGTTTATTTTTTGACATGGCCAGAGCGTCCCACACTGCCACCAAAATACCAGCGACTGGGTACACGGTCTTTCCTGGTAGAATAAAAAAAGTTAAGCTTTTCTTTGCTGGGTCGTTCTTCTTTTCTATGGAGTGTGGAGTGTGGTTAGATAAAATAATGATGATGATGATAAATTATTTACCTTGGACGACGTGACCTTTCAAATATTCGTGTTGAATATCGTGGTAAGAGATCGCAAATTTCCAGATGGAACCTTTTTTCTTCCCCGCAGAATTGAACAGCGGCAGGGCCCTAAAATTAAATTGGCATAATGATAAAAAATAATATAACAAAAATCCGAATTTGTATATCTATGTACTATTGCACATAACTAGTGCCCGACCGAAGTTTCGGTTTCGATTTCGGCTGGAGGTTCGGTTTCGGACGAAAACCAGCCAAATTTTCCGACAGCGCCGAAATTAATGACATCGTTCTTTAGGGTCGCGTTTGGCTAATTTCTTAATAAACATAATAATTTCTGATGCCTTCGCGGTTATTACACATTGGAATGAAACAACTATTAACGGATTTAACTCGCGTATTTTTATTTTATTTTATTAGCTGACGTTTCGGATTCTTTACAGTTTCCATAATCGTAGCACGACTGAGCTGACAATAGTCTAACGCTAAAGTGAATTGTACAGTTATGCAAACTACCTTATATTTAAATTACAAATTTTGAAAAACTACCCTTTTCTAAATTATGAAATATTAATGTTACATATTAACTACGATCTATCAATCGATAATTCGATTGATATTTTTGGTTCAATACCATTAGTTTTTAATTATAATGATATTTTTGTACAAAGACAAGAGTAGAAAAATTTTAGACCCCCAGTGGGATTCGAACCCACGCCTATGCCTTTACTAGCGGCAGCGTGCTGAACCATTACACCATAGGGACCACTGACAGGTCATCGAATTTATCTACTCCTTTCAATTCGGTCTTTGTACTTTATTGTTTACATGCGAATTTTCGCTTCAGCGCCATCTGTGTGAAATGCTTTGCAACATTTAGCACACACGATTGGGTGACTTTACAGTGCAACCACCATCGATCGAGAGATGTCGCCTTCACTACTAAATATTAACTACGATCTATCAATCGATAATTCGATTGATATTTTTGGTTCAATACCATTAGTTTTTAATTATAATGATATTTTTGTACAAAGACAAGAGTAGAAAAATTTTAGACCCCCAGTGGGATTCGAACCCACGCCTATGCCTTTACTAGCGGCATGTGCAATAGTACATAGATATACAAATTCGGATTTTTGTTATATTATTTTTTATCATTATGCCAATTTAATTTTAGGGCCCTGCCGCTGTTCAATTCTGCGGGGAAGAAAAAAGGTTCCATCTGGAAATTTTTCTACTCTTGTCTTTGTACAAAAATATCATTATAATTAATGTTACATTTTACGCAAAATATTTTACTATTATACATTACAATTAAAACCTAATAGGGGGCGTTACTAGCGCTTCGGAAAGACCATCAACTGAGAAGAAACGCCGCAAGAAACTCAGTCGGTAGTCGCTTTTTTAGGACACTTCTATGTTTACAATGAAAAAATATTGTGGCAATTAACAATTAAAAAATTATACAAAACCAAATCAGAAAATTAATTTTAAAAAATTTAAAATGAAAACTAAGTCTATGCAGTCTTCTGTCCGCTTAGGATTTGATGAGGTGGACTACTGGATCCCAAGCTGCTGGAACGGAGAAACCATCTTCCCTATTGAAATTCGGGTGTTTTTGAATTTCAATTGCCTCGCGAAGCATCCTAGGTAAGTAACGGACTTCCTTCGCAAGGACCTGGGCTTTATCAAATTGGCTAATAAAATAAAATAAAAATACGCGAGTTAAATCCGTTAATAGTTGTTTCATTCCAATTTCTTAATAAACATGTTTCGGTCGGATACTACACTAATGACTAACACCATTTAAGCTAAAACACTTACCAATGTTCAGTGTGGGACCACGAGACATTAGGCGACAAAAACGGCGTCTCAGTTGAAACAGGGAATTCAATTTTGGGATACAACTTGCTAATATCTGGTAAAAGGCCTTCCATGTACAGTCTGGAGAAAATAATGTTAGTCAATATAAAAGTTTCTGTTGAGGTATTACGCGTTTCGATAGGTACTGACCTCTACTCGTGTGTTTTTAATTAATATATCTCTTTAATAAACAGTAACACACAATAATGCTGGTCAGGTGCGACATTTTATGTAAGTACCTACTTTTAATGTATAAAGAATACTCACTTTCCGATAGCTTGCAGCAAAAACACCGCACTGTCGCTATGCCCACGCCTGGTGAGTGGGACATGGCCACAGGCTTGGGGCAAAGAACGTTTCAAAATAGCCTGCAGTAGTCCATGGGGTGCAATCTCAATCAACACTGCGTTGTTGGGTACCAAGCGAGAGGATTCCTCAAATAGCACCGGGTTCTATAAAACACGTTATTTATCAATTGTTTTGATTCCTCGTCAATGCAATACTCAATACTTTATTGCTATTCCACAATGTTTATACAAAGGTTATCTTAAGGCTAATGAGATCATGGACTCTGTTGGGCACAGCAACATAAAGATTAAAAGTGAAACCCCTTTTTAGATAGAAGCATCCCACCAAAAACATTTTGTAAAAAACTAGCCAAGTCTCGATGAAGCTGCTTGTTTATCTCTTAAAAGTAATGAAATGTAAACAAAGTCGTACCAAGACTTGTAGACAAGTTCCTTGCTGCAATTTCTTTATTATTATAGTTAATGTTGTGCGACTTAGCCGTTGAAAGCTTTTAATGAAGATGTAGCCCGTTAAAGTTCGCCGTGACTTTACACTTTGCCACAGTTCACAACGATGTGACGTCACAATCTCCTACTCATTCTGACACGCTTTAGCTTTGTCATTATTTTTATATTTGACGAAAGAACAAATACTGGTCCAACATTTCTTTATAACGTAACCGACGGACTAAATATAATGATATTTTGGAATGAAACAACTATTAACGTATTTAACTCCGTTAATAGTTGTTTCATTCCAATGTGTAATAACCGAGAAGGAATCAGAAATTATTATAATGATATTTTATTTACCAAAAGGTTATTTGTGTGATATTCGGCAGATGAATATTTGGCATCTTCTTCATTCCATTTATTTTCTGGCACGGATGTTGAAACCCAACGCTCGCTTCGGAGTTTAGGTGTGGGGATGATTTCTTTTAGATCTCTTAGCAATGCAGGACCTAAAATTACATAAATTATATACTGATCTATACTTTTACAATCATCACACAATTATATACGATATAAAAACGGGACTTAATCGCTTAAATAAATTATTAAATTACCTCCGACGATTCTTCTATACTAATATTATTAAGAGGAAAGGTTTGCTTGTTTGGATTGAATAAGCTCCAGAGCGGCTGGACCTATTTCAAAAATTCTTTCACTGTTGGGAAGCTACACTATTCCCGAGTGACATAGGCTATAAAAAAAGATAATCCGTGCGAAGCCAGGACAGCTAGTTATAAAATAAACTTAGAAAGGAATGGATATTTGCTAAGCTGAAAACAGTGACGTTTTACAGGTAGCAGGTATCAAACCGATTTGACTGAAAATTAGTGGATAGGTAGGTATAGTTAGAACCTGGAGACGAACATAAAATACTTTTTATCCCGTTCCTGTTGGAATAAACTCCCAGTCACCCCAGTCTATTTTGGACCATTATAATTATTATGATTTCGTACCAGCTTCGGCGATGTATCTAGAGTGATACGCAATATTCGAACAGGGAACTTCCTTAGCGAATACTCCTTTAGCTGTCAGTTGTGCAACGAATTCACGCATCGGCTCGGCAGGACCCGATATCGTGCTGGAATCTGGCCCATTGTGACAAGCTACTTCTATTTCCGGTGGGCACATGTTTACAATCTGTGCAAATGAAATACACAATTATAAACCCGTATATATTTGATGCTTTTGAGGTTATATTACCAACACACTTAAGGTTTTTGCCGCATGAGAAAGCGATCCAAATCAAAAATATATTTACTAAATTTAGGTTGTTACAAGATACCACCGTTTTTGAAAAAACCTCACTTGAGAAGGAATGGCAAGAATCTTAATCAGATGCAATTCAAACTAAAGAAATAAAAAAACTTAAGATATAAAAGGTATCTACTAATTAAATATACTTAATTAAATTGCTAGAAAAAGTTTGTCTGAAATTTTGAAAATGTAAATCTGTAGTGATCACGTAATAATGAGGGTTATGATCTATGGAAAAAGTTTATTGAGCATGTGGATATGGAATGTTTACATGCCATAGCAATGTACCTTATGGTATCCAATGCCAACAGCAGCCATAGATCCATGGATGAAAGGTGTTTGTATGGAGACCAGCCCACGGCTATATGCCGCCAAGATCATCTCCTCAGCTGTCATACAACCATCTGCGTATGCGCACCCAAGCTCTCCAACGCTGTGTCCTGTGATTAGATTTTTTATTTATACGACCTTTTTACTTACGGCTTCGTGAGGTTTCTACCATTAGAAACAGAACATTTTTAAACTGAATTTCACGCCATGGATTCCCTAAAACTTGTAAATTTACCAAAAAAGTTTTTGTATTAATAATCTAATTTCTGAGGTTTTAGGTTTGTAGGTACGTAAAACGAGTAGCAGTTTGCTTTTTGTTCGATATTAAATTTATTTAATAAAATAAAAAGAGCATTTAAATAATACAGACCTATAATTTTGTCCGGAACGAGACCTAATTCCAAAAGAATATCGGTGAGACCAATCTGAATCGCCGCAATTCCGACAAAGGAATGTAAAATGTTGTCAAATATCTTTTCATCTGTAGATGTGATTATGTCTATAATATCAACTCCCTTTGGCTCCAAGACTTTTCTACAACTGTAAAAGCAATAATACAATTTAAAAAGAGTCTCGTAAGCATCATAATTCGTCGACCGTAGGTTCAATTATGGTAAGGGACAAAATGCCGAAAATGAGTTAAGTATACAGTTTTGTTCAGAATTTTGCGCTCTTTCGAATGGTGTATACGAAAAAATTCTAGCTCAAAAAAAATGTTCCTTACCATAGTGATTTTTAGGGGTCACAAGTCAAATTATCCCTCGGCCAATAATGTATCTGATAATTTTTGAACAATAGCATCTTGGAATAGTGTAATTACCGGCGTGAACTCAAATTAAATAAGGTAAGGGTCTTTGCATTCTATTAATTACATGTACATTGTTTTTCATAAAGAAAAAATAAAAAATATCACCCATACCTTAAAAAAATTGCACAAGTTTTAAAATAGTTGTCCCTTACCTTAATTTACATTAGCGTACCGAATGAAATGTTACCGTTACACTAATTTTATCATAACAACTCGGGATGTGTCACCACATGAATTCAAATTAAATTACTAAGACATAGAGTCTTAAATGGAGTAACAAAATATTTCAAGATGACACACTTTTCTAATAAAGGTGCGATATAATTATCTTCAATTTACGAGTATTTTTAACTTCATAATACAAGATACAGGCATGAGCTAATATAAGATACGCTGCAAAATGCAAGATTAGAGGAAAAAAAATAGCATTGAAAGAAGAGGGAGTAATGTTTAGGATGCTTTAGGATAATTCTTTACAGATTGCAGGTACTCTATTGATTATTTGCAAGAGATTGATTGAGGGTTGAATCTAATTTGAATCGTCATAACTTCTTTTCTATTGTCTCAATGATTTCAAATCATCTTCACAAGACAATTCATCGTTATTGGAAACTGTAACTTATCCAATATTATCTTTTCTTAAGTCTTTCATCCAATCAATTCGTGATTATTAATTATAATATATGCCCAAAAACAATAAAATTGACATACCGCTTATTGTTGTCTACTTTTGCATTAATATTCAGTTAATATTCAGTGCTGTTTCTTTACAATCGTAATAAACAGCGCTGAATATTCTTTGATTTTGAACAAAACGGTCTATTTGTGTGATGGCATCTAGTTTGTAAAGCAGTATTTGGATTAGACTGGTTCGATTAATTCAATAGCTTTATTTTAACGGAGTTCTCCAGAGCCATAACTAGTAGATCCAACTGAGGAGTAAACCTCCAAGAACAAAAGTTCTGATTGAAGCATCTTCTACAAATAACCAATAACGGTCAAGTCTTGGACTGTTGTTATTAGGTACAGAATCTAGGTGCTTCTCAATGTCGCAGCTAAAATCTATAAGGTAGTACCTGTATAAAATCCTATCCTGTGTTTTTTTCGCACTTTCATAATAGTTTTATACGTAAAATTGTTATGATTTAGTCAATTTTCCTTTCAGCAAAGAAATATTGGTATATTTTAATATTGCATAATAATATAAAAACACACATGTCCCTTAAATATTTTTGAAACCTGTTTGCGAGTTAAAATTAGCCTTACGATAAAATTTTCCATTATTTTTTTTGCAACAACTGTCTTACAGTATTTTATCTTTAATTTTTATTTTTAACACGTCTTTTACACTATTTGTAATAAATATCTTGATTTTAACTTAGAAGTCAATTTAATGTAAGGGGCGTGACTACGAAATACTTGCAATGTAAGGGACGTAATTTTCGAAAAGTCGTAGTGTAAGGGACATCTATTTTCTAAAATAGCTGGAATATTGAAATAAACGTTACAAGAACTGATAGAGCACTACAATATAAGGTTTTTTGTGAAATCAGATCCAAAAAAGGTTCATTACAAAAAAAGTTACAAGCGATTGAGTCCGAAAAAAAACTTTGTCGGCCTCTCCTGAAAAACCGTATTTTGTCCCTTACCGTAATTGAACCTACGGTCGACGAATTATTCTTTCTGTGAGAGTAGGGTGCTTTTATTTTCTTATCAAATAATGTTTTCAAAATAAACGCATGTTAGTTAATGTCATACCGTTCAATGGCTTTGGCGAAAGTTGGTATGCGCAAGAGTGCAGTGCCCATGCCAACCCACTGCGACCCCATACCACTGTACACAAACCATAGTGGACGATTACTCTCATCGAAGTAGCATTTCTGCTCGCCACGGCTAATAGTTTTATTATTCTTGTCAGTATCTGTAATGTTAAATTATAAAAGTATTTAGAATTAATCAGCAAGTTGATGATTTTGTCTCGTGTTGATCGACAAGTTAATATTTACGCTGCTTTTCTAGAAGAGTGCCACAACTCGAAATAATTTGTTACTCCATTTAAGACTGTGAACCGTCACATATAAATTTCAATTCAGAATGGTGACACATTTCGAGTTGTGACACTATTCCAGAAAAGCAGCGTATATGTCGTCTATAAAATGTCAATGTGGTGTCATAAGCATTGACGTTAACAAGACGACATATTGACTACATTATGTCGTGTAGTAAACGTTAATTCGGATATCTTGTCCACTTTTGCCATTTAAAGACGACATAATTATTAATATCGATAAGACTAAATGTCGACGTGACAAATAGGAGTGCAGAAGATAAGAAGAGACAAAAACACGTCAAAGGTTTTCATGTCTACCGGATCGGTCGTTGTGAAATTGGGAACGCACTCGGCACGGAATGTGAAAGATGTGGGTTCAAATAAGTCATTGTAGATACAAACCTAGGATTGTGAATCCCCTACTCATGTGGCCAATAATAGCCGTATGGTGAATGTTATGGTATAGAGCCAATTCTTCCGGATCGATAGGCCGAGATTTCAAATCATCGAATACTTTTTGTGTTCCTTCTTCATGTCTAGCAGATATCAATACCAGTCGAGGAAAATCACATTGATATTGTGAAAGATCCTAATATTGGAAATGAAAAAAATGTTAAGGCAAACTTTAGAAAACCAATAGATTACCAAAATAAAATATATTTGTATGATAAGGTATCCTTACCTTAGGTTTGTGAAAGCCGTGCAACAGGATGTGACAGTTTAGTCCAGTAACAGACATGTTATTGACAGCTGTATACTTGCGCTTGCAGAGTTGATGCTCGTCAAGAATATGCATACGGCCCTCACGAAGACCTTCGATGTCCTGTCTAGGTTTATCGCAGTGTAGATTAGCTGCTAACTCCCCTTTGTGATATCCAAGGAGCACCTTAAAATTAGGTAAATATGTAGTTCCAGAATTGTAACGCCCTTTCAGAATATGCAGACTCATTCAATCGACTTGGTTCGAAGAATATCTAGGCGTTATTTGACATAATGCTTAACTAATGCGTTAGAGAAGGTAGGGGATGTGCGATAGTGAGAGTGCAGAAAAGCGATATGGCAAGTTACATAGAGAGGATCGAAAATCTTCGAAAATTGAGTTATGTAAAGCTTGAATGGCCTTGAAGAACACATTAAATTACAAGACTTACCTTTGTAACAGCAGATATTCCAGAGGCAGCTTGACTGTAACCTAAATTTGACATAACACTGCCAACACCCAGTGGCTCAGTCCTGTTGTCGCAGAACACTTTATCTAATACTTCCAGTTCCGTCTTATCACACGCTAAGTTTCCTGAAAATAATTACACCTATAGTGCCATCAAAACTAAGACCAACCGGGTTAGCGACGCGTTATGGAGCCCTTGGTACATAGGGACTTATGTCAAGTACGTCAGCGATCAAAACCAGTAATGTACTTGGAAGTAAATGTGGTATTGATGCACTTAAGTCATAAAGGGTTTTACATTAGAAAAAGTCAGATGTATATTCAGACACTGTGAGTATATTTATGAATCTGATTTCAAAAAAAAAGTCTTTGGTATTGTGGTGCGTAGATACCTTAATTATTCCTACATACCTGTACCAAATGCTTGTGGCGCGTATTTAATTATTTTTACCTACCTATTCCGAAGGCTTCGACGTATTCAACATCTCTGGGTGACACACCGGCATAGTAATAAAAATCTTTCAAAAAGCCCACAACTTTCTCAGGGTCTCGGTAAAAACCATACCTCTGGCCTATCTCATCAGGCACCACCGATAGGTATTGAGTTTTCACATGGACCAAGTCAGCGTAGATTCTGGGGAAATAGTTATTAGAATTACTAGCTGGAAAACTAATAAATTAAAAGGGGGTCGCCGAGTGTCAAATACACAATCGGGCACATGTTTAGCTGTGTTGCAGCTATCAAGGGCCCGTAGGTAACTTGATTCTCATTGGTGGAACATGATAGCTGGATCTCATTCTACACGACGCGAATCTAGCAGATTTTTGGCACGTGGCGGTGTCAATTGGTTACGTAGATGTATGTTTGTTACTCTTTCAGGTAACTACACAACACCTGTATAGATTTTGATGAAACTTTACAATAATACATCTTATATATCAGAATTACATATAGGCTATATATTTATAACGATATTGTAAAGAACTTATCGTGTGAATATGAAGTTGCTGGTTAAAGCCAGTGTTAATATAAAAGAACACATCATTTATAAGATACAGTATAAATAAATATAGTTACCGTACCTTAAGGCATCTTGAGGTCTTTGAAGAAACATCATATTAATGGCTTCGGATCTTGCGCAACCGTCAGCATTTTCCTGAAAACACTTCGTTTTTCCATCTTTACATATATCCATAATTCTGCAAGAGATGACATTTAAAAGTTTATAATATTTTGTTTCTTAGAACCGCAAACTTAGTTTACTTCTGCCTAAGTAAGATTTGCTTGTTCAATTCAAACAGTTAAGTTTATATTTTCGTATTAAATATATTATTACAAAATAATCAGCCCTAGAGAAGTGCTAATCGATAATAGCGATCAAACAAAACGAATGCAAAATTGTATTGAATTGACATAAATGTATGAAAACAGAGCATGTGTGATTTACGTCAATTCCATAGATTGCATTCGTTCAGATCGCTATTATCGATTGTCACTAGCCCATGAATCTTGGAGGACAAAGATCTCTTTGTATCTTGTCCCTACATTGATATGCAAAATATTACTAGGTACTGCTCTTTCTATCTTCACTAACTTATATTTATCTCCCTCTCAACTGTCGTTTGGTTTGCCCTATCACACTTTTCGTAACACTCTCGTCACGCATTCCCGAAAGCATGTGTGAAATGTTACTTCAATATTTACTTTGAATGGTGAACGGCGCTTTGTGGATGAAGGCAGATGCTGGCACCGCCGACGATGGCAGCATCACAGTGCCCAGTCTTCATCATGATGTAGGCCTGCTCGATTGCCACAGCTGAACTGCATCCACTTGCATTTAGTGCCATTGAGGGACCCTTAAGGTTCAGCCAATAAGAAATACGATTGGCGAACATGGTTTTACTGCATCTGAAGGGAAATAAATTAATTGAAAGGTGTTTAAAATTTCATAATATTTTATAACATACTAGCTGTGCCCGCGACTTCGTCCCCGTGGAATAGTAATTCTTCATAAGCCTTCATATTTTCCCCGTTTTTTACACATTTTCCACTATTTTTTTTTCTATTATCGGTCGCAGCGTGTTATATAGCCTAAAGCCTTCCTCGATAAATGGTCTATCCAACAAAAAAATATTTTTTGAATTCGAACTAGTAGTTCCTGAGATTAGCGCGTTCAAACAAACAAACAAACTCTTCAGCTTTATAATATTAGTATAGATATACGAGTTCTCTGTCACTGGCTTCGTGTAGATTTTAGACCAATTTTTTTTTACCAACCGGTATTGGTCTAGAGGGTATTCTTGCATATTCATTAATATAGACATCAATGATTTTTTCAATACATTTTAAGTAAGCCCATTAAAGATACAATGTTTAATACAAATCTTTCGAAAAGTCTACAACTACATCAAGAATTACGTTTTGATGCAATAACATAGGTACTGCACTCGTTCATGTTGTCATAATAAATCGAGATTATATTGTAGCTTATTCCTTCAATTTTCAGAACTCGGGTTTGCGGTGGTTTAAACGCCCGTGGTGCAGTGTTGCCAATTTAGCGATTTTGTCGCTAGAACTAGCGACTTTTGCTTAAGGCTTAGCGACCAAAAAAAAGTTTTGACGACAAAAATAGTTTAGCGACTTATCTGGCGACTTTTGGAGTACAAATTTTAAAACAGTTCTAGATCCAATAATAGATAATTTTTATCAAGATAGATACATAATAATATGGAAAACGACAAACGCGATAGCGCACCAAATACAAACTTTATTTAATTGAAGTTCCAGTTGTATATTATTATGGGGGGGGGGGTCCCCGAACTTTTTATGGTTATGTTTTAGTTTTAGCGACTTTCTGGCGACTTTTGACTTTGAGTTTAGCGACTCGAACTTCTAGGAGTTGGCAACACTGCCGTGGTGGTCACCTGTACCTACGCACCAAGGACTTAGAGAAAATCTGGTTCAATATAATTAAAATGGGTACCTACCCCAGTAAACTGTGTCCGGTTACTAAATTCAGGTCATCGTATAAGAAGTTCTCAGTTTCCGAAAAACATATTCCAATAAATACGCCTATTTTCTTCCCATGTAAATGTTCTGGACTCACACCTGTAAATAAATAAGTTAATTAAAAACAGACGCGAATTATTACAAACTCAGTCCCGGTAGACGTCATCCGTCTATCGATTGATCCATCAAAAAATTATCACATAATTATTATGGTCAATCACATTTTATGTTATATTCAAAAAATTAATTCTGATCAAAATGTATTTTTTTTTATATAAACCTTGTACTGACAATAAATAACACATAAAAATATCATCCAATTTGACGCAGTCGTTCGGAAGTAATGAGCGTAATTATAGGTACATTTTGACAGACATATAAATATAAAAAAAATATATTGATGGTTACTACTAATAGTATTTTAAGAGTACCTATGACAAGTTACTTCTCTAAGACTTTTTTAGGGTTCCGTACTAAAGGTAAAACGGAACCTCATTACAAAATATCATCATTAATTCATTATAGGTTTGCATCAATGACTCAAGTCATTAACCGTCTGTGCACACTTCCCTATAGTAAAAATATTGTATTAATATCTGATGCCTTCGCGGTTATTACATATTGGAATGAAACAACTAAGTATTACCGGATTTAAGTTAGACTATTGTCAGCTCAGTCGTGCTACGATTATGGAAACTGTAAATAATCCAAAACGTCAGCAAATAAAATAAAATAAAAATACGTGAGTTAAATCCGTTAATATTTGTTTCATTCCAAAGTAAGATGATTGTTTTCTCAGTAAGCATTATGTACCTAAATCTTTTTATAAATGTCTTAAACCAATAAGTATAACAACAACGTTGGAGTATACTCTTTCCAATAAAAAAAGAATTATCAAAATCGAACCACTCTGTAAAAAGTTACGCGTGGTCATACATAAAAAAAAAAAAAAAAATATACGCGTCGAATTGAGAAACTCCTCCGTTATTTTCGTCGGTTGAAAATAAAAAAAACACTAGTGCCAAAGAAAGCAATATCAAACCTACCCGCATCATAAATAGCTTGATATGCTTGCTCAAGGATGTTTCTAGCAGGTGGGTCCATGTTGATTCCTAAACGATAGTACACTTTAAAGAACTGCGCGTCAAAACGGTCCAGGTCTGGAATAAGGCCTACGTATGGCGACACATCTGGGTGAGTGTACTGCCATCGAGGTTGTGGTGTCACTGGATTTAACTGAAATAATACATAGCTTATAGAGCAGGGTTTCTTAACGTGGGGTCCATGGACCCCTTAGGGGTCCGTAGCTTGTGTGTCAGGGGTTCGCAGTAGGTCAGTCAGTCTAAACATATTTATTAGGAAATTGTGCAGTAAACTCATTAACATCGTAGTAAGTGTAATAAAAGTGCCAATAAAAGATTTTTTGATTGATATAAATAACACTTTTTTTATTACCAAAAATATTATGGGTCCGTGGTATAGTTTAAATTGTAAAAGTGGTCCCTGACTGCAAAATGGTTAAGAAACCCTGTTATAGAGGCTTGAGGAAAACTTATAGACGATAAAGATTGCATAGCAATTGTTAGTGGCGTTTTAGTGGATTTAGAAGGATTTGGTTTTAGAATGACGTCACATAACCATGAGTTGTCATCCAAACTGAACGTCTGTACAAAATTTCATAGCTTATATAGGGGGAATCTTTTAGGGTCATGTGTTGCCAATAACGATCACATAGCAAATTACAGATTCGGTGGTTTTAGAGCAATTTGATTTTAGAATGACGACGTCATATTCAATTTCAAGATTTTATCCGTACATATATAAAAAGTGACCGTTTAGCGATATCAGGCAAACCAATTTTGACATTTTTCAAAACAAGTCGTTACGTTACACAATCAGTTTTTGGGCGAATCTTTACGTCATCAATGCCCATCATTGTTAGCTGTAGCTATATAGATCCACGTAGGTTTTGATACCCATGCTAGTGTGAAAAAATATCTTAGATATAGGTACATATTCCTAGTTTGTTTAACAAAATCGTAGCTACGCCCTTAAAAGCGTCTACGCGTTTACGCGTCTTAAACGCACAATCTTTTCAGTTCAATTCTTAGGTGTGTTTTACCTTGGAGTAGAGAATATTTTCAAGCTCTTTGATATTCTGTGACTGCGGATAGCGCCCGGATATTCCGGTGATGACGATGCGCTCCCCATCATCGCCACAGTCGTTATTTTGGGTGACATTGTGTTCCTGTGGCGTTGGGGCCATGGTTGTTCTCTGAAATGAACAATAATCAAAAACCGGTCTCGAGATATGGAAAGGGAGATGTGCGTTTAGAATGTACAGCCTCTATCATCAATTATTGAGTCGACATTTTGTCATGTCGATGTCGTCTTATTCTCACGGTAACGCCTGGACATGGAGAAGATTTGATGTATCGATATTCTGTCGTTGTCGATATCAAGAGACGACATCGACCGGGCAAGATTTATTTATTTATTTATTCTTTATTGCACAAAAAAAAACTTTTTAATGTACAAAAGGCGAACTTAATGCCATACGGCATTCTCTACCAGTCAACCTTTGAGATGAACAGAGAGCATGTGTAGGCGCAAATAAATAATGCACTTAATATTATGATAAATACAATATAAAATACGAAGATGTAACACTACATAAATAAATACATAAATTTATATACTTAATAATATAAATATAGATACACAAAACTATATAAATAACCACAATGACGGATGATGAAAACTAATGTCCAAGATTTCTCGTTGTGAACGTTACCGATTTTTGACAAATCACTGCGAAAACGTGACGATATCGACGACGGCTCTTTTATTTTTAAATTTTAAGAGAAAAATTACTTACATGCTCGAAATATTAAACTTTTATAGTAGACTAGGGTTTTAAGCCCGAACAATATAAAGTTAATATTTGTATGTAAGTAAGTATGTACCTAAACACTTTTACTTATAATGTTATGTACTTACCTTATAAAGCTTTTTCGAAAATACACACGGTTCGAGGGCGAACCGCGCAATGCATTAATTTCAACCTTGAAGTACTTTTTATACCTTTGGTATTAAACTTGTACCTTTGTTAAAAAAACAGCAAGTGTAGTATTATTTTGAGACATGTCTGTTTGTTACTAAAGTTCTCATCATTGTCAAATCTTATATATTATTAAGTATTAATATTTATTATTATTGTTTGATAACTACTTTTTTTTTATTCCCATGTGTAATAACCTCAAAAGCATCAATTTAATAAGTAGCTAAATAAGTACAAAGATGGTTTTATTTTATATTTCGTAATACATTTCATATTTAACAAATTTCATAAAATATTCTAAATGGGCAATAAGGATTTAAGATTTTTCGGTGCCTGAAATATGCGATATAATATTTTATTTATATATGAAATTAATTCGCACAAGCAGCATCGGAGCAATAAGTAGTAAATAAAGGACAGAAAACAATATTATAATTAAGTATTATGTATTGTATATTAATTTGATGCATCGTTTCTCATTAAGTTGTTTCTGAGTGTATATATAAATACAGAAATTCAGTTTCTAAAAATTTTACGGTTTTTTCTTTGCGTGATCCAGAACGGTAATTAACTTAGTAGAATTTCCAAAATATCACTTAGTGCCCTGTTTACGTCATATTAAGAGACCCCCCATTTATATCAGGAGGTACCAGTTTTAGTCAAGAGGGGGGGGGGGTCATAATAATATATTCTATGAAAAACAAAATATTTAAAAAATCCAAGGCCTGAGGTCGTGACCCCTATCACCGGCCCTGATTTAATGACTGACATTATAATATCAATGTTTTTTTTTTTTTTTTTTTCGAACTGAATACTGAAGCGCAGTTGGCCAGCTAATGGGCCTTCACTGCAAAACCGGACGGGTGGCGAGACTCCTGAAAGGAGACTCTTAAGCCTTTCATATCAATGTGGGGGCCTAAACTATAAGGGTTAAAAACTTGAAATGAGATAGGATTAAGGAATCTAACACATCGAATTTTTCTATTACCTTTTACTAATTTATTATAATCAGTCAAAAACCCTACAATGAAATAAGCAAAATGCCTTAAGTTACATACATTATTGAAATGAAATTAATTAACCTTAATTATTTTGTTTTTGTGGGTAGCATAACTGAATAATTGTGGATAATTAATGAATTAATAGTCCCGCAAACACGAAAATGAGTTCTGGTAATGAAATTGACATTGAAAATTTTATATACATAGTAGTGCGCGATAAAATAGAGCTAATAATGATAGTATATTAATATTCTAGATACCTTTACCTTGATTATTTTACCTCAATCAAAGTTAAATAAAACAACTAACACTACAAAAATGCAAAATTTATTAAAAAAATATGAATTATTCACCAAATGTCTTAGAAAGTTTGTCTATCACAATCCTAGTTCTGTCCGTCAAGTACTGATCGACTTGGCCCAGCACTTTTACAAAATGAAGCATTTTCTGGACACCTTTCTTGAATGTTTCCATTCTCTCTGCACTGGTTGGTTCTTCATATGAATCCCTGTAGGTTTTGAAAACCATTGGAGACCCTAATCTCGGTGCTGAAAGCGGTCGATCATTAGGAACACTCAAAATGGGCACATTGAAATCTGGCACCCGCAATTTTGGTTTCCTTAACTTTGGCAGGCCCAGTTTTGGTATGAAGCTGCTCGGTGGCGCAATTGATATTGGTACTTGGTTATCACTGAATCCTTCTTGGTCCATGTCTGATTCGACGACGACAAATTTACCATTTTTAACGGCTTTTGGGATGGCGTGGTGGATCAAGTCGCAGAAGGAATTGACGTCGAAGGAATCTTTTTTTTGGGACGCTTCGGTGGACTTTGATTTCAATATTGAGCCAAGAACTGACGAGTCCTGGAAATAGAAAATTTAATGAAACAGAGAGTGAATCTTAAAAAATATTTATCTGTAGGTACTCTTGGCCACTTTTGACAGTCTATACTTTAGTACTCGCTTCTTTGCGCCCTCGGAATACTTAGACGTTGGATTAGTGATCAAAACCCCTGACTACAAAACCAGAGATTGCGGGTTCGCATCTTGTGCCTGTAATTGAGTCTTGGATGTCTTATGTACTTATTTCAGTAGGTATATTTATCCATTGTCTAGAATCCACATTACAAGCTTTGCTTAATTTGCAACTTCAGACAGACGGATAAAAAGTAATCCTATATGAGTTCCGTTTTCTGATTTTGAAGAACGGAGCCCTAAAAAACTGTCATGATTATCCTAGTACCTCTAATACCTTAGACCTACAAGATCTAAGAGAAATTACCCATAGATTGATTTGTCGGTAAAGGAACATATTTTTGTTAGTTTTATATATATTAGCAGAAAATCCTTACTTTTTCTCCAGAACCGCAATTGATGGTCAGCCGCAGAGGTGATGGAGCCCCGGCGATGGTCTTAAACAAAATTAAAAAAACTTTGAAAACTCGAACTTAGGTACAAAATTAAGGACTGCTTTATGACAAAAATATTAGACGAAGAGTGTATTATAATATAGGAAGATTAAAATTTTCACTATTAGATTGAATTACATGAAACTTAATAGGTACCACAAAATTGTGTTTGTTTAACTTTCGTTTGAGCAGAGCTCAAGAATTCATTCAAAAGTAAGGTACTACTTGGTACATCATTGATATTCATGAATTAATAAAATACCTATATTTAATTTCAGGACTAAGGAACTAAAAACAACTAAATCAAATATCATGAGAGCTAAAGATAACTTAGAGAGTTTAATGATAATAATAAGTAAATCATTTTATAGCCCAGCAATCATTAGCGGCCAATTAATCGATCCAAAAACAAATAGATAAACAATAAAAACAACACACTGACCTGAATCACTATTATAAGAAGCGCGTTTCGATACATTTTGCTCTACACTTGGTACATTGTACTCTGACGATTCAACCGAACACGTTCGATCAGCATTTGTGGAGTCAGCTTATTGGAAATGAGTATTCCACGACCCACTTCTCATTTCAACACTCAAGGTCAATTACACAATAAAACAAAATCATTTACTTATATCTACTCGGTCTTATCGCCTATACGTGTCTTCATCTCAAGATATTATAATTATATGTGTAGAAGTTGATGTGACAATGCAGTGGGTACTTGGTGGTTGGTATGCCGGCAGTCTCTTGTTTTACTTGGTAGCCAAGTTTTATTTTGAGAATGAAGTTAGGAGGGTTTCTGTCCGTTATATTGGCAGTAATGCTTGCTGTCACTGTGTCGGAGGTAAGTGTTGTATTTTTTTTAATATTATGAATATTGTCCTAAACTAACATTGTCCTGACGTAAAGATTGATTCAAATTGGTGCAGTCGTTCGGAAGTTTTACGCGTACATACATTTCAGTGATTCGTTTTTATTTATATAGTTAGATAAGGATTATATATTTGAAATTGTTAGTAATTTCCAGTATTTCGAGCCTTAAGTGTATCGCAGTAAATTTAAGTCGTTTATTGTAACTAAGTAATTTTAACTGAATATCAGTCAAAATATTGTTTTATATAGCCTACCATTGGAGGTGTGGATTCAAATACTAAAGTGTTTTCATTTTTTCTATGATAGGCTTTGCATAAAACCAATCAAATTTAATAACAAGTAATTATAAGAAAACAGATTTTTATTAAGCAACCATTCATCATATCAAATCCTAGAAGTCCATATTCAGCACTGTTTATATATTGACTAGCGGCCAACTCGGCTTCGCACGGATCCCTATTTTTTTATAGCCTATGTCACTCGGAAATAGTGTAGCTTCCCAACAGTGAAAGAATTTTTTAAATCGGCCTAGTCGTTTTTGATGGATTGAGTAGGCAATCCAAACAAACAAACCTTTCTTCTTTATTATATTAGTATAGATCAACGATCTGTTTTTTTTTTTCAGTCAAGCCTCGTGTCCCGCTCTCTTCTTCGACCCAGGAGTCAAGACCCCTGCTTCACCAGTCGACCCGAAGACCGACCTTTCGCATACCCCCTCATAGCGCAGTTTGTCAAAATCAAGGACATGGCTGTGAGGGCTTTTAAAGCTCTTGTAGCTAGTACTAGGGGACAAAGACTGGAGAAGCAATGATCTTAATAAATATAAGAGGTTATTGCAATGTATATATATGTCAGAGCAAAGAATGTTTAAATTTTCAATATTAAATTAGATTTTCTAAAAATTATTTGTAAACAAAATTGCGTTAATTACATTTTGTATCTGTACAATTCAAGATGGCCGTGGTCAGCACTTTTTTATTTGCAGAGGCAACGATTATATCTGATCAGCCAGTTGTCAAATGTTTTTGTATTTCAGTTAGTAATATAATTATACATTTTGATTGCGTATATAATTATATTAATGGTACCTAATTTGTTTTAATATTTAATGTTAGTGTGTAAATAGGTTATGATATTTGTTTGTAATTTTGTAATTCGATTAAATCTTATATCTTTCGTTTTATTGTTATTGTAATAAAACTGCAAGGATTTTTATATTTTGAAATCGTTGACTTAACTCTTATACATCACAGTATTGTAAATGAGAAGGAAATCTAAATAAAATATTTGTTATTGGTGTTAGACATGTTTTGATTTTACTTGCACCCTTTTACAATAGTTCACTCCCATATTAATTTTACAAGTATTAGTCACTTCCCTGACAAATAAAAGTTTAGGCTCCAAATAATTTATTAATTATATTATTATAATATCCAATATTTTTGAACTAAGTATTTGTAATAATTTCTGATGCCTTCGCGGTTATTACACATTGGAATGAAACAACTATTAACGGATTTAACTCGCGTATTTTTATTTTATTTTATTAGCTGACGTTTCGGATTCTTTGCAGTTTCCATAATCGTAGCACGACTGAGCTGACAATAGTCTAACGCTAATTATGGAAACTGCAAAGAATCCGAAACGTCAGCTAATAAAATAAAATAAAAATACGCGAGTTAAATCCGTTAATAGTTGTTTCATTCTAAGTATTTGTATCTATCTTGAACATTTTTTTGCTAGAAAAGTTAGAACTTGCTTGTTCATTATATAGGATTATATGAACATTGTAAAACAAAGTCTTAATATAGCTACGAACAAATTAATTCCAAGTTAGTACATACAAATAAATAAACGATAATTTAATTTCTACTTTAATAAAAGCTTTTTGAACCTAACAAATTCACCTGCCGTCAACGATCCCCTTTTCCGTAAATCCAAAAGATTCTTTAAAACATTTCGTCTTATTTCCTTGGTAACAGGTAATTTCACTGGGTTGATTCCTAAAGACCTTTCCAACGGTGTTCTTCCTAAAATTGGCAACCTTAAAGGCTTTACAGGCGATGGCACTCTCGGAAGTTTTGGTGTTTTCAGTAGAGGTGGGGGCAAAACTGGTAACAAAGGTGGTACAACAGGTAATAAAGGAGGTAAAATAGGTAAGAAAGGAACTTTAGGAATTATCGGAGGAATAAGAATAGGTGGAGGTATAAGAGGTAAGAGTGGTAGTCTAGGCACGAACGGTGATCTTAATTTAGGTAAAGAACGTTTGAATGCTCTTGTTGATGGTGTAGGTGGAGGTTTGGCTGGTAGTTTGAGCGAAGGTTTTGGTGGTAAAGTTGCTATATTTGAGAGTTTAGGAAGCCCCCGATTTATGTTGATGAATACTGGAACATTGTGAGATGTTTTCCGAATAATTAAAGGGCTCCCTGATCGTTTTATATCTCCAGATATTAAACCCAAATTGATGCCTTGCGAGTCCTTAACCTGGAAAATAAAAGCAATCATTTTATACAGTTCCCCTCTCGGTTCTCATCGCCGCATTTAATAAAACTATTAGGAGTATAGAAGTGTACTATAAAAAAATTATAAAAAAAAACTCTCGCGCCTCTTTGGAGGCTCTACACTGTTGGAGATCCCGGCGGATTCTATAAACACTTATATGGAATTACTTGAGTGTGTTATTCAATTATACACCAAGTAGTTGAATTTCAGTATTTAAATATAAGTAGGTACTTATGTCTGTGCAATAAAAAGACATAAATAAATAAATTATAAATATAAAAAGTTTTGAAACTGTACCTATCTACCATGTGACTTGATGTGACATAATATTATCCTAACTAATATTATAAATGCGAAAGTAACTCTGTCTGTCTGTCTGATACGCTTTCACGCTAAAACTACTGGACCGATTTAAATGAAATTTGGTACAAAGAAAGTCTGGAGCCCGAGAAAGAACAAAGGCTACTTTTTAACCGACTGCAAAAAAGGAGGAGTTCCACGCGGACGAAGTCGCGGGCAGAAGCTATATCTAATGAAAAGGTCGAACATTTTTGGAATATAATATAAAATAATCAAACAAATTATTGTTAAAACTACGGAAGAACTTACATTGATGGCCAGCAAACTTGCAAATACTAAAAAGGTGTTATTTTTTATTGTCAATTTAAAAAACCCCATTCTGTATCGGCAAATTGTTGTAACAAACAGGACAAAACACAACAACTGCCTTTTATATGAAAGGTTATATTGCTTCGATCAACTTAATATAATCATTTGATTGAAATCTGATAACACACGTTATGCAACAACAAAGTGTTATTGTCAAATTGTTTTATCAATTAGCAATCAATGCGTTTTTGTTATTGTTACTTAAATATTACTAAATATTATTATTTGACGGCCTGTTGGTCTAGTGGTCAGAGGCCCTGACCACGAAACCGGAGGTTGCGGGTTCGAATCCCGCTAGGGGCAGATGTCAATGTGATGAGCACTGGCATCTGTACCTGAGTCTCGGATGTCTTATATGTATTTATGTATATTTATCCGTTGTCTAGTACCCATAACACAAGCTTTGCTTAAAATAATTGGTGTGAATTGTCCAAAGATATTTATTTTATATTTATTTTATATTACGTAGCTTTGCTGACAAAAAAAAATAAACAGGTAATAGAGGAAGATGAATATGTATATACAATTTCCAATCAAGATTTTATTTTAATTTAGTATATTAAAGTATTGTGATAAAAAGATATCTAGTAAAAGAAAATTAGTGTCTAAAATCTACCAAAAAATGAATGAAACAACTTTGATATATGCTTCGGATTCTTTACAGTTTACATACTCGTAGCACTACTGAGCTGACAATAGTCTAACGCTAAAGTCAGCTTTAGCGTAGATAAAATAAAATCAAATACGCGAGTTGAATCCGTTACAGTTATTTCATTCTAATACTCTGATATAATTAACAATATAATAGATGCCCTTCATTTTACTTTTAGTTTTGCAATTATGAATAATAAAAAATTAAAGATAAAGTATAATCTGTTAAATAATTCGATCGATATATGTTCGTAATAAGTTCTCAAGAATGTTAATTACATAATTACCTATTAATAGCGCAATTTGACACTTGCACAACGTAAATATATATCGTTATATCAATTAGATTTTTAAACTTACGCCCTTTATCACCACGTTTCATCTTATCATAGGCTAGCTTATGTAATCCTGGTCTCGAAAATCGATAATACAACCATTATCATGTTACAACAATCTCGTAAGAAAATATGAAATATCGCTTATATATCTTTAAATACGAAAGAGCGGAACATTTAAATCATATTTGTTTCCGAACCTGTTTCGGAAGCTAGGCAAAATGGGGGGTCAACTTCTTTGGTCCTCCATAGGTATTCTGTTACTAACCACCAGTTATGTGAGCGCTTGTGATGGAAAAGGATTGTGTTTGGTAAATAGTTTTGTTAACTACGATTGATTACAATCGAAATTCGATCGATATCTTTGGTTCAATACCATACGTTTTTATTATAATGAAAAAAATTGAGACCCCTAGTGGGATTCGATTTTGAATTTTTCTACTCTTGTCTTGGTACAAAATATCATTATAAATAGTTTTATTATTAATTTGTGACGCCTTTGCAATTATAACACAATAAAATAATACGCCAGTTCAATAACTGGCGTATTTTCATATTCGTAGACGACGACTGAGCTGACGATAGTCTAACGCTAAAGTCAGCTCAATCGTGCTACGAATATAAGAACTGTAAAGTTTATAAAACATCAAAATGAAATACGCGAGTTAAATCCGTTACAGTGTTTCATTTTTATAGCAGTTATAGCTATATTATTGTCTCTAATTAAAACAAACTACGTCACTTGCTCAAAAACGGAACCGTAGTTATTATATTTTCCGATTGTAAGAAATAATTCTAAGAAAATGTTTTCTTATTATTTCAGCTGGAGACTCTGAAAGAGTTGAAGGAATGTAGGAAGGCAGCGCTGGCTTCGTACGTATTATAATGTGTAATGATCAAATAATAAGCCCTATCTTTAAGTTCACTAATTTTGTATTTGATTTCAGGTTATTTAAACCGGCTCTCTGCAAAAAAATACTTGGTAAGTATCAATTGTAACACTTTTTAACTTCTTGAAGTTTTTAATTTTATATAGCATTATAATATTCCTGATTCAAATCCAGTACGTTTTCAATTGTTTAAATAGCACAAAATTGTAAAGCTTAACGTTTAAATTTCAGAAAAAGAATATCTAGAGGAACCGCCAACAATTCTGCTAATGCCAGCTGGGGCCCCACCACCGCCGTGCTCACCACTGATGCTGCCGGCACCAGCTCCTCCACCGTTCATGTACTCAGCACCTCCACCACCGCCTCTTATGTACGCAGCGCCGCCACCGCCCCTGCTTCTTCCTGCTCCACCACCACTGTACTTACCGGCACCAGCACCGGCTCCTCTAGTTCTTCCAGCGCCGTGTCCTCCACCAATGTTGCTGCCGCCTCCGCCATCTTGCTGTCTCGTTTCTCCACCACCACAACCGCCGCAAATAGTCTTGCAAGCGCCTCCACCGCCACCACAACAACAACTTGTGCTACAAGCACCGCCACCTCCGCCGCAGCAAAAGTTGTTGTTCCAATCGGCTCCACCGCAGCAGAAGTTGTTGTTCCAATCGGCTCCCCCGCAGCAACAGCAAGTTGTGTTGCAAGCGCCCCCTCCACAACAGCAGGTGGTACTACAAGCTCCTCCTCCACAGCAACAAGTGGTACTACAATCGCCCCCTCAACAACAGTACGTGATGCAAGCACCACCGCCGCCGCCATGCTACCTTCCAGCGCCACAACCGCCACCACCTTGCTACCTTCCAGCTCCACAGCCGCCTCCGGTGTATTTACCTCCTTCTTTGCAAGCTCCGTGTGCTCCAGCCCCGGCACCTATGCTGGTGTCGTTGACCCCACCAGCACCTCCTCCGCCAGCGTACTACCCGTCGTCCTGTGGATGCGCCCTGCCGCCGTCTCCGCCGCCCTGCGGGTGCGCTCCTCCGCCCAAGCCTGTGCCCGTGAAGAGCTACATAGTGCCGCCGCCCATACCCTGCGCGCTCGAGCCGAAACCACTGCCTTCGTGCAAGTGCAAATATTTGTAGTATTACTAAAGTATAGGTTTAGTCATATTTATTGCAATAAACAAAATTACACAAATTTTGGATGGCTTCCAGTTCTTTATAATATTTTGGTCCCTAAAGTATAATAAAAATTTCGATTTTGGTTTGAAGGTACAACTTTCTACCGGTATGGTTTTTGTTAGTATAATCGATACAAATCTTGATAGTAGCCTTCCAAATAGGCATTTATTCTTTAACTTGTATGCAATTAAATATGTTTAAACCCAGTGATCACCATTATCAACCCGGTTCAAAAATTTGTTTACCCGTAAACGTAGTCACAAAGTGGAACCTTGGAGTTCATATTCAAATTCATTTATTGCATGTCTCATTTGTTTTAGTAGGTACCTACTTAAGCAATTAATAGTGATCTCCGAAGAAAGTCGTAATTAGGACACTGAATAAATCTTATAGTTCCTTATTATTCTGCTTTACATCTGTACTGTTTTACAACTTGTACCAAACAATAAACATTTTGATCTTGATTTTGAACTTCTTAGTTCTTATACCTACATTCGGGGAGGTCGGGGTTTATGTTAGTAAGTAGGTACTTTTCAGAACCTACATCCACTTTGAGGTACTATCCTTTCTGGATCAGATAACATCTTAATATATCTATAATAGAAAGCCATACTCATAGTTTATTTATATGTTTATCAGTTTATTAATAAGTATCATGTAAATATGCATTAATCCCTACTAATATTATAAATGCGAAAGTAACTCTGTCTGTCTGTCTGTCTGTTACGCTTTCACGCTAAAACTACTGGACCGATTTAAATGAAATTTGGTACAGAGAAAGTCTAGAGCCTGAGAAAAGACATAGGCTACTTTTTAACCGACTGCAAAAAAGGAGGAGTTCCACGCGGACGAAGTCGCGGGCAGAAGCTAGTATATAAATAAGTCGTCTGATGTACCTACAAGATGAGACTGTTGTATCACGACAGAATATTTGTTAAAGTAATAGGTAGGAAGGTACCAAGTTCAATTTCAACGTAATAAAAAATATTAACTTAATAAAAACTACAACATACTATTATTATTATTATTATTATTTGTACTTTACTACAAAAAACTTAATAAGTAGAAGTAAGTGTATAGGTAAAATGCGAACTTAATGCCTTGTGGCATTCTCTACCAGTTAACCCAAATAAGTACAGAAACAAGAACAGTGGTGAATGTAACGTAGGTAATCCATTTTATTCTGTGGATAAGTATAATAAAATGATTTTTTTGTGACATTTTATTATCATAGTATTATCCACTATATAAATTGATTATTTTAAAATTTAACACATTTTCTTGACGACTAAGAGAAAAATGTATTTTAAGATGACATTAATTTGTATTTTTAACGATCGATGTTATGTATATTTGACATTTTAATTAATACTTCAATGTTTAAAAATACTTGACGACTAAGAGAAAAAATATCATAACGACATTTTGTTATTTCCAAAAATAATGACTTGTTTGAATTTTGTGTATTTCTTTGTTTACTTATATATTATTGACGATCTCACTATTAGTACATATAAATAAAATGTAATTATGATGTATAAAATATTGAGAAATAAATGAATCTGAATCTGGTATTAATAGGAGCCCAGAAGGTCTATGCGGAACATCGACATGACGTCAGTTTGATAAAAATAACGTCATCAATTGATGAGCAAATGATAAAAGAGAATTTTAATAATTTCCGATGCCTTCGCGGTAATTACACATTACTTCAGCGTTAGAATATTGTCAGCTCAGTCGTACTACGGACATGGAAACTGTAAAAAATATACTATAAAAAATAAAATACGCGAGTTAAATCCGTTTATAGTTGTTTCATTCCAAAAGAGAATTTTATTGACATTAAATATTCAGATATATTCTACGATAGACATCCTATCGCGTATTTTATCATGGTCTGGATTATTTGAAGTATGACAGTATTCGGGCCAAATAATTTTAATTATAAGGCACTTATAATATATTATACTTTATAATGATAATATTTGTATTGCAAGACAAGAGTAGAAAAAAAATCAAGACCCCCAATGGGATTCGAACCCTGGGGATCACTGATGAGTCTACGAAATTCTCTACTCCTTCAATTCGGTAGTTAATAGAGGTAAGTACTTTAGTTTTATATAGGTTGTACGAGTAATTGTTATATTGTGTATTCCTTTTTTTCTATTCTTATTTAAGTCACCAATTGTACTTTCTAGATGTGTTAGTTTAGGTGCTTGTACCTATCTCTGTCAGTGTCTGTTAAAATGTGGAGGTCATATGATTTTAACAAATTCTAGGAGAGCGTCCGGCCGGGCCTTTGTAGTCTTGAGAAATCAATTTAATTAACTTTCATAATTAAAAAAAAAACATTTCTGCTTTTTATTACAAGTAGGTTCTAAGTTCCATAAAAATCTGTTGAGATGTCCGGGTTCTGTGCTTCAAAATTCGGGGTTTTACCCGCGTCTTGTCCTGGTTGCCAAATTTTAGAGATGGCAACCCTTACTTTATTCCACAGGTAGGTATGGCATTACCAATTCACCCGTAAGCCGCAACTATAGGTGCAAATAGTACATTACGCACCTAAGCCAGTAAAATAAAAAATGTCTCAGATCACATGTAATTGTCGTCCGAGGCGAAGCCGACGTTGACAAAAATGTGATCTGAGGCTTTGTTATTTACTGGCCGAGGTCAGTATACTATTTTTCTGTTCGACTAAGCCAGAAAGCGGCAATTTCATTTAGCGCAGCGGCCAGAAAGTTGGCGCTTTCCGGCCGGAGAACAGAAAATAATATTACACGGAACTAATCTTAGTAGCTATAGGTATAATTTTATATGAAGGCTGTAACACATACAATTGTATTATGATATCCACTACCTGTAAAACGACCCCGTTTTCAGCTTAGTCAGTACCTACCTATTCCTTTCCGAGTTTATTTTATACTAGCGGCCCGCCCCGGCTTCGCACGGATCCCTATTGTTTTTCGAAATATTCTATGTCACTCGGGAATAGTCGGGAACAGTGAAAGAATTTCCAGTCGTTATGGAGCCTATTCAATACAGCCAAACAAACAAATCTTTCTACTTCGTAATATTAGTGTAGCTCATTATATTAGCAACCCTGAAAATTTCATCTTTCCTATAATCACGTAAGTCCGGGATGACTAGGATATCGAACCATTTTTATCAAATTAATAAATAAACCCAGGGTATCATCTGCCTCGCAGTTATAAATGTAACTCGCTTAATACGATTTAAACACACTTTTTTTGAGATTAGGTTATTATAAGTTTATTCTTCGGCTGTACGGTTCCAAAATTACACTTATTCTAACAATCCAGTTCTATTCTACAAACATCACTTTTAAAATATTCGACGGCCAACATTCTTTTCGGAACGTAACCTCTACTACCTAACTGCAAAAATATAAAATCAATATACGCAATTTAATTCCAACAATAATTAACCCCAAAAACAAAAGTTACGAGGTAGCACTAATCTCTCAGATTTTAAAGGATAGTACCTATCTACCTACTCATAAACTGACATAAGAATAATCTCTCCATTTCTAAGCACGTATCCTTACAAAAACCTTATGCTTTATCAAATCTTGCGTTATCACAACATCAAATTTATCGATCACATATCTCCCAAACCGTAGATCACGTTTATGAATCGATTAGCCAATAAACTTTATTTAAAACAAACGGGCATCAATGAAGTCAAATCAATATGTTAATAGGCGTTAGAGAATAACTTGTGTTATAATCATCAAGTCAGCGAAAATGATTTTGTTATTTATTCGGGTCAGTGCACTGACATTTGGGTTAAGTTATGCAACGGCGACGAGCTGTCATAGCTTACAACAGTCACAGGTATGTATACAATGAAACAATTATGTATATTTAAATACATATAAGTTCAGTTATTTGACCCGCTTAATTTAAATCAGGGACAATAAACACTCAGCGACCAAATAGGCATGTGTGTGGTCAAAAATAATAATTTCTGATGCCTTCGCGGTTATTAAACATTGGAATGATACAACTATAACGGATTTGACTCTCGTATTTTATTTAATTGTTGAATTTTTCACTTTAGCGTTAGACTACTATACCTACTTATCTTCTCGTAATTTTATCTTAACATATGACGATGCACTCAAACAAGTGTACTTTGCACATTTTCACTCCATCATGTCGTACGGAACGCTCCTCTGGGGAAACTCCACTGAAGCCGGTAGGGTGCTGGTGATCCAGAAACGAGCGTTGCGTACTCTTGTTGGGGCGAAATATAGACAGTCGTGCAGAGACGTGTTTGTTGCTCAACGCATTATGACGCACTATTCCCTATACTTGTTCGATATATTAATGTTCATAAGGAATAATATGGAACAATTTAAAGTAATAAGTAGAGAAAGTCGTTTCGCTGGACGTCTGAGAACGGTCCCCCGTCGCATGGCCCTTGCAGAAAAGAATCCGCGTGTTCTTGGACCGAGTCTGTATAATCGCCTACCTGACGTGATAAAGAACGTGCCGTCTGACGAAGCATTTCGGCGCCAACTGAGGAACTTTTTATTGGAAAATCCATTCTATTCTGTTGACGAATTTGTTCAAAAATATAAATAAATTATTAAATTTCTGTTTAATAGTATTAAATTGTATTATATGAATTATTCCGTCTGACAAATTGTAATTGACGACTAATGAGAAAAATCCATAATAGTTAATATATTTGACATTATATGTATGACAAAATCTTATTGTAATGAAATTGTGATTTTGCTGTCAATTATTATTTAATCTTATTGTTCTTTGTTTTTGTTTTTGACGATCTCAATATGAGTACATGTAATTTGACATACTAATGTAATTATATTGTATAAATTTTGGGAAATAAATGAATCTAATCTAATCTAATCATAATCTATACTAATCTATACTAATATTATAAAGCTGAAAAGTTTGTTTGTTTGTTTGAACGCGCTAATCTCAGAAACTACTGGTTCGAATTGAAAAAATCTTTTTTGTTGGATAGATCATTTATCGAGGAAGGCTTTAGGCTATATAACATCACGCTGCGACCAATAGGAGCGAATAAACAGTGGAAAATGTGTAAAAAACGGGGAAAATGACTATTCCACGAGGACGAAGTCACTGGCAGAAGCTAGTATCTCATAAAATGTTTTCTAATTTCAGTTGGCGTCTCTCAACGAGCGAATGAATCAAATGATCAGCGCACTCTACACACTACGTAAGTAAAGAACAAAAGGAACAAGTCAGCATTTAAAAATACTGTAATACCTACCTACTCATATTGACGGCCCGTTGGTCTGATGGTCAAAGCCCGAAGTTCCAATTACACGAGAATCGAATACCTGGGGCCCTAGACAAGTGCCCAAAGTTCAACGTTAACGTTAAACGTTAGGACTGAAATGTATGGGATTTGACATCCACGAACGACTGTCACGTACGTCACAAATGTCAAATCCCATACATTTTGGTGCTAACGTTTAACGTTAACGTTGAACGTTGGGTACTTGTCTAGCCCCCCTGAACTTCGTACCGTCATATTCTGTTTTTAATAATATCTTTTTTCTTTCAAATTTACTGCAATCAAACCTTGTCGTGACAATAACAAACACAAAAAAAAAACAATTTAGTACAGTCCTTCGGAAGTTATGCGCGTACATACATTTCGGTGCTACATTTTCATTTATATTTTAATTTTATTATACTTATGTTACAGCTTACACGAAGACAAAGTCGTTGGGACAGTCATACCAGAACACAACACCAGCTCCTCCCAGTGAAGCACCAACGTCATACGAGTACCAACCTCAGTACACACAAGTGACCACACCACCCTCCCAAGTAGTCTACATGTCTTCACCCCACTCCGGAACACCAACAACTGTGGCCTTCACACCTCCATCGCCTGGAAACCCTCCTACTCTCACCATATCGTCGACTAGGGTACCCAGTCCACCACCTTGCTACGAATCCGATTACACTTACCCACAAGGATGGCCACAACAGTACTATGAGTACGGGTACCAGTATCCACCAGCACCGAGCCCAGCTCCAGGACCGTACAATCAGTATCCTCCATGTGAATGCAGCTGTCCGTATAGTAACGATTATTCCACTCCAGCTGTACCTCCGTGTCCCCACAGACCTGCATATCAAGCTCCCGCTCAACCTCAACAGCCTGAATATAGTTCTAGTTACCCACCGGCTGCTCCATATCCCCCTAGTTCGTATTCGCCACCCCCACCGCCGTCGTATCCCACACCGCCGTCATCGTGCGCGCCACAGAGTTACCCGCCATCATCGTACCCGCCGACGAGTTACCCGCCATCATCGTACCCGCCGGCGAGTTACCCTCCATCATCGTACCCGCCGCCTAGTTACCCGCCATCAGCTTACCCGTCGCCATCTAATTACCCCCCGGCGCCGGCGCAGCCTCCGTCGCCATATGGACCCCCCGCGTATCCTCCACCCTATAGTCAGGCTCCAAATTTCTCTAATCCAAGAGAAGTAATGCAGCCCCCTCAATATGCTTAGATTAATAATTTTATTTAAGTATTTATTTGTGTGATATGTGATATTAAAATGTACTCATAAATAATAAATTAAATTGTTATAACTTAATGTGTTTATTGTTTTCCTAACTATGCAAAACGATGATTGTTTACGTTAGGCCCTTGTGTTAAGACACCTTGCAAATAGTATCTAAAAATTCCACCAGGTAAGGAATTCGCTTATGTGGTTTTTCGTATGTAAATAAGTAAATTGTTTCTTAATAAAAGTTTTTGCATCAACATTTGTGTACTATACTGTTAGGTATAATTTAAGTGGTACCTATTTCTTAAAAAAAAGACATCCTAAATACCTACTCTCATTAATTTACCCACACCATTTAAAAAGGTGAATATTTTATTTTATTTTTGAACTCACATGACACACGTAAGTTAATAACAAATACAATTCGAGCAGTAGATTATAGGAGAGTCAAATTAAAAGTAGATATATTTCGATATCGTCACAATGAATTAAAAAAAAAAATCATGATGATGAACCCCAACGAAGAAAAAGTGGTTAATTTACGAAGATGAAATTGGTTAAAACTTGATCTCAAGTAGACGTACCTAGGTACTTCAAAATAGGGTATTTGACATGTTTTCAAAATCCATTTTATATTATGTAGTAGAGTCTAAGGAACCCAGCAAAAGTTGTTTTTTTTTTAATCTGGTATGTATTAGCTGAAAAACATCGAATTAAAATTCAATATTTAAATAGTGTGCCAAAACGCTACTTTGACAATATGGCGCCGCAATGAGGTCGGTGACGTCACATGCCTGTTTGAGAACTAGGCGCAACACAACTAGGTACCTAAACAAAGTTCACGGGCATGTGACGTCACGAAAAACTCGGCCCAGCAGGAGCGTTTTGTGTCACGTGACAAACGTTTAAAAAATGTAATTTTTATTTAAGGATTTTTAAATAAATCAATCATTATTTTCAACTTACGTTAATGAATAATCATTTTTTAACTCTTAATTTATACTGTTAACAGTAATTTACACTTTATTTTTCGCATTGTCAAAAAGCCTATTATAAACTCAACACGACATTCAATAAAACGTCAATATAAGATGAAAATAAAAAAAACAACACTATAATAAAACCGGTGGATGTCTTACTAGAATACCTTAGGTAGGTATTCTAGTCTATTTCAAAATATTATGACATGACAGACTAGCATCTGCTCGTGACTTCGTGTCTTCGTCTGCGTACGATAAGTACTTACATTACACAATATCGTTATAAAATATAGGTACCCTATGTGTTATTCTGATGTGTAAGGTATACCTATTATTATAATAAAGTTTCATTCGAACCCATTTAGTACTTTTTGTTTGAAACAGTACCAAACATACATTCTTACAAACTTTCGAGTCATAGAGGTATCTTAATAAAAGTAAGCTTCGACAATACAGAGTTCATTGACCAGGTATATTTTTTCAATTTTTTTTTTTAAATACTTTTGCGCTTCGGAAGACTTTATAATATTATTGACAGCTGTGTAAGTATTTAGACAAATAGGTACCTACCTACCTAATTTTATCAAAAGTATTTTAAGCGAAGCGGCCATGGTATGAGACCAATCTTGCGGTATGAGACCAATCTTGTTCATATAGGTACCTACTTACTGTGAGTGTCGATAACAAATTAATGATTATAGGTACTTATTGTGACAAATTTACGCAAATATTTAGATTAAATTCCTTACCTCGCCCAATAATGCATTATGCAAGTGCATTTGTGTAGTTTATATAAAGTAGGCTACCTAATTATTTCTTTGGTAGTATGTTGACAAAGGCTTAAGAGCCTCCTTTCAGGAGTCTCGCCACCCGTCCGGTTTTGCAGTGAAGGCCCATTAACTGGTCAACTGCGCTTCAGTATTCAGTTCGAAAAAAAAAATAGTATGTTGATAACTAAGTTTATTAAAAGATCAAGTCTGACGTATTTCTAAGCAGGTCCAATTTTTTTAAATGATGAAATCAGCAATATATCTTATAATGTAACTATCTATCTGGGTAACTTGTAAGTCTTTATCATGCAAGAAAGAATCTGTTTGTCTTGGTTTTGCAACACTGCTACTATATACTATACTATAATAGCTTCTGTCCGCAACTTCGTCTGCGCATGATGACTACTATACCTATACAATATCGATTATAGATATAGATTAGCATATTTGTTATTGTGTTGTATAAACTTTATTACTTACCTATCTATTGTAAAGTTTTATCAAAATCCATTCAATGGTTTTTATGTGAAAGAGTAACAAACACATCCACCCCCCATATATTCTTACAAATTTCAGCGTTTATAATCTTAACAAGTATAGTTATTTGATAGGACAGCAAGTCGTCAACAATAACCCTTGAAAATTGTGTATTTTTTTTATTTTACTCCTTTTGCAATATATATGTGGATAATTTGTAATTATGATTAGAAACCATACTACAAAAGGGGAGATTTTGTAACATTAATCACATCACAATGGTGAATTTTATACTAATGACCTCTTCATAAACGGTTTAATATAAGAATAGGCCGATCCATTGTTTGTTGAGAATGAACAATATCTTTGTACTCATCATTGGTTTCCTGAATCAACGGATGACACCAAAATATAATATAGCTGCTAGTTTAATCAACAACAAACGTTAAACAATTTCCCAATAAAAATATAAGCCTAAATGCAACACGTCCAATCAGAATGCAATAACTGCAATATTATTCGAGTAATTTCCTAATTAAATGATAAACAATACTTATAAATTGAGTGTGTGACAGGTGTCACCAACACTCAAACATGGAACCCTACTTGCTGCTCGTGCTGTTGTTACAGGTAAACTTATCACTAATTTATCTAACTATCACAAAAAATAATTTTTAACACCTGACTAATAACTTGGTTTTATATTTCAGGGGTCCTTGACCTTAGCCCACAATGATTCTAAAGACAGCGATTCACGAGACATCCTTAAAAACAAACCAGAAATTGACGATAATGTCGTAAACGATTTCCATAAAGCTAAAAAGGATTGGATCGATATGTTTATAGGCCCAAACAGTAACGTCTATAAATCTTCTTCAGCTGCATTGATGGCTCATGCCATAAACCCTGACAAATCTTCCGAAGAACAGCTTGAAGACATTAAGGATATAGCACATAAAATTACCGAAGCCATAGAATGCGAAATGGTTAATCTGCTCTCTTATGCTTTGGTCAATTGTGAAAAAGGTGAACATGGATCAAGAACTAAACGATCAGTCTCAAATCCCGCAGACAACAGTCACTTAGTAATGAGACTTCTCAAACACATCAAATCAAATAATGACTTCCAGAACATTGCTATAGAGAAGATGATGACCGCTCAAGAAATTGCCAATAAATATGGCATCGAATACAATCCTGACCCAGAGTACTTAGCAGACCTTGCCAGCTTTGCCACTCACCAATCTAAAGAACTTTCATCCATTATGAGTTCTGTGGGTGAAACCAAGAATGAACAGGTGGAATTCGTACCTCTAAAAGAAAATAATGACGAAAGAACTAACGGTTCATATTATTTATACAGAGTGCCAGAGGAAGAGATTCAATATCAACTTAACTCTTATCCTCCTCACGAGTATATGCCTGAACGGGTGCAGTTCACACCAGCGCCAAAACCAGTACACACGCCCACTCGTCACCAGTATACACCTGTGCACCAACCTATGCCTATGCCACATTACCCCCATCCTCAACCATATTATAAACAGCCAGAAACCCAAATACCATCACCCCCACACCATGAAAATTGTCAATGCCCTCATTGTCAAAGACGTCGTTTCGAAGCATCCCTCAAAGCGGGTCAGGAGAATCCTCCATACTGTTCAATGGAACCGGTTACCACTACGACCACAATAGTTTTGCCATATGAAGAACCAGTGGCGCCCCAACCAGAACTCGCGAGTCAGGTGTTTGAAGAAACGGTTACAAACAAAGTGGTCATTGAATCTGGTGAGGAACCAGGGTCTACTGATGTCGAACATGTAATGACTTACACCGTTTCGGAAAAATCTCATTTCAAACCGCCTGAGGTAGAAAAGCTACCCCAGCAAGTGCAGTATTACTTCTTTTTGATGAATTAATTTATTTCCGCGACAATCTAATTTATGCAACTATAACTTAAAACGGACGATTTCTGAGATACTTGTGATATGGCAATTTAGAAAACACAAGACAGCTGCTTGCATTTAACATTTTTTGTCTACAATAACGCGACCTATTTCTTAGGTTACTGATTTGATTAATGGCATTTCATACAAAAACAATGTGATAAATGCGTGGAGTACCTACTCTGTGTTTACTCCTGAAGACACATGCGTACGTCCACTGTAGACTCATTTCTCTAGATAAATTCAAACACTGATTTAATCCCATACATACGTGTCTAACACCCAGGACCCCTAAACAAAAATTCAAAATTGTATGGAATACGCGAACGAAAACTAACCATGTGACGATTCTTTAGTTTTTTTGTCTATCAAGTATGTTACCAAAAATATTCTACACGTATTTTTTATTTTCTGAATCGAACAATAATAGACAAAGATATGCGCTTCAGAAGTTCGTGGGGGATAGTGACGTCACGAGCTCTCCACTCCCGAACTTTTAGAAGCTTTATCTTTGTATTTTTTTGTTTGCTTAGCAAAAGAAAAAATACGTATCCAATATTTTTTAATAATCAAACTAATGGACTAAATAGAATGTCGTGTTCTTTACCCAGTTGTTATCCTTATTCCATACAATTTTGTATAGTAACTTGATTGGGATCCTAAAGTCTCCGAAACATCGAGACGTTGACTAACGCTGGTGCATTCATTTGATGTCCATTTCTTATCAATGTGACTAAGTCCATACATTTTGCTTTAGTCCGCCACAGTTTCAGATGTAGCTATGTTAATCTTTCCATAAACCGATCTTTACATACCTACCTGCTTAAATACGAACATTTAAATTATTATTAGATATAATAAAGTTGCTGTTGACAACATTGTTTTCTTTTATTTACTTACCGATAAAATGGACGGAGTTGATTTTAGAAAAGATGGTTGTATAAAATAAACTTAATAAGGAATACATACTCGCTAAGCTGAAAGCGGGGCCGTTTACAGGTAACAGATAACAAAGGTGAAAAAAAAAAACTTTTTTTTTCTTACGGGTACTGGATAAAAAGGATCCTATATCCTCTGCACCAATTTTCAGCCAAATCAGTGGAATAAAAACATTTTTTTCTCCTTTAAAGTGCAGGTAGGAGACTATCTGTACTCTAAAATAAAAAACATTGTAGACTTACGTCGTAATTTAATAAATACTGTTAACTCTTTTCAATACAAACTAAGATTTATCTTAACTTAAATTAACATACTTTGGTTATTTTGGTTTTGTAATTGACTGGTTTGCACTCATCTCTTGATTTCACAACAATGGCTAAGATAGAACACGTAAATCAATTCACATTTCCTTTTGATAATGTTGTGGTAACATAAATTATCAATGAAGAAATAAGTGTCTAACATAAAAATTAAATTACACAATAGAAAACTTACTGATAAATTTACTTAACTATCACAAAGAAAGGCACTGATTAAATGTTACTTAACAATTGTAACAAACAAATCTTTGGTATATATTGTATTTTCTGTCCTCCGGCCGGAAAGCGGCAACTTTGTCTCCACTGCGCTAAATGAAATTTCCGCTTTCTGGCTTCGTCGAACAGAAAAATAGTATACTGACCTCGGCCAGTAAAATAAAAAGCCTCAGATCACATTTTTGTCAACCTCGGCTTCGCCTCGGACGACAATTACATGTGATCTGAGACATTTTTTATTTTACTGGCCTCGGTGCGTAATGTACTATTGTAAATACTCCGCTAACATGAAAAAAAATTTCTCGTTCTGTGACACTGTTAAAATTTCAGCACAAAGTTGAAAATGTTTTTCTAAATATAATTTGATCAGTGGTGGAATTGTTGTAGTCTAGTGACTGGGGGTCTAGTTTCATTAGGGTCATGGATTTTAGGTATATATTATATGATACTGTCTACCATACATATTTTTAGCCTAAATGAAGTCTATATAGATAATCTTCTGATAAACATCTTTAGGATTTCTATTGCCTCCTCACACTCGTGCAGAGGTGAGGAAAGGAGGCAGAGCATTCATGTGGCCACTATGTAGAGATATGATACAATTGATTATATCTATTAATATCAAGTCTATCGAGTTTGATTTTAAAACCTGCGACAACTAGTAGGTACTCGTTAAATATTACTAGACATGCACGAGTAGGTATGTAGCAGAGGTGTATTAAAAGTAATTCTTACTTTTCTTTTTATAAATGTCACAGACCCTTTATTATTCTATTGCTTTATGTTTTGTCTTTGCTTAACCGACACTCCTTCCTAAGTTTTAGTCGACTACCTGTGTGCGTAGTACGCACTGTAGGCGCTGTTGTGGCCAGTGTGTGGTTGGTACCTGTAGCAAAATGAAATAGATAAATAATAAGCATCTTTCGACAATTTATACCAATTGATGTAGTCCCAAAGTAAGAAAACGACAACTTATTAGACAACGGATAAACATACATAATAAATACTTTACAGGACATCTAAGACTGCACAAATGCTCGTTTTCGCCACACAGATATCTGTCCCTAGCAGGATTCGAACCCGCAACCCTCAGTATCGTAGGCAGACTCTGACCATAAGATTAAGAGGCCGTCACAAAAATAGCAAAAAAAGAATTACTAGAGTAGGTAAATAATCCTTACTAATATCCTTACTTATATTATAAATGCGAAAGTAACTCTGTCTGTCTGTCTGTCTGTTACGCTTTCACGCTAAAACTACTGGACCGATTTAAATGAAATTTGGTACAAAGAAAGTCTGGAGCCTGAAAAAGGACATAGGCTACTTTTTAACCGACTGCAAAAAAGGAGGAGTTCCACGCGGACGAAGTCGCGGGCAGAAGCTAGTATTACTATAAGTAATTATAATTTTTAGAAGCTTGTATTACAAAGTCCGGGATCGATTCCGTAAACTGTAAAGTCCGTTCCGTAGACTGTAAAGTCTAGACTTTTCGTGTTAATGTAGGCAATATCTAGATATTACATTAAGATACTTACCGAACTGTGTGCGCGTGCGCATATAGGGGTCCGCAGGCGCTGGGCTCGGCGGCGTAGGGCTGCGCTAACTGCTGGCAGGGCTCCACTGCCGGCTCGCGCCGCCGCGGCGTCACGCGCTGACTCTGCTCGGGCGGCGGACTGTGGGAAAATAAATATGTAAAATCGAATCTATTAGATATCTAAGATCTATGCCGAAAATCGATATAGCACTATTCTGATCGTTATGCGGCTATTGATCGTGCGTTTGTAGTCTATTTGCTATCAGAAGATATCTCCTGATAGATTAATAAAAATCCCAAGTATTATTATCTACACTAATATTATAAAGAGGAAAGATTTGTACCTATTTTTGGTAAGTACTATGTACATAAATGTACCTGAGTATTTTAAAAACTGGTCCGTTTGTTATATGGGAGACTCATTAAATATTTTTTTAGTATAGATGAATGCGGCCATAGAAATACATCATTTGTGAAAATTTCAACGAGTTAAACTCAAACTCAAATAATCATTTATTCAGGCTAGGCTCTTACAGGCACTTGTGAATGTCAACGTTAAAATTAATATTCTTTTTCGATTCAGCAAAAAAAAAACCTCTTGAGAAGAATCGAGAATAAACTCAATGAGGTATAATTTTTTCAATATAATAATATTACAATTTCACTTAAGTATAAATTATGTACAAATTACAATATGTATGTACTTAATCTAATTACATTTAAAAAAAAATATAGGAGAAAAATAAAAAATAACAATAGGTACTGGAGATGTATAAGGTCTCCAGATGTCAAAAGACTAAATTAAATTTACTGGAAATGTAAAGGTTTCCAGGAGTCAAATATAAAATAAAATTACAGGAGAAAAAAAAGAAAAAATACACAAAGTAAAAAAGACACTAAGTATGATGTCTCTAGTCAGATTCATAAATATCATGGTTCGCGGGAATTACAGAGGTGACAGACATCCAGACGGACGGACGAACAGCGGAGTTTCAGTAATAGCCCCGTTTTACCCTTTGCGTACGGAACCCTAAAAAGAACTAGCCCTGCTCCCGTGGCCGCCCAGTAGGCGGGGTCCTATTACGTCCGTTAAACCTCTATTTTGACAGCGAGCGACAAATGACGTTCATACGTTGCTCACATTAATCGACCTCTACCAGGAAGGAATAAAAAAATGACGAGAGTTTTTGCGTTGCGCGCGCGCATGTGGTGCTTTTTTTCTGTCCACGGATAAAATTAATGACCCGATTGTTTACATACGCCTTAATAGCGCGAGAATTGTTTTTGCAGTGTTATCTTTTTAGAATTTCGTTTGCTTATTCAAGCTACTAATCACCGTAGCGATATTGGGATGAGATATTTTATCCACGTCTTATTAGGGTTCCGTATCTCTATTTAGGTCTTCGACTTTACATTATTATAACATTATCGCTTCATAATATAAATATTTAAATTCATTTCTTACTGTCTTAGTGCTGTTTTAACCTACCTACTAGGTGAACAATTTTCGAAACTTAGGTACCTACGGTAGGCACTGCATACATTTTTGACATGTGCATAAGTAATGCACACCATTGCCCACATTAATATGCAACTTAGATTCTTCTACAATCTGTGTTTTATTTACCAAGAACCCAAGATGATGCCGCAAATGTAGTGATACCTATGGTATAAAATATAAATGTATATATTTTGTTTCGTCACATCATAAACTAGGTAATTATTTTTTGTTTAAAATCTATCTATTTAAGGGTATGTACCTACCTAATTATTTTCCATACATCTGTATGAGTACTTTTAGTAGTTTGCCATATTAAAATAATTATAGTGGTTGTGTATAGTGTCAATAAAAATTACATTACTAAATAAATGTCAACGCCTACGAGTAATAACATACAAACTTGATGAAAATCGTACCTGCCATTTAAAATAAAAGGCTCTATTAAATTATTTATGAGTCGACTAACACACTGTACATAATTATTTATAAGATTTTATTATCGTAAGTTTATTTAATATATATACTTAACTGCTCCAATCAATTTCTTTTTGACCTCACACTTATTTGGCGTAAAACTTTAGTTATATACATAGGTATGTTTGTGAATAAATTACTTAAGTTCTTACTAAATTTCAAGATCTCCTAAGCAGACGCCTACACATAATTCATCGTAATCGTATATACGTACATTTCGAACATTACTCTCGCCTGCGCCTGCGCATAAACTGGCAATGTTTATGTTACTCGGTTAACGATGCACTGCATTGGTTGAGTCGGTTACGCCTGTAGCTATTCTCGTGTTCATTAATGTATATATGTAAACTCTTTGTATAACAGAATTTACAGAAATATATATAAGTACATATATACTAGCTTCTGCCAGCGACTTTGTCTGCGCACGTTAAGCACTCCCATTTGGCTAATTTTATTTATTAGTACATTACGCACCAAGGCCAGTAAAATACAAAATGTCTCAGATCACATGTAATTGTCGTCCGAGGCGAAGCCGAGGTTGACAAAAATGTGATCTGAGGCTTTTTTATTTTACTGGCCGAGGTCAGTATACTATTTTTCTGTTCGACGAAGCCAGAAAGCGGCAATTTCATTTAGCGCAGCGGCCAGAAAGTTGGCGCTTTATTATTTTACATGTTTTATGACTTCAAATAAGTTCAAAAACGGTAAAGATTCATATTAACTTTAAACCCCCGTTTAACGCCCTTAGGGGATGAATTTACAAAAATCCTTCCTTAGTTCTCCCCTACGCTATAAAACCTACCCTTGTGTAAAATTTCTAGTTTCTAACCCTTGCGTCGATACTGATTATACAGATTTACATTTGATATAAATTGTAGTAAGACACATTCTTGCAATCTTTAATACTTATATATTACGATAGTCTAGTATTTTGTATTATTTATTCAATACATACTTCAGTTAGTCAGTAAACACGTACATAAATCTTCAATGTTAACAAATAGGCAGAGTTCATATTTTATGAAGATGCGATAAATCTCGAATCGATCGCGAAATAAACATGAAACAGAAACTAACTGACTATAGGATCTTATTTATTTAATATAATATCATAGGCTATATTTTATTAACGACATTGTATAAAATAATCATAGTGTGTAGACCAAGTCGCGGGCAGAAGCTATTTCGTTATATAAGGGCAAATTCCTAATTGAAAATGATTATGTATTTAATTATTTTTAGCTACTTAAGTAACAGTCAGCACGCATCCACTTAGTGATCGTTATACATAATAAGCTTCGATCATAAATAATAATGAGTCATAAATTATATATAAAATGTAAGTTAGGTAACTTACCAAAATTAAAATTGCATCAAAAATTTATATACCTACATCAAGATTATATAGACATACAACAGAAGACGGATCTTTGATTGTGGGACGCCGTCATTGTCGTCTCTAGCTAACTAAGATCCACCCTTGATGAAGTAGGTACAAAAGAACTAAAAATAATAATAAAAAACCAAACTTTCCAGAATCATAAGCAACAATTAGAACGTCCTCAGAACTGGTTCATATTTTTAAATTATCGTCAACGGGAAGCGCCGTGTCCGCCATTACTGTCGCCCGTAACTCTTTACTCTATGGCCAAGTCGTAAAAGTAAATTGTCACCGGCTGTTGAAAACCACCTCCGTGCCATGAACACTTGTAATAAAACATTTCGTTTATGTCTATGGTCTGATTCATGACGCATGTTGTGACAAGGAGATGTTCCGAAAAATGTGGTTTCGTTTAATGAATCGTAAAATGGTAAGGATAACTCACCAGTCCTCGGGATCGCAGTCTCTGAACCCTTTCGCGAATGGGTTGCTAGCTATCTTCAGTTGTGTTATCTGTGAAATGAGAATAATGCTGTCAAAAATATCTACAAATCCAATTTTAAAAGCTTTTATTTAACTTGCAATGAAAGTAAGTATATAAATATATAAGTTAGGTTATGTACGGGTGAAATCTTGTAACTGAATTTTGAAGCAGATAGCTTTGTGAAGTCATTGTGGAGGGGGGGAAGGGTGGAAAACCATAACGAATATACCAATAATATAAAAACAATGAAATGAGGAACCCCCATTTATTTACCTCGTAATCTAGTCCGTGTGTTGCTTTACCTAACTATAGTCTGAGAGTCTACGCTTAAATCTGTTTTTTTTTTGAACCAAGCATCACAAAATTTTCAAAATCTGTTTTCCAACTCACCCGGTGGTTCTGGTACGCGGTGACAGCGGTGAACCCTGTTTCTGGGAAGACGAAGGTGCGGAACGGCACCGTGCCCGGCGCCGTGCTCTGACCCTCGCCGGGGAGGTAGACCACGTGGAGACGCGGTTGATAGCGGTGCATAGAGTTCAAGATTATCTGGGTGTTAACAATGGAATATTAAAAACTGTAGATTTAAACGCATATCATCTATACTAATATTATAAATGCGAAAGTAACTCTGTCTGTCTGTCTGTCTGTTACGCTTTCACGCTAAAACTACTGGGCCGATTTAAATGAAATTTGGTACAGAGAAAGTCTGGAGCCTGAGAAAGGACATAGGCCACTTTTTAACCGACTGCAAAAAAGGAGGAGTTCCACGCGGACGAAGTCGCGGGCAGAAGCTAGTTACATATAAAACGTCGCTGTCACTGCCTGTCCGAAGGGCGTAGACAGGATTTTGTTGAGGGGGGGCAGGCGTATATAAACTAAGAGTATTATTATATCTAAGGTAATTTTCGACACTCGCAAGGGAATCATAACCTACAGGTTTCTACTAGGGGGAGGCAGCTGCCGTCCGTTACCCTTATGACCTAACTATAGGTAGATTCATTGATTTTACCGCTCCTCTCAACGACGAACTTTGTGCGCTAGTTACCACTACGCTGTGCTGAGCCGTTTCACTTTGAAATTTGGCGTTCGAGGCTACCTGCTGATGGGTTCTCGAAGTACAAGTTTTATCCCTGCGGGGGTAATTACCCCCAGGTTAAGAATCTAGGAAATATATGGATTAATATAGCACTTACATGTCCGTTGTCATCGAGCTGGTTGTTGGTCAGCTTGAGTTTGTCGAAGGAGACAAGTTGTCGTGTCCAGTGTGCGCCGGGCGCGGGTGAGTCGGGGTGCACGTGTATACGGGGCGGGGAGACCGGGTCTGCTTTACCCGCTACCACCCAACTAGAACTGTATGAACAAAACTTCTATCTTAAATTACATCACTACATAGTATAAAACAAAGTCGCTTTTTCTGTCCCTATATCCCTATGTACGCTTAAATCTTTTAAACTACGCAACGGATTTTGATGCGGTTTTTTTAATAGATAGAGCACCCGTGTGAAGCTGAGGCGGGTCGCTAGTTCAAGATAAAAAAGGAATCAATTAAGACAAAAGTGAGACAGTAAATAAATGAGGCAAAGTTCAAGATGCAAACCACGTCTCTTGTAGATACTTAAATATTGAATAGATGCAGTTCTATTTTTATTGTACAAAAATGTACCAATATATAAGAATAATTAATGAAATATATTAATCACAATAAAGGGTAGATTAGAAACACAACATTAATCCGCAACACCCTTCGTCAAGACCATCAAGATGTATAGGTACCTAATAGTACTTATTTGGTAGCTAGGTGTTTCTGTAAAATTGCAACTAAATCTATACTTAAGTTGCAATTTGCCAGAAATTTGTTGCGGACATTTGTTACATGCAATGTCTGTGTATACAACAGCAAATTAGGTGTTTCAATAAAACAAAACTTCAAAGACTAAGCTAGCGAAAATTAGCCATTGTTCATTTTGTTATAAATCCAAAAGACTGCAATATACCTAACACTGGCTGTCTATGTCAATAATCTTTTCACATATAGTACTCATTAAGTTGTTTCATGTGTAAACACACTTGTCACTTGAAGGTTACCGATAAAGAACATTGCGCTTATATTATACATGATCCTAGTTTTTCATTATAATTACCTATATCTCTACTCACCTGTGAAATGCATATCGATATCTCTTGTCATCTAGCGGTACAAAATCCACCAGCAGCAAGTAATCAGCATTCGGCAGTAGCCCAGCCAGCCTCGCCTGGAGTGCCGGGAACATCCTCCGACCAGCCTTGGTGACTATCATCTCTGTTCCGAGCTCGTGGAAGCTGCGCCATAAAGCTGAGAGCTCTAAAGAAGCTGTACATCTCGCCACGGCCGGGTGGAGAGTTACGTTCTGACTTGATACCTGGGTTAAAGGGTTTAGAATACTTTAGAATGACGTAGAGGATTTTGTTTAAATGATGTTTTCTATTGGACTGTCCACAACACTTCTTTTATTCAAGTGATAGTAGATGAAATCGCGGGAATCTTTGAAATGAAACAAGTTCAACGGATTTAAGTTCGCGTAAGTGTACGTTATTTTTTTTGTTTTATGATGACGTGTACACTAATAAAGTCATAGATCTATACCGGTGGTATACATTTTAGTATACATAACAGGTACTAGTATACATAACCTATACATAATAGGTACTATCGCCAGTTCAGTTGGCTATAAAATACAAATATATGGGACTGTACATTTTTTAAACCCTCAGCATAAAAATATATATATCTACACGATTTAAAACCGTTATAGTTACATATTTCTTTCCACTGTGCAATAAGTCAATAACCGCGAAAGCATCTGAAACTATCTCAGGGATCTTGTAAAATTTCGTTACTAGAATATATATATATATATATATATATGGATTTTTTGAACTTCTATAAATAGGTATATAAACTTTATCGCTTGCTAAATATTTTAATGTTTTTTGCTTGATACATAATATTTTGGTTCTATTTCTAAGGAAATAAACTATGAATAAGCTAGGACGACTCAAATAACTGTGTTCAAAAAAGTGGAATGTGATTTATAAGTGAGTATGTGTTATGTACAGACCAGGCGAGGCGGCGGCTGCGGCGGCGGCACGGACTGCGCGCCGTGGTCCCTGCAGGTGCTCTCGCTGAGAGCTTGCAGCGGGGAGTATGTGCTGCGAGCGCATAGTGAATTCTGTAGGCAAAATATTCAATCATCACATTACAACAAAACCCTGTTTTTTATTATTGTGGTCATTTATTTAGCTACTAGCTTCTGCCCGCGACTTCGTCCGCGTGGAACTCCTCCTTTTTTGAAGTCGGTTAAAAAGTAGCCTATGTTCTTTCTCGGGCTCCAGACTTTCTTTGTACCAAATTTCATTTAAATCGGTCCAGTAGTTTTAGCGTGAAAGCGTAACAGACAGACAGAGTTACTTTCGCATTTATAATATTAGTTAGGATTTTAATTTTCGAATAAAAATAACTGAGCAACGAGATTCTAAAAGGCTTAAGAGCCTCCTTTCAGGAGTCTCGCCACCCGTCCGGTTTTGCAGTGAAGGCCCATTAGCTGGCCAACTGCGCTTCAGTATTCAGTTCGAAAAAAAAACGAGATTCTATTTAGTCTGTCAGTTAGATTACTTACTCGTGAACTTATAAAAAACTTTTTCGTAAAAATACGTGTAAATAGGTAACCTAATCGTACTCTTCAAGGGGGAGGTTTTAGTCCGTAGGCTACTGGGCACCATTTCCAGTAGAGTCGGGCATGCTGTCAGGAACGGTTCTGGCAGTATACATGAGTGTTTCCTCCTCCCACGAAAAAAAAAACTTAATCGTACTTGATGGACTAAGATAAACAAAAATAGTCATCATAAGTATCTAAGTATCAGATCCTACTACTATTATAAAGGCGAAAGATTGTAAGTATGGATGTATGGATGTTTGTTACTCTTTCACGTAAAAAGTACTGAATGGATTTGAATGAAACTTTACCACAATATAGCTTATACATCAGAATAACATATAGGCTATATTTTATAACGATATTTTGTGTGAAGTACTCATCGTGCGCAGACGAAGTCGCGGGCAGAAGCTATAAAATAATATATTATAATTATATATTTTTTTTTGTTTAATATTTAAAGACATACTGACAATATTTTTGAACTCCATCAATGTCAAGCGACATCATACGTACCTATAGCAAATTTTGTATAGAATATTTTCTCTTAGAGCAGGCTCCAAAATACTTGACTAAGTTTTCGCTGCGTTTTCTAAGTGAGTTCAAATATAAGGTGACGACAACGGTTGTATGAGTGCACTCGACATTTTAGCTGACACCGCACCTAATGCGCGTGTTGCATTGTTAACATTGTAAAATACTGCCGTCATTTTTAAAAAGGCGACCTTCTTACAAAACTTACTTTCGAGAAAATCGCAAAAATAATGACCAAAATTATTTTGGAATGGAACAACTATTAACGGATTTAACTCGCGTATTTTTGTTTTATTTTATTTGCTGACGTTTCGGATTCTTTCAGTTTCTTTAGCGTTAGACTATGGTCAGCTCAGTCGTGCTACGATTATGGAAACTGTAGAGAATTCGAAACGTAAATAAAATAAAAATACGCGAGTTAAATCCGTTACTAGTTGTTTCATTCCAATGTGTAATAACCGCGAAAGCATCAGAAATTATTCAAAATTATTTTTTTCATTGGTAGGTAAGTATTTTTTCCTTAGTATACCTACGAAGGAAAAAAAATGTTTCATTTGTTTACCAATGAAAAAAATAATTGAACACTTTTTTTATTTATAGTGCAATAAAGGCATTGAACATGAGCGGTCACTTCTTTAACTTACATTCCGCTTCGCAACATATCTAACATAACATAACGTGAATACCTACATCTAGGGGTAACTTACAACTACCCCTACAACGGTTTTATTCTTAAACTAGCGGTCCCGGCGGACGTCATCCTGCCCGTTCGAAATTCAAATTAGGTAGCTTTAGTTAGACAACGTTTGTATGGGAAAAGAAAAGGGCTGTTTTTAGGGTTTTCCCGGTAATTATTCGATTTTTTCGCCGTAAGAACCATCCTTAGACTTCAACGAACATTTAAAAAAAATAATTGGCCAAATTGGTCCAGGCGTTGTCGAGTTATGCGCTTACCAACACATTTTGCGATTCATTTTTATATATAACTAGCTTCTGCCCGCGACTTCGTCCGCGTGGTACTCCTCCTTTTTTGCAGTCGGTTAAAAAGTAGCCTATGTCCTTTCTCAGGATCCAGACTTTCTTTGTACCAAATTTCATTTCAATCGGTCCAGTAGTTTTAGCGTGAAAGCGTAACAGACAGACAGACAGACAGAGTTAATTTCGCATTTATAATATATAGAGCAATAGAGCAATAGAGCAAATATATAGAGCAATAGAGCAATAGAGCAAAAGTCCCAACCAAAACGACTAAAAATCACTATCTCAATTTGGTTATCTGCCTACTGCCTACCCCCTAAGAACGATGGCGTGATTATTTATAGCCTATGTCCATTTCTAGGTTATCATCTATTACCATACCAAATTTCATCAAAATCCGTTCAGCCGTTTAGGCGTGAAAGAGCAACAGACAGACAGACAGACAGACAGACAGAGTTACTTTCACATTTATAATATTAGTAGGGATAAAAGAAGAAGAAGATAAGAAGATGGAGACCACAACATATTGTTTTATATTGTTTTATGTCACTATTGATAAAGCAGCTAATTGTTTGCATTACAAAGGACTCACATCTCTAATGTTGTGATGCAGCGACGGTAAGTTGGTCTGTTCATGTTCGCGTCCGACGCGCTCCGCCAATGACTGCGGCAGAGGGAAACTGCTCCGTGGACACTGGCTGTTTGAGATGATTCCTATATAGAAAAACAAAAAAAAATCAAAATTGGTTCATGCGTTTGGGAGCTATGATGCCCCAAACAACAGACACACACACACACACACACACCGTGTGTGTGTCAAACTTACACGTCAAACTTATAACACCCCTTCGTTTTTGCGTCGGGGGTTAAAATATTAGTATATATCGCACCCCTAGATCTAAAGGGAGCTAACTCAAAAAAAGTAACTTTTTCGGGAGAGGCGACATTGTTGTAAGGAATCGGATCCTTTTTTTTTTAGCGTGTGTTTAATTAAAATCTTCAGATTTTTGAGTTAGCTCGCTTTAGATCTAGGTGTGCGATATATAAGAGTAAAGTAGGTACAGTAAGCGTCAGAGATATGTAACCCCGCCATCTTAATATCGTATTAAGTAGACGGGGCCAGATATCTCTGATGCTTACTGTGCCTATGTACTGGACACATGTATTGTAATTGATGACTATAAACTGGCCATGTATGAATCAGATTTGCACACGAGTGGTTATTGAGCAAGAACTAGCAAAAAATTGCGTTTGTTGGATGGAAACACCCATAAATATCGCGTGTTGAGAACGAAAGTGACTCAAATCAAACTATATCGTTACTCCATTAAGGATTCTAAGTCTGACATTTAAATTTTCCCGTAGTGACAGTCGAGTTAGGACACTTTCATTCTCAACATGCGATACTGGTATTTCATTATTTTCGTAAACATAGTATGTGTTATTACAGCGACAAAATTTCACAACCACTAGTTTGCGTCTAAAAGTGAAGAACGTAAAGTTAATAGGTAAGAGAAGCCAAAACTTTTAGAAATCTTCTTCGGAAATGTATTCTCAAAGAGCGCTATATAAGTATTAATGATAATAATGATGAATCAAATCCAGCGTTATTTAATTAAATAGTATTAAATTAAAAATCGATCGAATTTTTATCAATACATCAAATATATGGCACTCATGGCAGTACCTAATTACTATTAGTAGGTAGGTAGGTAGGTAGGTAGGCAGGTAGGTTATACATAGATCTTTATTATTTAAATCTAAAACGACTTAGATAGATACCCGTAGGTAAATCTTTAGAAAGAGAGCTTCATAATTTCGGCAAATTGCCCTAAGATCCAGCTATACTCAGTAACATATTGTAACAAACAGACAGATTTACTTCCGCGTTTATATTAGAATAATTATTAGTTAGAAAGCATATAAACGAGAGTTCTAAATTAAACAAATTACCCATCAAATTTGACACTTACAAGCGAAAAACTTTTCGCGCGTAAATTTTCACGAGCCTCAAACGTGTCACATTGAATCATATTGAAACCACAAATATCACTTAAATGTATAACACTTTCACCATAAAACATTTTTAATAAAATTGATCGTAATTCAATGGTGTAAATAAATAAATATAATATAAAACGTCCAGCCGGGAGCGGACATCTCACTCAACTAATTGCCGTAATGGCCGAATGGTTGGTTACTGAAAATAATTCCAAAATGGCTACTATAATTTCATCACCGGTTGTCAAGACGGGATTATAAATAAGACGGGTGATGAAAACTATACAAGCGTGGAGGCGACAATGATCTTCACGTGTTTTATTTTAAGTTGCAGTTGGTTAAGCGGACTATAGATTTTGTTGTTGAATTGTCGAGTCGTTATATCTGTATTACGATGTAGGTATTTGAAAATAGATGTTTTAAAAAGGTAGTTTTAACCTAATATTGTTATTTGTTATCTATTTATAAAGTGATCTGTGCACAAGAACAAATACTTTTTAAAGTTTACGCAAAATTAGGTTTCATTATATTTCTGAATATTATAATACATGACGTGTTTCTTTAATTATACACATGTCACCTTTCTGTAAGTAATAAAAGCTTATTGTGTAATGCAATTGGTTGATTGTTTTGCAATATAGGTTAATATATTATGTAGGTTTTTAAGAAAAGTTACTTTTTTTATCAAGTTCTATAAACTCTGTGGCCTTTTGACGTTATCTTAGTCTGAAAACATGTCAGCGAATTAAAAAAACGTCAAATGCGATTGCATTGGCGATAAAACTTGCGATTTTGGACTGAGAGCAAAAAGGAATGTAGGTACGAAAATAGTTTCTAGGTATGTTGTTAGTAGGTACCTACTCTTTAATTTAATACATATTTACAAGACTTTACCTACCGTTTAAAAAAAATAAACGAGTTCCCAGTTACTTTCAACACTGGAAGTCACGTCGCCATTTTGAAATAAACAAATTATATCTATTTGAATCGAGATATATACTTTAATAATCTTTTAGTGCAGCCGTCGGTCTTGTAGTCGGAAACAATAAATTTTTTCGCATTCCCTTGTGTTAAAGCTTAATTGTCAGTTTATGAGTTATTCGAGTGTTGCCATACTCACTAATGTGTCACATTTGTCAGTAAATCAACTGGTAGAGAAATATTTTTGTTGCGTATGCGCAATTTGTGGCGATTTATATGTAAATAATTTAATTTAAATATGTTATAAATGATTTGAGTGAATGAAATGTTACGTTTTATTAAATTTATGTGCCAGGTATGCCCTTGCTGGCTTCCTTTGCAAATATTCTTGAGGGAAAGTTGGATTATTTGTGTATATTGGCTATCTGCTTTGGATTTTGATGATGGTAAACAATTTTCATATTAAAGTATATTTTGCAAACGAATTTTATATCAATGTTCACTTAAAAAATCTATATTTCCAAAGCAGGACTTTGTTACAAAAAATATTTTAACATTTAATTATTAAACAAAGTCAGGTTAGTTACACCATTAATAACTTAAGATTTATTAGACTTCTCTATTCCCAATCATAACAAATATCTATTAAAATATTTGATAAAAAATAATTGTAATAGGCACATTGAAGATGTATCACATTGAGTATCAATAAAACCCTACCCTGTTTTGCAACAATCTTCCACTTAAAACTCTTTTCTTTACAAATCTTAAACACCTAAATATACTCACAATAAAGCACCACAAATAGCAACATTATTTTTGTTAAATCCATACCCATAAATAGACATATTACGCAGCCAATTATATTATTCTAAAATTAAGTAGATCATCGGTAACAAAAGGAGCTTCCTCAGCAATAAATCCGCATTGATTGAGAGCTATAAATCTACGTGCGCAAGCGCCGCTCCGGGTGCCCCAGGGCTGACACGTGGGAGAAGTTACGTAATTAATGCAATTTTTGGAATGAATCAACTATAGATGGAATGAATCAACTATAGATGGAATAATAATTTCTGATGCCTTCGCGGTTATTATACATTGGAATGAAACAACTTTAACGGATTTAATTCGCGTATATTGTTTTATTGGCTAAAGCTATTAATCACTTTAGCATAAGACTATTGTCAGCTGAGTCGTGCTACGATTATGGAATCTGTAAAGGCTCCGAAACATCAGCCAATTAACTATAGATGGATTTAACACGCGTTTTTTATTTCATTGACTGATGTTTCGGAGCCTTTAGAGATTCCATAATTGTAGCACGACTACACAGCAAGCACTCCATAATTTAAATAATAACACAACAGCACATGCCTCAGATTTTTTTATTTTCTGAAAAGCCGATAACTGCTCAAAATATAAATATGTAAAAATCATGAAAATACGAGCACATTGCGAACTTTAATGAATACATTCGTAATTAACTTGCAAACATAAAAAAATGCTATAATAGCCAGGGCAAAAAAAAAATTTTTTAGCGTAACCCTAGCGCAAGCGCAACACGTGTAACAAAGTCGCCGTTAAGCTAAAACGTACAACGTGACATATCAGAATATTTTGTTACTCCATTTAAAACTCTAAGTCTGCACATTTAAACATAAATTCACACGGTGAAACATTTCGATATGTCATGTTGTTCCATCAAAAGTGCGGTTAGATTTACGCGCCCGCGCACCGCCGGTACAAATTGCCGCCCCACCACTAACAAATGCATAACGGCATAAACAAAAGAACATCGCTATTTAGGGATGAATTAATAACGCGACAGGCTCGCTTTGATGGAGAGAAACGGTCTTTTTCCGATGTCTTGATTAAAGAAGATATTAATAAGCGTTATGGCGTATGAAATGTTTTTTTTCTGTCCTCCGGCCAGAAAGCGCCAACTTTCGGGCCGCTGCGCTAAATGATGTTGCCGCTTTCTGGCTTCGTCGAACAGAAAAATAGTATACTGACCGCGGCCAGTAAAATAAAAAAGCCTCAGATCACATTTTTGTCAACCTCGGCTTCGCCTTGGACGACAATTACATGTGATCAGAGACATTTTTTTATTTTACTGGCCTAGGTGCGTAATGTACTATTAACTGATACCATAAACTGCTTGGACAATATCTATCCATAGATAAAATAAACGGAAAAGCTGACTTAATGACCAACTTCAACGCAGGGCTAAAACTATAAGGGTTAGAAAGTTTAAGTTTTTTACAGGGATTCCTTTTATAACGTAGCATTAAGAAAGGGTATTGAAAATTCATCTCCTAAGGGAACAAAGCCAGGGCGATTAACGTGCGCAGATAAAGTCTCGGGTAGAAGCTAGTACTTATTATAATATAAAACATGTTATCGGAAAAAAAACGTAATATTGAGCATCGAGTAGGTATGACTGTTCAAATAAATAATCTGAAGAACTAAATAGAACTTCGTTTTCTTCACCCAGTCTTCATACCTTTAGATTGGTTTGGATTACTTCACTCTCGACTCGAGAAGACAAATAATTTAAACAAACGTAGCTACTACAAGTACTACAAAACCAACCCTTCACAAATAATGCCACTTACATTCCCACACCGATTCTTCCAGTCATGAATCATTGCACTTAAGACTCTTGAGTTTGCTTACAAATAGATTCTAACGAATTAGCAAAGGGAACTGTTCTTTGATCAGTGGTTGGTGTCAACATTCTTGGCAATCCTCATTAACACGCCGATCGACGTACGTCAGGGAAGGAAGTTGGGCTTTGCAAAAGAAAGTTCTAGCCTTCGAGAAAGTTCCAGAACTCTCTTGCTTAGATGGTCGAGAATTGCTTTGAGGTTAGATTAAAGAGCAGATGTACGATGCGTTCATGTAATAATACTTCTATACTAATATTATAAAGCGGAAAGATTTTTATTTTCGTATGTAACGAATAAACTCAAAAAGTACTGGACCGTTTTTAATAATTCTTTCACTGTTGGAAAACTACGTTCACTCTGAGTAACATAGGCTATAGAATATTTTGAAAAAAAAATAGGGATCTGTGCGAAGCCGGGTCACCGCTTTTTTATATAAAATCCTTTGCCTTGAATGATTGACGGATACGCGCACAGCCTAAACCGCTGATCGTAGAGACCTGAAATTTAGGTGTTTTTTACGTAGGAATCTAATAAGGAATAATTTTCAGAAATTCTGGGAGTGACAAAGGGGGGTAAAAATTGTGATTCCTTGGTCCGATCTATTTCAAATTTCTTTAACAGAATTGATAGAAGAAGTAGGTAGGTACTTATTTAGTTTTTTATTGAAAATCACCTCCAAGCGGGGTTAGATAGTACGCGGACGAAGTCGCAGGCAAAAGCTAGAAGTGATATATTAATTTCAACATACAAAGACATTATAAAAATATAAATATTTCAGGAGCTTCTAACGTCACGAGATTTTATTAGGCTTGAAATGTGTGTGTAACTTTAATAAATCCGTTGTATTTGAAATTTTCCGCTTAATCCGTGATTAGTATAAACAGCGAATGCATTCTAGGATTCGTTCTAGGAAGGTGTAGACTAGATGTCGCTGTCTGTCTGCGCCGGCGCATTGTTGTGACTGCTGATTGACTTATATCGCCTGCATTAGCTATTCTGAGACAAGGAAGAATTCTGTTACTAGCTAAGATTAGCCTATAAATTTTCTTAATTATATTTCATTGTTAATGAAACATTAGATTCGTGCTCAGTCGTGCTACGAATATGGGAGTTGTAAAGTTTTCGAAACGCCAGCAAATAAAATAATCCGTTATAGTTGTTTCATTCCATTGAATAACCGCGAAGACGCCAGAAATTATTACTACATAGTGTAATACAAAGTTTATGTCGCTGTTTGTCCTGAGTAGGTATACTTAGATCTTTAAAACTACGCAATGGATTTTGAAGCGGTTTTTTTAATAAATAGAGTAATTCAAGAGGAATGTTTATAGCACCCGCGTACCTGTACCTGTCTAACTAATATAATCCCTACTAATATTATAAATGCGAAAGTAACTCTGTCTGTCTGTCTGTCTGTTACACTTTCACGCTAAAACTACTGGACCGATTTAAATGAAATTAGGTACAAAGAAAGTCTGGAGCCTGAGAAAGGACATAGGCTACTTTTAAACCGACTGCAAAAAAAGGCGGGGTTCCACGCGGACGAAGTCGCGGGCAGAAGCTAGTAGTATATATAATACAAAGTCTGTGTCGCTGTTTGTCCTGAGTAGGTATACTTAGATCTTTAAAACTACGCAATGGATTTTGAAGCGGTTTTTTTAATAGATAGAGTAATTCAAGAGGAATGTTTATAGCACCCGCGTACCTGTACCTGTCTAACTAATATAATTTTCGAATAAAATTACAATTAAGTTTAGGATCGACTACGATCTACTTCTAACAACTGATAAATAAGTAGACGTTCAGATAAAGACTATGAGTCAAAGCTATCAATATATATTTGACAGATGAACTCAATAGTCTATTACGAAGGCCCACGAAGGCCGCAATACAGTGTTGCTACCATTTGTAATGTAGACCTGTTTTGATTGCTGATTGACCGGTGCCAACTCTGCTATTCTGGTACCTACTGTGTGCATGAACGTCCATCGAAACAAATGCAAGTTATGACGCAAATGTCATTCCGAATTGAGCTAACATTATTGTAATGACGGAGCGGAAATGTATGTAAATTGTTAATGCAATTTTGTTTATGGAATTTGATGGAATCTTGTAATGAGCTAGCGACTTCGATAAGGTCCGTTTTACTTTTAGGGGGTGAATTTCCGAAAATCGGCCAAGTGCGAGTCGGAGAATGAAGTCGCTTATGTTAAATTATAAGTCATAGAAATTATTTGATTTCGATTGAATTATTTCCTTATATCACAATAGAACTTCGACCGTGGGGAGGTCAGACCATTTTCGTCCTATGAAATAGTTGAATAGATTAAATTAATTTTTACAGTTTTAAAAAATAGATGTACTTACCTATATTTTTAGACTGTGTAAGTGTGACGTCACAAGTCTTATTAGGGTTGTGGACATACCCATGTCCACAACGTTGTATCCGCCCTTGATTGATAAAGCTAAGTATAATAATTTCTAATGCCTTCGCGGTTATTACACATTGGAATGAAACAACTAATTTAACTAGAAAGAAAAAACACTTTAGCGTTAGACTATTGTCAGCTCAGTCGTGCTACGATTATGGAAACTGTAAAGAATCCGAAAAAAATACGCGAGTTAAATCCGTTAATAGTTGTTTCTTTTCAAATCTATGTATATGAACAAAAGTAACCCAATCTAGTCATTATCAAAAGCTAAATGTGCTACGTTTTTGTGCGTAAGAGTATATTTAGCGGCAATACTTTACACCCTGCGCGCGCGCACGGTCCGTCGCCCCCGCTAATGGTGATTTGTGTCCTAAGCCTCGTTAGTTGTTAACCGACCCAACACTAAACAAACGATTCCACAAAGATAGCCGTGTGCGAGTGTCAGTATTTAAAACCTATGGCGCAGTAGTAAACTCCGCATTTGCTCTCGTGTGATGGACGCTGTGTCAGCCAATGCGAGTGTGGGCATATGCGGGGTTAAACAAACGATTCCTACCAAAGATAATACAAGGTTAGCGAAGGGACGTAACGTTCATCCTTAGCGTCAAAATTTGTGTCTTATCTCTAGATGTCAAAATTAAATTTGTTTTGACAAATAAGATGTTAAGCTGTTTTGATTCTGATTGTTATCATGAAGAACTATTGAGCTTTTACAACTAATCATTACTGAGAAACAAAAAGCTAATGTGTGTAGAATTGGCAGTAAAGAAATGGAACTATAATGAACTAGGTATAATTTGCTTACCATTTGTTATTTAAAGTAGCTCTATGGTTACTTATATATTATTATAAAAATTAAAAAAAATAAGACTGTGATGTATGAAAAGATTTATTTTCCGGTATTCACTTCCATTTCTCAACCAAATAAATGTGAGTGAAAGTTGAGCTTGTTTTTATTTATAAGAGTAAATTCCACTAAATGTCAAACAAATAAATCGTGTGCGCCCGCGCACCGAAAATGTCCCTTGGAGGACTTAATTACGAAAGGGGATAGATTAGTGTGGAAAAGGATTATGGATATTTCTTTAACAGAAGTGAATGCTTTCTAATTTAGGTATATGTAGCCCATGAAATATTATATGTAGGTACAATCAAGGAGGCGGTCTATATATTTTTTTTTGTGTACAATCATAGTAAAAAATATTTCCTGTATTGCCTGTTGTGAGTATACATATACAAAATGTCCTGTAGGCGGGAATTATTCTTAATTGACCATTAATAACTCTTATAAAATCAACCCTTTTAATAATAAGTGTCTAAAAACCAAGCGAAATGTAGTTTGAAACAAAATTGCAAAGAGTATAAATAAACCTTTTTTTAAAAAAACGTGGAAATAATTAGGAAGTTTAAAGCAAAATTGCAGACTTATACCTTCAACAATCATTTTAAAAATTGACCTTTTCCATACTATGTTCATATTGGAATCATCTCGGGAAGTTGGAAAGTTATGAGTCGGGGCGGGAAGTGTCGACCCGAGATGCGCGTAAATCAAATGCGTATGCGCATCCAAGGGAGCGAGGTACAGGGGAGGGCAGCTGCCCCCCTCCCCTTAGAATTTCCCTGTAGGTTTTGATTCCCTTGCAAGTGTCGAAAAGGTATATTCGACACTCTCAAGGGAATCAAGCCTTAGTTATATTCTTAGTAGCTAGCTACGCCCTTGCGCGCATCCACACGGCGCTATACTAAAAGGTATTTCCTTATCTCGAAAAGTGTAACTACCTAAGTAGGTACCTATCCCCCTAACTATATTCAAATGGCATAAGCGTAGAATTCTCTCGATATTATAAACGGCAACCTTGACAGTCGTCGTTGTTCCTTTTTTTTTCCTTAATTTTAATGAGAAAAATATATACTTATAATTTCACATTAAGTACAATCAATATAGGTACCTAATTACAGTGTATGTACCTACTATATAAATATTTTATCAATTCCGTAGTGAAACAGTAAACAAAGATTGGCCCCAAAACTATTATTATTTTAAACTCCCTACCTTATAAAACCAAATAACGTAAGACGTGACGTAGTGTATGGTAAAATAATATAGATTTAGTAGGGGCGGCGCGCAACTAATTGGGCTAATATATCCAGAATAGTTCGGCGCGCGCGCATAGCTCGGATTACAGCTATAGGTGATTTGTATGAGGGAAGAAGTAAGACATAAGCAAATTTAAGCTGCTTTGATAAATATTAGGAATTCTTTGTTTCTTGTTCAGTCTTTGAAAATATTTTCTGGTTTTAAATAAATAAATAAAATAAATAAATATCTTTGGACAATTCACACCAATTATCTAGTCCCATTTGAAGCAAAGCTTGTGTTATGGGTACTAGACAACGGATAAATATACATAAATACATATAAGACATCCAAGACTCAGGTACAGGTGCCAGTGCTCATCACATTGACATCTGCCCCTAGCGGGATTCGAACCCGCAACCTCCGGTTTCGTAGTCAGGGCTTCTGACCACTAGACCAACAGGCCGTCAAACCGCGGTTTTATTTACAAAGGGTTTCTTTCTACCTTTGTACTTACTTAAAACTGTTGACAATCAGTATTTAACTAATAATTATACATATAAGTGTATGTAATTTGACATAACATTGTATAATTAAAATAATTTCTGATGCCTTCGCGATTATTACACATTGGAATGAAACAACTATTAACGGATTATTAGTAAAGAATCCGAAACGTCAGTAAATAAAATAAAATAAAAATAGGTACGCGAGTTAAATCCGTTAATAGTTGTTTCATTCCATATTGTATAATTATTACGATTTCTTATGTCTCCGTGGTTATTAGGTACCTACACCAATATAACGGACTTAACTGCGTAATTTATTTTATTTGCTGACGTTTCGAATAGTTTACAGTTATTATTATATATATATATTAGGCATTATTCGTCACCGACTGAGCTCAGGAAGGCTATGATGAATTGTCGAGTCGACATCTCGTCATGTCGATATCGTCTTATTCTCGCGATGATCTGTCAAAAATCAACGTTGTCGACAGCGAGAAATCTTGTCATGTCGATGTCGTCTCTTATTTCTACATGTCGATAACAAAATAATATCGTAACTACGAACCTTTTGCTTGTCGACAGTTCATAATAGGCTCGCAGGATAGACTAACACTTGTGTTCTTAATCTGGGGCGGTAAAACTTGTATCTATTTCGCGGGGGTATCAATCAGCTGGTAGTTGTATCAAACGCTGAATTTCAAAGTAACAAGTTTGAGCACAGTGTAGCGCCGACTAGCGCGCAAGTTCGCCGTCGGGAGGAGTAAAATCAGTGACCCTAGTTAGGACATAAGGTTAACGGACCCAGATTAAGAAGTGGTTCTAATTTGACAGTAATTTCAGCAAATAAAATACACGAGTTAAATACGTTAGGTAGGTATAGGTATAGGTTTTCGCGGGCTTGATTTTCGCAACTCGACGACTTCTACTGCGCCTATTTTGCGTGAAGGTATAATACGTTAGGTAATTGTAGTACATAGGGACGAGTGCCGTAAACTAAACTATAATAATAAGTGATTATTTCACATTAAGTAGGTACTTATTTAAAAGCAATCCGTAAAGTATTCAGTACATAAAGTTTTTGCTATACCTATTTTGTTTTCAAAATCAACACGTGTTGATAATGTCAGCCGAGAAACATCATGAGAACGAGGTTGCTTATGTTAGCGAGAATTAGTGTCTCGGTGACCTTTTGTTTAATGCTGCTCTTAATTACAATAGGTACATATATTTTTGTCTGTATAATTTTATCTATACTAATATTATAAAGCTGAAGAGTTTGTTTGTTTGAACGCGCTAATCTCAGGAACTACTGGTTCGAATTCCAAAATTATTTAGGCTATGTAACATCACGCTGCGACCAATAGGAGCGAAGAAACAGTGGAAAATGTGTAAAAAACGGGGAAAATATGAAGCCTTATGAAGAATTACTATTCCACGGGGACGAAGTCGCGGGCACAGCTAGTCTAATATATAAACGGTGTCGCGGTGCTTGTTGCCAAACAAACGTTACGAAACGGCTGGACTGATTTTTATGAAATTTTGTGTGCATATCGAGTAGGTCTGAGAATCGGGAAACATTTATTTTTCATACCCGTAAATGTTTATGGTGGTCTACACCAAACTTTTTTTTTAATTTTGGTATTTTTATTTGATAAAACAAAAAGCAACGAAAAATACGCGTGCACAACCCTAAATTTTGACTCTTCTACTAATCAACCTTCATCTATTCTTTAATATTTATGTTTATTATAATTCAAAACGCCAAAACGAAATATTTCCTACAAGTAACGTTTCGTTTCACACAAAAGTTATAGAAATTAAGTACATACGAAACCGTTACTTCAAAGTTATCCGTTTATAAAGAATGTTTAAAATTAAATACAATATCAACAAACAGAGGACGGGCAATAGTTTATTTTGCCGCCGCCATATCGCCCCGCTTCGAAGATACAAAGCCATCCATTTTGTTCCGACGTTTATTTCTAAACCATATTGATCTTATTATATTTTTGTTATGAATTGATACGTCTTAAAAGCAAACGGCGTTATTTTTCCAACGGTTTTAGTTTGTGCTCGATCAAAACTTTATAGGATGTGTTTGTGTAAATTTGTGTCTACTTGAACGTCCGGATTGTATCTGTGGTTGTTTTTTTTTTTTTATTCAACATGTAGGTAAATACGTTTTTATATTTCTTTTATTAAAAATGGTAACCTATTTACAATTTTACAATGTAAATGTTTCAATTGTCAAGTACTTTGACACGTATCTAAGTACATGATAACTAATACAAAACACGCACAACAAGAACGTACGAACATCCATGAAATTCAAACCTAACTAAACGCACCCGTTAGGTTTTGTTTTAAAAATCCAGCCAGTATTTGAATAATAAGGCAAACAGCCAGGTACCTTTTAAAAAAAATATCAACGTCATTTCAACTGTTAAGCCTAACCTAAACGCTTCCGAAAATAATAATTTCCCAGTAAATCATCAGTGAGACAGTGAAGTCTAAATCCGAAGCCCGCCCACGTCAAGCTGTTATGAATTGCCTGCCATTGTTTGTTTGCCTTACTAAGCGTGTAATACCGGCTTTTTATGTTTCATATTTTTCGAACACTTAAAATAGATTTGTAAGCGTGAGAATTTTTGTGTGTCAAAGGCAAAGAGTTTTAAGTGTTTGTGAAATTTATTATTGTAAGTTATAGAATCGATAACTTAAAAAAAATATTTGTAATAATGAGACATGACGTCATTCGTATTTTCAGAATATCATAAAATGTTATATGCAATAGATAGACAGCGGCTACCAACCGAGTAGAAGAAAATGAGAGTACTATTTAAAAAATACACGTTTACTACTTTATGGCCTGATAATGGCAATTTACATAACAGTAAATCCTCACATCGATTAAACAAAATATTTTGATAAACTATTTAAAACATGCACATTAACGCTAACTAAAGATCAACCCTTTCAGCCATCGAAAAAAATGCCCCAGCTAATCGCTAACATTACTGGCCACACAGACTTATGTATCTGCATTCCTGACAACCGCGTTCCAAACTCAAATTCGAATGCCGAACGAATTGTTCCCGTCAACCAGCTATGTTTCGACAACGTTCCGTTACTCGCGCGCCTCGAGCCGATGAGTGACTGATCGCTCTAATCGACTCTTTACGACCAAACGGGATATAAAGAAAAAAGTTTTTTTTTTAAATTGCTCTATTTTTAAAAGCTCGAGATTGCAACGTAGCGTTTTTGCTTGTAAGAAACGTAATGAATAATGGGTCTGTAAAACAAAATGTGTCGATAAGATAAGCCCGTGTAAAAGTGACGACGTCTGCAATGTGTTACGGTTTTTATTTTTGCCAGCCGATTGTCTATGGGGTTCCGGGTATAAGGGGACATGTTCACGTGCACGAAACTTTAAGGAAGGTGAACATTAAAAAAAATAATTCTTGAGCTATGTATGATTCAATTACTGAAAATGCTTACGTTGTGATGATATAAAAAAATAATAATGAATACGTATAAAAAATATAGAAGCTACTATTTAACCGAATGAAGATATTTAATAAAAAATCTTAAACACGTCATGCTAAGTCAAATGCGGGTGGGCCAATCATGAGTCAGCATAATACCAACATACGTAAAATAAATGTAGAGTAGGTACCTATATAACTTCATCAATGAATTTTAACAGCGGATCTTTTTACATACCTACCTAGTTTCAGTCAGCGGAGTTTCTATAATAAATTTTAAGATTCGCTTGCTTTGGATGGCATTTTTTATTTAAATATACAAATAATAAATACTTATGTTTTTCTTAACCCTTCTTTTAATTTTAACCTTTTTCATTGTGACTGTTTTATCCAATTCGAAGTGAAGTTGGTACGAGGCGACGCCTCGGTAATTACTCCCGTCTTATTTTGACATTTCTGACAGGTAACAAATCGCAACAAAATTCACTGTCGTTTACTGTCACACAAAATACGTTTCGAATCACATTACATTTTAGCAACTATCAATATGTGTAAAATATACTTATTATTCTATAATAATAAGTATATTTTATTATTTCGGAGCCTGATGCGGTGTCTTTATTCATTAATTTCTATACACGTATTTTCTTGTTATATCATATTACTTACTTGGTTTAAAATTAAAATTCGAATCGTATAGAAAAGTTTTTTTCGAATTGAATACTGAAGTGCAGTTGTCTGGCTGGTAGGCCTTTACTGCCAAACCGAACGGTAGTTCTTTTAGAGTTTTTAGCCCTGACCTACTCGAGGGCTCCCCCAGAGTTGCACCTCGGTTCGGGCCATCAGATATGTTAAAAAAGGTATTGGTGAAATCGAAATAGGTACCTAAGTAGGTAAATTAAATGTCAAGCACAGAAAGAAAAAAATAACATTAAATTAAAGGGCTCACAAACGTTTTTAAAGACTTAAAATTATTTGACCCGTTTTAAATAGAAAGTATTAACGGGCAGTCAAGTTTTATGTCTAGTCGTATAAATCTCTTACCCCATCTCGAAATATTTATAAAAAAGGTCGTTTTCGCAACACATGTTTAAAAGATAACAGTAATAAGTGCTTTGCGTAGTTTTTTTTATCCTAAATACGTAGTAGGTACCTACCTAATTTACCATACGTGGTACCTAATTTATTTCTAAGACTGATACTTAACGTTCACATTGGAATAAAAAATATAAAGTATAGCGGCCCGTCCCGGCTTCGCACGGGGGGACTTAAGATTTTTTCATAGTTTTACGATTGTTATGGGTAAACTATAAAAGATAGACATATGCTCTCGCGGACTTTTTTAAAGATAATGTTAAGATGAACAATTCACCCATAAAGCATTTTTGTATAACTTTAACTATATGCTCAGCGCACGCCACGGAAGGCCTCAGAAACGATACTTTTCCCCCGTTTTTGAAACATTTTCGGTTACTGCTCCGCAACTTTAAGACCTAGCGTAATATTATATAGCCTATGTTACTCGGGGATAATGTAGCTTTCCAAAAGTGAAAGAAATTTTGAAATCGGTCCAGTAGTTTCGGAGCCTATTCATTACAAACATACAAAAATACAAAAATACAAAAATACAAATGTTTCCTCTTTATAATATTAGTATAGATTTACCTCAATAAACTTTACATAAGATGGTCTTGTATGCCGTCACACTGAAGATCGAGTAATTTCGATTTTAAATACAATTTATATTTTGCTACCGTATAATCTCTTGTGGGCGGTGGAAGATTATTCCATATTTTGGTGGCGGCATACTTAAAACTACCCCTAAAAGCGGCCGTTTTATGAGGAGGAACTAGAAGCCGACAAAGTCGGGTCCGAGTAGACCATTTTAGTTTGTCAGAGAGGTACGAGGGACACTGATACTTTACAACGCCAAAGAGAAGGGTAGCCAAGTGAAGATAACGTCTTGATGCCATGTTCAGCATATAATTATTTTATACCAAAATCCAATTAATATAAATAATATATAAACTTTAAAATAAATCCTATTCATTTATTTTTTAAAGTAATTCGCTAAAACAAAGTTTTATTTAATAAAAAAATAATGTTTTTTCAAAAAAGTACTTTGATGATTTTTTCTACTTTTTTGTCACTAAATACTTTAAACATTTATTCTACTGGCGTCATTAGAATCTTGTCTATTATAAAACCGACGCGTGTTATACGAACTCCTGTACTGGCTAGTTCGGTATTGTATTAGACAGTCGCTAATTACTACAAAAAGGCGGCCACCCTGCGCGGGCGCAGACATTAATCAACATTGACATGTTGTCCCACTTGACTAACGGATGTTTTTTTTATTTCAAGGGTTTTTGATCATTTATGTTGGCAACATTGTAAGATTCGACCTAGGTAAGTACTTTAAATTTAGAAGAATAGCTGTAGAGAATAGAGTATAGTTAATTAGTTAGTGTCTAAAAAAATAAACGATTTCAACTATGAACCAATATCAGTTAAACCCAAATCAAATATTCATCTTGGTACATACTAAATAAAAACTAAGTACCTACCTGTTTCGAGACAATCAAAATTAGTCCGTACGCTATGTCAAGAATATAAATATCTGGCCCTATATCCCTATGTGCTTAAATCTTTAAAACTAAGCACGGATTTTGATGTGGTTTTTTTTAATAGATAGAGTGATTAAAAAGGAAGGTTTATATATATGCACCCGTGTGTAGCCGGGGCGGGCGTTAGTTGTAGATAAAGTACTACTGAAATAGGTAAGTAATTCACACGTATTAGTAAGTACTCGAGTTGATAAAATTTGTTTAATTTTAAATATAAGTAGATAATATTATGTCTCGATAAAAATACACTCTTTAAATATTTTGTTCTAGAAATCCATATTAAGTACCTAGATAAGCAAAAGTTAGTCTTCAGAAAAAGAGGAACGACTGTCACAGGAATTTGTTTACAATATAATTTCCTGTTTACTGTAAAACAGGTTACAACTTGCTGATAAGTTGAAGTAAGTGCAACATAAACAAAGTCATTAGCCATAAGGACCATGAGAATTGTGCCTTATAGTTACATAATATAATTATATTCGTAACTCTATAGTCCCTACCCGGACTTCATACTTGTAACGTGCTATAAACCTTCCTCTTGAATCACTCTACGTTTCTACCTATAAAAAAATGGCCATAAAGTCCGAATCGTAGTTTGAAAGATTAAGATATACATAAGGACGGAGAGAAAACCACAGCGACTTTGTTTCATACTATAAATAGTGAAGACTTTTTTTTTTTTTTTTTCGAACTGAATACTGAAGCGCAGTTGGCCAGCTAATGGGCCTTTACTGCAAAACCGGACGGGTGGCGAGACTCCTGAAAGGAGACTCTTACGAGTTTGAGGAAGGTATTTAATATTTTATGTAACTTTTCTACAATGTCGTAAGGTAAAAAAATGCCCGCATTAAGTAGGTATTCCTTTTTCTATTATAGGTACTTATCAGTAGTCTGTTTTTTCTAGATGTAAGTATTAAATTATCTGGAAAAAAGAAAGTTATCGATATGATATACCTATTCTCGGTAGTAACATTTTACAAAAAAATAGTATCTTTAAAGTTGTCATGTCGGATGATGAAAACAAAATCTAATTCATTGTTCAGGCGTACAAATTAAAAAAGAAATCTTTACAAGAAAGGAATTTAATTTAATAACGCTGCAACAAAGTTATATTTTTCATATTAACTGGCAACACAGCTCAAAACCGCTAACATTTTTCGACCCTGGCAGTTTTACTCTGATAGACATAAAAAAATGTGAATCTCGTAAGTTTGAAGGATCCATCGTCGGCGCAGGCGACGGCGCAGAGGCGACGAGTGATATATGAATGGACTATGAAAACGACACTGAGTTTCACTGGGATCGCATCGGAATATCGCTTCACACGTTTTATAGCGTATGACTTGGTAAATGGAAACAAAATGAACACTAAATTATCTTTCAAATATTGTAGACTCGGCTTCGAACGGAGCGCTATTTTTTTTTTATATTCTATAGCTTATGTTACTCGGGGTGAATCTAACTTTCCAATGGGAATTTTTGAAATCGGCACAGTGTTTTCAAATTTATTAATTACACATACCTACTACCTACATAAATTACAAAATTAAATGTCCTCTTTACAATAAGAAAACTAGTTCCCTTTATGAAACAATTTCTAACCGACAATTAATGTAACTCGTATTAATTTAACTGTATTTAGTAACTTGCAATTTACAATGTTTTCCTTAACAGATTTTTCTACTTATTTCAAGATAAAAGAGTGACTTATAGGTGGTTATATAGGTGGATTTTAAATAATGTAAAAAAATCAATATTAATCATTTCTGACGCCTTCGCGGTTATTACACATTGGAATGGATTTAATTCGCGTATTTTATTTGATTTGCTGAAGTTTTGAAAACCTTAGCGTTAGACTATCGTCAGCTCAGTCGTGCTTGGGTTCTTATATGGGTATTGTAAAGTTTTTGAAGCGTCAGCAAATAAAACTAAATACCTACGCGAGTTTAATTCATTATAATAGTTTCAATCCAACCCTTATAATCCTATATGAATTAAGAATATCACGTCACAAGCCTTCTACGGAGCTACGGCGTAGAGGCACAAGCGTAGCCGTAGCGCGTAGCAAATCAAACACATACCTTTAACTTCTTCGTATTAATATTATTTAACCGATATTGCTACTCTTGTAAATTATAATTAAATAGTAATGCTATTGAACGAAAAATATCGATCGAATTTCGATTGATAGATCGTAGTTAAAACTATAATATTACGCTTAATACATACCTATACAGAATAACTTTGTACAATCCACAAATGTAAGTTACCTTAAGTTAGGTGACCTGTACACAGGGACAAGCCTAACACAACCAAACCAATCAACGAAAACACAACACGACTAATTACGCTGCAATTGGGATTGCAATTAAGCTATCATGAAGCTAGGCACTGACCGTCTATCTGGCGTTGCTGCCAGTCACCCCGCCACTCCTGTCCCTCCATCACACCATCGGGCGATTATTTTTTCAACGCGACACAATAAATCAGTTTTCTGCACGTTAATCAAGAGTTGAACTCCGGCGCAGGCGGCGGTGCGCGCGAGTTGAACGGTTCTGTCGTCGGCGCGGGATGCGCGCGCGACGCCCCCGCACGCCCACCGCCCAATCCGGAGCTTACGATTTATGTACTGTATCTGGATTTTACGGTGGAAATTCTGTGGGGATGTTTGTATTATAATAATTTCTGATGCCTTCGCGGTTATTACACATTGGAATGAAACAACTATTAACGGATTTAACTCGCGTATTTTTATTTTATTTTATTAGCTGACGTTTTGGATTCTTTACAGTTTCCATAATCGTAGCACGACTGAGCTGACAATAGTCTAACGCTAAAGTGACTATTGTCAGCTCAGTCGTGCTACGATTATGGAAACTGTAAAGAATCCGAAACGTCAGCTAATAAAATAAAATAAAAATACGCGAGTTAAATCCGTTAATAGTTGTTTCATTCCGATGTTTGTATTGTTTATTGGAAACTTTAAATGCATTTTACGTTTGATAACTTGAGAATATAATAGAACCGATAGGTAGGTAGTTACATTAAAGTGAGCTAATAATATGGATTGTGTTAAGATAATGTTAATTTTGTCATGGACTTTATTGTTAATATCTTTTTGAAAGATGCTAACTAGTATTACCTAATTATTTTTTTAACTAAACCTTGGGGGCTAGACAAGTGCCCAACGTTCAACGTTAACGTTAAACGTTAGCACCAAAATGTATGGGATTTGACATTTGTGACGTACGTGACAGTCGTTCGCGGATGTCAAATCCCATACATTTTGGACCTAACGTTTAACGTTAACGTTGAACGTTGGGCACTTGTCTAGGGCCCCTTATCGCTATTTTTACGTTAAAGTTAGCGTTATTTAAAGACCTTACTTAACCTACCTTAAGATCGTAATATAGTCTAACGCTAAAGTGTCACTTTAGCGTGAGACTATCGTCAGCTTAGTAGTGCTATGAATATGGGAACTGTAAAGTTTTCGAAACGTCAGCCAATTAAATAAAATACTCGTGTTAAATCCGTTAGTTGTTTCATTTCAATGATCCTAATTCATTTCTTGTCTTTGTTACTTATTGTACGTACCAGAGTGGCATGACGAAGATGGTTGTGTTAATCTGTTCTGTTTAAACTAGTATCATACACTATAATATTTCATATTAAACATCATACTGTAAACCTGCGAGGCTATGATGAATTATCGAGTAGATATCTCGTCATGTCGATATCCGTCTTATTCTCGCGACGATCTGTCAAAAATCAACGTTGTCGACAACGAGAAATTGTCGTAACGACGAACCTTTTGCTTGTCGACAACATGTTGTCGAAAGTTCATAATAGGCTCGCTGGTAGTATTTTTACTCATGCGAAGGTGTGCAAAAGGATCCTATCCATCGACAGTTTATAAACACTAAAGATTCAGGTAGCTGTGATAGGTAAACATAACGGTCCTACTCGAAACTATGGTCTGCTTGAAAGACATGGAGTTACAGGACCAAAACGACGAATGTCCGTGGATCTTAATTGGAAAACTGACCTTAACGTGATATGTGAAGGTATGAAATTGTAGGTTCGGATGATGTTGATAGACGTTATTGTGTTGCGATTTGTAACTGTTTATGTCAAAAATGTAGTTCATTGATGATAGATTGATTGTACTTAGGTCATCTGACTTCTGTAGATATGGAAGTAATAACGCAAAGTTTATGTTCTGAACTCTCGCTGTTTGAGACTTTACAGGTAGGTACTATAGGTAATGAATCCCAAAATAACTACTGTAGATTTGTACCTAATATGCACGGGCCTCAATGGGACAAAGGCTTACCTAATCAAAAAATATTAATTATAACGGATTTAACTCGCGTAAGTATTTTATTTTAATTGTTGAAGTTTCGAAAACGTTACCGTTTCCATTTTCAACCGACGAAAAAAACGGAGGAGGTTCTCAATTCGACGAGTATATATATATTTTTTTTCTTAGCACGACTAAACTGACGACACCTAGTCTTAACGCTTAAGTGACACTAACGTTAAAATACGCGAGTTAAATCCGTTATTGTTTTATTCCAATGTGTAATAACCGCTAAATCACCTAATTCTTAAAATTCATTAATCTAAATCAGATAAGTAGGAATTGTACAATGTTGGCTTTAATTAATTTTACCATCTCAGACAAAATTATACTTACTTGAGTTAAGTAGGTAGGTACCTATTGTACATATTATCAGTGTACAACTAAACACATAATTAGATAGGTATATAGCTAACTTTTTGTACTTATGTTAAATGTATTTGTTATCCTGGGTATAGCAGCATCGACATAATTGAAAAGGCTTTAACGAGTCGGTACACTTATCAAAATAATTATAATCATCATCATCATCAGCCTATCAAATGTTTTAAATTACCAATGCTTAGTAAGCGTTGACAATGTGTTTAATTGTCAAATCACTACAACATCTTGGGTACTAAATTTGATATTCTTGTTTGGATGGGCGTCACTTTCCCGTGTCTTCCTGTCTCGTTCTCTCCCATTAAAGTCTACTAGCGGGAGCGAGAAAGCTAAAATTAAGGCGGAGTTTGTCTCTAAGCATCCCACATGGTTCGAAGAAAAACTTTAAAATGAAACAAAACAAATGACCAGTTAATAGACGTTAAATGAATCACTCGAAAGCAAAATACGTAAAAATAGAGAAATAAGGCCCAGAGACATTGTTGGGATTTCAGGGTTCCACGTTCCATGCAATTTGTTTTAAATGCGAGCTTAATAATTTATAGCCTTTGTTTTGATAATGACAAGACAGTCACATTTAATTTGCTTTTTAATTTTGGGAATTAATCTCCTTTGTTATTTTTTACCTATTAAATAAGTAGATAATCTACTGTGAAAATTTAATTTATGAATAACTAGGTTAGGTACCTACTTGGTTCATAAATTAGAACCAAACTAGATAATTACGTTATTTATGTACTTACCTACCAACTCATAAGTAAGTACCTTGGTACCTAATTAATAAAATTAAATACAAGAATACTAACCACCTGTAAATAGAAAATCAATAAAAATAAACGCAAAAGTACCTAACTGTCTTCCAATACTTACAGATAAGACAAAATATTTTTCATGCCATGTTTGCCAACTTATCTTATATAGTCTGTGGTAAACGAAATCTCCACGTATACAATTCGATATAAACTGACGTTATTCAAATAAACTCCACTTGATTTAGATACACCGAGAATAACAGCATTGTACCTATTTACCTAATGTGAGTACATTGCTTGTATACTTCAAATGTTTGACCTTAATTTATGTTACAGACTAAACAAATCTTCTCTGGAAACCTGTATTGATGTTAGTTTGGAAAAACTACGCAATTGGAAAATGTTTAAAAAAAACTTAGTAGGTATCTACTTACTTACATTAATACCAACTTAAGGAGTGGATAGCTCTATGGAGTACCATAGACCATAGAGCTAACCACTCCTTAAGTTTATCCTTACGTAGACCGTATTCAACTATTCATTATGCCTACTAACCACTAATGGATTATTTTGTCAAGGATTTACACTAAGTAAGTATTTTAATAGGGATGAAACAACTAGAATGAATTTATCTCACGTAGGTACCTATTTTATTTTATTTACTTACGTTTCGAATTTTTTTTTCATAAAATCCCTTATTCTTAGCATGACTGAGCTGACGGTAGTCTTACGCTTGGCTCATTTCAAGTAGGTAATAAACGCGAAGGCAACAGAACTCATTAGATTTAGTTAGTTTTGTCGAGATTTGTTTTTGTAGGAAAATCTGACTGAGCCACTTAAATGTATTTAGCCAACTAGACTAACACTTTACCCTGTGTACCTAACCTAAAAGTACTTCCAAACCGAAATAACTCCTAAAAGAGTCGCTTTATTTACGTTGTTGCGTTGTTGCGCGGGCGCAGCCGATGACAGCGTTAACGACGCCATCTTCCTGCGTGTGTCAGTCAGCGCGCATGCGCCGGATGCGTGGAAACGGGATGTCTTGGGAGAGTCTCACGTTTTGGATAGTATTTGTGGACCTTTTACAAAAAATCTTGTTGTATAATACTGGCTATTTTTATAATCTGCTAGCGGCCCGTCCCGGCTTCGCACGGGGGGACTTAAGATTATTTTAAGGCCTCAGAAACGATACTTTTCCCCCGTTTTTGAAACATTTTCGGTTACTGCTCCGCAACTATAAGACCTAGCGTGATATTATATAGCCTATGTTACTCGGGGATAATGTAGCTTTCCAAAGGTGAAAGAATTTTTGAAATCGGTCCAGTAGTTTCGGAGCCTATTCATTACAAACATACAAAAATACAAAAATACAAATCTATCCTCTTTATAATATTAATTATATTATAAGTATAGATTTTTCTAATTTTAAGACTATTCTGTTTGACACCTATCTATTGTTTTGTTTTGTTACTTCTGTTAAAGTCACGTCAAGTAATGCTGCTCTATAATTTATCTCTGAAACACTCGCTTCCTTCGATATCTTCTAACAAATCTTAGCTCAACTGTGTGTCTACTTTTCGTTATTACCTACGACTTTGTCATGATATTAGACTAGCTAGCGAGATTATTATGCTCAGTAAAGCAATGTCAATAACGCAGGTATTACCTACACATAGGAATGAAACAACTGTAACTGATTTAACTCTCGTATTTTATTATATTTGCTGATGTTTCCAAAACTTTACAGTTCCCATATGTATAGTACGACTGAGCTGACGATAGTATAACGCTGAAGCGCAATAATAAACTTTTCATTCCATCATTAGGTATGAATATAAATTTAAGAAGATCAACGAAATATTAACGTTAAGAAAACTTTGTTACAATTGTCTTACTTTCAGCAGTTGACATTTGTACCTTTCTACTTTTACTTAGTAACTGTTTAAGGATTTTATATAAATAACTAAGGAATTATTTCATAACAATATTGCATAAGCAAATTTATGTAGGAACTTTTTCTTTGAAATTTGTTATTTTTTTTGTACTTCATCGTGGACACCCTTATTTCTCAGTATAAACGGCAGCATTTGTTTACTAGTAGCTCGTAACTGCGGCCCTAACGCCGCGTTATCTGTTTGGCCCTTTCATAACAAATTTTAAGTGCTCTCGATAATTAAAACACCACTAGGTATACCCAATACTACACCCTTACTTAAATATAAGTACTTACTAACTTATATGTTAGACAAAAATAAGTTGAAACGCAACGTTAGGCAAGAACCATGAATAACTGTAGTTGGGTATCTACCTAAAGCTTACTTGATACGGTAGGGGTTCGGCAAAGTTAAATAAATCCGCAAAAGATCGAAAAAAGTCGATCCGTCATGTTTCACTAATGCGAGATAAGCTACTGTCCTGTGATTAGTGTAAATTCACAGATAAACCTCACTTGAGTAGGTATCTATATACTATAGTGACCTCAGGTAGATTTTTAACCCCTACTAAAATATTTGTAAGTAAAAAATTTTTTTAGGTACTGTAGGTATAAGTGGACTTATGAGGTAAAACCTGGTCTACACATAAGCAAACTAAGTGTTTACTGAATGGAATGCAGTAGGTAGCCGATGTCTCGAAAATGTCGCATCGATGTCGGACTTAATTTTTAGTTAACAAGACAGTCACATATTACAGAAAGTGTAACTGAAATCGACCATACGAAATCGTGGTCAAGGCACATTATTTTTATCGGTGAAAATATAGCGAGCGCCGTAAACCCATCGTCGCGGTTCAGGTGAACGTCCGCGCATGCGCGTCGTTCGCAAGATGGCGTCCATATTTCTGTCATCGGCCCGTCTGATGCGCGCCAAAATAAGATTATTGGAAATTTGACACACAAACTCTCTTCTTATGATCGACGGAGCTAGACGGATTTTATGAGCAGAGATCTGTGGGTGATGACGCATGTAAGTGGTCCTTGGGTACTTATTTGTGGGTACGAACTACGAGGTACAAATAGAATGCGTTGAAATTTTAAAATAGGAACGGTTACTGTTTGAGATTGTCTATGCTTTTACAGTGTTGTATTGGTAATAGAATTAACGTTTAAAAGTCGCAATTAAATAAGCTTTATCAGATTTAACACTAGGTAATTATGTTTAGGAAAAAAAGGAAGCGAAAAAAAACAGTTTGAATCAAGATTCCCCGAATCTGCAGGTACTTGGCCCACTAGCGCTTTTTATTTTATTCGTACAGCCTAGTAACCTTGCCATTTAAGAGTAAGTAAGTACCTACTTCAGCTAAATAGAGATTCAGATAAATTAGAGGTAGGTACTTCCCTGTACGATGCTTTAGGTACCTAAGGTATAGCAGCTCGCATCGTACGCATAACATTATTATAATCATAATGGTATATACAAACATACCTAAATACTAGGCAGATATGCAATCTGTGATTTAATTTCTAGTAATGTAGCCTAGCCTAGCCTCGGAGCACTCTGTTCTTTTATACTACAGTTACTCGATTTCAGTTTATGGAATATAAGTGACATCTAGTTGAATTTTTCTTAAATAACTTTTACATTCTGTGTTCCTTTGTCTCACAAAAACTTACGCTACTCAGTACTAGATGGCATTTATGTGCTAAAAGTGTAAGTAAAGCTTTATAAATAGAATCTGTTACAATATGTCTGTAATTGGATTAACTAGTTGTATTATTTTTAAATAATTAATTACTGAATTACATTGATGTAAACTATCTCTTAAATTTTAATAAAGAAAAACCATTTAATAAAAATTTGATTAACATTATCCGTTATTTACTTTTGTAATGTGGCAACAAAACTTGTTTTCGCGAGAAAACTTGTGCAGTGTTGCCAATTTAGCGATTTTGTCGCTAGAACTAGCGACTTTTGCGTAAGGCTTAGCGACCAAAAAAAAGTTTTGACGACAAAAATAGTTTAGCGACTTATCTGGCGACTTTTGGAGTACAAATTAAAACAGTTCCAGAGCCAATAATACATACATTTTTCGTCAAATCGACACAGAATTATTCAACGCCAAGAGATATATAATATGGAAAACGAAAAACGCGATAGCGCACCAAATTCAAACTTTATTTAATTGAAGTTCCATTTGTGTATTATTATGGGGGGGGGGGGTCCCCGAAGTTTTTATGGTTATGTTTTAGTTTTAGCGACTTTCTGGCGACTTTTGACTTTGAGTTTAGCGACTCGAACTTCTAGGAGTTGGCAACACTGAACTTGTGAGGAAGCATTGAGGATGAATATTTTGATTGCGAAATTGTCATGAAAATAGATAAGGGACCGTGAATAAGTGAATTATCATAGTAGTGTTATTGTGTACATAATATAAAACGACATCCAAGTGGAGCTGTTAAAGAAACTGCTAGCCATGGCGGGCCCGTCCGACGGGGATCCCGACGGATGGGTCGAGTTTTGCGAGCGTCAGGCTAAAACCGCCGCTCAGGAATTCGCCAAGGCTTGCTTCCAGTACGTGCAGACAGGGGCTGTAGACACTGCCACCCGCCCCGGAGTATCCCACAAAGATATTTTAAGGAAATTCGTCGACTGTTTCTCTGAACAATTCGAAGTAGAAATCGGTAAATTAAAAGCTCAACACAAAGTTCCCAATGGAACGCACGGGACTCACACGGGCCACGACGAGAGTGACTACTCGGAAGACACAGACTCCCCGAAAACACAACACAAGCCCTTCTTCAGAAGGTTATCATTTAAAGGTCTCAGAAGAGGGAAAGGGTTATTTCACAAGCAGCATTCGGATGAAGTAGAATTGTCTGCAGCATTAAATAAACAAAGCAAGACTAAGCTAGCCAAAATAGTAGTAGAATGTAGGAAAGAAGGTTTGGTTAATTATTTAACCCCCGAAAGCTTAGAGCAACCTTCAGGGCCCCAAAAATGGGAGAAATGTAGACTGGCCCTAGTTAAGACTGTTGGAGGCTACATGCTGGAGTTCTATTCTCCGCCCAAATCTCAGAAGCCACGAAGTGGGGTTTTCTGTTTTCTCATATCAGAAGCGAGGGAGACAACTGCGCTAGAAATGCCAGACCATGAAAATACATTTGTGCTAAAGGTTTGACTAGATATTCATTATATTTTTACTGAATTTTTGGGGTTTCAGTAAATTTGTGATGGATGATTTGTAATTTTAACCCTTTTGTTTAAATGTCTCTTTTGTAAAAAAAAAAGGGGGCCTATCAAATTTACCTTTAAATTTTTTCGTAATTAATTGGTATTAACATATTATTAGACTAATTAATGTACTTATTCATGAATTCCATATATTATGTTATAAATAAATAAAAATACCGCAATGTTCCTTTTTAGGCTGACAATAATATGGAATATGTTATCGAAGCTGCCGATGTTGACGACATGAAGTCATGGTTAGCTACAATAAAGTACTGCATGAGATCAGCGCCCACAACGCAGCCCCCGCCTGATGCACTCCCAGGCATGCCAGAGCCGGCACCTCCGGACCTGCCTCCGAGAAGAGACCTACCTGCGAGCACTAGCAACACTGATCTAGCTACCGATACTCCAGAAGAGGCTGAATTAGGTTTGTTTATTATTCATTTACATTTGTCGAGACTTCTTACACAAGAGTGCTAAAGTAAAACAGGTTTGTCAGGACACAAAAATAATATTTCTTTCCATTTATGAAACAAACTTTATAAAGATAGTTTCATAAACCTAAAGACTAGAATTGAGAATAATAAGGTGTAAAATGGGGGTGCTTAAGTTATACTAGAAGTAGGATTTATTTTGATTTTTCATTGTTAACTAATTACATCATAAAGTAAAATAAATTAAGGAAAATAAGACTATCTAGGTTTAATCCCTACTAATATTATAAATGCGAAAGTAACTCTGTCTGTCTGTCTGTTACGCTTTCACGCTAAAACTACTGGACCGATTTAAATGAAATTCGGCACAAAGAAAGTCTGGAGCCTGAGAAAGGACATAGGCTACTTTTTAACCGACTACAAAAAAGGAGGAGTGCCACGCGGACGAAGTCGCGGGCAGAAGCTAGTACAAAATAGCATGGCATTTTATCATTTAAATTTTATATAGGTATACTAGTAACACATAAATTATCCATAATCTGTTTTTTTTAATCAGGATCAATAGCAGAGGAAGCTTGCGAGTCATCCCCTCGGGTCTCGCTGGCCGAGTGGCCGTGGTTCCACGGCACGCTGGCTCGGGCTGCGGCGGCGGCCTGCGTGCTGGCCGGGGGTTCCTCGGCGCACGGGTGCTACCTCGTGCGACAGAGCGAAACCAGGCGAGGGGAGTACGTGCTTACGTTTAATTTTCAGGTGAGTTTCATTTGTCACATCCATATTTTAAGGGGGCCATTCATGGTTAGTTCATTTGACATAGGGTAGTAAAATGGATTATGAATGGAAACCTCAGCATGCAATCATGTTCTCTCCGGCTGGCTGGATTCATTACAGTATAGATTATGAAGCGAAAGGAAAACTTGTGAAACTCTTAAGCAAAGAAGAAAATTAAAAACTTAGAATGAAGCTATTATAAGGATTTAATTCGCATGTTTTATTATATTTGATGACTTAGCGTTAGACTATCGTCAGCTCAGTCCGCTGCGAAATCAAATTCAAAAGTATTTTTATTAAATTTAGGCTTTAACAAGCTCTTATGAAGGTTAGAAGATAGTACCGTTTTTGAAAAATCCTCACTTGAGAAGAAACAGCAAGAAAATCAATGGGGTATAATTTTATCAAAATTGGTACATAATTAAGTATGCAATTTATCCTTAGAAACTAAATAAATAAAAAATACTGAAGATGTACGCATATAGAAACTGTGGATTTAGAAACATCATCAAAAAAAAAATACGCAAGTTAAATTATTATTCAATTCTGTGTAATAACCGCGAAGACATGAGAACTTATTAGTCATAACTATTTTAAAATTTAACTAACATCTTCCCCAAGCAGAATTCGGAACTGCGAGCTTTATACAAATACAAATTAAAGTAATAGTCAATTTCAATCACTAGGTTCACAGAAGTTATTATAAAAAACTATTTTTGTAGGTTACTTTATGACCTCTAAACACCCCATGATGTCATTAAGTACATAATAATATATTATATACCTAACTAGTGTTTCCTTCCTAGTGTTTAAATTCCAACTTAATACAAAGTAAACGCTTTAGGTATTTAATTATTTTACCATGCCACAATACGGTGGTCGTATTGTTTGCAAAAATGTAAAATAAATACAACATGCGACTCAACGGGAAGTACCAAGTATTTGTTTTATAGGAAAATATTTTATACATTTTTGTTTATTGTTTTTAAATAATATTTTTCTTGCATTGCATTGATTCTCTCGAATTTTGAAAATTCACTAGCTAAGTGATCTAGCTTCATATTAAGTAAGCTTGTACCTTGCATACTAAAAATTATTAAATAACGGATATACATACATACGTAAATACTTTATTGTAGCATCCAAGACTCAGGTACAAATGCCTGTGCTCATCACACTGACATGAAAACACTACCTGTATGTAACATAAGTATGGCTGAATAAATAAACATAGTGTAGTCCGATTATCAAAAAATACCGGCTTACCGAACATCCTAATCCAAAATAAGTGCAGATCATCACAGTCACATCGTCACAGTTAACCACTATCAAAGTTTATTTATTTATTGAAGAAGCAAACAGTCACTTACAAATAATCCTACTACTATTTTAAAGGCGAAAATTTGTAAGTATGGATGTATGGATGTTTGTTACTCTTTCACGTAAAAACTACTGAATGGATTTGAATGAAACTTTACCACAATATAGCTTATACATCAGAATAACACATAGGCTACAATTTTTGACACTAGACTAGACGGGACGAACCTGAAGTCCACGCGAACGAAGTCGCGGGCAAAAGCTATGTATAAATATATTGCTTAAAGTTAGAGCTGGAGTTTCCTTAAAATTACAAAAAATACTGTCTATGCGTAATGAAGTTATATAGGAAACTTAAAATTTTAAGTTTCAAAGTGCTGATATAATCTTGTTTCTTATCCCAGGGCCGCGCGAAGCACCTACGCATGACCCTCAGCGAGACCGGCCAATGCCGGGTGCAGCACCTATGGTTCCCGAACGTCCACGACATGCTCGAGCACTTCCGAGCACACCCCATACCCCTCGAGTCGGGGGGGGCCGCTGACGTCACACTGACGGAGTACGTCGTCAGTCAAGAGGGACCCAGGCAGCAAGTGAGCATCAGTCAGTTGTCTTAGGCTAGACATACGCGGACCGAGAGGGCAGTGGGGGATACTGACCACACTTCCCTCTCATATCACTTCCAATAGAAAAGAAACCTTTGAAAAAGTCCATTTTGAACATTTCAAATTTCTATTTTATATGCATTTCTCAACTACTGTTTCTAGAACATATTTAATGAAGTAATTTAATTGTTAATTAACAAGTTATTGTCATCCCAGGCGGCACACAATTTCGATAATAGCGTTTGTACAGCTTATGGCGTACCCTGTGCTTTAGATTACAATAAGCCAATTCGGTTTTATTTTTGAGGCATTTAGTCCCACCGGATGTAAAGATATCATAGAAGCTATGAAAATTTTAGAAAAACTAAAATTGCAATATGCATGAATTATTTATACAATTAGTTCTTGTATGCTTTAATTTTTTTTAAGCAAGCAATATTGGAAAGAGTCACGAGTTTCATTCAATTCTTTTCAAAAGACCTAAAATTCGAAAGATATGTATCCGTTTAAAACCAAGAACCTCAGTGGGATTTGAACCCACACCACCTCCTGTTAGGAGACTCCATCATAATTATGAATTAAATTTAATAATGACATAAATTTCTTTTGCAAAATTGATTAAAAGAATGATGATTGGATTGAAACAACTATTAACGGATTTAACTCGCGTATTTTTATTTTATTTGCTGACGTTTCGGATTCTTTACAGTTTCCATAATCGTAGCACGACTGTGCTGACAATAGTCTAAAGCTAAAGTAAAGTAAATAAAAATACGCGAGTTAAATCCGTTAATAGTTGTTTCATTCGAATGTGTAATAACCGCGAAGGCATCGGAAATTAAAATGATTGTTAAAAATAACAGTAGAATGCCAATATTAATTTCTCGTTTTTTTATTTGACATTTCGACAAATGAATGAGTTATATTACGAATTTTTAGAAAATATATTGAAATAAACTTGTCTTGTTCATATACTTTCTGTGGATTGCATTATTGTACAATTTGATTGTTTCGCTTGAGTTTAACTTTTAGTATATGTTTTCCCGGTTTATTTTTAGAATTAGAACCGCATATTTATCAAGATCTGTGTTGTCTGTGTTCATATGCATATATAAGACATATTTCATGTGTATATAGCATAACATTTATTTTTGGCTTGTTTTTTTTTACTCACACATTAATGTTGTACATCACACTTACTTAATTTCGATGTTATCTTACGTTTTTTTCTTTTGCTAATTATTTTTACTCTTTTTCACAATACAGTGTTGTGATTTAATTATTTGCATATATTGTGCTGTACATATATGTATATCTTTTATAGGTTGTATTGTGTTGTTTCAAGTATTTCTATATATCTTCAGACCGCGAGTTGTAATGGTCTGTTTATTAAACTATTTCTTATTTTTTTATTTACTCGGTTCATTTTTCTAATGAACAAATTTCAAAGGAATTATTGCCATCAAATAATTTAATAAGTAAGTTTGCTCTTAGTTTACTGTTGATTCCTAAATATGCATTTTATTTATTGCAACATGTAAAACATATTTAATGTCTTATTTAAGATATAATCTTTGAATTAGGTGAAAAATATATATATATAAGTTGATATCACAAAAGGCTACAAAATAGTAGTAAAATAATTTAAGACGTATAGGATTTAGTTGTAGGTAACATTTTGTATGTTTTTTGTTACAACCCAGTAAATATTACAGTCTATTGTAAATTAATATAGACTAAACGAGTAAACTGTATTTGCTTTGCACTTGAGTTATCAATATTTTATGATTCTCGAGGGTTTTTTTATATTAAAATGTGCGCTTCATGTCTTTAACCCGCTATATGCCCGTCATGTGGAATGAGGTCCAGCTGTCATGTTCCACCAATCACAGGCCAGTAGCTTGTCTCTAGAGGAACAGGACAGCTGGACTTCATTCTACACGACGCGCGTCTAGCTTTTTTTTTTGCGCAGAAGACTTCTTGCCAATCGATGTAAAAATATACTTCGAAATTACTTAAAACTTATTATTTTCGTTACATATAATTTTAAACGACTGTTTATCATAAAATTAGATACAATAATTTTGTTTATAAATTGTAAGTTGTACAAATTGAACTCATGTTCTTCCAAGCTTTAATTCTAATTTTCTTGGTTTAAAAATTTATTATTAAACTTTTGTCTGTGGAATGGCTTTTGTTTTTATTTTGCAGTTTTGTTTGTTTTGTGTGTGACGTTTGATCGTGCCTTTTATTGGTGAGTTTTTTTTATTTGTAGTAATGGATGCTATTATGCAATGTGTCAAGCAAGTTACTAAAATTTTGATACAATTCACTTCCTTAAGGAATAAGTTATATTTTAAACTTGATTATTTTAAAGTTGACTCAATGTTGTGTAACAGCGTCCAGTTTAAAATTGCTTGCTCTGGTTAAGTGTTCGTAGCTTTATTTACTAAATTGTTAAACTTACACAGTTTAGCATAAATAACTCTTATACTTAAGTATCATGATATATCAATATATCGGGACACGAGAATTCTATCTCAATATATAGAATTTTCGTGTCGCAATGTTTGTTGCCAAATTCCTCCGAAACGGCTGGACCGATTTTTATAACCGACATACAAAAATAAATATTCAATCTTTGACTATAAACCACTATTTTTTGATAAAAAAAATCGCAGAAAACGCGGTACGATATTCGCTGTGTGTATATCGGATGTCTGAGAATCGACCAACATCTATTGTCATAAATTATTTACCCTTCTACCGTCCCCTATTTTGTAATAAAAATTCTCAACAAACGAAGTTGTCGTCAGCTAGTTAACTATAATATTTAATTTCCAGCTCGGTGTGTCACATGGCAGCGACGTGAGGATGCGGCGGGCGGAGCTGGAAGCGCTGCTAGTCGCGAGCGGTGCTCACCACGACACAAGGGCCGTCGACAATCAATACAGTTTTGTATAAAAATTCCATATGCAACATATGAAGGTTGTTTATTGCTTTGTAGCAAAAACTTCATGCCCATGGTTTAAGTAAAGAATAATTATATTATACAAAGACCCCAAAAAATGTTAATGATACTTGAATTTACCCGCAAGAGGTCACTCAACCTACGACCATAGTGCATGGTTGAAATCCCACTGTGGTCTTTTTTTTTTTTGTTGTCTTTGTATAATATTATTTAATAACCCATATCTAATGACGTTTTAGCGTTTATTAAAGGAATAAAATTTACGGATGTGAACCGTAAATAAATCAAAAATGATAAAATAATTCGTTTTAAAATATCTGCAATTATTTTACTTCGTGCAATATTGAGTGATTTTGTTCACTTAATGTAATTCGATAGCATATTGGCTTTTTATAAATATAATTAATATTACTTATAAGGCTTAGCCAAATATTTATAAAATAATTTCTTTAATATTCGATGTAATTTGCTGTATGTTTATCTAATTTATATGTATTCAATGTATTTTGGTGTAGGTTAATTAATATTTTAAGAAAAATGTAAACAAAAATTGCACGTTGAACGTTGGCATATTAATGAAAATATTTTGTTTGGGACCTGTTTCCCAGTATGTCACTTACTTACTTGAAATAGTGTGAACAATTTTATATTGAGCATTAGGTATTTTATATAATGCCTACAAATGCATAAAGAACCATAATAGAAAGCTAAAAATAATTAGACGCTAATTTCGATACTTTTCAGCTCTACCTGTGTAGGTAATTAAATTATACCTACGTTTATGTATTATATCTATATGCGTAAAGAAACTAAGTTTCTTTTAGTAAATCTAGTCATTACTATAGGTTATACCTACAGGGGTTAGTGTTATCATACAACAAAATTAAGAAAATTTAAAAAACAGTACCTATTTGTAAAATTTAGTACGGATGGCAAAATAACTTATCTAAAAATATTAAGAATTAAATATAGTTGCATTACTTTTTATTGTCTAATCATTTGTCACAATAAGGGTGCACTTTTCTTTGCATATACGGCACCCTGTAATACATAGTTGACTCCCAAAATTATAACAAAAGTTTCTAATATAATAAATGTATTTATTAGTTGCTAATACAAATTGAATTGAATAGTCAGTAGGTAAGTTGAGTATACTTCTGTCACTTGAATATTATAATTTATATTGTGTGTAACCGTAAATTTGTGAATTGTAACCCATTTAAAACACCCCAGTTCTAGATATTAGATAAATAAACACGGAATTTGTTAATTAATATCGGATTAAAAGAAAAATAAATGCCACTAATCGATAAAATGTTGGAATAAATTATTTACTAAATTAGAAATAAATATTGGCTGCATTGAGCAGAATATTTATAAATTTTACAAAAGAAAACCAGCACTGCCAAATAAATGTTAACTACGTGTTTAATAGTTTGACTAGAGACAATAAACTCATTTTGTTTTGAAGCAAAAGTTTTTTATAACTTAATTTTCGACTAGTGCCTCTAGACAGTGACATTCTACATTTGCTAATGCAATATAATCGAACTAACTTGTCTGCGATTTCGTTCGCTCACTATGTGTAGGTACCTAGGTACTTTACACAAAATCGTTATAAAATACCTACATGTTATTCTGACGTATAGGTAAGCTATATATATATTGTAGTTTCATCAAGTACGAGTAAGTAGTTTTTGCGTGAACAAGTAACAAACATACATCCATCCTTACATACTATAGAATGTAGAATATCACCTGTTTAGATGTGCTGCCCTCAAATTATAATTTATTATATTTCTGCTGAATGCACCATGCAAATTAACGTTGTTGGAATTGAAAGTAGCGTGTACTTACTAATGTTACGTGTTTGTTGGCTAAATTATTGTAAGTCTATAAAGATAACGAAATTAACGACAATTAAAAATAAAAGTCTGAAATTAAAGACTATTTTAAAATAAATTCCGCTTCAATTCTTAAAAGCCGATTCAGGAACTATGAACTTTAATGACAGCGCACAGGTTTTACATATTCATTAAACTTAATATACATTCCTTATATAAGTGTATGTAATTTTTTGGTAAAATGAAATAAAATATATTTTGCAATTGGTTCTTTTATTTTTTAACAACTTTGTAGGTACCTATTCTACTCTAAATAAATAATTATAATATCTTATAACAACGCCATCTAGCGGTTCAATGTGAGTACGTCGTGTAGAATGAGGTCCTGCTGTCATGTTCCAATACAATGAGAGACAAGCTACTGGCCTGTGATAAGAGAAACTATTGGTCTGTGATGAAAGACAAGCTATTAGCCTGTGATAAGAGACAAGCTATTGGTCTGTGATAGAGACGTTATTAGTCTGTGATGAGAGACAAGCTATTAGCCAGTGATAAGAGACAATCTATTAGTCTTTGATGAGAGACAAGCTACTGGTCTGTGATTGGTGGAACATGACAGCTGGACCTCATTCTACACAACGCGCATCTAGCGGATTTTTGACACACGGTAGTCTCAATTATAACCCTTTACCTCTTTAAATACAAAACATTAATCATCTAATAAAGGCACTATATAAAATTCTGAGAACATTTGCCTTTGATCTTCTTTTTCCAACTTTAACTGAAGTAATAGGAGCCCATTCGAACTGCATCTCAGCACCACCTAGTAATAAAAATGTTAACTAATTTATTGATGATAAATGCAGCAAACATCTACATAATAATTATAATACAAGATAGAAATGGTAATTTTTCATGTACTTTATTAAATTACCCAAAAACAACTTTAAAATTATAAAAAAAATGTAGGAAAATCTTTGAAAAGTAATTTTTGGAAAACGTTTCTTTTTCTCTTCTAATTTACCTCTCAAAAGTGACCCCTATATTTATAATTAATTTATTAATAATTTCTGATGCCTTCGCGGTTATTACACATTGGAATGAAAGAACTATTAACGGATTTAACTCGCATATTTTTATTTTATTTTATTTGCTGACGTTTCGGATTCTTTACAGTTTCCATAATCGTAGCCCGACTGAGCTGACAATAGTCTATCGCTAAACTTTAGCGTTAGACTATTGTCAGCTCAAAATAAAAATACGCGAGTTAAATCCGTTAATGGTTGTTTCATTCCAATTAATTTATTATTTTACGTCTTTGAGTCACAAATATACATGTGTGTACGAAATTTGGCCCAGTATCTCGGAGAAAAATTGCTGTGACAGACGGACAGTGAGACAGACATGAGATCCTATAAGGGTTCCAATTTTCGGACGTTCTTACAAAATTGTAAAAAAATACTTCTAAAAACACAAATAAACTTACTTTAGTGGAGACCGCGAGAGCCTTCATAATGAGCCTGATGTGATGCAACTGGTATTTCAGCGTGACGGCCTCCTCGCAGCTGAAACTCTGCACCATGTCTGAAGACTTCGGCACGTCAATACACGACCTGTCCTGAAAATATACAATTATAATAATATATATCAAGAAGCGTTGTAAGTGACGTTGACGTAGCAGACTGAGCTGACGATAGTTTAACGCATGACAAACATGGAAACTGTAAAATATTCGAAACATCACCATAAAACCCTTCGCGGTTATTACACATTGGAACACTCGCGTATTTTAATTTATTTGCTCACGTTTCGGAAACTTTACAGTTTCCATAGCTGACGATATGAATGCTAAAGTGATTTATATAATTATGACAATTATTACAAATATATCTAATTTTACCTATCCCTACTAATATTATAATGCGAAAGTAACTCGGTCTGTCTGTCTCTTCACGCTTTCACGCTAAAACTACTGGACCGATTTAAATGAAATTTGGTACAAAGAATGTCTAGAGTCTGAGAAATAGGCCACTTCCGAGTTCCACGCGGTCGAAGTCGCGGGCAGAAGCTAGTTTACGAGAATTGGCGAGTATTATAGAATAGAATAGAATAGAAAAACTTTATTTGGTACCAGAAAGTTATTAACAAATAAGTACTTATAATTAGACATGTAATTTAACTTAACAACTAAAAAAAAAAAAATATATTATTATATTATGATCTAGATATTTCTACAGGCATGTGCCCAGAAGCGATACGACATTAAAGATTGAATATTCACCTGCATGCCGTAAGTGACAATGCTGACATTAGGATGTTCAGGTGACAGGCTCAGCTCCATGATGTCACAGGATCTCTCCAGGTCAGCCAACAAGCCCAGGAACGCTGGTGCCTTCAACACCATCTTAGCAACCTCCGCGGTGTCCTCGTCTCTTAGCTCCAGCACGGAGTCAGCTGTCTGCGTTGATATCTCACAGTCGGTCATGACGTTGTAGACTGACTGGGGTTGGAGACTGTGAACAGAGTGCAACAAATGTAGGTATTCAAGCAAACCACGTGTTAACTATTTTACACACGCACACGCACGCACGCACTCACACAGACTCGCACACACGCAATTCGTTCATTTGTTTCTAAATATTTTATACATTTGCAGTTCGCCCCGGCTTCGCACGGATCCCAAATTTTTTCAAAATACGTGGGTGGATCAAAAAGTACCCGCGTTAAGACAGAAAAATCTTTTTTTTTAAAGATTTTTTTTTTATTTTTTAACATAATTTCCTTCGAGGTCTTTACACATAACCCCACTTTTTTACCACTTTTTTAACCCCTCGAAAAGTATGTTTTTTCAAACCCTTTAAAATACGCTTCTGATTCGGCAACCACCTCTTCGTTTGAGCTGATTTTTTTAACCCCCGAGCTAACTTTTCATGTTGAGGCACCAAAAGACGTCGTAGGACGTCAGATCAATTAACTATGGTGGGTGCAGCAACAATTCGTAGCGAAATTCCACTAATTTGACAGCGACAAACCTGGATGAATGTGCTGGTGCGTTATCGGGGCCATACAGCATTTTTTCCTAGCCAAATGTGGCCGTGTATTCTTAAGTTTTTTTATCGAATCGGTCCAATAATTCACTATAATATTGCCCTGTGATTGTTCTTTCTTTCTGTAAGATGTTATTAAGGAGTATTCCCTTCGGATCCCAAAAAAATCGTAGCCATGACTTTTCCGGCAGATGGGACCGTTTTCGCCTTCTTTGGAGGAGATTCATATGGGAAAATCTATTATATGGACTCGCTTGGTCTCTAGCGTATAATAATAGACTCAGGTTTCGTTAACAGTCATAACTCGAGACAAAAACTCCATCGGATTTCGCTTAAACAGATCCAAACATTGCTTTGACATTGACATTGAATCCGATTATTTTCATCTGTGAGTAAACGCGGCAGCCAAAGGGCGGACATCATTTTCTTGTGCAATTTATTACATAATATACTGAAAAAATTTCTGTACGACACGCCTACAATGTCAGCTAATTCGCAAACTTTAGTTCGTCGATCTGCGATAATCTATCATGAACTTTTTTAATGACCTCTTCGGAAACCACGTCTGGACGGCGACCTGGCCGGTCTTCATCAAAAACAGTTTACAATTACGAAACGATGTTGATCTTTTTCCATGTCACCGCGAAATACAACACTCTTGTGATAAAACTGGCCACTAAATAAAAAGTAATGTATTGTTTTTAAACAAATATATATTTTTTAATTTCTAAATACCTTAAGTACACGATGATAATAACAATATAGCTCAACGACACCGTCTGTTTCCGAACGCGGGTACTTTTTGATCCACCCATGTATACTATAGGCTATGTTACTTAGGGTGAACGTAGCTTTCCAATAGTGAAAATCGGTCCAGTACTTTTAAAATTTTTTCGTTACATACCTACAAAAAATACAAATCTTTCTTCTTCATATTATATGCACTAATGGTGAGATCGTCATAAACATAAAAACAAAAAACACACAAAATTAAAACAATTTATTATTAGAAATTTACAAAATGACATTATGACAATTTTTCTCTTAGTAGTCAAGTATAATATTATGCTTTAGCAAACAAAATGATGAATCCCTACTAATATTATAAATGCGAAAGTAATTCCGTCTGTCTGTCTCTTACGCTTTCACGCTAAAAATACTGGACCGATTTAAATAAAATTTGGTACAAAGAAAGTCTGGAGCCTGAGAAAGGACATAGGCTACTTTTTAACCGACTGCAAAAAAGGAGGAGTTCCACGCAGACGAAGTCGCGGGCAGAAGCTAGTACTAAATAATTGTGTAAACGCGAACGTGAACTTACACTAACAACAATGGAGACCCCTCACATCTGTAATACATTTTCAGGCTGGATTCCTCGCCAGAGCCAAATATATTCAAACACTCCGCCAACACAGATATACTTATCTGAAAAATTCATTTATAATTTTAATTAACTATCAAATATTATTATATGGGTAGATAAATCTATGAGATATATTTTAATCTCTCAGTGTAATGTGTCCTTTAGTTTTAAACTTTTAAGGAATGTCCAAAACTCTCAAACAAAAACTATCCTACTACTATTATAAAGGCGAAAGTTTGTAAGTATGGATGTATGGATGTTTGTTACTCTTTCACGTAAAAACTACTGAATGGATTTGAATGAAACTTTACCACAATATAGCTTATACACCAGAATAACATATAGGCTATATTTTATAATGATATAGTGTAAAATACTAATCGTGCGCAGACGAAGTCGCGGGCAGAAGCTAGTAAGCAATAAAAGTAACTAAAACTAAGAAACTCTTAATTTCACTTTTATGGTTTAATACCTTTAATTTTAATGATATTTCTACTAAAACAAGAGTAGAATTTTTTTTTTATTATTACTGGAACTTCAACTCTTGTCTTGGTAAATATATCAACTCTGAATTCTTAATTATGTAGTCCCCACCTTAAACATCACATCCACGTCACTCCTGACATGGTACTCGCTGAAGTTATCTGAAGGAATGTAAGCAGAAGCCTGCACACACTTGCCTTCCTCCACTGTCAGCTTGAGACCTTCTGCCAGAGCACAGAATACTGCAAACTGAAATAGATTATACACAAATTTTAACCATTCTTATGTCTGGATTCTAAAATCCAGTAAGTAATAAAATTTTTGTGAGCCAATTCACCTATATGGGCTTAATGGGCATGCCCACAACCCTAATAGACTAGTAATGTCACACATGCATGGTATAAAAATATTACAATTTAATTAAAACATTTTTCACTGTATAATTGGATGAAAGATGGGTTCAACTTCATCAAATTTTAATGACTATTATTTGCATGAAAATCTTGTAACAAGCAACTTTCCCTAGGATTTCATACAAATAATCTTTACTAATATAATAAAGAGGTAAGGTTTGTTTGTTTGGATTGAATAGGCTCCAAAACAACTGGACTGATTTGAAAAATTCTTTCCCTGTTGGAAAGCTACACTATTCCCGAGTAACATATGTTATAAAAAAAAAGGCGTCCGGGCGAAGCCGGGGTGGGGCTACTAGTATTTCAATATATCTATACTTACTAATATTATAAAGAGGAAAACTTTGTTTGTTTGATTGTAATGAAACTACTAGACTGATTTGAAAAATTCTTTCACTGTTGGGAAGCTATAGAATATTTTGAAAAGAAATTAGGGATTCGTGCGAAGCCAGGGCGAACCTCTAGTTATTTGCATATATGTATTTACCTCTTGAAACTGTATAGCCTTTAGTAAGCTACAAAGAGTCTTCCCAGAATCCATGGATGCTGTAAAATAGTACTGAGACATCTCATCATCCATTTTGCTTGTCTTCAATTTCGAACATAGACTTCAATAACATTAAGTACTGCTCTGTAGTGACTTCGTGAGCAACAGTTTTGTCAAGAATCAATGCAATCCTAGCCACTAAAACATGTTTACAAGTAACTTGAGCTTTCTTCTCTATAACTTGGTGTTTGAATGCTTGACACGGGCAATAGTTTATGCGTGGAAACACTCTGTAGCATCGATCATTTTCACCTTTTACTTCGATCAGGATTCTAAGTTTATCGGATGTTGTGTAAGCGTCAAATGTCGACTGTTTTTCTAAAATATCGAATGCTCTTCGTAATACCACGCCAAACACTAAGTGTAAAGACAATAACTCGGTATCTGAAACTATTTAAGTAATAAATACAGTAATAACATACATTTTGTTTATCAAAAACTCTTAGATATGCTCTTACACTGTTTATTTTCAGTTTTGCTTATACGAGATTCAAGTTGTTTAAGCGTAATTTCAGCAACAGTTGGGATTTTAGAACGATTGCTGTTCATTCTTCGTTAACTATTGACATGTCTGTCATTTTTTTAGTTCTAAAAACATAAAATAATTAAAATACGTAGTGTTAATTAATATAATGAACTTGACTTCACTTCATCTGATGCAGTTGACAAAAGTCGATTTGTCATAAATTCATTTTTTTGGCGGGAGTTCTTACAGATAAACTATTAAACCTACAAATCATTGCTGGTATATTATAATTAAATTAAATATATTATTATTATGATTACCAATATTATAAACGGATAACCGATTTCATTTACTTACTATTATTTATACCAAGGAACACATAAGCATATAACTATTAACTTCATCTGTGGCATCTAGTTCGATATGTCTACCTCTATATAGTATTATAATTCTATGTTGTATTGTTTTTATCTGTTATGTCACGTTCAGTTTCAGACTTCTCACTTCAGTACAGTCAATGACTGTCAATGTCAAAAAGGAAAGAATTCAGCAGCCATCGTCCGTAAATATTTTACTGAAAAAAGAACCTTGTTTATTTATTGTTAGCAGTTTTGCTGTATTGATATGGACTCAAATTTATTCTGAATACTAACTTTCACTTATAACTTGCTGCTATAACTAACTGCATGGGTAAGGGTTTTATTAATTATCTATTTGTTATTGCGATAGAATCTAATTTCGGTAACATAATTTGGGGGTGCGGTTTCAGGGCTCACTAGAAGAAAAATGCCGGAGCACCTGGAACTCCAACACTTGGTGGATATGTCTGCTGGCAGTGGTGACGAGACTCTCCCGAATTTGTTAGAAAATAGGCGACCACTTATAAAACGATGTCCATTTTTTGGTTTAATTCTCGCGACATTGTCGTCCTTATTTTTCTCTCTGTGCTCTGTCATCGTCAAGAGCCTAGTGAACATTGATCCTGTACAGCTTGCTATGTGCCGTTTTATAGGTATCTTACTTCCCACAATACCAATTGTAATCTACACTGAGCAGCCTGTTTTCCCCAGAGGGAAACGAATAATGCTCGCTGCGCGGTCGATAATGGGCACTATTGGCTTACTTTCTAGTTTTTTAGCTTTTAGAAATATGCCCTTAGCCGATGCCTCTGTAATTGTATTTTCTGTACCAGTTTTTGTTTCCATATTTGCATACTTAATACTCAAAGAACCCTGTGGTATTTGGAACATTGTGTCTATTATTTTGACTCTTTTAGGTGTTGTATTAATAACAAATCCGCCTTTCATTTTTGGAGGTGATGACGAGGCTCACAAAAACTATCATTATAACACAATCAAGGGTGCGGGTGCTGCTTTTGTGTCTACTATATTTGGAGCTAATGCTTACGTCTTACTGAGAATACTGAAAGGGTTGCATTTTTCTGTAATCATGACCAACTTTGGAGCATTTGCTATATTGCAAACATTGATTTTTTCATTAGGTGTAGGTGTACTATGTATGCCTAACTGTGGCACAGAGCGATTCTTAGTTGTATGTCTTGCACTTTTTAGTTATTTAGGACAAATATTATTAACAATGTCCTTGCAAATGGAACAAGCGGGACCAGTGGCTATTGCACGCTCGGCAGATATTGTATTTGCGTTTCTCTGGCAAATTATGTTTTTCAATGAAATACCAAGTACGGCATCTGTTCTAGGAGCTGTATTAGTTCTTAGTTCAGTTCTACTAGTAGGCCTCCGTAAATGGGCAGTAGCATTGCCTGCCGATTCTCACTTGAGGAACAAGTTAGGGCTATTGGCAAAATAAGTTTAAAACTTTTAAAATTATTTTTTTTTAAATCTAATAGTCAAGTGATATAGTCAGATTTAAATCTAAGGAACTTTTAAATTGTAATGTTTAATCTATTTTGCCATAAAATGCTTGTAAAATATCTCATGGCTTAGGAAAAAAATACTGATGTACTTACATACATATTATGTGCAAAATGTTTTAGTTAAAATAATAGTTACAATAAATTTTAATAGAATTAATGGGATCACAACAGATTTAAGTAATTTATTGTTTTTGGACAAAATGTGGCGGATTAAGGGTAGGACGGAAGAGGTGGGTCTACCTTAGGACTTCGACCCTAGGAAGAGTCAGGAAGACTTCAAAAAGAGAGGTACTTAAAGCATTATTTGGCGCACGGTTCAGACTTACTAGGTACCTAGGCGCGGCGGGCCACTCTCAAGAACCTTAATTTATTTACTGCATAGAATTATTGTGACCTTCAATAACTTAAGTAAGACCTTCACCCTAAAAGACTGTTAATTAAGTCCATTAAACCTTGAGTTGTGCATTTGTATAAGTAATCTAGTCACTTGTGATTAATATTGTACGAGTTCATGCTTCTCTTAGCTGACATTTTAGGTAAATTAGACGAACCGATTTCAAGGGTCAAAATAAAGTACAACTTAGCATCTTTGAGGTTTGTTAAACACACCATTTTTAGAGTTAGCGCCCCTTGAGATCAGGTCATTTACTTGAGCTTCAATGTGTCTCTCATATTTATTATTTATTTATTTGTATTAAAGGACGGTCGCCGAGCACAGAGAAAAACGGGCGTTGCAATTTTTCTATTTGTTTCTGCCGCACGTTCGCACAGTAACCTTCAAGATTACTATGTGACCGTGAGGGCAATAATACTACGCGCGTGCGAGAGAGACAAATAGAAAAAGGGCAACGTCCGATTTTCGCTGTGCTCGGCGACCGTCCTTTAGGTACTTACGTAGCTTTAAATTTTGACATTTCATTTGGATTTTTTATACTTTAACGTCATTACATAATTTTAAAATGATTGAATTTTATGCTCATAAATCGAGTGATATACTGTCTATGTACCATACACATATTTTAAGTAAATTTTCAAATATTTATTAGTACCATTTATGCTATTACTGTATTTTTGTAGATCATGCTATCATTGTCATTAGCGTCGGCACATATCACCTTTCCCATTTAGATCATTCGTAAAATTAGGTAGTTGTCAAAAATACGCAAATCACATATTGTAACATGTCTACGTAAAATTTATAATCTATGTAGAAAGTTTAGGGTTATTATAGATACCTAATTTAATTTTGCAAGCTATACTTACCATCAATGTTTTATTAGTTATATTTTAGTGAATTGATGCGAATTCTCTCACAATTATCATTACCTAGATCATTAGTGTTCATCGTTTAATTATAAATGATATTACGTTAACTATTATTTAGTATAAGTATTAACTAAATAAATCTAGTCAATAGGAGTTAATCTAGTCATGAAATAATTAGTAACAACTGTTTGTTATTTAAAACGTTAAGTTTATTTGCACTGTTTAATATTTTTTAATAATCGTTGCTTGTCATGCTCTATTAAAGTTTATTTTTGTGGATAAGCCAATCGTATTTTTAACGGATTGTGATATTTTTCCTTCTATGTATACTTATAATAATGTAATTTTATCGCTTACGTAAATAAAGTATAATGTTCCTTAAATATTTTTAATTCTGCTGTTTTGGCGTCCGCTTATTCTTAACCATTTAAATAAATATCAGTGATATTTCTTGAATTAGATAGATAAAGCATGATACGAAGTTGGTAGTGTATTATTGTATTCTCGTTCGTTTTGCAAATCTCGACATTCGTAATTTTAAAAACTCCCGCGTACCTATCCTACCCTTAACTCTGAAAATTCGTGCTAGGTTGAACTGGGCACATACCTATCAAGCGGCAACCTAAAATAGTAAAAAAAAACAAAAGACGCTGCGGGGAATTAATATTACGTGCACTGGAGGTCTCGGTAGAAATTATTTTTTTGAATTGGCAGCATAAAATATATTAGTTAGTATACACTGGTTTTATGTTACGATTCGAATACTTTGCCGTTCCCATACGCATATGCTCATTTGTTTTGTCGTTAATCGATTCATATTATCTGCATACTTTTTAATATTGTTCTAGTAGGTCATACATATTTTTTTATACAAAACTTTTTTTAATTTATTAAGATGTAAGCTAGCAATACATTTTATATAATCATTAAGTCAGTTATTTATTATCTATATAATTTTTATAGAATAAGCAAGGTTGTTATAATAGTACAATCTGTGGTGTTTGGGTTTTCGTTATCTATGTTCCGATTAGCTGTCAATTTCGATTTGACAGCTTTGTTAATATTTGTTATAGGTTGTTGTATTGCATTCCTAAAATAAATAGTGATCTGTCTTTAAAATAGTATTGCATTTCATTACTTAAATTAAAAAAAAATGGCAGACCGGCTGACACAGTTACAAGACACTATAAACCAGGTCAGTTTTCATAAAAGCGTAATTGTTTGGCTTTGGAACTATCGTATTTAAAACCATGATTTGTATTCTTACAGCAAGCAGAACATTTCTGCAACAGCATAGGCATACTCCAGCAGTTTTCAACGCCTAGTAAATTCCCTGGATTCGATCGTAGTGGGTCGCAGACGCCGCAACAGCAGCAAAGTCAAGAAGACTATGCATTACTCTTTGCCACGTTGATTTCTCGATGTGCGAAAGACATCGACACGTTGATCGAGTCTCTGCCTAGCGAGGAGAGCTCCACGGAGCTTCAGGTGCAGAGTTTAAGGCGGCTCGAAGCCGAGAATAAGGAAGCTGCAGAGAGATTGGAAGAGGTTAGTATATTTCACTTCAGTTCTAGTATTTTAACATTTTCGTTGATAAAATTGGTGTAGACAGCTGCTTTCGACTTTAAATTTCAGTGAAATGTTTTGATCTTAAAACACTACATAATACCATATCACCTATCTACAAGCTACTTAATCTGGTTCCAATAGTACCCACAGATCTGCTAATTTTAAGATTAGATTTAATCTCCAAAGTGATTTATTACTCACTAGCATTTGTGAATTCATCTGCATATGACGGGCACTTTATCAAAGGTAATTTCATCAAAATCCTTCCAGTAGTTTTTGTTTTTGTGTGAAGGAGTAACACCATACATCCAGACATCCATTTTTACATCTACACATCCATACATTCTTACAAACTTTTATGTTTATATTAGTAAGGACTTGTTTACTAGTGTCATTTATTGTTTGTCAACAGGCAGTCCGTCAAGGTGAGATTCTATTAGAAAAAATTCAAGGAGCATTAAGTGACATCGCCCAAAGCCAACTTGATATGCAGAATCCCGCATTGATATTGAACAAGGATGTGAAACCAGCTTTATAGGGATCCCGGAAGCAAGGCAAGCATCGTCATAGATGACAGACTGCCTTGTGGAAATCTTTTTAGTTTATAACTTGTATAAACAAGTTCAAGGGCATAATGAGGTATTGACATGGGTGGTCTCCTGTAGGTTTTGATTCCCTTGCAAGTGTTAAAAATTACCTTAGATAATATATTCTTAATTTGTCTATGCCTGCAATTCCCTTAACAGAATTCTAGCTTATGCCCTTGGATAAGTTTAGGCTAGTAAGTTCACTACTGTACCTATTATTTCACTAAGTATAGTTTTTTTATTAAAACCTATTAATTGTCTATGTAAACATATTCTGTCTATTTTAATTGGTCAAGATCATGTGTCGTAAAATTCAAGTAAAGCTAACAATTAGGAACATCATCACACAGTAAGTCATATTTAATGATTGTGTAGTAAAAAAATAGTACATTACGCACCAAGGCCAGTAAAATAAAGAATGTCTCAGATCACATGTAATTGTCGTCCGAGGCGAAGTCGAGGTTGTCAAAAATGTGATCTGAGGCTTTTTTATTTGACTGGCCGAGGTCAGTATACTATTTTTCTGTTCGACGAAGCCAGAAAGCGGAAATTTCATTTAGCGAAGCGGCCACAAAGTTGGCGCTTTCTGGCCGGAGGACGGAAAAATCTATTTACTATGTAAGTTTCAAATATAATATATTTTAGTAGGTATACACTGCATAAAAAAAAATGTTTAGATTTTTTATTTATTTTCAATCAGCACGTACATTAATACTAAAGAAGAAGTACTTAAGTACTACTTGATTGTTTTAATTAGTTAACGTAAAAGAGAAATTAAAATTTTGGCTTAAAAGAATAAGTAGATATCAGGTTGTACCTGGACCAATTGATGTTTTGATAGCCCATACTGTAAATGTTCCTAGATTATTATTTATGGTATACCTTAGCTATTTTATTAAAGGTCATGTGGTAAATCAAAAACGTTTTTTATTTCCTAACTAAGCTACCTATTTATTTAAATATATTAAAGTACTCTGGATAATAAAAACAAACAAACTCCACCCCATAAGTCTACTAAGAATATGGAAACTGGAAAGTGTTCGAAACGTTAGCAAATAAAATATACGACTTTAACCGGACTTAACACGCGTATTTTATTTTTATTGGCTGACGTTTCGGAGCCTTTACAGATTTCATAATCGCAGCACGACTGAGCTGAGCCAATAAAATTAAAATACGCGAGTTAAATCCGTTAAAAGTTGTTTCATTCCAATGTTCCAATGTATAATAACCGCGAAGGCATCAGAAATTATTAAAATATGCGAGTAAAAATGGTTGTTTCATTCCAAAGTTGTAAACTATTCAACTGCTTTATCGTCGATGATTCCACGTAGGTAACCAACATTGCTAAAGCCGCGTACAGTTTCCATATTCGTAACACAACTGAGCTGACGATAGTCTAACACTAAAGTGATTTTATATTGTGTAAACTACCTTATTTTATAAATAACGAAATTTAACCACTACCCTGATTTAAAATAAGTATAATATATTATTATTAATAGCAACTAAAATAAAATACGCGTGTTAAATCCGTTATAGTTTCATACCAATGTGTAACAAGTGCGTAGGCATCAGAAATCATAAGTTTACAACTTTTGTCTGCGCAAAATCTTTAATCAAAATTTAAAAAAAAGTTAAAGGGAAATGCCTTATCGCCATTACAGCATTCACGGCTCGGATGTGTTCACGAGTGTCTGGCACGCACCGGCTGTCGCATCTAGAAAACCGGTGTTCGTACGAATGAAAACCTTACGTTCACGCGGCCTCAAGCGCCCAGCCTCTCTCGACGCTCACCTGTACAGTTGATAACCAACCTCTTTGCCGACAACACGCGACGCCGTGGAACGCGCCGCGACGTGTTCTATATACGAAAATTAAAAAGAAAACATCTGTCAAAGTTTTTTTTTTAAACAGTGGACTTGAATAGTTGCGTTCAGTCTAAAATGAAGGATTTGGGACGTGCAAGTGACTTAAGTTTTAATTTGATTTAGTGTTTATTTCATATGGTTTTCGGAATTTCCCTTCCAAAGGGAGTGGATGTGAAACTGGATAAGGCCCGGAAGAACGGGTTGACTCTCCCTTCGCGGTTCCGTGATAGGTATGTGTTATAATCTTAGGTGTTTGGTGAAATTTATTGCTCGTCGATAGCCAATTATCGTGTTCTGCTTATGTTGACCACCTGAATGCTAATGAAGCTTAGATGCATTCGACGGCAAATTTGAACGGAAGTCACTTCCGGAAGAGCTTTAAAAGTGCTTACATTGTTATCTGTTTTGAAAAATACCTACTTATATAAATATTAGTTGCTATAGGTGGTGTAAGAATTAAAAAAACTACAAATATAAAATATTTATGATCACATTTAACTAAAATATGGAGTGAGTTGGCGTATTACATGCTTTGACACAATTATTTAATAGCGCCGGTTACTTTCTTAGTTAATTTATATAAAAAACTAAGGTAGGTAAGTATGTAATAAAGATAAAAGGCTCTCTGTATAGGTACGTATTTATCCGTTTATGCGCTATCCCGATTTTGACGCGGGTTTCGCCAGTAGGTACCTATACGTAAAGGTTAGATTTCGAAATGGCCGAAGTCGGGTCTTCCAGAAGGTTATATAATAAATATAAGTAATATATCATTATATTTATTATAATATTATAAAACTCCTCCTTTTTTACAGTCGGTTAAAAAGTAGCCTATGTTCTTTCTCGGGCTCCAGACTTTCTTTGTACCAAATTTCATTTAAATCGGTCCAGTAGTTTTAGCGTGAAAGCGTAACAGACAGACAGACAGACAGACAGAGTTACTTTCGCATTTATAATATTAGTTAGGATATGTGTAGAAAAATTTAAAACCATTAGTTATTTATATTACTAAAAATCAAGACAAGACCAATTCGAAAAGAAATCTACATATTTTTTTATTGATTTACTTATTCATAAAATTATAATTCAAAATATGAGCGAACGATAGTCGACGGCAACGTGTACCAAAATAACGTCGCATGTTCTTTTATTACATGGTTTTATTATTTTAAAATGCATACGGTTTGGAAATTATATTATCAAACATTGGCTATTTGAAATCTTATCGATTTTTATATCAAGATAATATTTCTAATAGGAATTTAATTGAGTCTTGGAATTCTTACGGCAAACCTGTTTTAAATTTGCTGTCAGCCGTCTGTCTGAGATCTTTGTCGATAAATATTATAATATAAATGTATTGAGTAATTATTAAATGTCCAATGAACATCAAAACGGTTTCGGCCGTTACAAAAGGTTATGACGTGAATTCGATCGTATGAACATAATAAAATTTCCATTAAATCCTAGAAATATCAAGAGATCTCTTTCGATCGAGAAATGGCGTCATTTTGATAAGAAATCCATATCAAACGTAAGATATTCGATCTAAGGGCGGATCAAGCTTTATTTTATTTTATTATCAAGTTTATTTATTCCTCAAAGATTGTAATCACTTAATCGAGAAATAAACATTATTTGGTAACATGTAATCATTAATTTGCTTTGTAGTCAGGGAGGGACACTGTCAAAATCTATTCTAAAGGTAGTAACTTTGTCAAAAGCAATAATTTAAGAAAAATACCTACTGCTAGGGCTCTCGGGGCCCGGGGCGGGGGGGATCATTGTGGTCATGACCATTTTTTTTGTGAGATATAAAAAAAATAGCTTCCAAGTCCCATTTGTGTAAATTTTATTGCCCATACTCGTACATCTCTAATCTACGTCGCACGCGTGTTTTCTCTAACCTTTCTGATTTGAGGTACATAAAAAATAAAGCTTTGTTTATATATCACTAGCGGTTCGCTCCGGCTTCGCACGGATCCCTAAATTTTTTCAAAATATTCTATAACCTATGTTACTCAGGGTGAACGTAGCTTCCCAACAGTGAATTATTAAAATCGGTCCAGTAATTTTTGAGCCTATTCATTACAAACATACAAACATAAAAAATAGGTACAAATCTTTCCTCTTTATAATATTAGTATAGAAGTATAGATTTAAACATTCCAATATGTATTAGGTACCTTCTAACTTAGCTCTAAAGCTGTCAATCATTTCAAACAAATTTTTCGTTCTCCCTTAAATTGCATTTTTTCAGATTGGTCAGATATAATTACACTTCACATCAACGTTCAGCTTAGATCTAAAAGGTAATTAAAACTAGGACCACCACGTAGCCTTTATTACTTTATTTCACACACGGTCGTAAACTTAATTCTATTGGAGGCTACTTTTACTACCACATGTACAATATAGCAATAGTAAACAATTCTAATGCAGTAATAACTCAGTAGAACAGCTGTCCAGTTTAGCTTAATCCTAATTGGCGACACATACAATCTATTCGTTATAGCAATTGGGTAATTTTGTACTAGTAACAATTCTAACTACCTATTCATCAAAAAGAGAACTTAAGAGAGGGCTACAATCATTAATTATAGACATAGGTAAGTAAGTACTTACATATACATTGGAATGAACCTATTAACTGTGACGTTTCGGATTTTTTTCAGTTTCCATAATCGTAGCACGACTGAGTTGAGCGCGTTAGACTATTGTCAGCAAATAAAATAAAATTAAAATACGCGCGTTAAATAGGTGTTTCATTCCAATGTGTAATAACCGCGAAGGCATCAGAAATTATTACTTACCTACATATATTTTTTCGAATAATATTATATTCGGTGATGTTTAAAATAGATTGGATTAGATTAGATTAGTTTTTTTTTTCAATTATCACACAATTTACTTACGTTAGGTAAGTATTAATGTCAAATTACATGCACTCATAATATATCTGTAGGTACTTTATTTATTGACATGAACCTACCTACATAATATTTTAATTAAAATCTACATAGTAAAAGATAGGTTTAGTTGCACTATTTAAAACTCAAGAACGGCTGAACGATTTGGCTAAAAATTAGTGGGCAGTCAGCTTAGAACCAGGAGTCAAAATTACTTTTTGTCTGACTGAGATCTCATTATAAATTTTCATCGTGTTTGATCTATTCGAGGTCTACTTTTAACCTTGTTTATTAATTAAGAAACGCATCTCATCAATTTATTTTACCAAATAAAGACATAATGAACCAAAAATAGGAGGTTTCTCGACACGTCAAGTATCGATTTCTTATAAAAATGGCATTGTTTAGTAAGGACCTTTATAACGTGTTGAAAAAAAACTACGCTCGCAAGTTCAAAAAATGTAATCATCAAAAACACTGATTATTTTTGTAAAAAACCTTTTCTTACCTACTTCATTCATAGGTTGTAAGTACTATTTCAACTGAAATTGCTTCTCTTAACTACGCGATCAAGGTAACTTGTATAAAAACCGATTTGATACGTGATTACGTATACTCAAAAGAAATATTAGAAAAAAAACACGGATGGTTTGAGAAAGTGTTGACCCCACAAAACCGGCTTACTAGACGCGGTGACGGTTAGGTTTTCCTGCTAGCATAACAGTGTCTACGTCTAGTAGGAGCCTAATGAGTGGAATAGACACGTGCCGCGACTAAACTTTCTCACGTGTCAAAATGAAGTTTTGTAGCCGAGATCTTTTTCTCTGCGATGTGTTTTTGTTAATAAGGTTAGTTGGGAGTATTTTGAATAAATCGTAGGTAAGTACTTTATCTATGTTAGGTAATAATTATCTAGATTAATCGATAAAAAATATGATTCTTGTTAGATCAGTATGTGATGGGTCAGCGTTTATAATTTTTTAAATAAGGTTAAGTAAGAGTGTACAATTTATTGGTGAACTTTAGTTGTTTGATCTGTTTTTAATTTGATTTCCTATTCATTGAATAGGTAAAAAAGTGTAATTGGAGTCTCCATTTCGTCGGATTAAAATTAGTATAAAATTGAATGTCTAAAACATTCGAATTCGTTATATAAAAGCTATAAAGACCATAAAATATATCTATACCTATACTTATAAAATCAGAAACGACCGAGACTACAAAAGTACAAACCTATATTTGTAGGTAGATAGATGTAAGTTAAAGTAAATGCCAAAATACGAAAAAACAACAAATATTTTTTATTAAAAAAACATTTATCGCTTGTTTTACCTCTACATCAAAAATCTTCACCTCGCCACGGCCTCCGAAGTATGATAATAAGCTAGATCAACCGACGACGAACCTCGAATTTCCAGTTATTTGACGTTATAATTTAAATGAAAAATTTGATTTGAATTTATACACCCGGTGGCCATATTGCCACAGATTATAGCTCGTCAATGTAAGTTATAGACAATAATGTTCAAAAAAATACATACGTTTAGTCGTTTATTCAATACGCAATTCAACCAACATTTAAAAAATATGGAAGTTTAAAAATAGAAAAGATAAGACTAGGACTAAAGATGTAAGTAACCGTTTCTAGTAGAAAAGGTTTTTATTTTTATTTCATTTGGCATAGGTAGACATAATTACGAAAAAATCGTTCTGTAATTTTAATTCGTGTTTTGACTATAGGTATTATACTATTGCCTACATATTATATAATGATTTACCTACCCATATTTAACACGCATTTTAAACTTAATTTTTAATGACTTGCACAGATCATACAGCTACTTACCTAGTTACTTACTTACTTAATTGTCAACTTGTTTGTTAAATGTTTGTAAATGCTTCACAACTCTATATTAGAGGCTAAAGACTTAAAATCATCTATATTTGGTATAGTTGTAGGTGGACAAGTATTTCAAAAAATCTGAGTAGGCAGTGTCAGACCTTACAACGATCACTTTGAACTTTTGTAGAAAGGTTTTGTTAGATGATATCTACCAGACTCCTGTCAATTGTTTAAAAAATAATAATATAGTGTAGATGACATTGATATTTATTTTCCTTTATAACAATACCATTCCTAAATATTTTACTTAAATGAAAACCTTACTGCGTACTTAGATCGGTATAGTTAGGTATAATCCTAATCCTAACTAATATTATAAATGCGAAAGTAACTCTGTCTGTCTGTTACGCTTTCACGCTAAAACTACTGGACCGATTTAAATGAAATTTGGTACAAAGGATGTCTGGAGCCCGAGAAAGAACATAGGCTACTTTTTAACCGACTTCAAAAAAGGAGGAGTTCCACGCGGACGAAGTCGCGGGCAGAAGCTAGTGACGATAGAAAAATGGAAAAGTGTTCAGTTTTAGTAAAACATTGCGAATCATAAAAACACGAGCAAATTACGTACCCACACGAACTTTTACGGCACGCTGTTTTGCAAACAAGGAAGAATAATTATAAAATACTTATCGCACTTAAACGCAAGATGCATTTATACTCGTATCGATCGTTAATGTCTGTATGAAAAACCCGTATTGATTGCGAAAATAAAAACACGAGATACCTACCCCCAACGGCTAAAAGGATGCGAAATAAAAGTGTGAATTCGATTATTTGCGCGGCTATTTCGTTCGGCCATTTTGTTTTATTTTAATAACGCCATCTTGTTCACCTTGACATTTAGCGTAAATAGCTCTCAGCCGCGAATCCTCTTTTAATTTGCTTCAAAACATTGTTTCTCTTTATTTATTGTAATTATAGTTATACGCAATTACTGTTTAAAATAAATCTGTGAAACAGCTATTAAGAGGGAGTTACTTGACAGTCTTGTTACTTTAGAATTATTGTATTTTTTTTTGTGAGAGGGTTTTTTTAGTGTATTTAAATTTAAATCGTCAATCTCACAACGATAATAACGAATGAAATAACAAAATATTTTGTGTGTTGTTTTTTTTTTTAATAATTCTTTGTAAGGTTTATAGCTATAATCGGCTGCAGAGATAAATATGCGGCTATTTTGTATGTTGAATTCGTTTTTAATAATCTTTTTGTAAGGTTTATAGATACATGTGTGTCATTTGAAGAAACAAAGATGTATAAGTAACCTAAATAAGTATATACCTACCTACTTACCTAAGTATTAAGTTATGTTCGTAGGTATCTTACTATTTAAGTATGTTATGTATCGTAAGCATTTACTTCTAGCAATGGAAATGTAAATAGGTACATGGAACATTTTGCTGCCTTAATGGGTTTCGGTTGGATTTCATAGTCATGCATGAAGTTCAAGGTGCAAGTTGCATGAGAAATAGAGCAATAAAACGCCGCTAAAATGAAGTTATTTTCATAATATGTGTTCAGCACACGAGTCAGTAGATAAAAGGTTTAGAAAATGTTAGAGACCCATAATATAAGTAGATAGATGTGTTACTAAGCATAATTTATTATAGTATATTATTATGTTATATAATTATATTGGTAAGTAGGTAAGCAGGTAGGTAGGTTACATATTATTTATGGAAAGTGCCAATAAACACCTATACGGTCTATCTTATTCAGATAAATCAATAATAATATTGATTATATTTCATTTATTGATGTTATTTTTCTACTAAAATAATATTAGGTACCTACTTATACCTATAGATAATAAAAAAAAATCGTTCCAATATAATTTGTCTGCTAGGTACCCTGTTTATTGCGGTATTCTAAAAAAACTAAGGTCAAAATGGGTCAGTGTGGTCATCGGATAGAACATGACTTGACCTATCGACATATCAAGGTTATACAAATTTGACTTTCGTCGTTTTAATGTCATCAATTGATTTCTTATTAATTTTTTATTATCATTAACGAATACTTTTTTTACGTTTTTTGTCTATGGTTTTAGGTATTAATATATTATTATGTAAAGATAAGAGTCAGTAGGTACGAAATATGACTAGCTTTTGCCCGCGACTTCGTCAGCAAACAATGAGTACTTTGCACAATATAAAATATAGCCAAAATGTATGTTATTTTGATATATACCTAAGCTATATTATTATTGTAAAGTTTCATCAAAATCCATTCAGCAGTTTTTACGTGAAAGAGTAACAAACACACACTTAGACTTTCGCCTTTATAATATTAGTGTGATAATTTACTTATTACTTTATTACATATTTCGATCTCTCCAGATACGTTATTCCTTTTAATTAAAAATAACCTTTTTCTACTACCTACAGATAATACAATATTATCACGTTTTTCTACTACAGATAATATAATATTATATATAAATAGTGAGCTTATATTAGACTAGAACATAAATAAAAATTTATTCAAGGTGTGAGAAAACAAATACTAAAGTACTAAGATAAAAAATGAAACAACTAGAAATAGCTTAACTAAATCATTTAAATTCATATCTCACTAAATTCTCAGAAGTATTTTAGAAATGTACTAAATACTTCAAGTAATTGCCAAGCATGTAAGTGCTTAATCTGGCATAGTTTAATCCGCACTGACACATGCATTACAACATTGTTCCACAAATGTTTACTTCGAATCCAAATCTCTTTTCGAATCTGTATTGCTCAACGACTATTAAAGGTCTAGCGAGCCATTGCGGTCGGAAACCAAAAATAACATAGAACAATGTGTAGGTAGGTACATGGTAACGTTAAATATTGTATTTATGTTATCTAGTAGATAGTAACGTCTAGTAGAAAGAAACAGCAGGTGACGAGGTCAAAGTGCTATATTACTTATGAGAAACGCTTGTACGTTGGTATATATATATATATAGGTACCTATATATAAAAAATATCCACATGTAAAAGTGTCTTTATGGGTTCTATTTGATGATCGTTAAAAAAATAAAGAATGATAAGTACATGTAACGCACCTTCGGTGGCACAAGGGCACAATTGTCAAAAAATCCAAAATTGAGTTAAGTATACAGAAATGTTCCAAATTTTTTTTGGATCATTTCTGTATACTTGGCTCATTTTTGGATTTTTTGACAATTGTGCCCTTGTGCCACCGAAGGTGCGGACTATAATGTATATAGGTATCATTCACAAAAGTCTGATAGAATACAAACATTTTACGGTAAGTCGGTTTTAAAGCCATAACTATCGGAATTGCGTTTTCTCAAATTAACAATATAAAAATCCCTTTCATTTTCGTATTTGGTTGGAACGGGCACTTTTTAAATTAACGAAGTAAGTGGACCAAAACATTACACTCATTTTTACTTATTCGGAAACAAGGAAAAAGGTTTAACAAGCTCGTATCGAGAGCAATTCGCTTTCTTCTTGTCAGCCAGCTTATTAACAATTGGACCACTCTCGATTGTGCTTCAAATAATTATATTTTACGTTTTTGTTCAAGTTTTTATTCTCGCCTCTACTACGTACCTACCTAATTAATTATTTAATTTATCGAATAACATTTCATGGATGTTACTGAATTTTTCTACGATATTTCAATTTAATTACAATTTAAAGAAAGGAGACGACAGGTCATTGACCCAAATTACTTTATTTCAAATTGGAATCATGACTGTGTTCTATTTATATAAAAAGGTTCTTTTATACGTCGTCTAGAGTACCTATATTATTGAGACAAAATTATCGGTAAGTATTTGCTTACTCGTTGTTTTGTCTATGGCTAGATATTGGAAGAGATCAGTCTCCAGATAATAATTAAAAAGGGGACACATGGCGTTAGCTATGGTACAATAACTTTTTCTTATCTATGTTATGATCGTATTCTGCCCACTGCCGTACAGAGAATGTACCGCACACGTTGCTATGAAGGTCGTTTTGCACGACATAATCGCGCGTAGATATCGTCCAATCGCGACCGTGAAATTTAGAACAAAAATCTAGATTTTTCCTTTTAAGTTACACCCGTTACTGTTTGTTATAAAAATAATAGCTTTCATTTATTATCGTATCTGTTAGCGCAATTTGTTAAGACCATAGACCGTGTAGCATTTTTTTATTTAGGTTTTTAGAAAAGTAATTGGCGTTTGAAGTTTGTTTTTCCATTTTGATACATGTATTTAAACATGCGCTAGGTATTATACATATTTTATTTTAGCAGTAAAAAGTTCTTCATTAATGAAATTTCGCAAGTGTTTGTACATTTATTCTATTAAGGGACTTAAAATGCAACTTTAAGTAATTATGTATTACGTATCTTATTTATTGATGTATGCGTGTCGGGAAATAGTTTATAGGTAACTTTTGACCCTTGTGAAATAAATCCTTAATCAATCGACGACTAATTATTAAACTTAGGATTAATGAGCGACTTATATTTTAATCGAACTCTGAGTTAGAGTTTTGAAAGAGAAATGCTCTTTCAAAACTCTAACTCAGAAACTAAACTCTAAACTATATTTTTTAATAGTAATTAATGCAATAAAAAAAAAACTAGTAAAGTAAGTACCTACAACTAGTTAGAAAATAACTGCCAATTACTTAAGTGGACTTAAAAATTGATTTATGTTCATACCTACTAACACTAAGAACATGTGCAATAATGCAATAGGTAGGATAAGGGTAATTTAGGGTCAATGACCTTTTAACAATTAAAAAATTAGTATAATAGAGTACCTATATAATTAAATAAACTTATCTAATCTTCTATCTACCTCCCTTTTCATAATTTCGATCATCTCGATATTACAAAATCGCTTTTTAATTACAATCACAATAAAATAATTACATTTCGTTCACTAATTACGATATTACGTGGACATTGACATATTATGTCATATTAGCGCCTAATTAGAAGCTTCAACGTACGTACACTTGTTTATGTAACTAGCAGATGATGAGCACCCAGTCAAGATTATGTCACTGTTTTGTAGTTATTTGATTATCCAATTATAGAGCTAACGTGTTTTGCTAAAGGGAAAACCAAGCAAAACATCGTTATTTAACTTATTTACTACAACTTGTAAATTTGTGACAACATAATACTTACTTACTTATCTTACATAAAAATAATACGTCATAGATTTAATATTTACCAGATGGAATCCGAGCCAACCTCAAAAACAAAATTTGTGTTCAAGCATGGCTCTGGTAAGTTTACTTAAATTATAAAAAAAAAGGTTGCACCAAATTATGACAACCTCAAAGTAATAAATTAATAATAAACTAGCTGTCCGCCCCGGCTCCGCACGGATCATCTTTTTTTTATAGCCTATGTCACTCGGTAATAGCGTAGCTTCCCAACAGTGAAAGAATTTTTGAAATCGGTCCAGCCGTTCTGGAGCCTATTCAATCCAAACAAACAAACCTTTCCTCTTTATAATATTAGTATAGACTACGTAGGTACCTATTTAGCTAGTATAATATTCTATTTTGTACAAAACCTATTGAAACGTACCTAATCTTTCGATCATTATCTTACCTGAGAATTTGGTAAAGGTTCGTTGTATCATTCTTAATATTGAATCCTATAACAAATATATCTACTAAGGTAAGTTCTTACATTCAATTTAATTTACAGTTTTCGAGCATGGCTCAGTTTTCCAGCTAATCTATTATAATTCTAAATCTTAGCACTGGTCAAGTTATAATCTGTGCCTCTGTTTCCATAGACAACGAGATGATGATAGACTCATATTTCATAATAATTTCCGACAAGCCGTTATCTTCCATATTTATAACCCCAATTGCCCAACAAAGGCCTGCGCTTATCTAAGACCTTATTTATCTGAGGAAGATTCAATCTCGATTCTTGATACAACACGGTTCAACAAAAACCGTTATCAATACCTACAATTAGTTTGAACCCTTAATAATGTATCTCGTACATAGTTACGTACCATTTAATTTCGAAATTCCATTTTAGTTCTATAACGAAGTACCCGCCTCGACTTCACTTGAAATTGGTTTAGGAGTAGGTAACAAATAAAAAGTCTCTTTTGCATTGTTTTCATTGATAATAAAATAAATAGACGTGTTACTAGATGCACAAAAGTGTGCCATTAACCACTAGTGAGGCATTATTGACCTTTTGTTATCTTTTACATGACGTTTTCTAATTTTAAAGAAAGAGAACGCCTGTTTTTCTTCTAAATATTATTGTGCTCTAGCGAGTTAACGACACGTTTATAATATTATTACATGCTTTATGAAAAGTTGATAATTCACGTACCTACCTACACGTATTGGTTGGCAGTAGTCATAGTAAAATAATATCGCAAATATCGTTAAGTAAGTAGGGTGCGTCGGGGTAAGGTTGAACGAGATTTCGATGAGATAAACAATGTTTTTTCTAAAGCCTCATAATTTGAATCGTATGAAGCTGACGTATATGAAGTGATGTTTTTAGTAAAGTTAATGAATGGTTCTTCCTATCTTTCCACAAATGGGCCTGATTGAAGGTGTTTTTCATGTATAAAAACGATGGCAAAGTTAAACTTATTGCAAAAAAATCGTGGGGTAAGATGGAATGATGAGGGGGGAAGATCGATATAGTTCTTAAAATCTTTAATATCCATTGTAGGTCCATTTGGATTATATGCACCGAAAGCATATTTTTTTCTCTATTCAAATATATAAATAAATTTTGAAAATACCTAGTTTTAACTACCAAAATGAAATTTTGTTAAATATAATATTTCAGTCTTACCCCACTTTGTATTCAGATGATATGCGGTTCTCAACCTTTTCTTTTTATATCCTAATATTTAAATTTTACTACCATGTACACAAAAAATGTAATCATTTCTTTATTTAAATAGACAGGTAGTTAAACTAGCTAAATATATTACAACTTTTATTTAAAATCTTTTTTTTTACACATGTTTTCATGAGTTTTGAATATTGAACGAATCATACAGTTTGACAACCCCTGACTTTTACTATGGGTTTCATAATCGGGGTAAGTTGGAAAAGAAAATATTGCCGTCTTGCCCCTGGGTTTTACAAGCGGTGTAAGATTGAAAAATATAAAAACTCCAAAAATATAAAAGATATGCAAAATCGGATTTTATGTATCAACTAAAAAAAAATTATCAATAACACGTATCAAAAAAACATATTTTTAACTTGCGTGTAGAAAAAACTACGGAACGTGGGGGAAGATTAAAAAACGCATTTATCGCTCAAAAACATACCTTGTCGAAAAATTGCAAAAAAAACATATATGCCCTCACACCTGACGATTATCGCTGACTGAGATAAGGAGCGCAATGAAATTACCTACAAAACTCTGTAGTCAGTGTCAAAAAATATGCACGGAATAGGCAGCTATGAGGGGTTTTTCATCTTACTCTGTTTTTCATGTTACCCCGACGCACCCTAATTGTTTCTGGTTTATCTAATTATTTTAAATATTATACTTAAGTATAGTTTATAATTTAATCACAAAAACGTCATAAGTAATATTCACCAAATTTAATTTCAATAATATAGGTATGTAATAATAGAAATATTGCGAAGTATAATAAGTACCTATATTTAAAATTCATTAAGCCATTATTACTTACTACGAAGTTTTTGTTTTAAACAGAGAGAGGCGCAGCGCAGATTATAATCTGTCAGCCATTTGAAGTATTACAAAACTTTTTTTTCATTGATTTTCAAGCTTATAGTTCGCTACTATTCCAGCCATAGGTAATTATAGTCTATCTAAAATGTAGAGCACTTACTAGCGAATCATGGCGGCAACTTAGAAATTAATAGGAGGCGTGGTACTTGCCTGTATCAAATTAATGCACATAATACACACTGCTGCTTTCGTGTCAAAAAGACGTAAGTAACATAATTTATTTAGGACTTACGTCTTTTTTCTACCAATGGCGAAACATTACAATTCAGGCAATAACCGTTGAACTAGTTAGTCGCATAGTGTAAATATTAATGTCAGTGAGTGAAAAGGACAGTGTTTTTATTGTGATGTCGTTGTCTCGCTCTAAACGGGACGAATAAAAATTGAAGGCTTTTTGGTAATTTATTCACTGTCACCAACCCGCGACCTTACTGATTTAGCAAACGTCTACAGTGTTTTGCATTCACGGACATAATTGATTTGATGACAGTGTGTTTAAATAATTGCCGATTCTTTTCGAATAAAACAAGTTTAATGGATTATTGATTTTATGCTGATGTTCCGATAACTTAACAAGTTCGACATTCGTAGCAGATAAAGATGGCGGTAGTCAAAGTTATCACGTGTCTACCTTCAAATAAAGGAATGTTTTGCGCATTAATTGCCAAAAAAAATGTAACCTATATGTTATTACTTATTTATTTATTTAATTTTATGTTGTGTAGCCATAACACATATCTTTCTAGAAAATAGTAAACCATAGAGTATTACCTATATCAGCTTAAGACTACTTAACTAAATTTATTATCTACCATAACATTTAAGTGTACATCACACACTTTTATATAGGTACTTACCTATATAATATTCTGTAACCACAGACATAGTCGTATTAATTGTCTATGCCTCCTGAGGCAGTATTGTTAGTTTTGCGACACAAAAAACCGTTGAATTGTCTTAAACGGTAAACGTCATCTTTTGTTTGGGGCATGTACTTATCAGTTATTTGCCGGGATTTTGCCGCTAAAGGCGCTGGCGCGGTATCCAATCTATAGGTAATATTTACGTTACAATTTGAACGTAAACATTATTAATATAGATTGATATAGTCTCAGTCTGTCACATTCAATTCGTTAAGTCTCAAGATGACTCTATCGTAAATTCTACACAGAAGTGAATTAATGTACATCAGTTGGAAAATGTTATAGCACACAATTTTACACACAAATTGGCTTTCCGATTGTCACGCACGCATGAAAATTTAACAATTCGTCTGTGGAATTCTCCACATTTCTTGACAATGCATAATAAAGTTAAGGGAAATATGGGTGCCTACGGAAAGTTGTGAAAATGTTTTATTTGACGAAGGTCACTTTTTATGACTAAAATTTATGGCGAAAGCGGATTTGCGTGTTGTTAACAACGCGTCAAAACAATTAAATGTGGTAGTTTAGAGGAAAAGCTGTTCCATCTAGGTATAGTTGATTTTTGTATTTGAAACTTAGATATAAAATCATATTGAATTTATAATAAACTAGCTTCTCCGCGCGACACCGTCCTCGTGGGACTCCTTATTTGCAGTCGGTTAAAAAGTAGCCTATGTCCTTTCTCAGGCTCCACTTTCTTTGTATCAAATTTCATTTAAATCGGTTCAGTAGTTTTAGCGTGAAAGCGTAAGAGACAGACAGACGGAATTACTTTCGCATTTATAATATTAGTTAGGGTAGTCAGGTTGGCCCACACTATCCGTAAAATTATATGTATTTTCTATAGTAATACCAATATTATAAACTTGTGGTAGTCACCTATCATGTTGATGAATATATTTTAAATACGTCTTTAGTTATTTATATCAATTTTATTTTGACGATGATCTAAAATTCTATTTTAAATCCACTGTGCAAGCATTAAGCAAGAGAGCCATCGCCATTTTTGTCACTTGTGAAAAAGTAACGTCCTTGAAAATCGTAAACTTACTAAAAAGGTGTGTCTAATCTAATGAGTTGTCATCGGCTCGAACCAACGTGAGGTCATTCGTAAACACGTGTCAACTCTCTGAATAACTCAGATGAAGTAATTTCAAGTAGCTATAACTACTTATAATTACTTAGGTAGGTAGGTATAATTCAAATTTCAAATACCTACGTACGTCTTTGTTGATCATCAAAAAAATACAAATTTAATAATAGGTACCTGCCTAATATAACGCACCCCTAGATTTAAAGGGAGCTAACTTAAAAAAAAGTAACTTTTTCGGGAGAGGCGAAATTGTTGTAAGGAATCGGATCCTTTTTTTTTAGCGTGTGTTTAATTTAAAACTTCAGATTTTTGAGTTAGCTACCTTTACATCTAGGTGTGCGATAATCTATCGATATCTATCTATGAATCTATATAAATAGAAATGAATTGCTGCAGCTGTTCGTTATCTCGCTAAAACTCTAGAACGGCTGAATTGGATAATTTTTGTCTGGAAATATTCGTCGAACTCCAGGAAAGGTTTTAACGGTGAGAAAATTTGAAAAAAAAAAACGGTGCGAAATTCGCTGGGTCTGCTAGTTTTAAATAATTTTCATTATGACATTTACTAACGAGATAATAATATTATGCTATAAGAAATATAATTAAATATTGATGCTAATGAGCATTCGTCAATGGTACACTGTCTAACTTTTATAGTAAGTAACTAAACAATAGATACTTTAGCCAACAATTTGCATATCAAGCAAGCAAGACACCTATGCTGTCACTGCGCAGTCAAGGTCATCTTTTTTTTTAATATTTGCCTTTTTCAACAGAACTTATATTCAGCCAATAATGATGACTGGCTTTAACAAAAATACCGATTCATTCCAATTTGTTTACAATCGGAAGTAGATCGGAAATTGACGCAATCCTTCATGGGAATCGATGACACGCCCTTGAATTTAATTTAATCGATTATTTACGGTTAAATAATCGGTGACTGACTGAATGAATTCATTTAAATCGTTTGTTTTTTATTTGGAAGTGTTTCGCTCATGGGAAAGCGAAAGTAAAGTAGATCATCGGAACTGGGTGAGTTATAATTTGGTTAATGTTTTACTTTTAACATACACTTCGTTTAATTAAGGTTTGTTAGTTTGTTTAATGCTCGTAACGATATTAAAATGTAGATTAGACAAATTTCGCTATTCATTTATTTTTGTTGTTGACCTGGTAACATTACCTACATTAGAGACGAAAGCATTTAAAATAGACAATAAGAACATAAGTACCTACCAATTAAATACCTATGAAGCCATTTGGGTTTAAAGTCATTTTTTTAAAAAAAACCCATGGCATAGTTTCATACACTCGCAATTAATGAGGCGTGTTATTGAAAACACAATCATAATATTGCAAAAAATATTAGCTAACACAACTTAGTAAGTTATGTTTGTAACATTCTAAAATGTAATTAATTTTAGTGCATACCTAATGAGCTATGCAGTAAAATTACCTATTACAATACGAATGACTTCAGCTTCAATCAACCATGCAGTGTATTGCAACACACGTGAATAAAAGTTTTACCCATTATCTTATCAATGTATTGCATCTGTGGTAGGGTTACCAGTTGTAAAATATTTTACGGGATGATACTTTTTCAGTCATAGACAATGTCGTTTGATTTTGTGCATCCAATATTGGATAGGATATATTTTTATTTGCTATTTACTAAAGACATCGCCCAATAATATCATTAAAGTACGTGCGTATATATTCTCATTTAACATGTAGGTAAGTATGAATGCTTAAAATTATGTTAACGCTATCAGATATTTTTTTACAATTATAATATTTTTACCCTTAAAATAGGAAATACAATCTGGCAACCCTATCCTAAAGACACATTGGGAACATGTACGATTGCAGTGAATCTGTTATTAAGTGTTTATTAATTATCTGTGCATGAATAAACAACAATTGTAATAACAGGCGGCGGTGTGCATTCTTCAGCATTGTCTGTGGTTTTTTAAATGGCGTTTGTAGGTTTCCGTTACATTCTGTGGACGCCAATTTAAATTCGACGTCAGTTTCTTCTTATATACGTCATTATATTATTATATAGGATGTAAATTGAATTTAGATAATTTATTAGAGACCTATAATATATAGCAAATTCGACAAAGCGACGACCGACCAGTCAAGCACTTACCTCTTTTTTGAATTATTGTTTATGGTACGGATATAGATAATAAAATCTAATATTAAGTCGGATTATCGTAACAGGGAACACCAATCATTAAGTAATTCAAAATAAGGTTGGTTATGTTTACACCTCGTTTGTCGACACAGGTGGAAGATTCAAAAAATGACCCATTGCGTCACAACGCGTAACAGGGCAGAGAAAGCGTTACGGTAGCAACTGGATAAGTCAGTCAATGGGAAAAAAAGGAGCCTTATTCAAGTTATTTATAACACTTGATGCGTGTGACGCAAGAGTTAATTTGACTAGCGTTTCAAATATTTACTATGCTATTTAGTTTGGTTTATGAGGCATAAAAACAACTGTTTGAGGTGCTTAAAAACAGAGTGAATACCTAGAATCCGTGTAAAATGACGCATGCAAAGGTTATAGGACCATAAATTTCTACAAATTGTATTAAAGTTTTGTATAAGTAGGTACTTATATCCGCCATTTTGGTAATTATTACAAGATGTCGGACAAGAGTGAAGTTCGCAACAATTCAGCTTACTGGCAATGGAGAATCGATCATTATGGTATACCAACTACCCCAGCTAGCCTTATTTTTTTTTATTTTCCAATTTTCTGAAAAGCTTGAAATTTTCTTTTATAACAAAGATGGAACAAAAAGAATTATTTAATTTGGTGCAGTCTATCGGAAGTTATGCGCATACCTACATAAGTACAATTCGCAGATTATTTCTATTTATATCTATGCTAATATTATAAAGAGGAAAGATTTGTACCTATTTTTGTTTGTTTGTATGTTTGTAATGAATAGGTTCAAAAACTACTCGACCGATTTTAATAATTCTTTCACTGTTGGGAAGCTACGTTCACCCTGAGTAACATAGGCTATAGAATATTTTGAAAAAAAATTAGGGATCCGTGCGAAGCCGGGGTGAACCGCTAGTATATTATATAGGTATAGGGAAGGTCTATGTAATATCCTGCTGTAAGCTTCCGGTAGATATGATAATGACAGTTAGACCAATATATCTTATTTAAGCAACATATATTTTAGAGTGCAACAACTATGTGTGTCTAGGTGGGTGGGAACACTAGTATCGAGTTCCGTGATCCACTCACGCGCATCGTTTACGCCATACCACTGACGCTATGTCGCTGCCCTAGATCATTCTTAACTCGACTTTAATAATTTTGCAGCAGAGTTGAATATAGATTAACACTAACGATTGTGTGAACAGCCAAAATTAAATAAAAAGGTAGTTATGTAGGTTATAGTTATTAAAAACTAGCGGTCCCGGCAGACGTCATCCTGCCTGTTCGAAATTCAAATTACTTAGGTAACTTTAGTTAGACAACGATTGTATGGGAAAAGAAAAGGGCTGTATTTAGGGTTTTCCCGGCAATTATTCGATTTTTTCTCGCCGTAAGAACCATCCTTGGACTTCAACGAACATTTAAAAAAAAAATCGGCCAAATTGGTCCAGGCGTTGTCGAGTTATGCGCTTACGAACACATTTTGCGATTTATTTTTATATATAAGAAGAAGAAGAAAGAAGAAGATATAAAATGTTGGGGTAGGTTTAATTAAGAATTTTATGCCAAAATTGTACCTGACAATTTCGGTATAAAACCAGTAGAAAAAATACATAAAAATTATTGCTTACCTATTGGTTATTATCAAAAATTTCGTTTAAGTAAAAAGTACTTGATCTATGGTAAAACACAGTGCCATACAACGACTATTTAATTAGGTGCCTACCTAATTTAATAATGTAACTTTGTAAGTTTTTTATAATAGTTAAAAAAACTATAACTTAAAAATAGTGTTACAACGGATTTAACTCGCGTATGTACTAGGTAACTATCTATATCCGTGTTATGTTTACGTTATAATTGTTTTATTCCAAAGAAAAAATAAAAAAGAAGTACTTAAAATAGTCGTTTAATCTGGGTAGAAACACGAAGAGCCCAATTGGCGATACCACTGACGAATTCTCTTTCAATTTCAACGTTGCGTGTGTGCGAACGATAAATTAGTCACAGAAAAGAAATAACATTAAAAAAGATACAAAAGTATTTATGGAAGGTACTTCAAAGCAATTATGATCAATTTTATGGAACTTGGTAGCTTTAAAAATATTTACTCGGTATTTCCTTTACGTTTTTCGAAATCGCTTATTACGCATTTGCTTAGGTCATACTTTTATTGTTATGAATTTCGATGACGCAGGTATCAATTGTTTTTTTATTTCACAGATTGAAAAAGCTATAGAATTGGAATGACACAACTATGAGCGGATTTAACTCGCGTATTTTATTTCATTTGCTGACGTTTTGTAATCTTTACAGTTTCCCAATGTGTAATAACCGCGAAGGCATCAGAAATTATTAACACTATAACTTCATACAGTGGTCTGACGCCTTTGATGTTTGAGAAAATGTCACAATGACTCGTTAATATTAAGCGTTGTGCCTAAATTTGAAAAAATATTATTTGTACCTATTATAATATTGTATGTAGTTCGGGCCGTCGCCTCCATCGTCCCGTCTCGCAGCTGCCACACGATTGATCTGTAAAGAAGCCGTCAAATTAAATCAAAATATTTATTAGTAAATAGACATTAAAATGTTACACGCCACATGAGTTCACTAGGTAGCTTTCGAAAGATCGGCATTGCTGAGAAGAAACGCCGCAAAAAAATCAGTGCAGCAGAAACTCTTTTTTCAAAGTCAATTTATATAATTAGAACTTACATACTAAAAAAAACGTATATGTAGGTATACCTACTAAAAGTATATACAATTAGAACTTACATACTAAACAAAATGGATACCTATATACCTACTTACTACATGTATATATATATCCAATGCCAAAAACAAAACAAAGATGTGACATTGGACACTATATTTTCAATCGGATTTCGTCTCAAAACAAGTTGATAGGTACGTCGTCAGGTCACTAAGACCCTATATAACTCAGCTGTGCCGTAAAAATATTGTTTTTGTATCATATCAGCGTCACAAATGACGGAAATAAACACTGAATGTTTACACAATTTCAATATTACCAGTTTAAATGTAACACAAATTGCATTTAAATTACAAGTCACAATACAAGTATCAAAGGACGTATAAACCACATACAACCACACAATGTTGTTTTGGCCATTGACGTATGTTGGCATAAAACGAACCGTTGAAAGGCGTAACGAAGCTTCAACAAAAGATGTTCTATGTGACGCAATTTGATTGTAAATTGGCCAAAGTTAGAACTATAATGACCCTTATGTGTTAATATATAAAGTGCATGATTGTTACTTGTGGGCACGTATTTCATAACTATAAAAGTGAAATCCTATTTTAAAATTATAGTATTGGATGTCAATTGTTTTTGGCGATTGTGTTTTGTTGTAGAAAACCGCGGTGCTTCTTTTATGGTTAATGAGAATTTGGTAGAAATACGAAATTAAATAATCACTGTTATAGTACAAGTAGAGAAGAGATTGCAGAATTATTCAGGTTTTTAGATTCTTTTATTTTAGGTTATCTACTTAGAATTATCCTACATACCTATACTTTTTATAAACGAGAAATTTACGGATGTATTCAAATGCATGTTTCTTACTTTTTCATGCAAAAACTACTGAATGGATTTTAATTAAACTCCACGTTAATACATACTCGTATACCTAAGCTTCCCTATAAAGGTTCAAGTTTAGTTCTGATGCGAAACTATAATAACATGGGTATATGGTATAGTTCATATTACGAAGATAAACTTTTTTTAAAGATATTATGCGATTGTAATAAATCTGTAAGATTAAATGCTACGGATGTTTTGTAGTCTTTGTTCTTGGTATAGCACTTGTATGAAAGTCAGATATCCAAATAAAATATTTCACAAGAAAATTCATTGATTCGGTATGCAGCTTGTTTTAAAATTACGCAGTTATCGGAAATAATGTTTAAACAACTGAATAAACATAAATTGTTACTTGTGAGTCTTCCACGTAAGTAGGTAATGTAAAATCGAATGACGACAATTTCAGCTGTGAAGTGTTATTAACCGATAAAGACAAAGCGAAAGGACGTATACCCATAGAAATAATATTATGTCGCATTTTTCTTTCACAAAACATATAAACATCATAATAACTAAGGATTCAGTAATCTATCTATTATGTAGGTACTAATCTTTGCCAGTATTCTTGTATTTTACAACGTAACAACTACCGTGACTAATTTTGGAAGAATAATGCAATTACTAGCAAGCGATACGACGCGGCATGCGGCCTGACCCACACCTAGCAAACTCGATAGTGTTACAGCGGCCCCGCCGGAGGGGTCGAATACGTGCACACATACCCGGCACAAGTCGGACTTATCTGTAGGCACCTTCTGTCCACTTGTAATATTAATTATGCTTGTGTAAACACATCGGACGACCCGAGCTGGTACGACTCCTACTCTGGAGGACCTTCGGGTCGTTCAGGGCTAAAAACCCTAAATAAATACAGGCTTTGAAGCTTACCATCTAGAGGCTCGCCAACCGTTCTGTTTTGCAGTAAAAGCCCACTAGCTGGCCAACTGTGCATTCAGTTAAAATAAAACATACAGCATAAACAAGGGGCCCTAGACAAGTGCCCAACGTTCAACGTTAACGTTAAACGTTAGGACCGAAATGTATGGGATTTGACATCCGCGAGCGACTGTCACGTACGTCACAAATGTCAAATCCCATACATTTTGGTGCTAACGTTTAACGTTAACGTTGAACGTTGGGCACTTGTCTAGCCCCCAAGATATAGAATACGGTACATTTTCAGTTTTTCACTATAACCCCTACAATGCATCTATGCTATAATAATACGCTTTGCATATTATTGTGTGAACTGAGTTTAATTATTACTTATTCATAGTGTTGCCTCTGCAATTATATGCACATTTCCGTGACTTCGCTTAATAATGTGCTATTGTGTTGTTACGTCTACTATATTCTGTTGGCCATTTGTGTTAATATCCTTTCTCTTGTTTTTATTTTGACGAGCGAAATAAAATTTACCGTACCGTATGTAAATGGAAGCACGGTGCAGAGTACACGCATAGATGTGGGTTCAAATCCCATTGGAGGTTATTTCTACTCTTGTTTTGGTACGAATATCATTAACATTAAAAACCAATGGTAGGTCAATACCTACCATATATGATCGATATCAATATATCGATCATATAACCATAGATATCGATCGAATATCGATCGATACATCGTAGTAAATATGTGCCTTAAGTCTTTAGTATCGTTAATTCAGTCTGAAAAAATATGGGAACTCTTATGAAAAGTTAAAATGAAATAATTATTAACGAGTTAATTACTTTACAGTTGTTTTACGTGTTATATGTATTTTTAAAACAAAGAATTTAAAATTTTAACGGGTATGTACCTACCTATAAGGCCCTTATGTAACCTTTGAACAGCTTATATAGAGCTTGTGTAATGAAAGTGTAAAAATATAAATACATAAATTTCTATACAAAATATAAAATCGAAAATGTAATTAGCAAAATTATCCCGGAATCGGAAACCCGCTTAATAATGGCAACCTGAAAGGCAAATTCAGCTAGTTCTAGGACCCGATTATTCAGTAGAATAAGAGCGCAAGTCACATATAAGTTCTATACACTTTACGTCTTTCTTTTGGCGCTGTTACCAACCGTGCATATTTATTCGCCAATGAATATGTAGATGGAATTTATTTGCAGCGATAAATATCCCTCTTTGAACATTTGTAGCAGTAAATAAAAGTATGAAATAAAGTGAAAGGTTAAGGATTTATGGGACATTATTTATCTATCTAATATGAAAATCTAGTATCACGGTATTTGCACTCCTTCGTAACGGCTAGACCGATTTGTTTGTTTGGGATAAGAATAGGTCGCATAATCCTAGGTATATTTTTTTACCATATGATTTGGGTAATGACAGAACAATATGTCATTAGAATAACAATAGAATTAAAATATATTATGTAGTATTTTTAACATAATAATAAACTAATATAATCATTTTATTTCGCAATCGTACACTTTGCAAGTACCTAAGTCCCTAAACAAAATTTTCTACAAATGCTACAAAATTTTCGTTTAAACGCGCCAAACAATTTTTCTATTTTTAGTACATTTCTTCTAACTTAAACGAATACAATCAATTTTCTTTTAAATAAAAATATTTATTTTTAGCACATCTCTTAATACGCTACGTCTTGCAAACCAGTAAACTAAATACTAGAAATAAGTAGACGTATTTCGCAAGTAGGTAAACAAAATTTTCAAAAAACGGATCTAAATTTCCGTTTAGCTCAAATTTATACGTTCTGTCCTATTTTTAGCACAATCTTCTCTTTTAAAGTACATTTCGTAAGTTAAAGCCCTAATGACCAGTCGGAATAGGGAGCCTTGCCTCACCGGCGCGGGCGCACGTCGGACTGTTTAAGTTTGCTGACCGCATTCCAAACAAATGGTACCGCACCGGTTAAATATATTGCTGAATTTGTCTATATTATGTTTACAATTGAAACGCTGTCATCTATTATGTACTGCGCTATGGTTGGCGTATACGACCTTTTAATTTTTGAAATAAGTAATTGAATATACAGGTTGGCGTATACGACCTTTTAATTTTGAAATTATTGAATAGGTCGATAATTTCCGATGCTTTCGCGGATATTATACAAGAAATGTAAACGGATTTTATTTTATTTGCTGATGTTTTGAAAACGACAGTCCACATATTCGTAGCCAACAGGTGATGAAAGTCTAACACTTAATTAAGTGATTTTTTTACGTGGTTTGCAAAATGTAAAAATCACTTAAGTGTAATAGTATCATCAGTTTGATTTAGATGAAATTTGCTATATTTTTAATCGCAAATGAAATCTCTTAATGAGATCGAATTTGCTTTAAAAGTGCGATAATTGACACGTCAGCGTAGATAACTAAAATACATAATTCTTCTTAAAATCGCAGGCAGAAGCTAGTTTTTATAATAATAATGAGTAAATAGTTAGATAAATAAATAGTTTAGAATTACTTAATCTACTTATACAGATAATTTACATTCTAACCGTGATAATGGTCTTAAGTTTAGTAGTCTGTGGTAGTAGGTCGTGTCTGAACATTCCGTATTAATTAATTATGCTTGTTTACCTACCTACTTTTTAAGCTCGTTGGCTCGCTCTACTAAAGTCAATAAATATTTTTTAACAAATTCATTAAAAAACTCAATGCTCCAATGACTATACAGGTGTTAGACAACAGATAAAAAAACACAAATGTTAAATACTTTACACACTATTGTTGTAATCTCAATCTGTACTTACACTTTGGAAATAAGTTATTCGGATTCCAGATTTAGTCGTTTAATTCCAAAGCCCAAACAACATTTCACCCAAACTTCACATTCGAATTAATATTCCAACTTTAAAAAGTTTCAAACAATATGCCAGTGTTGCTATTAATTAAAATTAATTATAATGATGAGACTGTCCCCAGAGTTTCCAATGCATTGTGCCGCGTTCACACGGGGAGAAAGCTTGAGATGCGTTCGCAGAACATAATGTTAGGGTGCGTTCACTGTGACATCTTGCAAATGTGTTATTGTGTTGCTAGTTAAAAATAATTCTTGTCTATGATTACTTGAGCAGGTACCTACATATCGCCTCAGGCTAAATGTCACTTTTACTTTACTAAATAAATATTCAAATAGAGGGCGTCTTTAAATTAGTTACCTAACTTACGTCATAAGAACCATACGTAACTGTGTAGGTATATTATTTAATATTATGGTACTTAAGTTTTTATGTTGTAGGTATGTTTATCAAAATAAGAAACGTATATCAACCAATAATCGTTTTCTAAACGCAAAAAGTATTTTTTATTACAAACATCCTTTTATAACATTAAAAAGAGTATTGCAACAAGTAAATAATTAAAGTAGTTTTTTTTATTTCAAAACGATCCAACTAGAACAGACTTCTCAAGTTATTATAAGAAAAAGATACGCGAATAAATATTCAAAAGAAAGTAATGTAATGAATGATAAACATATTAATATAATAGCAAACTATTGTTAAATAAATTTCACTTCAAAAATATCCACAAGTCACTACAGAGTATAAAAAGAAATCGGAAAAAAGTACAAAGTAATTTCATATAAGCGTGTATCATCGTATGGAGAATGATTCAACAACAAAGCGTATGTAAATCTATATTTAGCACATTGTTGCCAACACAATAAAAAATAATGAAAGTATGCAGTACTAATAATTATTTTTTTGTTACAGGTAATATTAAAAAGCGAGGGAAGATTAGGTATCTTATCAAGTTATTAAGGTGATTTGACACAATTTCCAAAGTGTCTAAAACACGCAAGTAATTAGATATAATATAATTACTGTATGACACCACGAGAAGAAATATTAATCATAATACTGATTTTATTTTTTTAACGTACTATTAAACTAAATTAACGTCTTTAAAAATATATTTATATTATTATTTTCAATATTAGAAAGTAAGTACAGCGTTTGCATTAAGTATAAGACTTTTTCATAGAAAATATGTTAATATTAAGAACAAAATGTAATTAGGTATCGATAAGAGGGTTAAATACCTACTTGGTACCTGTTTTATTTTTCGTTAATAACACACTAATGAGAAAAGGGATAAGGGCAGGGAAAATAAACCGAAGTTTTATTAAGTTAGTCAATTAGTTTTTTCAAATAACCATAATATGACAAAGATTTCTAGTTCTACCTAGAGAGACCAACTGGCCTGTGATTGGTGGAACTTGACAGCTAGACGTCACTTGTCATTTTTGATTCGCGATAACTTTGAATTTTGATTACTGTGGACGTAGCCTTCTACATCATATGTGGTGCTAGAAAACGTCTCGACGAGTTTCCTGTTTCACAAAGCACGGAGAGATGTGCCACTATTTTATTACGCTTGCTCTTAGAGAGTCTAGTTGATCTTAGGAAGTAACCTGTTACCGGCAATGATCATTAAAAAAACATGCCACAGATAAATGTAAAGGAATCGTTTCTCTGTCTATGCTCTCTCCTGGCTGTAAATGTTTGACTTTGAAATTATAATTTCTGCCATCGCGGGTACGGGTTAAATCCGTTACCTAAATAGTTGTTTTATTCCAATCTTACTTACAAATATTATAAACGCTTAATTTGTGTTTGTTACTCTTTCATTAAATAAATACTAAGTGTATTTTAATGAAACTCCGCAAAAATATACTTATCTCATACATCAGAATAACACAGTTAATATTTAAACTTGTATCTATATTTTATTAACGTATTTAACTTGAGTACCTACCTACATATTTTTATGCTGTCTATAAAACAAAAGTTTAAAACCAATGGCAGTTAGCATTAATTTGTGGTTCACTTTTTAGCCACCCAAGAAAAGGTTAATTAAAATTGTCTATGGCAGAACAAAATTAAAGGAGCCATTCACGCCAAAGCAAGGTTGTTACTTATGCCACATATTCGCAATAAACGTCAGATCGTTGACCTGTTCAAATACCTAATACATAGTTACACAGATCGATACACTGTTACGCAGTCGGAAATAAATATCGTGTTTTTATTTTGATGACTTGCATAACGGATTTAATTAAAGTGTTTCGTATGTAATATCCTAGTTTGAAACGTTGTCTAGTCGACCATCGATTTAATATTAGGCGATTGCTTTCTTATCGATAACCGATATATAAATAAAATGCAAAGTATTTTAACTCTAACAAATAAAATAAAATAAAAATTGGCAGACTTGGTATAGGTTTTTGTTGGTATTTGTTTGTGTATGTTTCAAGACGAAGCTTGTTGCGGATATATTTGATTTACCTATAACTAAAATTATTATTTTTGACGAAGCGTGTTGCGGATTAATTTGTTGTTTGAATTATAATGAGTAATATAAAAAAAATAAGATACAAAAATAAAAATACGCGAGTTACATCCGTTTATACTTGTTTCATTGCAAGTATTCTATGGTTTTAAAAAAAAAATAGGTGAGTAATAAAAGTCATGAAAAGAAAAAGTATATAGTTATAATATGTAGCTTAAACCAGGTACTTACTGAACGAAAATCATTTGTTAATCATGTACATTACACCTTTATAGTAGGTACAGATCTTTTTGTACCTATACTACGCTAATAGCTGACGAATTAATAAGACTGATTACGCCGCTACTAAACTGATTTAATAACACAAAATATCAGTCGGTATCAATTTAATTTAAAAAGATATATTGAGTTTGACAGTAGCTTAATATAAGCATAAGACTAGTACATATTAGGTAGGTACCTCTTTTGTGGAATCCATTGTTGCCAACATACAAAATGCTAAAATTATGCAATCTACATTCTTACGCGTCAATAGTTTAAAAGGCGATAATATTAGAGTTAAAACCTTATTTATTATTATAGAGCGGTTGTATAGTTATACAATTCAAAATTATTATCCATTGATATTCGCTTAAGCGTTTAACAAATAGTAGGTCAAATAATAAATTAGATCGTGTAAAGAACAGATCGATATGCTGTAAATAAATAGATACCTTATTGGAATGAACTATAAACGGATTTAACTTGTATATTTTGTTTTATTAGCCGTTTCGAAAACTTTAGGGGCTATATTATTAGACTTTAGCGTTAGACTATTGTCAGCTCAGTCGTGCTACGATTATGGAAACTGTAAAGAATCCGAAACGTCAGCTAATAAAATAAAAATACGCAAGTTAAATCCGTTAATAGTGGTTTCATACCAATGGCTATATTATTGTAAAGTTTTATTCAAAATATAGTAACAAACATACCTCACACTCACAATCTTTCGCCTTTAGAACTGTAATATACAATCATAAATGGCAAATCAAAAGAACCACTATTTTGGTATCTAAGTTAAATTGGGCATCAAATACGTTATAGTTATTTATTTCCAATGTGTAATAACTGCAGAATCATCAGAAATTATTAAATTGGGAGAATTGCCATTCTACTACATAACAGGTAGCAGTGGTTCTGAACCTGAGGGCCTAGACAAGGTGCCAACGTTCAACGTTAACGCTGAACGTTGGCACCAAAATGTATGGTTTTGACATCCGAGAACGACTGTCACGTACGTTACAAACGTTCGCGGATGTCAAATCCCATTTTGGTCGTTTCATTTAACGTTAACGTTGAACGTTGGCACCTTGTCTACGCCACCTGGGGGAAGCTCACATTACCTGTCGCTACCTCACTATAAAATGACGCGCACTTCTCATTGTGATTGACATTGCGTGCGTTATAGATAAGGGTTGCCGACTTTTACCTTGACACCGGTCGTTACGAGCGATTACCTACATAATCGCCATCTTGATTGACTTGTCTAGACTCATATGCGATAATATGGTCACCATATTTAAGGCTATACTGCCTAGGTGATAACGAATCTAGTATGTGGTGTGGTCACCATATTTATACTGCCTAGGTGATAATAAATCTAGTCTATACCTACCTTCATATAGTAGGGTTGACATTACGGAGTTTCCTGGAAAATTCCGATATTCGAAGAGCGTCTATTATTTGCAGCTTGAATAACGCCCGGTTGCTTCCAATAGCATTAGTAAGAAATAAGTTGCGTTACTTTGACTCTAAGAGGTAATTTTGCCCAACCAAATTTTCAATAGGTTCTCAATCTTATATGTTTGTTTAACTAATACGACCTTACGGCATTGGAGAAAGAAGAAAGTAAAAAAGAATAAAAATGGCCGACACGACCGTTCCTTATTTAAGTTTTAAAATTTGAATGCATCCGTCGCTGCCCGACTAAACATATTTTCTATTAAAAAAATACATGCTTGATTTCTAAATTTAAAAGACCGGGGTTACCAGGCTTGCTCTATTTAATTTAAGTAGTCCGATTTTTGAAAGGGGAAATTTCGTATATATTTTACTTGGTTATGACCACTTTTGGGAGGTACTATCAACTGTGCTGGCGATGTTACACCTTTAAGGCAATAATCGCTTGAACGACCCTGGTACCTGGCGGCTGTGTGTGAAGCAACAAGTGCAAGCAATTTTTTTCTAAAATGGCATACCCCGAAAGCATGCGATAGTACCTATATTTTACGTGGTCAAATTTTTGATAGAGCAACCCCACTTTACCCCACATAGGCACATATTATTTGTTTGGCGATATTACAAGTATTGGAATGAAACAACTTTAAACGGATTTAACTCGCGTATTTTATTTCATTGGCTGACGTTTCTGAGCCTTTACAGTTTCCATGATCGTAGCACGACTGACCTGACAATTGTCTTACGCTAAAGTGATTAATATTACAAGTATATTGCGTTTTCTTTCCGAATGACCGTGAACTGACTTATCTGAGTCATGACTCAAGGTGGAAATTATATTGCTTCAGGAAAAATCATTGGATGTGGCAATGTGTTTATAAATAGCTTATGCGCTTATGACCTTTTTCACTATGTCCAAATATGTCCTTAGCAACTTGTAACTTTTATAGATACAAATTTCGTTTACTCAAAAATTGGTGATACCTACTCACTATGTAGTAGGTTTCGAATAGATAAAATATAAATCTTCGTGCATTATACACTAATTAATCCAGTCCCAAACTAAGCGAATACTTACTACTACAAGGTTTATTTTTTTTCCATGTACATTTATCCGTTGTCACTAGACAACATAAATACATAAGTATAAAATACAAGCGGCCGCCCTGGCTTTGCACGGATCCAATTTTTTCAAAATATTTTATAGCCTATATTGCTCAGGGTGAATGTAAATTTCCAATTGGGAAAGTTTTTTTTTTCTTTAACAAACAAAAATAAAAATCTTTCCTCTTTATAATAGTGTAACATAACATAAGTCTTACCTACGTACAGATACTTGTGTTCATCACACTGACGGATTCGAACCCGCAACCTCCAGTTTCGTAGTCAGGGTATCTGCAATCAGGGGATAATTTATAATTAGACTAGCGAACCGCCCCGGCTTCACACGGGTGCTATAAACCTTCCTCTTGAATCACTCTATCTATTAAAAAAAACCTCATCAAAATCCATTGCGTAGGTTTAAAGATTTAAACGTAGGTACATAGGGATATAGGGACAGAAAAAGCGACTTTGTTTTATGTTCTGTAGTGATTAATTAGATAAAATAATAATAACAGTATAGTGGCAGATAGATTTCATGTGCAGTTTAAAAAAGGTCAAAGCTTTGTATATTATTTTTAAGTCGTATATTTTATATTTAGCAATAAACTTAAAATATACGATTTCCAAACGCAAGTTCGTTGACCCGTCGCCGGCGCTGGTCACAAGTTTAACACCGTTTCCAATTTGATGACGTGTGACGTCATGTTAAGTTAATGGCAGAAAATATTATCAAAACTGGTACAGAAGGTTTTTTGGGCTGTTGTCATTTAGTTTATTCCTTAGCTTCTGCCCGCGGCTTCGTCCGCGTGGACCTCCTCCTTTTTTGCAGTCGGTTAAAAAGTAGCGTATGTCCTTTCTCAGGCTCCAGACTTTCTTTGTACCAAATATCATTTAAATCGTTTAAATAATATTTGTAGTTTTAGTGTGAAAGCGTAACAGGCAGACAGACAGAGTTACTTTCGCATTTACAATATTAGTAGGGATAGGGATGTTTTAAAGGTTCCGTACCGCAAAAGGAAAGAAACGGTACCCCTTATAGGATCACTTTCTGATGCGCTTCACGTGACCTACAATGTAATAAACATAGGTCTCTTTTATAGGATACCTTCGAAGACAAATCGGATTTTAGGATCAGACGTATGTGGACAGTCAATTCGTAATTATTTGGGCGTATAATGATGTTTATACGTCCCCACTGATGTAGGTACATATTAACTTTTCTTCGCATATCGATGCGACTTTTGACGTGCCAACTATTCAAACTAACTTTTAAAAGGCAATAACATGTTTTCATCATCCGTAATAACTGTGTATAGGCCTATAATTTCACCCTTCGCGTGTTCAACTCCACCGATAATCTATTTCAACACTCAACAACGATTTGTTAAAGTTTTCATAATTGATAGACCATTTCGATACGAGTTTTTGGGTGTTTCTAAATTTAACGTTAACTACAAACTTTGATGACTGATAATCAAAATTCGTTGTAATTTAAACATGCGTAGAAATAAAAAGCGTGAAAGATAACGTCAATATAGGTAAGTCGTATTTTATAGTGGGATAATGATACTGATTAAATATTATAAATGTATGATAGAGGATTTGATCCAAAGAATGACACCGCATATTTAATGATTGCCGACACAATTGTCATCTACGTAAATAAATGGTACCTAAGTAATTAATAATTAATTAAAAATATGATACGGTACCCAATTTAGATGGCGCCGTGCTGAAACTTTTGCCGCTGTCAAAATTTTTAGCGACCAATTTATTGTACTGTTAGAATTAGGGTCGTATTTCCAGTAGTAAATCTACTTTTCAGTGCTATACGAAGGGCGTATAACTATCGTATCACCTTCGGAAGCTCCAGTAAAACCTAAATAAACTTATTTTCATTTTGATTTATGGCGATAAAGACGTATATCAATATAGATTAAAGTGTACCCTAACTTCAAACTTGTTCTCCGATTCAATAAGATAAGCGATCGCGTGCCACGGCGTCGTAAACACTGAGGTTGTACTGTCTTACTATCCTTAGGTGCTATAACATTTTGTGTTCTACATGGACTTTATTTATGTCTGTGTGATATGTAACTGGCTGGAAAATTGATGGTCAAAAGGAAATAGGGTGTATTGAAAAAGGTCGTATAAACATTTCGCGTCATCTTAAATATTATAATCTACTTGAGAATTTTAGCACGCAAAATCAATGGGTGATTTCTTTGTATTTTATTGTATAACTGCCCGCCCCGGCTTCACACGGATCCCTTTTTTTTATAGCCTACTAGACGTTCGCCCCGGCTTCGCACGGATCAATATTTTTTTTTTTAAATATTTTATAGCCTATGTTACTCGTGGATATTGTAGCTTCCGAATGGTAAAAGAATTTTTATAAACGGTCCAGTTGTTTTTGAGCCTGTTCATTACAACCAAACAAAGTTTTCCTCTTTATAATATTAGTATAGATTGACTTTTATACCTACTAACATTTATTCTATTTTGCTCGTATAATACTTGAGATGATAATAACCTAATACCGGTATCATAAAACTGTAATGTCGTTACCAGTATAATATTTAGTCGAATTTATTGATAATTATAAAATGATTAATTTCAAGAATTCCAATTACAATGTAAGGTCTTGTTACATTGGAATAATTAACTAGTTAGGTACCTTAACTATGTTGGTAACGTCGTACATTATTATATTATGTGATTGTGGTCATGCTCTAAAAAGAGTGCATTTTTTACATTTGGATGCACTAACTAACAATAACCCTACATTTTACAACAGAAGTAACCAATTAGGTGTTTCGTCATTTTGTCTATTTCGTCGATTTGAATATAAATAACACCACATATTTTTAAATTAGTAATAATCCGCTTTCTTCTTCTTATATATAAAAATGAATCGCAAAATGTGTTGGTAAGCGCATAACTCGACAACGCCTGGACCAATTTGGCCAATTTTTTTTAAATGTTCGTTGAAGTCCAAGGATGGTTCTTACGGCGAGAAAAAATCGAATAATTGCCGGAAAACCCTAAAAATAGCCCTTTTCTTTTCCCATACAAACGTTGTCTAACTAAAGTTACCTAATTTGAATTTCGAACGGGCAGGATGACGTCTGTCGGGACCGCTAGTGTTATATAAATATTAATGTACTTAATTGTAAAAAATATTAATTGTATGGATTTAATAGGCTCCAAAATGACTGGGCCGATTAAAAAAAAATCTTTCACTGTTGGGAAGCTACAATATTCCCGAGTGAGATAGGCTATAAAAAAGGGATCCGTGCGAAGCCGGGGCGAACCGCTAGTCGTTCATTTACTTCCAGTGAATAAACGCACATGTACAAAAATCATAAGCAGTCAATACTCTATTATAGAAAGCATATTGCACTCTGCAATGCGGCTGCAGCCTGCGGTCGGGTGTCGGACGTGCATGCACGTACGCGATCGGGGTTCCGTCTAGAATTAACTGAGTAATAATTGGGATAGTTATCTTGTACCTTGTACCATTAGTACCGTAACTTGGGTAATTGTCTTGAGGTTACACCCCATCTAGAGCGTACCTAGGACTAAGAATATTATGAGATATCGACACTCGCGGGGGTATCAAAACCTACAGATTTCTCTAGTGGGAGGGGAGCTGGTCCCTGCCCTTACCTCGCTACGCCCTTCACCCCATATCTATTCTGTGGATTGTACCTATATGAATAAGGCTTTATTTAAAAATCCGTCCCATTACTACTCTCTCTCTCTCTGACTCCTATTTCACTAACGGGACAATTGCAAGTAAGTATTTCTCAAATATTGAGAATTACAGGAATATGTATATTTAATACTTTTGCACGTCTCTCACTCATCCCTACTAATCCCTTATCCCTACTATCCCTACTATAATATTATAAATGCGAAAGTAACTCTGTTTGTCTGTCTGTCTGTTACGCTTTCACGCTAAAACTACTGGACCGATTTAAATGAAATTTGGTACAAAGAAAGTCTGGAGCCTGAGAAAGGACATAGGCTACTTTTTAACCGACTGCAAAAAAGGAGGAGTTCCACGCGGACGAAGTCGCGGGAAGAAGCTAGTTTATCTATATTTCATGATTGAAATTACTTATTGGTTTTGTAGAGTTAGGACGTTTTTTTTATTTATTTATACTTTTTATATAGGTACAACTTTAAACAATTTAGGTACAAATGGCGGTCTTAATATCGATACCTTTGGGTTCAATTGGCGTAAAAGCCAAATTGGCACTTATCAGGAGAGCCAAAAAACTGTTTTTGAAATTTTATTTTTCGTATAAAATTGTAAATATAAACTATATAAAAAAGTTATATACACAAAATATGCTTGAATTTTCGGCATGAAGGTAAATAAATTGTCAATTTTAATCAGCCTCCTTCGGTTTAGGAAATAGCTTGGAGTTACGCCCAAGATATTTGCTCGATATGGTAATTACGCCTATGAAATATCATTAACTAAGAATGGATCTGTGACGTATCACCCATATTAATAAATGTGGGTTAGTAATTCTTGCCGTAAAACACAGTAGTTTAAGAGTACTAGGTGTATTAACCATGTAGATATTTTATTTTTGCCAATAATATCTAATAATCACCTTAAAAATCATAATATTTGTGTTCTAATTAATGAAATAATACAAAAAAAAGTTGGCACAATTTATTTTCCTACGATTTTATCAGTATTAGGGTCGAGTAGTTAAATTTTCAGCTTGTATTGTTTCATTTAGTAAAGCAAATATTAAATATTTAGTTATTTTTATTATTATGCAGCATTATATTATCTTTTTCCATAAAAAATAGTCTATATTAACAAAAAATAATATTATGAATCACAAACCACAAAATTTGCATTATTATGTAATGTTGGCATGCAATTATTTGTTATTCGTCTTTGAATTAGACAACAAAACATATAAAAACAAACAAAATAAAAATCTATCATGACCAGGGTATGTATAACAAGGGCTACCTGGAGAAGATGAAAGCAATAGTGATTTAAAAACTTATTACTTACTTACATTATCTACTTAAATCACCATTGTATTTATCTTCTTCAATAAGCCCCTGTGATATTATTTCGGAATGGTACCATTTTTCCAGAGACATTTAAAATATAGATATATTTCGCTTCAAAAATTGGCAGTTGGGAAAAACATTATCTTTTCATACACATTTCTGTTTTATCGGTCGCCAATTCATTTGTCCTCGATAGTTTTTCCAATGAGTTTTCTATTTCTTAACAGCTTTTTTTAAGAAAAAGAATGTTAGTTTGTTTGTTGGTGCATCTTTTTCATTTCTCCGTGATCAAGTAACGGTATTCTCATTGATTTCTATTTGATACTGAGTACGCAGATATCATCAGGTACTAAGGTGTGGATATGGATTCAGGAATGACATTTTTTTTTATTCAAGTCATGTTCTTATTTATGTATGTGCAGATTTTTATCAGATAAAATGGTTATTTATTTATGTTAACTTTTGCAGTACCTACTTGAATTTTTTGAAATCTTTGTATCGTCACCAAAATATCGATGCAACACAAGAAACAAAAACATTATTATAATAATTTTCCTTGATTAAATCCGACATTACTGTGCGGATCTTTTTTAACTCATTAGGCGAAATTTCTATTTTGTCGTTGACATTTTGTTTCTTCACGAACTGAATTAAAATAAATAAAAATGGGGTGACACCAAAATAATAAAAGAAAATTAAATTCTGTTGCAGGTCGCTAATACAGTGTTCTCTGTTTCATAATAATATAATTTTATACACTTACCTATTACGTTTAAAATATTTATGTAAAAACCACCACCTTTTATAGTGAATCCTTAAAATATAGCTGTAAATGCAATATTTTTTTGTTGGAAAACTTGTTATGGACGTAAAAGTCACACAATTATCAGGTAGGCAGCGTAAGAAACTTAAACTTTTTCAAAATTTATTGGCGTAAAAGCCGTTAAGGTAAAATTATGGTTTATACGTCAATATACTTGACTAATTGTGAACTTACGCCGTCCGACTAGACGTAACAATAATAATATGGTATCAAATACTGTGACGTATAAACCCTCAATGGCTGCACTGGCTTTTACAGTAGTTAATAAAAACTAAAAAAGCAATTACGGCTACGACAATTTAAGAAATATAAGTGCTAGTCTGATACATCCAACATTTTTAATTTTTGATAACATTTTGTGTGAAAAAGTTGGGTAGTAAAAGCCATAAAATTGCGAATTTCGATGATCCTTATATACAGATCGATAGAGCTCAAAATTCTGAGAAAAACTGTATATATAACTCATTTTGGCCAAAATGGCTTTTACGCCAATTGAACCCAAAGGTATCGATATCATAAAAAGAAAGTGTAGGTTTTACAAGACTATAATAACATGACACTTTTATAGGTGTTGACATATGTCAATTTTGACAACTTGCACTTAAAGCTTCATGCCAGCTTTGTGTGGTTGCGTAAGAAAAATACCTGTCATCAAATCACCAATGTCCATAACGACCTTTTGACAACGACACAATGAAGTTCGCGCAGGTGATACGGAACCTCTGACGGCTGACGTCTGACACGCCTACTCGTGGCTAAGTTCAGCGGTTCAGCGATCAAAGGCGATGCCGTAACGACGGTGAATCTACGCCCTTTCACTTTCCGGTGCGCGGGCGCATTGTACAACGACACTTTAGTTAAATAATGACAAAGAGTACATTTTTTAAGGCTCTTGGAAATATTATGCGTAAATCATTTTTTAAATCATAATTTGAATATTTACTATGTTATTATCAATCGATATCGATCTCGGTTGAATACCATAAATTTATTTCAATGATAATGATGTTTGTACACAGACTACAAGTACAAAAAATTGATCCCATTTTTTTTTTTCAAAATAATCTATGGTAGTCTATGTCACTCGGGAATAGTGTAGCTTCTCAACAGTGAAAGAATTTTTGAAATCGGTACAGCCGTTCTAAAGCCTATACAATCCAAACTAACAAACCTAGGAAAGGTTATCTTTATTATATTAGTACTAGCTGTTCGCACCGGCTTCGCACGGATCCCTTTTTTTATAGCCCAGGCTTAGAGAATACAGAACTGGAGGCGGCTTCGACAGGCGTTCCCCTCTGCCAAGGTATAAGATAAATTATCTAACGCGTTTGTAAAAACTGTTTTCAAACAGGTCACTTTGACAGTGTCACAATCGAAATCGAAGAGAAAAGAGCTCCCGAAAAATGTCTTCCTGCGCTAAAATAAGTTGCAAAAATCCATCCACTATATCAGATATACAAAAAAACAGTATTTCCTTTCATCTGCAGATATTTTTTTTGTACGTTAATTGTTATTTTTCAAATAATTATTTTCTCATTCACCACGCGAGAAGCATCGAGTTACGCATCGATTACGTTTTTATTCGTTTAAAATCGTTTATAAAATTTTATGATAGTCTATGGTCAACAAAGAGTAATGACACACATTTATAAAAAAATTGCAGAGTAGTGTATCCGATACTAGGCGTTAAGTCCTTTGGGTTAAAAGCGACAAAAGCATCCATGATCAAAATACGGTTAGAGATGAACTTACTGGACAATATCAATGTCGATGAATTTACAGTACAGATGATAAGAAGTACGCGTATATTTCAGTATATCAGGTATTATTTTATTAAATATTTTATTTCTTTATTCGAATTTCAAATGGTTTAAGCGTACCAGCAGCTTGGAATTCGGTTGTCTACTTCGTACAATTTTTTTAATTATGGTTGTTGATATTGTAATCTCTCCAGCTCAGCTGTAATAGACATCTGCCTATTTTTTCATGTTAAACATAGTAGGTAATTGTAATTGTATAACATTATTACTAAAAGAAAATTACTTGTTTATTGAACTACGTAGTAACTAATGTTCAATTCTATAATAGTATGAATTAAAAGAAGTAAATACATTATTATGTATGAAGTTAAAATAATTATATTAAAATATAAATTGGTTGATCCGCCATTTTGTATCAAATATAGATAAATGTATCGACAGCCACTTAATCAAGCACTATGTAATCGGTTCAGTTTGGCTACTCATACATTTCAAACTTGTGTACGGATACGACGTTTATAGTATTGTTTTTGCTAGTGTGAATAAATTCCGCCTAGAGTTGACATTTTCTATTAGTATGCGTGTGTAACGATGAGAATTATTTTTACATCAGTGTGCAGTTTTTTGTATGTGTTCCTACCTCGTCCCCCGCTAAAAGTGGCTAAAAATTTTGTATGACGAATAGTGTCGAAGCCGCCTCCAGTTCTGTATTCTCTAAGAGCCCAGGTCACTCGGGAATACTGTAGCTAGCCAACAGTGAAAAAATTTTTGAAATCGGTACAGCCGTTCTGGAGCCTATTCAATCCAAACAAACAAAACCTTTCCTCTTTATAATATTATAGTACCTACTTATAGATATAAAACTGGTATATTGGAACCACGGCGCGACCTGCTAGCTCGTCCCGCGGCTTTTTGCGCGAACTTCACAGAAATGAAAGCCGCCGCGGGCGCCGCCACCCAGGACTTCCGTGCTCGACAGCTATCATAATATATCGCAACATATACCGGCCCTGGGGCGTAGACAAGGTGCCAACGTTCAACGTTAACGTTAAACGATACGAGCAAAATGTATGGAATTTGACATCCGCGAACGTTTGTGACGTACTATCGGATGCTTTCGGGGTACGCTATTTTAGAAAAAAATTGCTTGCACTTGTTGCTTCACACACAGCCGCCAGGGTCGTTCAAGCGATTATTGCCTTAAAGGTGTAACATCGCCAGCACAGTTGATAGTACGTGACAGTCGTTCGCGACTGTCAAATCCCATACATACGTTGAACGTTGGCACCTTGTCTAGCCCCCCCTGTCCTGTGATAATAATATGATGGTACCTGTTGGGTACCTGCTCTTTTGCAGTCTGTTTACCTCTTAAGCAGGTCACTCATATTAGCTACTAGCTTCTGCCCGCGACTTCGTCCGCGTGGAACTCCTCCTTTTTACAGTCGGTTAAAAAGCAGCCTATGTCCTTTCTCAGGCTCCAGACTTTCTTTGGACAAATTTCATTTAAATCGGCCAGTAGTTTTAGCGTGAAAGCATGAAAGACAGAGATACAGAGTTACTTTCGCATTTATAATATTAGTAGGGATATAGTTTTACTAGTGACCCGCTCCGGCTTCACAAACCTTCCTCTTGAATCAATCTATCTATTAAAAAAACCGTAAAGTTAAAAACAGTGAAGTTTTCGAAATGTAAGCGGATAAAATAAAACACGTGAGTTAAATCCGTTATAGTTGTTTCATCACTTTCATCCCAATCTGTATAGTATCTATTTGTACAGCTTATTAAAAGTTTGTGGCTACCTGATATGGACACGCAGTAGGTAGTTTTAAGCTGTTCAATGTCCATACAAAAATAATTACAACGATAAAATAAAGAAACCCAAAAATGGGTATGGCTCATTTATCAAGACAGTCAAAATGAATGGCCGGCAGTCATAACATAACATCGGACGAAATTTATTTTCAACTTTTTTAATCGATTGTAATATTAAAAAAATGAATAAACATTATATACATGTGTAATGTCATATTATAGTTCACGTTAGACTATCGTCAACTCGTCGTGCTACGGATATGGGAACTGTAAAGATTTCGAAACGTCAGCCAACAAAATAAAAAACAAGACCGTTCATTTATTTCACTCAAATATTTTTATATATTTACTAGCTGTCTGCCCCGGCTTCGCACGGATCCCTTTTTTTATAGCCTATGTCACTCGGGAATAGTGTAGCTTCCCAACAGTGTAAGATTTTTTGAAATCGGTCCAACCGTTGTGGAGCCTATTAAATCCAAACAAACAAACAAACCTTTTATAATATTAGTATAAATATACTTTTATCGCTAAAATAACACGCAATTAACTACTTACTCGTAAAAATTCCTCAACGAAATTCACAAGTACTTATAAAATTAACACAATTAAAGTCCGCGCGTTTATGCAATCGCTGCACTTAACTGCATAAAAACGCATCGGCGTTTTGTTTTTCGTATAAACGCTTCCCAAAACGGTCACGTTTGGCTTTCGATGTGAAAGTAGTTAATTGTGTTATGTAATTACTTGTTTCGTGACGTCATCGGAGGCTGGGACCTAGGACCAGTTGAGACCACCTCAAAAGCCTTTTACCTTCTACCTTCCGGCCTTCCGAAAAACACCTACGTTAATTAGATAACTGTATTTTTTTCTGATGCCTTCGCGGTTCTTATACATTGGAATGAAACAAATTTAACGGATTTAACTCACGAATTTATTCTATTGACTTTAGCATAAGACTATTGTCAGCTCAGTCGTGCTACGATTATGGAAACTGTAAAGAATCCGAAACGTCAGCCAATAAAATAAGATACGCGAGTTAAATCCGTTAAAGTTGTTTTATTCCAATAGACAACATGGTTAATATAATAATTTTAGATAGTTTTGTTTTGTCCGGCAGCTTGAGCACGTCATGCTCGCTTAAAGGGCTTGCTTACAGTGGCGTTGTTGATCGGGTCGCCACCTTCCCTACAATATGGTTGAGGGAGGCGATAGCTGAGATACACGTTATACTCGTGAACGGGTGCTGTTTGTGGGGTCCGGTCTGTTCATGTCTGCAAGTGGGGACTTTAGTGATATTCACATACTTTTGCTTTGAACGAATCTGACTAGAGACATCATAGTGTCTTTTTTACTTTGTGTATTTTTTCTTTTTTTTCTCCTATAATTTTATTTTATATTTGACTCCTGGAAACCTTTACATTTCCAGTAAATTTAATTTAGTCTTTTGACATCTGGGGGGCTAGACAAGTGCCCAACGTTCAACATTAACGTTAAACGTTAGCACCAAAATGTATGGGATTTGACATTTGTGACGTACGGTGACAGTCGTTCGCGGATGTCAAATCCCATACATTTTGGTCCTAACGTTTAACGTTAACGTTGAACGTTGGGCACTTGTCTAGGGCCCCTGGAGACCTTATACATCTCCAGTACCTATTGTTATTTTTTTTTATTTTTCTCCTATAATTTTTTTTAAATGTAATTAGTTTAAGTACATACATATTGTAATTTGTACATAATTTATTCTTAAGTGAAATTGTAATATTATTAAGTATATTGAAAAAATTATAACTCATTGAGTTTATTCTCGATTCTTCTCAAGAGGTTTTTTTTTGCTGAATCGAAAAATAATATTAATTTTAACGTTGACATTCACAAGTGCCTGTAAGAGCCTAGCCTGAATAAATGATTATTTGAGTTTGAGTTTGAGTTTGATGCCTTCGTGGTTATTACACATTGGAATGAAAATGACTTTAGCGTTAGACTATTGTCAGCTCAGTCGTGCTACGATAATGAAAACTGTAAAGAATCCGAAACGTCAGCTAATAAAATGAAATAAAAATACGCAAGTTATATCCGTTAATAGTTGTTTCATTCCAAACTGTGGTTAATTATGAGAAAAATGTATTTTAGATCACATTTGTATTTTCTAATAGGTAGTCAACGTTTTTTATGGGTCGTATTTCATTTCTATTGACAATATGTCCTTCGTCTTATTAAAGCATCTCATTAGAGTATTAATAAATATTTACGGTTTTATAATGTTTCAATAAACTTCCATATATATTAAGCGAATTATCTGGGTCTCGATTATTTATAATTTTGGTACTAACATCAGATATACACTAAAGTTAGGTCACATTAGAAAAATTCAGTTTCGTCCGGCCGAATTTAAATAAACCGGCCGAATCTGCAGTCTTGGTCGAAAGTGGCTGAAACCGAGACTTAGTTTACTAACCGAAACATTCATTGACCTCTTACTTCCGGTGATATAATAAGAAGCCACTATCAAATTCTCAATTGAAAAAAAGTTAAATGTAACGGTATGTAACCTACATATATAGACTTAAGCTATAGTTGTATAGCTTGCGTGTTGGTGCAGATTTTTTGTGATACTAGTAAGTAATTCCGATTTCGTAATGTGAGTACAAAATAATATAACTTATTACACGAATACTCGAAAACAAATAAATTAAATTGTTAAGAAAAACTGCGTCATATTTTGTCAATGTCAAGAAAAATAATGCAGGTTGTTATAGAAAAACCGGTTTTCGGCATTTTCGAATAGTTACCTAATTAGTTTGTAAGGTTTTATTACTGTTGAATTTTGTTAGCTGAGCGTAAATAATTCCATAAATCAATTTTGATATTTCAGCCTATATTATTGAATTCCCCACTCATAATTTACATGGAATCCCGACATATTTACCTACATGACATACTCCACATAGACTTGACAATACCCTAGTATTCGTAACTACAACTTCTCAATACTTAGTCTTCCAAAAACACATAAGCCTTAAGGGCGTAGCTAGGATTTTGGGCAAATAAACAAATTAAGAACATATTTAAGGTAATTTTCGACACTCGCAAGGGTACCTATCAAAACCGACAGATTACTTTTTTTTTTTTTTTTAAAGTAGTATTCCCGCTTGGGATTGAACTCCCGTCCTTCAACTCTCTAGTACCGACAGATTACCTACTTCTAGTACCTCGCTACACTCTTAATAAGTCTTGGTGCTGTATTTCTCTTCCTATTGTCTATTTTGTATCTACAAGACATACAACACCAGACAACATAACACCAACTTAGAACGTCAAATAGCAACATACAATTCAATAAGAATAGACTTTATTTCCAATATTAAAAGTTGCACGCGACAAAACTCCCATCAACTTTTGTCTCTCTGGGTCACTATGTTACAAGTTCATTGTTTCTACTTTGCGCTACGAAAAACTGGTGTGAACTAACCGACAATTGAAGCTTATTCGTTATCTTGCCTAATTTATTTTAACAATCTAGAGTTGTTTGCCGAGATTTTAAGCTTCCTGATTCCTCATTAGTTTAAGTACCTACTTAAACTTTTTTTGGCATAATTTATAGGGTTTTTTTTAACATAACTACTATAATTACATTAATTTACTATCCTAATTACACTACAGATTGTCAGTAAAGTTCGAAAAAATAAATCGGCCATTGATTCTCTATGCCGTAATATTGTGTTTTTTTTTTAATTAATTATATCTATAATAATATGTGGCTGAAGAGTTCCTTTGTTTGCTTGAACGCTCTAATCTTAAGAACTACTGGAACCAATTTGAGAAATTCTTTCAATGTTATATACTCCATTTATTGAGAAAGGTTATATCATCACGCTAAGATTAATAGGAGAGGAGCAGTAACTATACCACACGGACGAATACCTATTAAACCAATAAAATATTTAAGACTAAAATAAATAATTATGCATTACGTTGTAAAGCAGGTACTTATTTATTTACTATATCATTAATATAAAACGAAAACATCAAGTCACGGTTATAAACACGTTTGTACGTATTTTTAATCATTCTGGTTTTAAGAAGCTGCGTAAAATCGCGGAAGGAATTATAAATGAGGAAGTTGTTACGAAACTAAATTGCAAATTTGCACAAATAAAATAAAGATCAAACGTACTTAAAAACAAAGTAACTACTGTTTTGCACTTTGCGTAGGCATATATATACGTTCTCTATGCTAATTATGTTAATTTTTATTAATTCACCTTTACTTGTCTAATTACATATTCTCATTATATTAACAATCTGACATTTTGACAGGCGTTGATTTTTATGTCTCCTTGAACTGAGACGTCATTTAATATCGACATTTTATAGATAAAAGCATCTTCTAAAAGCAAATATAAATCTTGCTTTAATGTCAATCAATTTCATAACGGTACTTAATTAAAATTGCGTTTTCTTTTAACACTTCGCGAAGTATTAGGTAAAAGTTCCGAAACTTAAGTTGTCAAAAATCCGTCTGAAGTTAGTTTCGAGTGAGCTGTACGGTGTAGCTTATCTGTGGTGTTTATAAAACAAATATGGCAGTTAACAATAGTGTTGCTATACCTACTGAAATAATGCTCGTAACTTAATAATATTTGTTAAAACTATTTTTTTTACCTCAAAATTACACACAGGGTTACCTGACGATATTTTTTTAAGGTGAAATGTCCCGACCACAAAATGATTCATACGTACATCCGTTCTCATAACTTACCTCCTTTTGAAATATGATGACAGTGTAAAGTGAAATTATTATTTTAAGTAGGAACCTTCTTTCAATATTAGCTACATTGATTGTACATCACAACTCGTTGAGTTTGTCGGTCCTATAAAAATGTCTAGAAAAAAATATATTAAGTACTTACTTAGCGCCCAAGTTTACCAAATTATCATAAATACCTATTATCTTTTAATAATGTACCTATTTGTACAATTCACACCCAACGATCTAGTGCCAAGCTAAACTTGTGCTATGGGGTCCTAGTACCAGGTAAACATACATAAATAGGTACATAAGACAACCAAGACTCGGATACAAATGCTTTTGTAATCAGTACTGAAAAGCAGATTTGTGAAAAATTGATTCAAATTAAATTACGTATAGGTACTTACTGTTAATTAAAATTCAATAACGACATGATACAAAAAGGATATTGGTATTGTACGGTTAATTGAACAATGTCATGATGTTGCCATATTTTTCTAGGGGTTGTCCTCACAAAAATATGTATAATATAAGTACGTAAGGAGGCAGGTATGATAAAATATGTACCTATAGCTTTTTTTTAAGTCACTGACACTACAAACTGATGATATCATGTACCTACTCACTTCGCATCTTAAAAACATTTATTAATATGTGCGAGTTGTACTCCTGCACAAAGGGTTCCGTATCATTATCTATCAAAATGGCAACAAAATCACGTTTGTTGTATGGAAGCAGCTTCCAATATTTACTTACCTACCTAATATGTTTTTTAGTCGTTGTTATAGCGGCAACAAATATACACTATTTGTAAAAAAATCTAGCTAACTATCACAGTATATTAAGACACAGCCTGACAGACGGACTACGGAGTCTCAATATTACCGTTTCGTTTTACCCATAGTGTACGGAACCCTAAAATGATTAGATACTATGACGTTTTGATTTCTATGTACCTTAACTATACATCAGTAATCCTTTAAGCAAATAAACATTTTATCACAAGTTAACATGTCAATAGAAATCGTGCGGTCACGTCACATGGCGACAAATTGATGTCACTTTTGATACTATTTTGGTTAAGGAATCGTTTAGTCGCGTCAATCAAGTAGGTAAGTATTAAAGATGAAAAATAGGTGCGTAAAAGTTAAATGTTGCGTCAGAACTCAGAAGTAACTTTAGTGTTTTGTTTGATGACGTCATTAAGGTTGAAATTAATAATTTCTGATGACTTCGCGGTTATAATATTAACTAGGCACTTACCTACACATTGGACTGAAACAACTATAGACGGATTTAACGCGCGTATTTTATTGTATTGGCCGACGTCACTATAATCACATTAGCATAAGACTATTGTCAGCTCAGTCGTGCTATGATTATGGAATCTGTAAAGGTTCCGAAATGTCAGCAAATAAAATAAAATATGCGTGTTAAATCCGTTATACTTCATTCCAATGTGTAAATAACCGCGAAGGCATCAGAAATTACTAATAATATTATTACAACGGCTAATAATAAAGCTTTCCGAACCAAGAATACCTACTTATTAGCAAAACCTAACTATAATTCACAGTTGTGATCAAAACATTTGTGTTGCAAATGTGCAATAGTTTATATAACTTCACTCACTAATAAAGTAAGTTTAAATTACAAACAACATTTAACCAAGATGCACTTCGATACACTTATCTTATAAGATAAAGTAAACATTCGTAATAGATGCTAATTAATTGCTCTTTCGCGGTGTCGGCAACCGTTGGTAACGTATTAAGACTACAATACGCCAATTATAAGAGTAGCATCACGTTTTACGTGTCTCCATTTCCTATAATGTTCCTTTACTTTGTTGCGTTAGCATTGTCTATCTAGGTACTATAATAAAGAGGAAACGTTTGTTTGTTTGGATTGAATAGCCTCCAAAACGATTGGATTTGAAAAATTCTTTCAGTGTTGGGAAGCTACACTATTCCTGAGTGACATATATAGGTACTGCAGTTATGAACTCCTCGTTCTTCAATCTTTACTAGTTACTGAGATATAATTAAAAAATACTGGTAGGTACCATTTTAAATATTTCGAATTTAAACGGGTCAATGACTTGAAGACAGTTTTTTTTAGGTTTTCCATCTTAATCAATCATATATTTAATTGAGGCTTTTACAAGCTTTTATGAAGGTCAGAAAATATTGCTATTAGTTAGATGTCAAATAAAACATAAAATATATAAAAGTTTTAACTATAATGTATAGATTCGTTTATTTTCTTTCGTACTTAATTAACTATCTCGAGCAAAAAATCACCGTGGAGCATTTTGTTGCATTGACTGTATAATTATATTTACTAGGTATATATAACCTATAACTAGGTATATAAATCCACTTTGTAAACTAAAGCTAATCTATATCTATATCTATACTAATATTATAAAGAGGAAAGTAACTCTGTATTTTTGTCTGTCTGTCTGTCTGTTACGCTTTCACGCTCCGAAACTACTGGACCGATTTCAAAAATTCTTTCACCTTTGGAAAGCTACATTATCCCCGAGTAACATAGGCTATATAATATCACGCTAGGTCTTATAGTTGCGGAGAAGTAACCGAAAATGTTTCAAAAACGGGGGAAAAGTATCGTTTCTGAGGCCTTCCGTGGCGTGCGCTGAGCATATAGTTAAAGTTATACAAAAATGCTTTAAGGGTAAATTGTTCATCTTAACATTATCTTTAAAAAAGTCCGCGAGAGCATATGTCTATCTTTTATAGTTTACCCATAACAATCGTAAAACTATGAAAAAAATCTTAAGTCCACCCGTGCGAAGCCGGGACGGGCCGCTATCGTTTATAAAACAAGGGGGCCTGTCACAAACGTTCGCGGATGTCAAATCCCATACATTTTGGTCGTTTAGTTTAACGTTAACGTTGAACGTTGGCACCTTGTCTACGGCCCAAGGTAGGTACGTACAGATGCTATCATCAAATTAGATTACGTTCTTAAGTTCTAAATCAAAGTTAATTGGAAATACATCGTGTATAACAATGTATCAATAAAATGTCGATTATAGGTTACCTTTCATGTAACGATACTTACATTATCTAAATTGATCAGACAATAATAACATGTCGGTATACAGTAGATGGCTATTACGTATACAAATTACATGATCTAATACTGCTTTCTTCTACTTACGCTTTCAAACATCGTATCAGCAGATTATGATTGTATTTTTTTTTATCTTAGCCTCTTTACTACATAGTATAAACAAAGCCGCTGTCTCTAGCTGTTCGTTAGGTAAATATTCGAAACTGTGCAAAGATTTTGATGTAGTTTTTTTAATAGATAGAGTAATTTAAGAGGAAGGTCTAAAGCACCCTTGTGATGCCAGGGTCGCTAGTTTAAACTAAAATGTACCTAAGTTTTTTTTTTATTGATTTCACGGTTTGTTTTGATACAATGGATTACAATATTTCACCCCTCTTAAAAATTGATTTCCTTATAATAGTTTACTGTTTCCGTTATCGGAACTACGTTAACTATTCCATGTCTTTTTTTGGGGCTTGACCTAACTTAAATGAGAAAACGGCCAACATTTGAAAATTAAAGTGCCAACACCTCTTTATACAGTTTATTTTTTAAATGTTGCCTGCTTGCTGTGAGGCTGTTTGAGACACGAATAAAAAATCTATCTTTACTAGTTCCTACTGGTATTGATTCGATCGATCAGATGTTGCCAACCTCTACACTTTCACTGTTTGATAGATGAGCTGTGTTTTGTTTTGCTCCAGTGATTGTTTCCGCTGTATGTTGCTACCGAATTAAATTACGTAATCTTGTTTAGTGTGCTTTTATTACTTACTAGCTGTCCGCCCCGGCTTCGTACGGATATCTTTTTTTAGCCCATGTCACTCGGGAATAGTGTAGCTTCCTAACAGTGAAAGAATTTTTCAAATCGGTCCAGTCGTTAAGGAGCCTATTCAATCCAAACAAACAAACCTTTCCTCTTTATAGTACATATTAGTATAGAGTAGTAAAATCATTTGTTACGATGATATATATTGCTAGAGACAGATAAATACCGTATTAAATAGTATCTGTATTTTAATTATTGTTTCTGTAAGTACCTATATGTGACTTTTCATCATACAACTTATTAAAACAATGCAATAACCGCGAAGGCATCAGAACTTAAAATGTCCTATATTTGATGCTAATTTTTTAGCAAGTAACAAGTCTACCTGTTTTATTATTCATCTAACCACACACGTGTATCAAAGACGCGTCTATAATCTCATTGTTACCGCATAATCAAATTACATAACTTGATAAATGATGATTTGCCACGGTTTTGAGGCTGTGGTTTCGTCTCAATTATTTTAAAGGGCATGTTACAAAGATTTTGGTAAATATCAGCAACATCGCATTTTTATTAATTACTCGGATGTTGCATACGATGCTAATGTTTGTTTAAAAGACACGCAAGTCTTGTATTATATGTTGTTGTTGTTAATTATATGTTGTATGTTTTGTGAAAAATGTGTTTAAATAAAGGTATTATTATTTTATGTGCCTTGATTAGGAGGTTATAGCTAAGTTATATATTTATTCAAGTTTTTTTAATAAGTATCCTACTTAGCATTCCAATGTGTAATAACCGCGAAGGCATCAGAAATTATTATCCTACTTAGATCTTAGTGATAGACTATCGTAAACTTAGTTGTGTTATGAACATGGGACCCGGAAAATTTACGAAATGTCATCAAATAAAATAAAATACGCGAATTAAAGCCGTTATAGTTATTTCATTCAAATGTAATAACCGCGAAAGCATCAGAAATTATCGTGTATCCTAATTGCCAAACTAGTATTATTTTACATTGGAATGAAACAACTGTTCTATTAACGGATTTAACTCGCGTATTTTTTAATAAAATAAAATAAAATAAAAATACGCGAGTTAAATCCGTTAATAGTTGTTTCATTCCAATGTGTAATAACCGCGAAGGCATCAGAAATTATTAGTATTATTTTAACTCTTTGAAAACGTTATTTTTACAATTTTTAGTTTAGTTTTTCTTACCTACTGTCTTTTCTTTGAGCTAATTCATATAAAAATATTTTAATCCCTACTTGAACGTAATAAGGTAGTCGTTTTTGATATAGAAACCAGGAACTCAATAAAGATTTTTTGTGTTAATTACCTATTTTTTTCTTTTTTCAGGTAAGATTACTGTCAAGAAACGGTCATAGCAAAAAGTTTCCTCTGAGGTAAAGACCACAAAAAGTTAATTAGTAATTACTTTACCTTGTAGTTGAAGGTAACAAGATTAATTAGACTTAGGGCCAGTTATGCTTTCAATTATTATAAATAACATATAATTTATTTTATAACCCTTATTACTATAATATATATACTTAAGTGCCTAGTCTGTACGTGTGTTACCTTATATACCTACCTATTCATATGATATACAGATTTCGATGAAATTTATAATAGAGATTGTTTGACTTCCTGGGAAGGACATATACTTTTTTCCCGAAAATTTCCCTTGAAAGCGGGTTGTGATTTACTATAGAAGTGCGAGAATTTAACTGTGCTTTTTTTTGACGAAGTGAAAATGCAATTACGCTTGCCCCCTGGCAGAATTTAACTGAGCTACCCCAAGTTAAGTTACACTTTCTGTATGTTATTGTTTTTTTATGCTCGTGTTTAAAGTCGTATAATTATAGTAATATGATATTAATACAGCATATACCTACATATTACCTAACCTAAAGGGACCCGTGTTATTTTCCGTTAAACTTCATTGCTTTTCCCACGAAAAGCAAATATTTATGTTTTCATAATACTAAAACGATTTGAGGTTCATTAAGTTTGATTCTCAAATTACCCATAAACAAGCGACGTTTACACAGATAATATAGACATGTATTAAAGTTTTGTAATAGCTTTTGTGTCTCGCATTACCAAGTTAACATGATATGTTATCTGTGGTATTTGATTACTGTTTCGGAGTATACATATCGGAATTGGGTAAGTTGGCAGCACTGTGTTCTGATATCAGTTAGTTCACAATGAAAATAGTTGCGCAGTATTAATTATTGCACGTTAATGACTGGATAACTATATTTGGCATGTATTTAATTGCAATATTTTCGCAAATGGCAATGTTTAAGTATATCTACTTACTTAAGAACTTAATGAAGAAATCTTTTTGTATTGAAATAAATGATAACGGACTTAATTCGCATAAATTTTGCATACTTTTGTAATTTCTAAGATAAGGTAGTTACCTACCTTCGTACCTACTTAGTTTACCTACTAAGTACTAACAATGTGATTTTCTTCAATGTTGACCTACTACGAATATGGGAAATGTTAAATTATCGGAATCCACAATATAAAATCGTCAAAGATAACCTGTCACACTGTTTGTTTTCTGTTTTAAAAGGGTGATAAACACTAAGCGGGTATGTAGAACGTATCTTAATCAAATTCTATTATTTTTAATAGAATTTGATAAAGATCAAACTATTGTCTTCAACGCTTACTATGCAATTCATATTTATTTAATGTGTATCAAATCTTTATGTGCCTACAAAACAGACATTAAAATAATATACCAACCTAAGCACCATTAAATAGAGCAACAAAAATTGCAATTGCAACAGGTCAAGAGTGACTCAAATGATTATCGATTACATACGATTATTCGAACAATGATCGATTATGAAATCGATTATTCGAATGACGATTGTGTATCGGTCAGATACCGGCGCGTGATTGTCTGTACGTTTATCATCACGTTTTGGATCGATTAGTAAGATCTATAATAATATTATTTCGGGATTTTGGTGCGCACGATTATTCTATTGTACATTTCTATTGCGATTGACGCAATGGATTCGGTCCATTTAGGTTTTAAATTGGTGTTACTCAAAATGCCTGTAGAAATACCTGTTTTTTTTGTGGATGTTTAACTGGCTTAGGTATTATAATGATATTTTTGTACAAAGACAAGAGTAGAAAAATTTTAGACCCCCAGTGGGATTCGAACCCACGCCTATGCCTTTACTATTAAAAACTAATGGTATTGAACCAAAAATATCAATCGAATTATCGATTGATAGATCGTAGTTAATATTGGCTTAGTTATGTTGGTTATTTTATTAAAAAAAAAAGGTACCGAAAAAAAAGATAAATTTAAATAAAGGATCTTTATTTATTTACCAAACATGTTTGAGTTCGACGTTAGACTCTTCAGCTCAGTAAGCTACAATAATGGGAACTGGGTAGTTTGCGAAACGTCAGCGCATAAAATAAAATACATAAAGTGAGATAAATCCTTTATATGGAAATTGTAAATTATAGTACGATAAGTATTGATTTCCAGGAAACTGTAAAGAATCCGAAACGTCAGCTAATAAAATAAAATAAAAATACGCGAGTTAAATTCGTTAATAGTTGTTTCATTCCAATGTGTAATAACCGCGAAGGCATCTGAAATTATTAAATCCTTTATAGTTATTTCAATGTAAAATAACTATAACTTCATTGGCATTAGATATATGTACTTACATGAAACTTGTAATAATTATTGTTGTCATTTGTTGATGTTTTGTATGTTGTACGTTGAACTTTTAGTTCAATGATATTGAATTATGACCTTAACCTACATACAGAAAAATAACAATAGGAACGAGTATCGGCACGTACAAGTATTTAAATAATCACGTATACATTATTGTGAGACACATTTAAACAAAAAATTTAGTTTTCAAAATCTTCTTGATTACTCTATCAAATCTTTTTAGATTAATCAAAAATTTCTTTATTTTTAGGTATATATCTATATCTATATCTATATCTATACTTCTATACTAATATTATAAAGAGGAAAGATTTGTATTTTTGTATTTTTGTATTTTTGTATGTTTGTAATGAATAGGCTCCGAAACTACTGGACCGATTTCAAAAATTCTTTCACCTTTGGAAAGCTACATTATCCCCGAGTAACATAGGCTATATAATATCACGCTAGGTCTTATAGTTGCGGAGCAGTAACCGAAAATGTTTCAAAAACGGGGGAAAAGTATCGTTTCTGAGGCCTTAAAAAAATCTTAAGTCCCCCCGTGCGAAGCCGGGACGGGCCGCTAGTACTAATTAAATTAGGTATCTTAAACTTTTTTTATTTCACTACGTTTAAATCTTCATTCTCACTAAATAAATAAAAGTATGAAAATCACAGACTAAGCAGTACCTACACCTAAATATCGCATTTCTTTTCCTCATTTTTAATTACAATTCCGTGCAAAATACATAAAAACTATTTTTTTGGTTATAGTAATTAATTTCCGTGCAAAATCGCCAATTAATTAACTAACAAAGCTGTTTATATTTACAAATCAGTTACTAATCATAGACTAGGCTCGCTTCCACCCTTTACCCCCCCTAATTAGCAAAATAATTACTATGTTGGCATTACTGCCTCGGGCGCGGTTGGCCCGACTGCATTGACGTTTTAATTGCACCTTGCACATGCAAGCTACCTCTTCCTATTATTGCTCTTGCGGATGTTACAAGAATGCAATGAATATTTTTATGGGCATTATGTCATATATTTCAGATGTTTTATTTTCAAATTAATATATTAATAAATTGCATGAGACTTCTAAGTAAAAATGAAATGATTGTATTTATATTAATTGTAATCACTATAATTTATTGTAAAAAAATATAAATATATTAAGGAAATAAAGAGGCTATAATAATAATAATGGTATAAATTTTATAAATTTTCTTAAAATGCAAGCAATAAGAAAAATAGGTACTTATTCATAATACATTTAATTTTTAAATCATAATAAATTATATACTTTCGTTATAATAGCTAGCTACCTACCTATCAAAGCTGTAAAGGTTAAACATTGATTGAAAAAACAATAAAATATTCGTACAGCACATTTTTTAATGAATAAAAATAATATCTTGTAAATAAATATGACGTATGTACCTATCTACTTACGTACATACCTACCTACTTACTTATATTTTTATTCAACAAAAAAATGATATTTTAATTTAATACGTTTGACGAAGCGTATTGCGGATTAATTTGTTGTTTGAATATCATTGATCTTAAATAAATGCCAAATTTTAATTTACTAATACAATAAAGACTTTCTATTTAATAATTAAAATATCTATTCTAATAAAAAAAAATACGCCAGTTAAACCCGTTTATAATTGTTTCATTCTAATTGATATTTACGTTAAACAATACAGAAATGCGAAAAAACATCTTTATTCTAAATAGGTAAGGTTATCCTATAACCTATAATCGTTGACCTTTTGCCCAGTTTGGCAAAGACAAGATAAAAAAGATTTGATTATTGATTATTTGCCGTGTGACCATAAAAACAAAACATAACACGTTTAACTGTCACGTTAACCCTGTGAATGTCACATTATGACCATAATATGGCACTACGTATTAATTCTAAACTGTTTCGTGCCATATCGTCTTTTTAGGAATCCTAAATTGTTTGATTATGAAATTTGAGCATTTTGTCTCTATTATGATATAAAAGGTCACATGTCCTTAGTATTTATTTTAAAAAAATGTAACAATAACGTTTAACCTTATTTAAACACATTGATTCTATTCTATTTCAGTAGTCATTTAATCGTTTGTAGCGATTCAATTTTAATAAGTCTATTTCAACAAAATATTATTAACAATAGACCATTCTATTTGTAACATTTAGCATATTTTAATTTTATTCTGATGCTTTCGCGATTACACATTGGAATAAAACAATTATAATATAACGGATTTAACGTGCATATTTTGTTTGAATTGGTGACTGAGCTAATGGAATCTAATACTAAAATAAGTTATTTTTGGTGTTAGGTATAGACCAGGTATAGGTAATATTTCATTCCAATACTTCATTTTTATTTGTCACTGATTGACTATTAGATAATGCCGTAGGGAATAAAGTCCGCAAAATACGTGACTGTTATATAATATCGACATACGCAATATACAATGAAGTTAAATTTATATAATATTCTACTAATTAATAATGAAACACGTGTAGTTAATAATTCATTATTAATATTAACATATTGTCATATAAATAACAATAGTGCATAAGACTCCAATGGGATTCTAGAATTTATGATTCACTTGCATTGTGCATGAGTTGTGCATCATTGTATTTTATTTCAAGGGTAATGTGACAACATATATTTTTACTACGTACTTAAATTATGGGTGATTCCACGGGCGTTTCAACCGCCGTCAGTCCGTTGTCCTGAATATTGAAGAAATGAGCTACAACAAGAATTACGTTTTGTTGCGACGACATACTGCGCTCGCACTTGTCGTCAAAATTAATAGAGTTCAAATCTTATTGTAGCTTAATTCTTCAATATTTATGGCAAGGGACTGACGGCGGTTGAAACGCCCGTGGAATCACCCTTATACAGTATGATCTAATACATGAACACCTATGGTTAAAATTAATAGTTGACGCTATATGTAGTCACTATTGACTATTTATAGTCATAATTTTATTACTAACTAGCAGCCCGCCCTGGCTTCGCCCGGGTCCCTTTTTTAACGCAATAAAAGGTAGCCTATGTCCTTTCTTAGGATCTAAAGATTGTCTGTGTCAAATTTCATCAAAATCGGTTGAGAGATTTAAGCAGGAAAGCGTAACAGATAGACAGAGTTACTTTTGCATTTATAATGTTAGTAAGGATTTACTTAGATATTAGGTACATTCAATTATAAATTCTTTACTAAATTTCTAATTACTTATATACCTATATAGCACTTTTACTTTGCTCGTTACTTATGCTGAACTAAAGAAATGTCTTTCTCCGGAAAGATCAACATTGTTGAGAAACTTGGTAAGAAACTAAGCAGGATGTCATTATTTCTACAACAAACATATTATGTAGATATACTATATAATTGAATAAATAGAACAAAATGAAATCATGAAATAAATTGCTTACTATATATTCTATGAATGTCTATGAATTTTGCACTTAATCGGCTAGGTGAAGGGTTAAGTAAGATTTTTAAGGCTTTCGACTGATTTAGGTGCCTACATAGCTATGGCCCTTTGGTGTTTTTTTTTTAATAATAAATGACAAGTTAGTTTATTTAAAGAGGTTAAGTATATAATGATATGTCTATACACGAATGACTTAAGCACCCGTAGGTATACTTACAAAGTATATAAAGAAATACCTAAAAGGAATAATATTTCGTTTAAAATATCAAAAGTGAAAGTTTACATTAAAAAATAACCATCTTTTTATCAATGCCATTTCGAATAGTTCTAATCTGAAGGATCACCATTCTAATGGCGTTTTCTATAAATTCAATTTTGAAATCTTATTTCCAATATTAGTAATGGAAGCCAGAACATTAAGTCGACGGCACCCAAAGAAAGCGAACGATAGCAAAAAACGATCGAAACTTTCGGTTTCACCTTATTGTACTCGACGTACGCCAGTAATGCCACCATAGAGAAAAACAGATTTGATTATCTATGGACGAGAAAAGGCGAAGAAATCTTGCCATTGTGCCAGCCTCGTATTTCCCAAGTATCAAGATATATTTACGCGATACGATGACTTGATCTCTTATTAATTTTAAACAATAGATAATTAAACAGTTATTATAAATGCCTAATATTTTGTATTTTACGTCACGACATTTACTATTATTGTTTTAGCCAACATAACCTATAAATAATATCAGACATTATTTCATTAATCACAGAACTTAATATTATAATGACAGTAAGTACCTATTAATTTTTATCCGGCATAAACACTAATAAATCCTTGGCCAACTTGAGTAAAGCAATTTTGTTATTACATTGTCGATTCCCATCCGAACAATGCATAGAGTTTTTGTTGCCATATCGTCCTATTGTTGCACAGTCCATCGACAATAATTATCTGTCTGGCAACATCGATGACCGATGGCGATGGGTGAAATGCAATCGACTCTATTGATTGTTTTTTTTTTTCATGAGAATGTTTTGATTAAAGACGACGATACGTTACATGAAGCCGATGAACTCTTGTGTTTTTTAATTGTCTGCTAGTGTTAGTAAACTTCTTCCTGTTGAGATACCAAGAACCAATAAAAAAGAGAAGTTTCGAATACACACATTTAATGTTAAGCAAGTTTCATACTTACAATGATAGTTTACATAAAAGATGTGTAAGCATCTAAGTACTTTTAAACGTACCTAGCCATTTGCATTTATATTTGCCAATAAACATATTGTTATCAGTGCGATTTCCCAAAACTGATTCCAAATTATTTAAGTCAAAACATTTCGACTTAATCTCAACCACAGCGATAATTTCGAAACAAAAAAGCACCTGACATTTCCGCGAATATTACACAACATGTGATATCAAAATCGACATTACCGTACGCATCTTAAAACAATATATCTCCAACGAATGCTGTAACGAAATATGAATTGTACTAATCAGGAATACAGTTGCAATTCGCATGTTTTCGCAGAACATTTGCGTGCAAAAAGGCGATTCAAAATAACATATTCACACAGTGCGGTGGGAATGGACCACACATGGGTGACAATTTGCGAACTTTGACGCTTCCTGAATTCGCTTTGCGGTGCAAATGAAGGAAGTTTCTAGAGATTGTATTAGTAGGAGAGCCCAAGTGGGGATTTCTGGAGTCACTTGAGCTCGTCAGATTAACATATACGGGATACCTTGTAGCCAGTAAAGTACCTCCTATCAAATATGAGTTTCATATAGTTCGAACGCTCAGGATATAGGATCAGATTAGTAAATAAAAAAGATCATTGGATTTACTCGAGCGCGGCAGATAAAGATAGTGTGAGTTAATTACATATCAAAAAGTTTATATTCCGGTAATCTGACAATTTGGCGGTGACGCAAAGTAGGCAGAGAGCAGTATCGGTTTACATTATATAACATTTTTTTCTTCAAACCATCTTAGCTTCCCTACCATCTACCTAAGTATCTACGAGTATGACACTCGAGTGACTCCTCATTTAGCATCGTGGGCTCCCTAGCTATAACGGCAGCTGACGTTAACACCAGTGTGAAGTTTCTTAGAATTGATAAAGAAATAGGTAGTATATTTTCTTAATTGCTATAATTGCGGAAATTGCATTCCAATCTGACAATACCTAGACATCTCTTTTCACATATTTATTACCTATATTATCCAGTATACAAAGCCAAAAGTGCTAAATTAGCGAGCTGTAAAATATGCCGGTAATAAATGATTATCAAAGTTACATATTGGAATAAAACGACTGAAATAGCTCACGTATTTTGTTTTATTTGCTGACGTTTCGAAAACATTACAGTTCCCATATTCGAAGCACAACTGAGCTGACGTGGGAACTGTAAATATTCTCAGCGTTAGCAAATAAAATAAAATACATTACTTTATTTTATCGTTCGGGATTAAAAAACAAGCATTCAAACGTGTGTAGAAAAGAAAAGATATATAAAGATAATAAAAGTATGTAGGTACCTATAGTTTGAAATGAACAGTGTTTTTTACAAACGTTTGCCAAGTGTGTCACGTCAAGGCTCATGTAACGTGTGTTTAATACCTACAATACAGTCAGTTTATGACGATTTTATTAAATTAAACAATATAGAAAACAAAGACTATAACATATTATCATTTCTGCTGACTTCGCGGTTATTATACATTGAAATGAAATAGTTATACGCGTGCTTTGTTTTATTTGTTTATTCGTTTCTAAAACTTTACAGTTAGTACCACGACTGCGCTGATGATAGTCTAACGTGTGATGATAGTGTAAAGTGTGAAAACATAAGCAAATAAAATGTGTGAGTTAAATCTGTTACAGGTAATTGTTTCATTCTAACCTATAATTTTAGTATATTGTTTTTTTAATTCCTGCGTCGGTAGGTATATTTATGAGAATACCAATAGACTATAACCTAATCAACACTTAGCGCTGCCCATTTTTGCACGCATTTTGTTAAATAATTAATATACTTATCACTAGCGTCGTTAGGTACCTCCACACCAAACACAGTTAAATAAAGTCTATTCAAAAGATAGTAATTTGATCAAAACAACAAAAAAATGTTCAATAAAATACAGCGGAAGGGTCCCCTATAACCCCACCACTATACAGTGAACACTGAATAAGTATATTAAACCACTAGCGGCCCGCCCCAGCTTCGCCCGGATCCCTTTTTTTATAGTCACTCGGGAATAGTGTAGTTTTCCAACAGTGAAAGAATTTTTCTAATCGGACCAATGTTTCGGAGCCTATTCAATCCAAACAAATCTTTCCTCTTTATTATTATATTAGTATAGATACCATCCGTACGCCTACTTGTGTCAAGTGCAACCATTGTTTTAACATAATAGGTACATAACGGTTAGCGGTGGAGCTATTTGTGACCAGAGAACATCCTTACGGTATTGTAAATAGGTAAACACGGCGTGTTTAGTTTAAGAATCGCTTCCTTAACTGCGTTTACTGGATTTTCTTGGACTTGTGTGACAAGCGGTCTTTGCTCCATTTTTAAACCACCGACGCAAAAATGACGGGGTGTTATAAGTTTGACGTGTGTGTCTGTCTGTCTGTGTCTGTGTGTGTGTGTGTGTGTGTGTGTGTCTCTGTGTGTGTGTGTGTGTGTGTGTGTGTGTGTGTGTGGCGTCATAGCTCTCTAACGCATGAACCGACTTTGATTCTGTTTTTTTAAATGTTGTTGTCATAATTATAACGTCGAAATTTTACAATCAAATTAATTAATTTATTACTTTCTTTCTTCTTATCCGCTTCATTTTACCATTTATCGTTAGGTTGACGGACTAAAATATTATTTTAATTAAGTACCTAATATTTCTTTTACCCAAGCATCAAGAACCGATGCGTAAACTCGATCTAACGTTACAAATTAACCTTTTTCAAAGTCAATTTATTGTATCGCCTAGACAACGAACAATCACAATACGGACCTGCCAATAAACAATTGCTTGCATTCCGTTCGGGTTAGATCGTAAATATTCGAGTAACATCGGCAGCCGTGGGAGCGGTGTTGCCTGCACACAATCTCACGCGACTATGGTCATGCTATATTGTAGCTTGTAACACTAACGCCTTGGTTTCCTGCTTGCCTGGTACCTATCAGGTTTATGATGCGTTAAGATAAAGGACTCGATGATCCATGACTTGATAATGATTTTATTAGTAAATAAAGAAGAATAATAAACTACCTAACTAAGAAATTCGAGCGGGTATCGTATTTATTTAGCTGAAGGAAATTGTTTCTGCCTACCGCTATAGGAAAGATACAATAATATTATTTTGTGATGTGTAATTAATCATTTCTGATGCCTTCGCGGTTATTATACATTGGCTGACATTTCGGAGCCTTTACAGATTCCATAAAAATAAAAATAAAATACGCGAGTTAAATCCGTTATTGTTGTTTTATTCCGATGTGTAATTAGTTTTCAAATCTGTTAAATACCTACACTATTTTTATTTAATAAATATTACGAAATAATTACCCAATTAACTGAAAAATATAATTTATACTATACAAGATGGCCGAAACTGTTTACCATAGACTATAGAGATTTAGATTGAAACTGGCCAGTAAACTTGACGTTGTCAAAATTGCATTGCATTTTTAAACAATTTAAATAATTATGGAACATGTCTGAGTATAAGTACTAGTTGCAATAAACAAGATTACAGAATTTACGCCTACACGTAATAGGCATGATTCGGAACCGATAACTTCAAATTAACGTCACTATTACTCTCAAAGCCGTTTGATATAAATAAACGGCGGTAGTACGGTAAATGCATGAACATTCATCACAAAATTCACACACGATACTTTCGAACATGATATAAAGTAAAAGTTGACGAACACGTTACGTGGCCGCTTATCACACCAACGCGTAAGTGTTATCGTATCGATTGCAATTCAGTAAAAAGGTATTGCGTGATAGATAAAATGTTTTTTTAAGTTACGATGCAGATGTCTGGAATGTTGAGGTGTGTTCTATGTTATGCTAGGGAAGTTTTTATTTGGTTTTATTAATTATTATTAATGGAAATATAGAGAATAACATTTAGATTTTTTATTTTTAAGATATTATAGGAATATAATATCTAAGATTAAAAACAATAACTGTTTTATCCGTACCTATTTAAGTAAAAGATGGTGATATACCTAATTAGGTCTGTAATTATTATGTACCTATTATCTATCATTGGGTAATTTCTCTAAATCGTCTTTTTGACAGATATCATAATATATAATTGACACTGCACACAGTAAAACCGTATTTTTTTTCTGACCACTTATTATCAAAACCCAACTTGAGTCCTACCTAATACCCCATTTATCATCATGAACTTTGGAATGGATTATGGTAACAGTTATTCATAAAATGATCAAATACAGACCCTTTTTTTCCCGAACTGCCCTAACTACAAACGCAACGACAAACGCAGTAACTTACCTACATATTAAAATTATAAGACTTGTAACATATGTTAGAATCTCCTTGTTTTAACCTTCTAGCTAAATAATTATTCGACACCTTGTTCACCAACATACGTTCCCTCTCAAACTCCACGCCAAAAAGCTCCACCACAGATAATCCATACACCAAACGCTCACACTACTACCACCTATACTATACTATGTCTGTGGTAGCTTAAACTCCTTTAACACATAGAATCTTATATAAACCTCGTTCACACTGTTGAATCGCTAACACATAGGTTCTGATTCGTATTGTGTTTATCGCCACGGCAGAACACTAAAGCACAGTTGGCCAGCTGCTAGCCTTTACTGCAAAACTGGACTACAGGCGAGCTGTCAAATGGAACACACCAAAACCCAAAATCAAGGCCCCAAATTACGCAACTGTCTGACATATTGTTAATAGGCGTTCGCGTTAATCAGAAGCAACGCAACTGACTGTAACGCTAAAACGAGACCGCATTATGCCCGAATTATATAAAACGGATGGACATACGAAAAGGAAAGCTTTCTAGAAATTTCTAATGTTTCACGTTTCCAGTTATTAAATGTTCGTTAGTTTATGTCATTAAGTTTTATGATGAGTTAAGTGTCTTCGTACGCTAACTGGGAGTTAAATGTGCTCTTTAATATTAAATGTGACATGTATCGTTTCCACTGCAATTAAGATTAAATTATATTTACTTAGTTAGCGTGTTCAGCTTTGGAAAAGAAAAAAGACATCCCTACTAATCTTATAAATGCGAAAGTAACTCTGTCTGTCTGTCTGTTACGCTTTCACGCTAAAACTACTGGACCGATTTAAATGAAATTTGGTACAAAGAAAGTCTTGGAGCCTGAGAAAGGACATAGGCTACTTTTTAACCGACTGCAAAAAAGGAGGAGTTCCACGCGGACGAAGTCGCGGGCAGAAGCTAGTCATTTATAAATTACACACGTTTAATTTAAAGTTTGCAGGTTTAGGTACCTATCTAATAAAATATACGTTTACTGATATTAGTTACTTTACTTTATTATAGTGTTATATGTTAACTCATACCGTAATATGCAGTGGGGTGAGCGTTAGTATGGCGCCAGGGTAGGCAGTCCATACATTAGTGACACTGTGCCGATATGGAATGCACGCCCTTGGTAATATGTGTGTAGGGTACGCTGAAACAATATTGGACATATCACACACCTAGATCTAAAGAGAGCTAACTCAAAAAAGGTACTTTTTCAGGAGAGGCGAGAAACTGATTAATATGTCCAAATGCACGCACGAGTTTTCTGTATAAATGTACCTATACTTTTTATAATAAAGCTAGCAGAGTTATATATAATGAAATCTGTTTTAGTGTAGGTGGGTTTTGCTGGAATCCGATGGTGTGCATAACTCAAATCTTCTGGTTTTTGAGTTAGATCCCTTTAGATCTAGGTGTGCGATATATACCATATTTTTTTGCATAGAATCAAAATGAGAGACCCGCTATATCTCTTCACGTTACTTCACACCGTGCCATTTTAAGTATCTGTGTATATATTACCTTGTAGTGACGTCACGCGCCACTCCCAAACTTTGACCACGCATTTATAACAATAGTTCCGATAGCAAAGTAATTTGATTGTTACGGATCAGATCTTCATACTAAATGGCTAATAATAAGATTAAGTAGGTACCTACCTAATATTAATGATATTTTGTAATAAGACAAGAGTAGAAAAAATTGAGACTTATTAAAGTCTAATCATTAATAATAATGGTAATGAACTAAAAATATCGATCGAATTTCGATTGATAGATCGTATTTAATACTAGCTTCTGTCCGCGACTTCGTCCGCGTGGAACTCCTCCTTTTTTGCAGTCGGTTAAAAAGTAGCCTATGTCCTTTCTCAGGCTCCAGACTTTCTTTGTACCAAATTTCATTTAAATCGGTCCAGTAGTTTTACCGTGAAAGCGTAACAGACAGACAGACAGACAGAGTTACTTTCGCATTTATAATATTAGTAGGGATAGTAGGGATTAGTAGGGATTAAGGTTAAGTAAATTGAATAAAAAAACTTTTGTAGAGTTCTACAAAAATGATTGTCGCATTTACATAGTCATTATGCAGTTTATACTCTTCATGTTAATAATTCACGCAAACAATTTCACTTTTAATGAATTCATTTTTATTATAATAATGGGCTATTATTAACTCGGAAGATCTAGGCTTTAGGCAGGTAACGGTGTTTTTTATTCAGATTCTGTTTTCTATTTTAGCCTACTTAAAAAAAGGAGAATGTTATAATGTATTTTTTTACGGGAAAAAGTACGAATGTGGGAATTGTAAAGTTTTCGTAACCTCATAACAAAACTAAATACGTGAGTAAAATAAGTTATTATCATTTTATAGTACCTATACTAGTGGCCCGCCCCGGCTACGCATAGATCTCTATTTTTTTTCAAAATATTACAAAGCCTATGTCACTCGGAAATAGTGTAGCTTTCCAACAGTGAAATCATTCAACAGTGAAGTCGTTTTGGAACCGATTCAATACAAACAAACAAATCTCTTTATTATATTAGTGTTGATATACATACTAATATCGTGACGTAACACAATTAGTTACTCACACAAAAATATAAAAACAATCATACATAATCTAATACAATACAACGCGACATATAAGCTTCCACAACTTTAAATCTGCACTCGAAATACCACAATACAGTCTCTATAACTTCAATTTTTGCGTCTGCATAATTTTCCCAAGTGCAATCTTAAATTTGCAAACATACAATAGTATTGTCTTTCGTTCCCATGGTGATATCTCGGAGTGGAGATAGCCGGGAAAGTGGCCTTTCTACAGATGAGAGACGGAGATCTTTGTACTTAGTAATCTAACTGTTTTTGAAGTCCAATTACTGGGAATGGGACCTAGATTTTAAGGGCTTTTATGAGAGCTTTTTGCAAGCTGCGCGTGTGCAATTATCAGTTTTACCCCCCTTTTTTAACTCCTGATTCAAAATGTGTTGGATTACTTTATTAAAATTACCCGTTAAATATTTTATATTGTTTAATATACTCTCTCACTCATGTAGGTACCTACTTATTTTAATGTTAACAATATTTGTAATTTTTGACACTCGCAAGGGAATCAAATCTATAGGGAACTTGCTCCCGTACCTCGCTACGCCCATGCCAGAATTGTAAAGTAATTTCGGCCAAAATGGCGTAAACGCCCTTCTAAAGGTATCGATATGGCAAAGATATAGATGACCTTTTTCCTTTTTAAGAATAGGAAGTGCATTGGTAGTTAAAGGACAAGTGCAGTTTCGACGAGCGACTCGCATTGACCTAGTCATGAGGACGACGTGTTTTAGGTATGCGTTTTGATTAAGCAAAATATTTGGATAATAATTTCTGATGCCTTCGCGGTTATTACACATTGGAATGAAACAACTATTAACATATTGATTTCGCGTATTCATTATTTTATTTTATTTGCTGACGTTCAGTTTCCATAATCGTAGCACGAATGAGCTGACAATATATTTGGATGGCAAAAATTCGCGCTTTGAAATTCGTGAAGACTTTACTTAGGTACTTAATACTTAGGTCCCTAATATAAAGTACATAGTTAATGTTATTACCTATTATTATTCTTTTTAGAGTGTTTTTAGATTTTTTTTGTGTTGAAGGTTTGTTTATTTTACGCGAAGAGATAGGTAACAGACTGATAGACTACCAAAAAATTCAAAACTATCTAAAATAATAGATAGGACTAGTTAAGTATAGACTATGGGCCCATGTTAAAAAAATGATGGGTCATTTGAACCACCAGATGACCTATGTAGAACGATATAAGAGCATAAAATAATAATATTTAGCATTGTGCCGTCACTTGTAAGCTGTCCAACTGAGTGCAGGTGAGAATTCAAAAGTACAGGTAGAGTGAGTACATTTTGGTCATATATTTTTGAACGGCATTGTTACCATCGATAGATCCATGAAAAATAATACTAAAACGCGTAGTGCCGTAAAAAAATGGTGATCCAAAAAGTCGGAATTTTTTTTTGATTTTCCGACAATTTCCAGGGTGAATTTGGTCATTTGATACAGTACGGCATCAGTTTCATACTATTTCAATACTGCTTCTAATCCATCATTCCGCAACGCCGTAAAAAAATCAAGAGACAAGGGGAAAAAACCGAAGGTTGCAGCCCCTCTCTTTCCGTGGTCCAGGGGTGATTTGACACAACGTCAAATTAATTTATTTCGAAAGTATTTTATGCTTAGATAATATTTTTTCATATGCCGTACATTTTCGTTGGTTCAAAAAGTCTGTGACATAACGGCACCGGATGAGGAACCGTTTCACTTCAGTTAGACGTCATAGTGATTTTATCATATTATCAATTGTTCTCTTCAAAAATATGTTAATGCCGTACTGTATCAGATGGCCATAAAGTACCCTTAAAATGGTAGCGTCATTTTCATGAACCTAAAAGATATGGTCTGCATTAAAATGTACTTACGGCATCATTTTTTCCTAATTTATTTATGATAATACTATTTAAAACATGGGATACAATGTAGAAAACTGCTATATTTAATTAATATATGATATTTAAATTACTGCAATAATTTGCAAAATTTCAGTTTTTGTATTTCTCCATAATTTTTTTCAGAACAGTTTCTTTTGAACGGCAATACTATATAACAATTGTATTTTACAATATTATGTTAGAAAAATAGTTCCCGTACTGGATCAAATGATTTTACAGCTTTATAAATCAAGAATACGATGAAATTAAGATAATTATTGATATACATTCAAATGAACAATCATTTCTTGACGGCATTATTTTTAATAGCACTTTTAAGTGCTAGATAATGTTTTGGAACCGAAGCCGTACTTTATCAAATCACCCCCTGGACCACGGAAAGAGAGGGGGCTGCAACCTTCGGTTTTTTCCCCTTGTCGCTTAATTTTTTTACGGCGTTGCGGAATGATGGATTAGAAGCAGTATTGAAATAGTATGAAACTGATGCCGTACTGTATCAAATGACCAAATTCACCCTGGAAATTGTCGGAAAATCAAAAAAAAATTCCGACTTTTTGGATCACCATTTTTTTACGGCACTACGCGTTTTAGTATTATTTTTCATGGATCTATCGATGGTAACAATGCCGTTCAAAAATATATGACCAAAATGTACTCACTCTACCTGTACTTTTGAATTCTCACCTGCACTCAGTTGGACAGCTTACAAGTGACGGCACAATGCTAAATCTTATTATTTTATGCTCTTATATCGTTCTACATAGGTCATCTGGTGGTTCAAATGACCCATCATTTTATTAACATGGGCCCATAGTCTAGTAGGTATGAAACAAAAAGGCGAGATCAATTTCAGTTAGCCCATTTCTACCTACATATCAGTCAATATTGACAATCCTAGTTTTCTTTGCATTTAAATACTATTAGCTAAATTCCTACTTACATAACAAACCGAAAAAAAACATACACTATACCTAATCACTTTCAAGTTCATTACCAAGTTATATTTACAGTTAAAAAACCGTCACCAAGTAAACACTGTTCAAAATCTACATACAATTTTGCTAACTCCAAATTCGTCACCGGAACAGTTAACTTGGTATAAAGCTACACATTGCATAATTATGTGAACTCATTGTCACCAGTCTACACACGGCTCTGAGATCCAAAAGATAATTCAGCTGAGAAAGCCTGATTGTTTCCGCGTTTTGTTTAAAATAAAGATTATTTAAAAAGCTAATTGTTAGTATACTTTCTTTCTACTTTGTTTTTCTAATATGTAACTGTTGGATAACGATTACATGGAACCAGTATTTATATAGTCGTTACATGGATGTATTGCGATCGGATTGGTATTTGAAAGGTGGTACTACTGCCCTGTAAGTGTTGCCAGCTACGAGTACCTCAGATTTACTACCTTTTTAATTAAATATAATCGAAGATTTTAATGAAACAGCTATAGCGGATTTACGTATTTTATTTTATTTGCAAACATCTTGGAAACTTTATAGTGGCCATATTCGTAGTAAGAGATAGTGTTTGACTATCGTCAATCCAAGTGACTACGAATATGGGAGCTGTAAAGTTAAAAAATACAATACGCGAGTTAAATCTATACTAATATTATAAAGCTGAAGAGTTTGTTTGTTTGTCTGTTTGAACGTGCTAATCTCAGGAACTACTGGATTGAATTGAAAAAAATCTTTTTTTTGTTGGATAGACCATTTATCGAGGAAGGCTTTAGGCTATATAACATTACGCTGCGACCAATAGGAGCGAAGAAACAGTGGAAAATGTGTAAAAAACGGGGAAAATAACTATTTCACGCCGACGATGTCGCGGGCACAGCTAGTATAATATTATAGTTGTTACATTACAATGTGTAGGTAATAACCGCGAAATCTGCAGATATTTTCGTAATCAATGTTTTTGCGTAGTGTACTTAGTGATATATTTTTTTTAATCATATTGAAATTAAAATATTATTAGATAAAATTTAGATTCGTATAATTACCTAACTAACTAGTTATATAAAACTATTATATTTTAAGTTCCTATATTAGTAGAAAAATATTTGCTAAAACTTTTTTAACGTTTCTTTAGAAAGCATTTGTAAAAGTTTGTTCCCTACCCATACTTAAATTATAAGTAAACCAGGCCACTAATTAGAAGAATTCATATTAATTAAGTTCGCTTTTAAAACAGTTCATCTAGTCTCGGAAATGCACTAAATATTATGTAAATGATCCCACGGCAATTGTTAGGAACATCTGGAAAATAAAACGATTTAAGTGTAAAACTCTAAGCGAGATTAGCAGACAAAGTTACTCGTCACGTTATTGACGAAAAAGCTACAAGCATTAATAGACACATATACTTATAAGTGGGTACATTAATATGTTATAGTACTTGGGTTAGGTTAGGTAATAATGAAGCCCTTAAACCTACTATACCGGCAACAGAAATACCGACTTACAAAATAAATATAGGGAAAAAAACTCTCGTCTTGTCATTTCGATGTTGTCTTATTCTGGCGATGATCTGACAAAAATCGGTAACGTTGTCGACAGCGAGAAATCTTGTCATGTCGATGCTGCTCATTTCTTCATGTCGAGAAACAATATCGACACGACAAACCTTATCCTTGTCGACAATGTTCTCAATATTATGCCGACTCGACAGTTCTGAATATGCTCGCAGGAATAAAGTTTTTTTTAAGTAGATATTTTAAACTTATATATACCTGCTGACTAATAAAAAAGGACGCTACTCACACCAAAACAATACAGATAATATAAAACGTCAAAATAGAGCACAGATTCAAAATAGATACAGATTATATTAGGTTTAGTAATCGGTTGGCAATACTTATTGTATAATTATTTTATCTCCAACCATTTATAACTTAAACTACGCCCGTCTTTGTTTATAAGCTAGGAAGCGTCTTGTCGCAAAGTCGCACGCTTTCGACAAATAAATCTATTGTTTTCATATTTTTTACTTACGACTTTTAGTTAGATTTGCGATAAAAACTTTTGATGAATTTGAGTGATTATTCACGTTGCATGAGTAAGACATCAGTCGAGTATTTTATGTAAAATTGTATAAGCTTCATTGGTAAGTAGGTACTTTTACTTTTTTTAGGGTTCCGTACCAAAAGTAAAACGACTTTAACGATTATTGAGACTGCCGTCAATCCGTCCGTCTGTCCACTAGGCTGTATCTTATAAACCGTGATGGTTAGCCACTTGAAATTTGCACAGATTATTTATCGCTATAACAACAAAAACTAAAAAACCGAAAAAAAAATAATTTTAAGGCGGCTCCCATACAACTAACATGATTTTAATGACGTTTTTATAGATAACTAGCTTCTGCCCGCGACTTCGTCCGCGTGGAACTCCTTTTTTGCAGTCGGTTAAAAAGTAGCCTATGTCCTTTCTCAGGCTCCAGACTTTCTTTGTACCAAATTTCATTTAAATCGGTCCAGTAGTATTAGCGTGAAAGCGTAACAGACAGACAGACAGACAGACAGAGTTACTTTCGCATTTATAATATTAGTAGGGATAGTAGGGATGGTACGGAACCCTTAATCGCGAGCCCGATTTGCACTTGACTGGTTTTTTTTTATCCACATTTGGATGGAAATGTGACAGCCTCAACGATACGGATGCTATGACGGATATGATATAAGTATTGCAACATTTTGCTATCAAACAAAATATTGCATAATATTGAATGATATACTTAATCGTATGAAAACTATGTGTCGTAGAGTTTGATGACTGATGACATTTATTAAGAATTATTTTTTAATACAGCTTTTTTACAACGTGTTTTTAATTTTACAGTCGTAAATTGATTTTTTGACTCTCTTTCTATGCCTATGTTGAAATCGCGCTGAGAATTCAGTATTTTTTTATTATTTTATAGAAGTGTAGGTTTTATCAACCAAGTACCTAAACCTGTTTATACGTATTCTTTCTCCAATACGAAAAACAATCAAATTTCATTAATACTTAGTGCCTCATTCTAAACACAATTATATCGAATCACAACTTATCTAGTACCTATATAAAATAAAGTGTAAATAAGTGTTTTAATGACGTTCTTCAAAAACCAATTTCCTATTATTTTACGGCACAATATACGGATTATAAATACAGTAATTCACTTGTAATACCAACACGTTTCCCATTATCTATCAGCTTGGTTTGTAGAAATCAAACAATTAACAAGCAAACAATCTAATAAAATGGCAGATTAAACATGTGAAAGTAGGAAGCAAATACCGGCCTTACAACAGAAGTACAGCCAGCATCCATAGGTTTTAACTTTAATCTTTCATTGGAATGAAATAACTCTCGTATTTTTATTTGAGACTATAAGCTCAGTCGTGCTACGATTATGGAAACTGTAAAGAATCCGAAACGTCAGCAAATAAAATAAAAATACGCGAGTTAAATCCGTTAATAGTTGTTTCATTCCAATGTGTAATAACCGCGAAGGCGTCAGAAATTATTTAATCTTTAATGATTTAGTCCCTAAGATCTTAATCTGGGGGTAAAACTTGTTTTGCGGTAACATTCAGCTGGTAGTTGTCTCGAACGTGCGGTAACATTCAGCTGGTCGTTGTCTCGAACGCCGAATTTCAACGTGACAAGTCTGAGCACAGCGTAGCGCCGACTAGCGCGCGAGTTCTTCGTTGTGAGGAGGTGTAAAATCAGTGACACTAGTTAGGTCATAAGGTAGCAGACCTAAAAAGGCTAAGGACCATTGCTTTAGTCACACTATGCTTCTCGCGCTCTGGCCACACTCTAGTCTCTACTCGCGTTATTTCATCGCGATGTTTCGCCTTTCGGCCCTTTGGCTCGCAACCAAAACAGACAGAAAGCAGTGCGAGATCGAGATCTTGTCTTGTCGTCTTCTTGTCGATGTTGTCTTATTCTCGCAATGATCTGTCAAAAATCGATAACCTTGTCGACAGCAAGATTAATAAATAGGTACCTACTTAGTAATAATATTTGCAGTGTTGCCAACTCCTAGAAATTCGAGTCGCTAAACTCAAAGTCAAAAGTCGCCAGAAAGTCGCTAAAACTAAAACATAAACATAAAAAGTACTTCAATTAAATAAAGTTAGAATTTGGTGCGCTATCTATATATTACTTATCTCTTGGCATTGAATAATTCTGTGTCGATTTGAAAAAAATGTATCTATTATTGGCTCTAGAACTGTTTTAATTTGTACTCCAAAAGTCGCCAGATAAGTCGCTAAACTATTTTTGTCGTCAAAACTTTTTTTTGGTCGCTAAGCCTTAAGCAAAAGTCGCTAGTTCTAGCGACAAAATCGCTAAATTGGCAACACTGAATATTTGTTAGATCAAATCGATATTGATCCAATTCCAATTGATATATTTTATTAGTATTAAACCATGAAATTAATTCTCTCATCCCTATTTCAGTTGACAGGTACTTAAATACATCGTAAAGAAAATAAGCCAAGTGTTTATTTTATTACGGAAGGGACTTGTGATGCTGTCATTACAAAATACATACAAATTTATTGACCAGATAACATATTCCCGTGGTTTCCGTTTGTCGTTTGTCAACTAGAATCTTCCTCTAACAGGACAGTTAAGTGTTTTGACAGCCAGAGATTTAACCGACGATTAATTTAACTGTCACTTTGATTTATAAATACTACGGTTTCAATGGGCTCTATCTACAGTTTGTTATCTGTATTGTTTATAATCTGTGAATGTACCTAATGTGCATCTTGAGGTAATTCGTAATTTTGTGTAAGTTTTGATGATATACGAAAATAGCATTATTTTGTTTTAAAATGTAATTAGGGGTACGAGAAATAGATGTTGGTCGATTCTCAGGTCTCAGACCTACTAATATTACCTACCTAAAATCTATTTTTTATTATTTATTATTACACAACTGCAATTTACACGGGCATTTTAATCCATAGTTAGCAAATATGAACAACGTTCAATATGAGGGAAGAATTCAAATCAGATTTATTTCGAACTTACTGTTAAGCCATCAAAAGCGATTGATTTCAATACTTCCTTCACAATTAAATTAAGAGAAAACCAAGTGAAAGTTGCCAAATAAATCGCACTTTAACGTATTAGTATATCGCAGACATTAGTTCCGCTCGCTCGAAATATATCTTTCAAGAGACGGTCTTTAAGTACGACTTACGTCCTTTTTCCCGGCGAAGTGCATTATACCGCTAATGGGGTCGATAACCTATCAAATATATCGATCAATATAAGAATCGATATTGCGGATTCGAAATCAATAAGGAAATGCTTTTTGAAAAGATTATCAAGTACCTATTTTTTTGTGTAGATAGCAGATTTTGGAGAAAAAATATTACTTAATTATAACTTTAAATAGAAAAATATTAAACTTTTAACTAACTTACGTTATTTCTAATTTTTAATACTTCATTAAAACAATAAACTGCAGCATAATTATCAATGATTTAGCATTCAGGAGCTTTTTGCCGCGAGTGAGGTAAAAATATAGAACAGTTGCTTATATACATTTCTATTTCAACAGAAATTTTTGATTTAGGTAATTGTAATAATTTAGCATTTATTAAAAGTTGCATTTAAAATTAAAGATGCAATGATTTCACAAACAGCTGTATATATCACATTTATTCATGCAAAAAGTCTAAAAAATAAATTTCACAACAAAGCGTATCAGAATTAGTATTCTAAGAGGTTAGTAGTTCATCTCACAGCTGTAAACTTAAAATGCATTTCAAAATTCACTGCAACGTGTTAAATTAAGCAACAACTCTATAAAAGGTGATGAACAGTGAGAAATACAGATGGCGTCACTGTGTGAAAACTAGATCTTTATTACGTATAATAAAAGCTGGCATTTGTCAATTCTCATGTTAGTTATCTTGTTACAGATCTATAATGACGGTGAAGAAGGCGACCCGTTGCGGAGGCTTCGCCGCGGTCGTGGCGAGGCAGAAAATTCACAACAACAACCAGTTCGACATCCTCGCTATCAAACCTGCGCCTGCGCAGCCCTACAATATCATCGTCGGTTTCAACGAAAAGGACCAACTTCAACTACAAACAAAAGACGATGCCGCCGATGACGACAAAAAGTTCATCAAAGACTACACCGATCTTAAAACAAGCAAATACGAAAACATATCAATAGACGACATCACCAACTGTGTCAACGTCGAGAACTACCCCAACTGCGACAACACTCTAGTCTTTTACGTAACCAAAAACCTGGCGAAGGAAGTCATAGCGCTCAAATTCGAAAACGAGCAGGACTTCAAGAGGATATATTTCACTTACAAATATTTCAAAATGAGAAACCGCCTGACGAACAATGCGAACAACTACGCCAGCAACGACAATCTGTTCACGAAAAAGAAGACTTACGATATATTTAAGAATAGGAAAAATAGCGTCGACGATTACAGTTTCGAAAAGAGTCGGGTCGATTTCGATTTGATGCAGACGACTGACAATGACGGCTTGACGTACATGTCGGTGCATCATAAGAATTTTAGCTCTAGATTCGATCAACCGATGAGTCTGATAGATATAAGAAGCGACGCGTGCGACTCTGGAGAAATCGACAGCGTCATATATACCAACGTGGACATACCAGCGAAGCCAGAGAGAAAAAGATTGTTCCATAAAAAACCTAAAGCTCCTCCGCCGCCGCCCCCTACCAGTAACAAAGATAGTAATCAAACTAAAGTGCTTAAAGGGGAATTCGTTAGAGTGAACGTCGAGCGAGCTCCTGACGTCATTCCTAAGGACGCGAAGTTGAACAAAGTCCCAGACATTCTTATGTTTAGAGAAAGTAAACCGAAGAAGAACAATCCAGCCAGTAATCTGTGGTCGGCCAGCAATAAAGGTGAGTTGATCATTGCATTGATATAACATTTTATTGTTAATAATAGTTTAACAACATAAGTTAGTTACATAAGTTGCGGAAATATGAACACAGGTTATCTTTATAGTTGACAGCGGTACTAGTTTTAATTAAGGCAATTTTATATTTTAAAACGGCTTGTGAAAGTTGATTTAAGAAAATTTAAAAGAAGGTTGCTTTTATTTGATTTGTCAAAGAAACTTATAAAATCAGTACATTTCAAATTTCTTGCAATGATTCAAGGTTAACTACATTTGCATTCGTCTCTTTATGATTAACTTTTGCTCGCGACTTCGTCTGCGCACGATAAGCACCCCCGTTTTACCTGCTTAGGGGATGAATTTTCTAAATCCTTGCTAGGTGATCCCACTATATAAAAAACTCCTGTGCAAAATTTCAAGCTTCTAACCCTTATAGTTTAAGCCCTGCGTTGATATGTCAGTCATTAAATCGGCTTCTCCTTACATATATATAATAATAATCACAGCCTCTTTCTTCTTATACTAGCGGCCCACCCCGGCTTCGCCCGGATACCTTTTTTTATAGCCCATGTCACTCAGGAAGTGTAGCTTTCCAACAGTGAAAGAATTTATCAAATCGTTTAGAAGCTTATTCAATCCAAACAAACAAACCTTTCTTCATAATATTAGTATAGAGTATAGATAAATCATAATTTACAACTTATTTAGTACTACATGTCTAATTTAATCTGTATACCTGATAACCTAGCAATCATCATTAATGAATGGCATATAGTCTCAAACGTCAACATAATGCCTATTCTCTCTTTAGTATTACAATGGAAGTACTAGAAAATAGATACAATCAAATACGATTACATTCACGGAAGTCTAGACGTGTTTTTATTACAAGATTAAAATTCTAAATTACCAATAAAACTAGCTTCGTTTATGCCACTGAGTTACGTTCTACATTAAAAGGGATTTGAATAATTATATAGAGTAGTGGAGATAGTAAGATGTATCATTTCCTGTGTAAAAGAGTATCCAGTAAATTTTTTATTGCGTAGTATTCTTGTATTTAAAATGTTATGCAATGAGCCCATCTCTCGAGCACCAAAGGTAAAGTGTTTAAGTTGCTAAGTAGAAAAAGGGTACAATTTTATTAAATAAATAGTAAGTACCTATATAATACGATTACTCTTGTAATACCCAACTCAAAAGTCCGTTAGATTTAAATAGCTGAATAGATCTGAACATTTTCTTTATCAAATTGTAAGCTATGCCCATAACTAACTTAAAAATAACTATTAAAAGCGTTTCTTTTTTTGATGTTTTGCACAAAAATGCGAATTTAAATGTGACCACCAATTATAATCGAATTTTGTATGTGTTTCATAATGCTAGGTGATTAGGGTATGGGCAGAACAACAAAAGTCTAACAACTAGTAAGTTGACCTGGCACAACTTACTAGTTGTTAGACTTTGTAGTAAGTAATACTTTACTTACCTACCACAAAGTCTATATACTTATATAAAAAAGGAATCCTGTTCTTCAGTTTCGCTAAAACTCAGAAATGGCTGGATCGATTTGGCTAATTTTGATATAGAACTATTCGTAGAAGTCCAAGGAAAAGGTTTATACAGTGAGCAAATTTGGAAAAAGTAAAAGAAGAAAAAGATTCTCAAAAAACGCAGTAAGTACAGAGTTCGCTAGGTCATCTGGTCAACCATAGACGTTACCACGTGCAATGACCAGTTAAAATGCAAAGAAGCCAAGGCCACGGATGTCCATTTCTTTCGTAACGCCGGTCATTCACTCTGTACAAAATTCTTCCATAGACAATAGTCTTGGTAATAGGGTTTTGCAGTCTGTGCACGTAATCTGTGGCAGTCGTGTCTATGCAAATAGACTGGATTGAAAATGATTACCTAACACAGTATCTATTTAAACTTATTTGAGAAATTAAGTTTTTAAATTTTAATTCTGTCTATGACAAGTTTGTTTCTTTATGGTACTTTGTAGGTGATAATCACCTACTTGTTTTGCAGTTTGTTTATTAATATTGACGTCATTTTTGGGCTTGGCAAGTGTTTTTAATTGATGATGAATTGATGACACAGGTGTTCAAGGTTACTTCCATGAGCGAATATTATGTTTTATTTTGATATGGATATTTTTATAATTCGTAACTAACGTAATAACTACTATTTTAATGAGATAAAAGTTATCAAGGTTTATTTCTTTACTTGCCATTGGCAAAAGAACTTAAGACTAACTTAGTTCATTTATTTGCAAACGATTATGTGTATAGTGTATACCATTATAAGCCTTTTATGCCAACTTTTAGTTTGGTTGCACTTATATAATAAAGGGTATTGGCGTCACACTACATGGGTTCTATTAGAAATTTCATTCTGCACAAATTTCGATGAAAAAATAGCAGTATAATTTTATCGTGAAATTAATATCGCCATAAAATATTCTCCTAGAACGTGATAGCTCAGTTCCGCTTTAAATGTTCGTTTATATTGCCAAGTCATTAAAATAATATTTGCATACACGTTTTAACTCCTCTTTTATGTTTCACGTGTCCACCTTAGCACAAAATATTACCATAGAATGAAAATACCACAGACTAACAAAACTAAGCTTTAACATCCTACAGTCCCATCATTGCTAAACAACGTAGGTACCAACCTTATTTAACTTTCCACAGACTATCCTTCAATTACTAAACAACCTTTTTATAGACAAGACGAGACGGTAAATGCATTTCGCAAAGTTGTCAGCCTGTCTGTTTATACGATTGCAATAGTTTGTCGTGTGCAAATCGTAGGCAACTGGGACGCGCTTCTGTAATTGACTTTTATTGAATAACAAACAAAAGACTGTTGAGATACGTTGAGTGTGTGTAAAACGAAAACGGGTGTGTTAACGAATGAAACTTTAATCACTTATAAACCAAACTTCTTAAATTACTATGAATGTTGAGACTAAATATTTTGACGGTTAAATTAAAAGTGGACTTCGTGCTATCTGTACTTCTATACTTATACTATATATATATAATTATATACTAATATAATAAAGAGGAACATTTTGTTAGTTTAGATTGAATAGGCACCTAAACGACTGGACAGATTTGAAAAATTATTTCACTGTTGGAAAGCTACACTGTTCCCGAGTGATATAGGCTATAAAAAAGGGCCGGTAGTCTTTAATAATTTTAATAGAAGATAGATTCCTTTATTTCAGCTAATCTCAAGTGGATAGCTTGATAGGATTTTTGCATTTAAGCAGATATACGGTCTACCTTTTGTAATTTACCTATTTAAAAAAATATTCGTCCTGTAAAATTTCAAACGCAGCCTTATTATGTAAACTGTTAATCCAAGTAAAATAAAGATTTAAACGTTTATAATAAAGATAAAATCGTTTCCCTAATTTGCATACAATTGACAGACTATTAGTTAATTAGCTAAAACAAGCACATTTCGTAAAGCTACTTATTTACCTACTATTTTAATTGCACAAACCTAAGCTGGGAGTCAAGGGCTAGGCAAAACAAATGAATAAGTACCTATTGTTTATTCAAAATGGCGTCGAATTGCGGATGTTTGACCGTCAATACAAAACTCTCTCCGCTTTCCGACAATGTCAATAACCTAAGATTTTTTGTATAGAAAATAATATTTTTTTAATGTGGATTTTTAAGTAATACGGAAATGACTTCGGTTTTGATTTTTGAACTAGGGGTGACTCTGTTAAATACAAGCTGAAATGAGTTTGTTGTATACATAATATAGGTACTTACTTAAGCCTTTTTAAAAACATCCTGTAATAACTCCATTAAAATACTTTGCATGGTTTAAAATGATTTGGCAAATGAATACCTACAGAGAAAGAACAACTTTGTTTGATAATAGGTACCTACTTATTCAGATGTTATCGAAGTATAGGCTGTAGCCGCAGGTATATAATAAGAACATCTAGAATTCAGTCGAATGTGAAAGTAACGTATTAAATTTAGGTTATATCGAATTGTAACTTAGTCACAGATCAGATAAAAAAGTAAATAATACCTACTTGAAGTAAGTTACATACTTAAAAACGTCGATCTTTTTTAGTAACTTAGTAGAGGATTAATAAATCAATATAAATAATAAATAAATTACTCAAATCCGAAATTATGCAAGGTTTCGTACTAGTAATGGTCGTTACAGAACTATTGACCACCTATTAACTTATTGATAGCCATGACAGATCAGTTTCGTTTTTTAAAAAAGACCACAGACAATATACCTAACTACCTACCTACGTAAAAGACAAAGGTTCGTAACTGTCTATGGATTTAATTTTAAACTACTAGGTATTTATATTTAAACGATAATTAAAGTATATAAAACCATCATTAAGCAAAATGTATCTGTGGAAACGCCTATAGATGATAACAGATGGCGTGGTTAAAATATTTCACCGCCTCATACAAGTTGTGGGCTTTTAAACGTTTCGTTGCGTTTACCGCAAGCCACAGACTGTAAATCCGATGCTTCCATTTATTAAGTCGAACTAGTAATCCTAGTTTAACCTTTTCACTGGCAACACATAACCTGTAATTTTGTAGCTAGGCTATTTTGTAGAACGAATATGCCAAAGGGAGTTTCTACGTCTAAGATAACAGTTACTGTATCTTTGTCATTGTATTATCAACTATAGTAAATGTGTGTTTTAAAAATATACTTAGGTAATACATTTTGGAATGAAACAACTATGAACGTATTTAACTCGGGTATTTTATTTTATTGGCTGACGTTTCGGAACTTTTACAGTTTCCATAATCGTAGCACGACTGTGCTGACAATAGTCTAATTCTAAAGCTAACTTATTATATTCCTAACATTTGTTAAATCCTATTACCTAATAGTTTACTTTGTTTGGAAAAAGCAGAATACAGTTTTTAAAATTTTATCGTAAAACCGTATATTTTATCTACTTTTATGTTACTTAAAAATGTTTAGGTACTCATTTTGACTACTACTAGGGAAGTAAAATGAAACTTATTGTCTATTAATGAAAATTGAAATAATTATCTTATTTAAAATATTTCGATATTTCAAAATACACATTTGTAATAATACGAATATGCGTACGTTATGTTGGTACACTTGCGACACTGTAGCCACATGTCTAAGTTATTGGTTAGTTCATTTCGTATTTTATGTGAGTTTTGCAATAAGTTTTGCCTTTCGTCTTTACTTTAAGCTTAGCATGTGTCGTAAATACTTTGACTATGTTTTGTGTGATATATATGATTTTTGATTCTTCTCTTACATTAGTATTTTGAAATGCATTCAATTTTTTCTTAGTTATCTTATACTTTAGAAACATACATGTCAGCAAGTATACCTAACTCTATTAGGTAACGTCTTTAGCTTTGTTATTCTTTTTTGTTAAAAATCTGATAGGTCATATAAAGGTAAAAAAATACATTCCTATAACTTATACCTAATTATAATTACTGGTAACTGTTGATAAAGCCTATTTCTCGTAAGGATTGCCATCTGATGAGGGTTAGACGGATATTTGAATTCATATAAGTTTCCTGAAGAAATAAAATCTGTAGATTACGAAGTAGGTATTGCACGTTCTCGGGTTAGCCATTAACACGGGGTTAATCGAATAAATCTGGCAGTCATCAGTAAAACAACTGTCAGATTTATTCGGTTAACCCCTTTAGTCTAAAAGCTATAAACTCGATTCAGTTCTTAAGTATTATGCCGATTTTCACCAATGAGGGCCACCGCGTGTCAGAAATCCGCTAGATGCGCTAGTGTAGAATGAAATCCAGCTGTCATGTACCACCAATCACAGGCCAGTAGCTTGCCTCTCATTGGATGGAACATGACAGCTACCTCATTCTACACTAGCGCTCTAGCGGATTTCTGACACGCGGTGGCCCTCATTGATGGTTAATAACTTATCTCTTATTACAGACCAAAGCTAATTCTTGATATCCTGAACTAAAACCCTCAGTATTAATTATTGAATAGCACCGTCACTTGTTTTACTTCACTTTGACTGTACTTTTGACATAGGAGTATGAAATCTGAATACAGATATAATTTGATATGATACCTACTCGTCAAGCACTGATAGGTATTGCAGGAAGCAAAATGGAAACCGATCTATGAGGGAATCGAATTCCTGCCCTTCATGCTCGGGTGGTGTTGCAGATTCAATTTCCTAGGTCACCTAAATAAGAATAATTTCTGATGCCTTCGCGGTTATTACAGATTGGAATGTAACAACTATTAACGGATTTACGGGACCCCCCATAGTATTTATTGCACTTGGATTTTCGGCTTGAAAGCCTCCTCTCAGGAGGCTCGCCACCAGCTGTCAGGTTTTGCAGAAAAGGCCCATTAGCTGGCCAACTGCGCATCAGTATTCAGTTCGAAAAAAAAAACTTGGATTTTTAATAATGAAGCTGGATGTTATGGAATGTTCGTGAGATTAGCATTTGCATTTGTACCTGAGTTTTGGATATCATATCTGTTTATTTATGTATGTTTATTTATTGTGAAATACGTATAGTTAAATAGTTCAAGCTTCGCTTAATTTTTCACTAGATCAATATTACCTATTACTTAGTTTAAATTTTACTTCATTACGATAAGTTTAAAAGACTTTTTTTTTTAAATGATGTTCTTCCTGAAGAGCTAGTAGTTTCTTGCAACACGAAGAATGTTTACTTTTTAATATTTTATTACTAGCGGCCCCGGCAGACGTCGCGTCGTCCTGCCCGTCCGATTGTTTCGTCAAAGATCTGTCAAAGTCTTATAACTGTCACTTAATGAATAGTAATTCTTCATAAGCCTTCATATTTTCCCCGTTTTTTACACATTTTCCACTGTTTCTTCGCTCCTATTGGTCGCAGCGTGGTGTTATATAGCCTAAAGCCTTCCTCGATAAATGGTCTATCCAACAAAAAAAGTATTTTTGAATTCGAACCAGTAGTTCCTGAGATTAGCGCGTTCAAACAAACAAACAAACTCTTCAGCTTTATAATATTAGTATAGATTTGAATTGGTTTAACTTACCTAACGAGCAGGTATCAGACTACAAACCCAGATAGAAATGATATGAAGGTAAACAGAATATACAGAATGAAACTCAAAACACACATCTACAGATACGGTAACACGTATTTTAAACAATACAAAGATAATGACGGGGTTTAAAAACAATCACCTTTGTTTCTGAGTGTATCGTCGATTGATAATAAGGTCAAGTAAAAGAGTTCAAAGGTCACTGTTGTTAATGAACTTTTTAATGAGATATTATAATTAATGGAGTCTTGAACACTTTATTAAGTAAGTAAGTAAAAGGCAAGGATGGAGATTCAAAAGATAGGTAGTAATTTGATTAAAAGCAATAAAACAAGAGTAGAAAAAGTGGGACAGATTATCATTAAGAAGTATTGGTATTGAACCATAGATGTCTATCGAATTTTGATTGATACATCGTAGTAAATAAAAGGCAATAAGTTTAGAAATATATCTCCGTTATACCAGGACTAAAGGGAAACTATAAAAGGGTTAGAAACTTAAATTTTTACAAGGGTTCCTTTTATAATGTACTTACGTATCTGCACTAGGAAAGGATTTTTGAAAATTCACCCCTTAAATTGAAGTCGCGGGCAGAATTTAGTACTATATAAAAACGTTTTTTTTCACTAGTTACATACTTAAATTGCGCACTAACTTTTAGGAAGTAGTCGCTCTTAAGATAATATGAACTTTTTACACAAATGCATTAGTATTTTAACTATAATTTAAACTAGTTCTTTTATTTTTTTACATCCTAACCATAATTTTTTATCATATTTATATACACACTATAATTATTATTGACTAACCTTTGCTCTAGCTTTGTCTGCGTGGATTAGTAGGTATTTTGGGTAGGTAATTTAAGTGCTTCAATTATGGCAAGTCACACCCCCTTTTTTACTCCTTTAAGAAATTATTTCCGGGATAAAAAAAATATCGTAAGTATTATTTACCGGGGCAAATATCAAAGGTACAATTCACCGTACAAATTTCCAACCCATTTTTCAACCCCCTCAAGGAAGATTTCCGTTATGAAAATTATCCAATATGTATGTTATATATCCTTCTCTGGGGTTCCAGCTATCCCTATATCAAATTTTTACTTTGACATAGTTTCACATAGGTACAAAGGTCACATAAGACGTATACCTACGTACTTTTATTTTTGAAAAATAAGGAAAGGAGAGGATGTTCATAAGGTTAAGTAGCTACTTCATTTATCTTCTACATTTATTCAAATATGGTTTAGCATTTTGCATTGAAATGTTTGCGTCGAGTAAATTTGGGTGCGCAAAAATACATTCGAAGAATCAAGGTTTCATCGTAAAGAGCAAAGCCGGCCGTCATACAAATGATAAATTAGAAATAATATTTATTATGCATACATTAAAAATATAAATACTATTTTTAATATATTATACGAGTCAACGATTTTAATTTAAAATTTTGGTGAAACGTCAAGTTTTTTTATTAAATATCGATGTCGACGAGAAATGTGTTTTTATACTTTTACAGTTTCAGTAGGACTTCATTTTAATTAAACTTATATTAAAGTTCTACCCACTCCTACCAGCAACCACTTTTTCAGTTCATCAGTCTATCTTTTACCATATCTGGCCGCCCCGAATTTCATTTTTATTCCAAGTCTAGGTAGGTACAGTTTTAAACAACCTACATAAGATTTTTTTTTGATCTTAAGATAATTAGGTCATTGACTCCAATCAGTAGTCCAATCCAAGTAACGTAACCGAAGATTATCAGTTAACGAATCTACGCTATTGCAAAAAGTATGCGACGGCCTGCATCGCGAGCGCAATCGATTTGCATGCATTTCGTTTAGGAAGCGCGTGCGCAGCATTTTAACCGATTCTGATGTAATTGAGTATTTAGTTCGTCGATTTGTATTTACTACGTGTGCGATATTGCAGTCGTACATCAATGTGTCTGCTTTATAAACGAAATTTTTATAATGTAATTTATATTTATTGTATTTGCAATATTCTTAGAAATTAAGTTTTTTTTTACTTTGACTGGAAATACTACGTTTATAAATATTAATTACATGACGATGACATTGGTCTAATGTCAAACCATAACATTTTTATACTTAGGTAAAAAATTAGGTACACACCAGACGGCGCGAGCCGAGATGCGACCCCCACTCTGTCACTGCTAAAAACCCTAAAATATTTACGGGTTTTGTAACAACTCATCAGTAAAGACCCATCAGCAAGCCAACTGCGCTTCAGTGTCCATTTAAAAAAGTTTTTGAACTGATGGTATTTTTTCTATGTTTCAGTGTCAACAGGCTACGAGTCAGACCGCGAGGAGTGGAGGAACAGCCGCTCGCAGTTCTCCACGACGGCCTTTGACAGCCTCGCCCGACCCACCAAGATGGCTATGGCACTGACACTCAGGAAACCCCCTAGGATCGACCCCGTTCCCCAATACTACCGCCTAGCCAGCGACCCCAAACCAAAACTGCAACCTCTCCCGTTCAGACCAAATAACTTCCTACCCCGGCCTCCAAGACTACCAAGGCCCGCTAACATAACTACAGACCACAGAAAATACACTTCGCTACAAACTCTCGACCTCCCAAAGAAGATCGAGCCGAAAAAGCAACCTGATGTAAAGAAGAACTACTCAAACATATCTCATAGGATTACTGGTTTGACAAATAAGTTGAGGGATTTGGGAAGTCCTAGCAACACGATTGGGAGATTCAAAGCGCAGTCGCACAATGACGTTGCTAACTTGAAACCGGTACTGAAGACGAACGGCCATGATGGATCTAAAAGGTCCGTAGTAAGGACTTGTAGTGCTGAACCGCCAAAGAAAGTTACATTCAGCGCGTTTGCCACCGTTCAAGTGGTTTAAGATATCTTTTAGGCACTTGCACTTTATGGGGTTAGCCTCTAACACGAGGTTTATCGAATAAACCTGACGGTATTGACAACAACTGTCAGATTTATTCGGTTAACCCCGTGTTAGTGGCTAACCCGAGAACGTGCAAGTGGGCCTTAATGTATTTGCATCATTTTCTTTTATAGTAACTTTAGTTTTAAGAGAAGAATAGGCCGGGATTTCTGTGTAAATAAAAATGAGTATAAATCAGGTGTCTATATTGCTGATTAATGTTAGATTTTCTTAGTCAAAATTATAAATATCTTTTTTTGTGTTATTAGTTACGTATTTATTTGTAATTATTTTGTGTGTAAAGCTTGTCCTCGTATGTAACATAGTAAATAACCTGTTTAAATATCGTATCTGCTTTCTGAATATGTAATTTTAATAAGCGATGTTCCTTTCATTCCCGCTGATCTGACATCATTTTTTTATACATTCTTCAGAAAAAATAATTTCATTTGAGCTGATTGTAGTCGACATTATACAAAACTGATATGAGAAGGTATCACCTACCTAATCTTTTTATATTTTTGTAATTTTACCAACTTTGTATTCTTAATTTTTTAATGGGTCTCAAGACCCACTGGATTTTCGAGCTGCAATTACATGAAAATTCAATCCAAACTTATGCTTCAAAATCAGACTTGTTGACGTCACGTGGTCAATTTTTGGTTCGTTTTCCATTATCGATTGTTACTTGTCATGATAACATTCCGAATCGACGCAGTGTCGCGACTTTTGTGCCTACGGTCTAAAGAGATCTTGTAGCAAAATTAAAATTTGTCTATACACAAAACATCAACATGTAAAGTCACAGTAAATAAATAATAGACATTATGAGGACTATAGGGCCTGATCTAAACACCTAAATGTATGGTTTTGCATATATTTTGTTTTTGTCATATCAAAAACTAAACCTAGGTACCTACACTTGGTCGTAAAAAGGTCCTTTGATATGGATATTGAAGGAATAAGTTATACTCAGTATGATATAAACCCTTATAATGCTGACAACATCTACGAGCACAGTAATTCTTGGGGGTGCACTCTGAGGGGCTCTCGGGTCGGTCAGGGCTAAAAACCTTAACCCAACCTAAAGATTTGAAAGCCTCTCTCAGGGGGCTCGCCACCCGTCCGGTTTTGCAGTAAAGGCCCATTAGCCGGCCAACTGCGCTTCAGTATTCAGTTCGAAAAAAAACTTGGTGTAACATATTTCTTCAATATTTAGAACTAGGTACTGGCGACGGTCGAAACGTCCATAAAATCATACAGATGTGCGATTTTGGTCCCTTGACCTCTGAAATTTTGCAATTGAGTAAAGAAATGCCACCAATCTTTGTACAAGATTGCTGTAGGTCAATTTCGGATGTAAAAATGAATGGAATTATTTATTTATTCTATAAGAATATTTATTATAGCCATCGTATTGTTTTCGATACGAAAATAATATATTAAGTATTTATATACATGTTATCTAAATGGGGGATGTCGTGTGTCTTTAATCCGCTGGATGCGTGTCGTGTAGAATTAGGTCCAGCTGTCATATTCCACCAATGAGAGACAAGCTACTGGCCTGAGATTGGTGGAACATGACAGCTGGACCTCATTCTACACGACGCGCATTTTGCGGATTTTTGACAAGCCCCCATTGCTTGTGTGATTCCTAGTCGAATATTTTCGAATTTCGGAAACTAGATATTTTTTTGGAAAATATTTTTAATAGTTATGCGTAGGTCTCTACAGCGCATATATTTAAAGATGCTTCAAATTTAAAATTATTGTAAAAAAGTATCTACTAAATAATATCTTTAAATTCCTATAGATTTAATATTTTTCATTACGCATTACTTCTATGCCTACCTACTTACTTATTCAACACAATATTAACACATCCATAAATATCATTAAATAGTTTAAAGAACCTTTGTAAATTCGTTACAAGAATATAAAACAAATTAAGAAAAAACATCCACTAAAAAACAAAAGAAAATAAAATGTGTGTTGTAAAATTTGTAATTACTTATATGTATAAATATATAAAAATGGCACTTATCTCTCCCTAATATTGTAGTGACCTAATTCAAAATATGTCAGTAGACTACCAAATGAAAGATTCCAAGTTAAATTTGCGAAGTGACAGATTAAGAATTAGGTTATTACAATCCCTACTAATATTATAAATGCGTTAGTAACTCTGTCTGTCTGTCTGTCTGTCTGTCTGTCTGTTGCTCTTTCACGCCTAAACGGCTGAACGGATTTTGATGAAATTTGGTATGGTAATAGATGATAACCTAGAAATGGACATAGGCTATAAATAATCACGCCATCGTTCTTAGGGGGTAGGCAGTAGGCAGATAACTAAATTGAGATAGTGATTTTTAGTCGTTTTGGTTGGGACTTTTGCTCTTTCACGTCTAAACGGCTTAACGGATTTTGATGAAATTTGGTATGGTAATAGATGATAACCTAGAAATGGACATAGGCTATAAATAATCACGCCATCGTTCTTAGGGGGTAGGCAGTAGGCAGATAACTAAATTGAGATAGTGATTTTTAGTCGTTTTGGTTGGGACTTTTGCTCTTTCACGTCTAAACGGCTTAACGGATTTTGATGAAATTTGGTATGGTAATAGATGATAACCTAGAAATGGACATAGGCTATAAATAATCACGCCATCGTTCTTAGGGGGTAGGCAGTAGGCAGATAACTAAATTGAATTAGTGATTTAGTCGTTTTTGTTGGGAATTTTGCTCCTTCACGTCTAAACGGCTGAACAGATTGTGATGAAATTCAGTTAGGTGGTAGATAGTAACCTAGAAAAAGATATGGGCTATTAATATTCATGCTATCCTACTTAAGGCGTAGGCAGTAGGCAGAAAACTAATTAAGTTAGTGATTTTTAATCGTTTGTTTTAAAAGTTTACCTCATTCACGCCTTAACGTCTGAACGGATTTTTATAAAACTTGGTTAATTTAAAGATAGGATCCTAGGCACGGACACAGATATATAGCTTACTAGCTTCTGCCCGCGACTTCGTCCGCGTGGAACACCTCCTTTTTTGCAGTCGGTTAAAAAGTAGCCTATGTCCTTTCTCAGGCTCCAGACTTTCTTTCTACCAAATTTCATATAAATCGGTCCAGTAGTTTTAGCGTGAAAGCGTAACAGACAGACAGACAGACAGAGTTACTTTCGCATTTATAATTAGTAGGGATTAGTAGGGATATTTACTAACGCAGAGAATCCCTAATACATAATATACATAATACATAATATACATAATAATATTATAAATGCGAAAGTAACTCTGTCTGTCTGTCTGTCTGTTACGCTTTCACGCTAAAACTACTGGACCGATTTATATGAAATTTGGTACAAAGAAAGTCTGGAGCCTGAGAAAGGACATAGGCTACTTTTTAACCGACTGCAAAAAATGAGGTGTTCCACGCGGACGAAGTCGCGGGCAGAAGCTAGTACTAAATAAGCGATATAGTTAATGTGACAATAAATACTTAAGAATTATTTTAAGCAGAGAGTCATATTAATTACATAGTGAGGTAAAGTAATATAATACTATTCTAGATTGTAATTACTGTAATTATTGGAAATGATTTCAAATATTCATAATTGATTCTGCATTATTCTTCGTTTTACTGTGTTTGCGTTGTTAATTAATTTTAGTTTTTTTTCTCTTAGATTTGTTTGAAACGATTAAAGATTTTTTTGTTAAATATTTTTTCTTGTTTTTATTTTTCTTTGTGAAAAAAACACGCGTGCAAAAAACTTTTTTAAAACTTCTTATGCGCCCAGCATTCTTACTGAATCGCAACCTAGGTGTAGTTAGTACCTACTACCTAGGCACCTAGCCTACTTGTTCTTATCCTATCCTAATGACTACCTAATTATATACCAGTAGGTAGGTAGGTACTTAAGTGTAGTAAAAGTTTTTTTAATTAAATTTGAAGGGTTTTATTTTCGAACTGAATACTGAAGCGCCGTTGGCCAGCTAATAGGCCTTTACTGCAAAACCGGACGGATGTCGAGCCTGTAAGGAGGCTATCAAGCCTAGTTTGTAGGTAAGTACATATGTTTGCATTGTATGCAAAATCTTTATTGGATAATAATATAAACTTATCAAAAATACGGACCTTTAAAGTGTCTTTTTCAGCTATCCCTTACATTGAAAAGGTAACAGATAAGTATCAAGAAATTATTGCCAAAAGAAATATACGATGAAATAAGTAGGCAAATACATAAATGTACTTTTTCATTTCATTCTGTATAAAAAATATGTTATTTCCAGAGAACTAAGTATGGCAATTATGTATGCTTCATAACTCTCGTAAAAACGTCCAAATGCTTATTAAAAATTCGACTCATTCGGGTACGTAGGTACCTACTTAGGTACTAGCTAATTAGGTGGATAAGTAATAGGTAATTAAATATTATTATCAATGCATTTTATCAATAGACAATCAATGACAACCAAACAGCTGTGTATTATGCATTCATATGCAATTTATACGTAAGTAGGTATATATAACTACGTGATTCGTATATTCGCAAATGTATTGGTTATCAGTAAATTTAGCGTGTTATCGGTTTTAAATTCCTCTTGCGTTCAGTGTTGTTTTGAAGTTTGTACGAGAAACATAACAGGTAAGATTTTTTTGTGTTTTAAATACCTAGGTATCATTTTGATTATTAGGTAGTTACCAACTTAGATTTACCATTATTTAGACACGCGTTTTAAGTATAATTATTATATTCTTCGACCTCTCGCACGTTAGCATTTCTTATTTAATATTTTAAATTGGTTCTTTACCTATTTTATTTACTTACCTATATCTTCATAACCATTTGACCGATGATGCTCATATACAAGCTTTAAAAAATTTGAAGGTTATCTAGTTACTCGCTTGCTAAATTTCATAAAGATTGATTAACTACTTACTTACTCAATTTAATGTTAAACAAACATACAACGCTCAGCCACCCGGGCGTCCCTTTAGCAAGCCAAACATCGCTTTCTATTGGTCAATTATTTTGTACCTATAGAAATATAATTAGTACCTACATATATATATATATACCTATAAATAATCGTACCATCTTATAATATCTTGATTTTTTTACTCTTGTCTTGATAGTTATGATAGTAACTAGTGTAACAAAATCGTTATTCGACCAAAAACAGATTAACGATGTCTCTGGTAGCAAGTGCATTCCAGTCCAGCAAGATAGTGCCGGATGTCATCCCAAATGCACCAACTGCAACTATCGTGGTAAGCATTAAACCTATTTAGACCTGTTACCCTTATGATCAAACTGGGGTCACTGATTTTACCCCTCCTCCCAACGACGAACTTGGGGCCTAGACAAGGTGCCAACGTTTAACGTTAACGCTGAACGTTGGCACCAAAATGTATGGGGTTTGACATCGCTGAACGACTGTCACGTACGTCACAAACGTTTGTGGATGTCAAATCCCATACATTGTGGTGCAAACGTTCAGCGTTAACGTTAAACGTTGGCACCTTGACTAGGCCCCCTTGAGCGCTAGTCGGCGCTATGTTGTGTTCAAACTTGTCACTTTAGTTCTTAACCTTTTTAGGTCCGTTACCCTTACGACCTAACTGGGGGTCACTGATTTTAATCCTTATCCCAACGACGAACTTGCGTTAGTCGGCGCTACGTTGTGATCAAAGTAACCTAGAGGGCTAGACAAGGTGACAACGTTCAACGTTAACGTTAAACGAAACGACCAAAATGAATGGGTATTGACATCCGCGAACGTTTGTGACGTACGTGACAGTCGCTCGCGGATATCAAGACCCATACATTTTGGTGCCAACGATCAGCGTTAACGTTGAACGTTGGCACCTTGTCTAGGCCCCCTAAACTGACCGAACTAACCGCAAAGGCATAAGATTTTTTTATTTTAGGTACCTACCTAGATATTTAAAAGTTTATGTTGGTATTTATTTTTACGTCAACGATAAAGAAGAAGGCATAATCAGTATTAATTGAGTTAACATCTTAATGAATTAATTTGATAAAAAGATTAAATGTATTTATAGGTAATACATACCTAAACGACTCACTAATGATAGGTATGTTATTCGTATTTATTTTATTTATCAGTCTGCCAAATATAATCTTATGTAAACAGAACTAACAGGTTACCGCTTGACTTATCGTAAAAAAACAATATTATTTTTGTACACTACATTTGAGTCTTAAAACAGGAACGGGTGGCAAATGTAAATACCAATTCGATTCAATAGAAGTACCCTGTAGGTTTTGATTCCCTTGCGAGTGTCGAAAATTACCTTAGATCCATATCCCCTTAACAAAATCCTAGCTACACCCTTGATAAGTTGATACCTTATTAGAACTTACCCTCCGATTTTCAGTTGAAATACCCTAGCGGTGTGGAGGCGGCGCAGGGTAATGAGCTCACTCCTACGCAGGTGAAGGACCAGCCTAAAGTGACCTTCGAGGCAGACCCCAACTCTTATTACACGTTGGTGTTCACAGGTACGTATTGAAATTGGTTAAACTAAAGTTCATTTTTTTATTTACTAATGGTCCCGGCAGACGTCCCACCCGGCAAATCAGCGCTAGATGAATCAATCGATTTGACAATTCTTTTCATTGAGTTGGTATCTACTACATTAATATTTTCATAAATTTAAAGTGCAACTTTATTATATTTTTTTTTCGGGACGGGATAAAAAGTATTCAATGTCCGTCTCCTGGTTCTAGTCTAGTTAGGCTACTAAATGCATGTAGTTAAAACGACTTTCTCTTACATATTTTTATTATTTATAGGTACTTTTTTGCACTGCTTGACAACGCGGACCTTCTCATACAAAGTATTTTGTTCCTTACGAAATACCCTCACAAGTAAACATTTAGTGCACGGATTTGCTAGCGACCGTGAAATAGATGCATGAGAAACGAAAGACAGGTCACTGAGGTCAGACCTGTAATTACGACGACATCATCATCATTATCATGTTGCGTGAATCATGAAGCTCTTACAAAGATTAATTATTAATAACGGCTTCATTTAAAGACAAAGGCAGCTTGTGGTTTAATAAAAACGGATATTCTCTGACAACGTGATGACTTTCAGCCATTATCACCTATTTATCCTCTTTTACCTGTTCTTTTATTAAATTAATTTGTAACTGATTGAAATTCGACTTTTATAATTTAGATTACAAATCAGATTGAATGTCATTAAACATACACACACACGAACTAATGTAAACGATGATTAAATAAGCCATGCCTTGGATATTAGACAAATGACAATTGTAAAACCGAAACGAAAATTGTTCACACACTGACGTTTCGTTCGCATAATAATATACTAGTTAGTACATAATATTATATTTTTTAGTACCTACAGTAAAAAGCGACAAAGCACTAGAGCGACTCAATTCAAAATATACCTAGGTTTAAGGATACTAAGTCATCACATTTAAATTTTAATTCGCTTAGTGACACATTTCGAGTTAGGTCACTTTAATACAGTATAATAAATGCGATATATATCAATTCTTGATTGGCACTTGTCTAGAGGCCTTTAGCTCTTGTTATGAACATTGAGCCATGACTCTCAAACCTGTCCGCTAATTTGAAGCTTCCTTTCAACAGACCCTGACAACTACGATGGTCCAGAACCGGTGTACCGCGAGTGGCACCACTGGTTGGTTGGCAATATCCCTGGCAATGACGTAGCTTCTGGCGAGGTGCTGTCTGGCTACATCGGCTCTGGCCCTCCTGAAGGCACTGGCATCCACAGATACGTGTATATTTCGTACAAGCAGCCGGGAAAGATTCAGTTCGATGAAAAGAGGTTAACTAACAAGTGAGTGAACTTTTTTTAGGTTATGTTGGATTTGGCACAATGTAGGTACACTGTGAAGTTGTTTTGAGGATTGTGGTGTTCAGAGCAGACTAGAAGTTGAATGACCTATTAAATTAGGATGTCGTCTGTTTAATGTGAACGCCTGTATTAAAATAAAAGCAATGGTATTTCTAGCGAACTCATTGCGTCGTGTGTTTTAAATTATTTGAATGATAGTAGTTTAAATTGTGTTGTGATTAGGTACGTACCTAAGAGGAATAGCTGATTTATTGTAATGGTTCGAGAAGTATTTATTGAAAGGATCACAAGGCTAAGAATATTGTGTAGGAATTAGAATTGTTTCCGAAAACGTCCACAATCGTTCTAAATAAATAAATAAATAAATATCTTTGGACAATTCACACCAATTATCTAGTCCCATTTTAAGCAAAGCATATAAATATACATAAATACATATAAGACATCCAAGACTCAGGTACAGATGCCAGTGCTCATCACATTGACATCTGCCCCTAGCGGTATTTGAACCCGCAACCTCCGGTTTCGTAGTCAGGGCCTCTAACCACTAGACCAACAGGCCGCCAAAACAGTTCGATTAGTGTAGTTTCAACAGTTTTAAATAATGATAGGTAAATTATAATCTTTTGTATTTTGCAGGTCTATTGACGGCCGCGCAGCCTTTTCCACCAAGAAGTTTGCAGAGAAGTACAACCTCGGCGCTCCAGTGGCGGGCAACTTCTACCGCGCCCAGTTTGATTCTTACGTGCCTCTCCTTTACAAGAGCTTAGGCGTCTAAGTCGTAATATTTCATTCACTTCATGCTGTTCTCCCTATATTAGCTGTACAATGGTTTCTAAGGATGCTTGCTTACATACAGCCTTTGTAGAGTTTATATAGAACCTGTGTAAGTACCTACTGCTTGTGGCTAAAATTAATCCTTCAAAGATGTAATAATACCTATTCAAGTTTTAAGGTCAGATTTTGACTAACAAGTATTGGCCATAGATTTGAAATATAAAAAATGTGTCTAGATTTTAAACTTGAAATTGCAATTATTCTTGTGCAAATTCTAATCAACACTAACTGATCTATTTATTGTTAATTACTGTAATTTATTACAATTTTCGTATATTAAAAAAGGTTCTTTTATTTTAATCTTTATACTTTTAAATATAAAAAAGTGGCTCAAAACTACAATATATCTAAGTACTTTATAAAAAAATAAAAGGAAAAAATAACTAAGCTTGTCCCTCTTCACATAAACAGTGGGTTCCTAATTAAAACAAATTTAAAAATATTATACTACTTAGGCTATTTATTATGACAAAACTGTGGAACAGTTGATTGTATAAAAAAAAAATATTTTCTTTCACCAGTAAAGTTGACGTAAAAGACTAATCCAGTCTCAGCAAGATAAACAGACTTTTGCAGTTTTAATTAGGTATTACCTAATCTCTTGCTCGCTTATAACTTAACTAGCTGTGCCTGCGACTTCGTCCGCGTGGAATAGTTATTTTCCCCGTTTTTTACACATTTTCCATTGTCTCTGCTCCTATTGGTCGCAGCGTGATGTTATATAGCCTAAAGCCTTCCTCGATAAATGATCTATCCAACAAAAAAGAATTTTCGAATTCGAACCAGTAGTTCCTGAGATTAGCGCGTTCAAACAAACAAACAAACTCTTCAGCTTTATAATATTAGTATAGATTAGTATAGATTATCTTTAATAATAATATTATGTAGTTGTCAAAGTAGACGTAGTAGTAGGTATTAAACTAAGTTATAATGGTACCTAGACCAAGCCAATAGCAAAAATACTTACAAAGCATAAAATTTAAACTTTTTAAACAAACATTACACTTCATCCTCCAAGTTGTTGGTTTAATATGGGTACATAGTCATCATACTGTGCCTGGAAGAGATTCCCGGCGATGGGGTCTCCCAATCCATACTTAGTCGCGAAATTGTACGTCGAAAAATATGGCCGGTTCGCTGACGAACTGAAAGAAATACATTTTAATTATTAAATCTATTCTAATATTATAAAGAGGAAAGGTTCGTTTGGATTGAATAGGCTCCAAAACGACTGGACGATTTAAAAAACTCATTCACTGTTGGGTAGCTACACTGTTCCGGAGTGACATCCCTACTAATATTATAAATGCGAAAGTAACTCTGTCTGTCTGTCTGTCTGTCTGTCACGCTTTCACGCTAAAACTACTGGACCGATTTAAATGAAATTTGGTACAAAGAAAGTCTGGAGCCTGAGAAAGGACATAGGCTACTTTTTAACCGACTGCAAAAAAGGAGGAGTTCCACGCGGACGAAGTCGCGGGCAGAAGCTAGTAGGCTATAAAAAAAGGGATCCGTGCGAAGCCGGGGCAGCATAATTTCGTCATAGCATACCGACTGGTTTTTTTTGTCCATTAACTAGATTACCATAAATAATTAAACAAGTATTTTTTCTTAAACTCATAGAGAAAACGGATGAGATCGTGAAAAATATTATTATAAAAACAGAGAACACAATAGGTAGGTAGTATTAGAAATTTCTAGAATGTCATTACATATAAAAAAAAAATAGTCGTTAAGTAATTTAGATCGTAGGACGTAGGTACTAATGAGGGCCACCGCGTGTTAGAAATCCGCTAGATGCGCTAGTGTAGAATGAGGTCTAGCTGTCATGTTCCACCAATGAGAGGCAAGCTACTGGCATGTGATTGGTGGTACATGACAGCTGGACCTCATTCTACACTAGCGCATCTAGCGGATTTCTGACACGCGGTGGCCCTCATTCGTCGGCGTGGCGAACTCATTTTAATTGCTAAACATGACAGGTAATATTGTTTCGAACGAAGTGTATTATCAACTTTACATATTTATTGTTGATCATTGTTAAAATTTTCAGGAAGCCTGCTTGTGGTTATAGAGAATCAATAAGTTACGGTGCATAAATTATAATAAATTTAACAAGTGTTAACACTGATTTCGGTAGGTAAATCTAAATTTAGCACCGACGAAAGGACATAAGTAACATCTAATTTTAACGGATATTCATACGTTTTTGAGGTAATAGTACATTACGCACCAAGGCCAGTAAAATAAAAAATGTCTCAGATCACATGTAATTGTCGTCCGAGGCGAAGCCGAGGTTGACAAAAATGTGATCTGAGGCTTTTTATTTTACTGGCCAGGGTCAGTATACTATTTTTCTGTTCGACGAAGCCAGAAAGCGGAAATTTCATTTAGCGCAGCGGTCACAAAGTTGGCGCTTTGCGGCCGGTGGACGGAAAAAAATATTTTTAGCACTTAGACGATCTGGTAAAAGTCCCTGAAACCCCCAGGATGAAGCCGGTCGCTGTGAAGGCCCTTGGTAAACCAATGTTCATCAGTAAACAATTTTCCGTTGATGATGTTGACATCATATTTTTTTAGTCAAAAAAACTTGCATACTGAAACGTAAGCGAGAAAAAGTGTAACCTTAGGAACCCAAATAATTCCTGATTCGCGGTTATTCTACATTGGAACACAACTTTAAATGGATTTAACTCGCGTAAGTATTTTATTTTATTGGCTGACGTTTCGGAGCCTTTACAGATTCCATAATCGTAGCACGACTGAGCTGACCAAGTCTTATGCTAAAGGATAAGAAATCGTAAATCCCTACTATATATAATATTATAATATTAATATATTAATATTATAAATGAGAAAGTAACTCTGTCTGTCTGTTACGCTTTCACGCTAAAACTACTGGGCCTATTTAAAAAAAAAGTCTGGAGCCCGAGAAAAGATATAGGCTACTTTTTAATCGACTGCAAAAAAGGAGTTCTACGCGGACAAAGTCGCGGGCAGAAGCTTTGATAAATACTTACGTGTTATTCAGTCGCTCTTCATCAAAGTACAGTTTGCCAGGTTGTTGGTACACTAAGAACACATATCGGTGGAGGCCGGAGTCCAGAGGAGGACCAGCACCAACGTATGCAGATAGTGTCTCGCCAGCGTCCACATTGCATCCTGGAATGTTTCCCACCAGCCAGTGATGCCATTCCCGGTATATTGGCGCAGCTCTGGACGGGGCGTCGGGATCTAAGAAAGATACAGTTTGGGTAACTAGGTAAATACTAATTTCTGATGCCTTCGCGGTTATTATACATATATATATAGGTAATTACTATCAGGAATCCTAACCAAGTGGTGCAGCTCGGGTCGGGGCATCGAGATCTAAGAAAGATACAGTTGGGGTACCTAATTACTATCAGGAATCCAAAAGGATACAGTTTGGGTAATTACCTACTATTAGGAGTCCTGAACAATGGACGCATCGGGATCTTAGAATGATACACTTTGGGTAACTAGGTACAATTACTATCAGGTATATTAAGCAGATGGCTCATCCGTATTCCGTATCTAAGAAGGATACATTTAGGGTAAGAACCTTAAACAAATGCCAATCGATAATAGCACCCAAACAAAATTAATGCAAAATTGTAAGAAAAGATAGCCATAACATAGGTAACCAAGAGTTAAATAAATAGGTACTTAGTAGGTACCTCTAAATAGATATTTTTAAAATTTTTAGGCTCGGAAATGTTAAGAACTTAGTAAACAAAATGTTTTCTATGTATCAATCAATTGAAGTTTGATTGATATCTATGAATAAATACCATTAATTTAAATTATCGCTAAACAGTAAATTACCGGTCATAACGAGTGTGTAGAGCTTGTATGGATTGGCGTCCCACTTGACCCTCGGCATGTCTTTTACTTGTGTTGGAGTCAGCTCATTCCCTTCTTTTGCCACGGCACCGCTCGAATATTTAACCTGTAGATGAAAAATAATTTTAACAGAAAACCCGCCTTTATAAAGTAAAAGTTTTAAGGTTTTTACATAAACACCTATTGCTTCGCGCTCGTCTTGGCGCAGGCACTACCGTGCCCCTTGATCCATTTTTAAGGAACACAGTAACTAGCACCTATTGAAGACGGTCACATTATCGACATTTGCCACTCCCATGAGAAATAGTCATAATCTATTTCAAATAGATTATGTACCTATTTGCCATGTTATGTCATAATTTGAGAATATGGTCCTGCTAATTTCCGTATAATAAGCTAAGCACAAGTTAATATTTACATAGGTAATATTCCGAATATTTTTATCCCGATGAACAGACTAAAGAGAAAAATATACTTACATACTCGTACCTACAATGACATTTACCTAGTATGTATCTACTTTTACCAAATAATTTACCTAGTCATATTTTTTTTAATTAGGACTACATACCTATACTTATAATCTTATTTAATGTAAGTAGGCACCTATTGACGATCTCCGTATGAGTGCATGTAATGTAACAATGCAATTATAATGTGTATACAAATTAATCTAATCAAATTGTACTTAAAAATAACTCACCTGCACCAAAGCAGTAGGAGGTACGGGCACAACGTCAGGGACTACTTCGTGTATATAAAAGGACTTAGCAACAGTCGACACCGCTCCGGTAAACAAATTGCCAATACTGCCATCCGCTAACAATACAACACACGCTAAACTCAATACAAGTCTTAGCGTTAGCGGCATCTTGAATTAGCGACCGTAGCACTAAAGAACTGGCGATAATCTCGTAAATTGAGGATAGTTACTTGCTTTAAGTAGCAACTTGTTGATTATGTATGCGATTAGTGTCATTATAAGCATGAAAGCCGTTTGCATTTATAAAGATAAAATGTTAGTATTTTTCGAGCAGTCTTAATCCTTTTACTTTTGATATTTTATTGCAGTCTAATAACGTATCTACTTAATCGCAGTATTAAGATAAATGTTTATTGCTGTTAGGTGTTGGTCAACTAATAAAAATGCATATTTAAACAATGAGTTGACATTACGTAGTTACCTTGTTACCTGCCTATTATAATAAAATTAATAAGCATCGAGTTTAAGTAGTAGGTCCTTAATTTCTTATGTAATTTAATAGGTAGGGATATAAGTACCTACCAACTAGGTACTAAGTAGCATTACTACCTATATACTTACTAACAACTATAGATATATTTTGAGACTAACTATAAAACAGAGCCACGACGTTTCGAGAACTTTACAGTTCCCATAAGTCAGCTTCTAAAGCAGCAGAAATCATTACCAATTCTTAGTCGTTTTGTTATAATAGCTATATTTTTTACCTCGTCCATGGTGTGACTCTTAGGTAGTTAGGTACCTAATTTATTTTGGATATTGTTAAACTAAATAAGTGTTAACCACAGGGCAAAATACAGTACATTCAATTATTTATAGTTACTTCCTTTATTGCACAATATCTTAACAGACTGATGTAAGAAGGTACATACTTACTTATGTTAGCTTTTGTAAAATAATTAATATCTGTCAATTTGTAATTAAATTCTGTGGCTGTTTGATGTTGCCTTAGTCGAATAAAATGTAGTCAGGATATTCAAAAAGGGAACGCGTCCTGGTGTCATGGCGGCAGGGCATGACGATTTTGAACAGGAGACAGAAAGTAATATTGGTATTGGAAACATTGTTATCAGGTCTTTGAATTGATTGTTCAGTACTCATGAGTTTTATTTAATATTATACATAATTGAACGAAAAGTTAATTGAGTATTATTTACAAAGTAGAGACCAAAAAAATACTACATAGATAATTAAAAAAAAATACCTAATACCTACTTAAAGGTAGTTAGAAACAATTTTTATCAAAACAAAAAATACCATACAAATATCAAATTTAAACGAACTAGCAGAATTAGTCTTAACATTTCCTGCAAGTTGCTGGAACAGTATAGGTACATAGTCGTCGTATTGTGCCTGGAAGAGATTGCCGGCGATGGGGTCTCCCAATCCATACTTAGCGGCGAATTTGCTGATCGAAAACATAGTTCGGTTGTCTGAGGAACTGAAATAATAACACAGTTAGCATCAAATAGGTTTAATATAGGTAGTTATCGTACACGACGTATCTCTTTTTGGAATAGTGTCATATGAAATCAGTGATCCGATAAACGAAATCATCTATTGTTTGTCCTCAATATGTACTGTAGGGTCGAAGGTAACACTCAAAACGACATTTCGCAAAATTGAAAGAGAATTAAGAAGGTTTAATTCAAACCTACATCAATAAAGCCGTATAAACATAATAATATTATACTCGTCACAAACCTGACAAGTCAAAGTTTTATAATTTTAGCCCTTATTTGCGGAAGGTCGTGAATATCGACGTCCTCTGACTGTCTGCTCTGACGTTTCGAAAATTTAAAGTTACCAGTTTCGTTGCCGAGTGAGCTAACGATAGTCTTACATTTACAATACGCAAGTTAAATCCGTTATAGGTATTCTAACAATCCCAACCGCAAAGGCATCAGAAATTACTTACGTGTTAGTCAGTATCTTTTCATTAAAGTCAATCTGGCCAGGTTGTTCGTATACTATGAAGACGTATCGATGTAGGCCAGTGTCCTGAGGAGGGCCAGCGCCCACGTAAGCGGTCAGAGTCTGGCCGCTGTCCACATTGTTGCCAGGAATGTTCACTACCATCCAGTGTTGCCATTCTCGGTATTTAGGGTCAGCACGAGATGGCGCGTCGGGGTCTGAGTGAGACATGTTATAAATCGATAGAGAAAAGTATTTATAAAAATATATATATTAACACACAAGCCCCGGCTTCACACGGGTGCTATACTGCTATAAACCTTCCTCTTGTATCACTCTATCTATTAAAAAAAACCGCATCAAAATTCGTTGCGTAGTTTTAAAGATTTAAGCGTAGGTACATTTCTATGTATTTTAGTATGACTACATAGTATAAAACAAAATCGTTTTTCTGTCCCTAACTATATAGGAATATACCTACTAAATTTTTTATAGGTAGGTTTATAATATTGTCTTGGGGGGGGGGGTCTTTGCTGTGCTTATTTTTGATTAGGAAGGGGTCAAAGTGGTGATTACGTCAGCAGTTTTGGTATTGTAAAGCTTTGCTTACATTTGCAGGGAAGAGGAAGGGGGCGTAAATAATTGTAATAAATCTGCTTATGTACCTACCTACCTACCTTAGGGTGAGCTCACCTCGGAGCGCTCCCCATTCGTCCAGTGAGTAACGGCCCCAGGGCCAACTGTAAACAGGTCACTTCAGAATAATAAGAAAAACCTACCTACCTAATACTTACTTGAACGACCCCTTACCTACTTACCTAAGTTAAGTAATAATAAATTACCGGTCATGGCGAGTGTGTAGAACTTGTCGGGGCTGGCTTCCCACTTGACAGTAGGGACGTCCTTCACTTGCGTCGGAGTCAGCTCATTGCCCTCGTTCACCTCCACGCCGCTCGGGTATATTACCTAGGTACGGAGAAATTAAAAAAGGAAAAATACTTAATTGAGTATGTAAGACTGTAAGTAACTACTTACATACTTATAAATTTCCGTTCCCTACCCGGTTATTACACATTGGAATTAAAAAGGTAGGTACCTTTTATAATAGACTAGCTTTTGCCCGCGACTTCGTTCGCGTGGACTTCAGGTTCGTCCCGTCTAGTCTAGTGTCAAAAATTGTAGCCTATGTGTTATTCTGATGTATAAGCTATATTGTGGTAAAGTTTCATTCAAATCCATTTAGTAGTTTTTACGTGAAAGAGTAACAAACATCCATACATCCATACTTACAAACTTTCGCCTTTATAATAGTAGTAGGATTTATCCTACGTATTTTATTCTATTTGACGTTTCAAAAACTTTAGTTCTTTTAGTGTTAGTTACTAGAACAGTCAAAAGTTTTGACGTGTTCTAGCTATTCCATAATAATATAATCGTTCATTAAGTAGCATAAATTTATCGATTGGCATTTGTTTAAAGGGGGCGGATCAAAGAAACTTCTCTGACTTTCTCTTTAAAAAAAACCTGCTTTAGTCCGATATCTGATTTCAACGGTACCTAATTAGAACAAAAATCCACTAATTAGTTACACAAATCCCTAGGTAAGTACTATTATTTTAAATGCGAAAATAACTCTGTCTGTCTGTTACGCTTTCACGATAAAACTACTGGACGATTTAAATGCAATTTGGTACAAAGAAAGTCTGGAGCCTGAAAAAGGACATAGGCTACTTTTTAACCGACTGCAAAAAAGGAGGAGTTCCACGTGAACGAAGTCGCGGGCAGAAGCTAGTTTTAAATAAATGCTTAACTCACTTGAACTAAGTTAGTTGGCGCCACTTGCAAAATGTCTGGCACTATTCCGTGGATCTGGAAAGGCTGGGAAAACGTCGTCACAGCTCCGGTTGAAATCCCAAAATCGACAATACCGTCCATTATCAAAATAATAAACGAGCATCGAAATATTTTCAATATTTCGGCCATTTTTAATACGTCTGCTACGCGTGGGAACCTAGTGTTATCTCAAAGATCTCTCAGAGAAGTGTCTATTGGTTGAGGTGTATCTAATTTTAAGCGTGAATAATCGTAAGAGAACTAATTACATTTATAAAGATAAACCGTTTAAAACGTGACATAATTTTTGAGTATTAATTTTCATACCTACTTTTTTTATTTAGGTCTCACTTAAGTACTAAATCCTATCATTAAACTAACAATGTTTACAGAGATACTTATGCAAACGAATTATGGTTATAAACTTTTTTTTATTATTTTCCTTACCTACTAATATTATAAGTGCCTAAAACCAAAATTGAACTAAGTAGGTACACAATTATACTATAACCACAATAAAACAATATTTTATTTTAAAGATGATATTTATCTAGTAGAAAAGTGTCAAAATTAAACCTTAATAGTCTATTAAAATTTAAAATTGACTAAATATGACGTTATATTAGAAGGCACGTGCAGTGCAGTGGCAAGTGGGGTAGGCATTCCACATTAAAGAACACTGAGCCTTTATAGAAAACACGCGTTGCGTCTCATAATTATGTAGTCGTTAACTGATAATTTTTGGTCACCTGTAACCGTCGATAACTGGAGATTTCAGTGTAAAGTTTCACTTTTGTTGGATTTTCTTTAAAGCTGACTAGGTACTTGAGAAAATAATACATACAACCTTATTATATATACAACCTTTTTATCTCAAGATACCTTACAATACTCAATTGTTACTTTTAGTTTAAAGATAACTATATATACTCGTATGGCTGTAATCTTCTCAAGAAGCCCCCTATCTCTAAGTGTCGATTGGTGCTACTTCGTAAATAAAACAACATACTCAAGTGATACTATTTATTATAATAGCAGCTAATAATTGCACTTAAAATTATATTCAACAATCACTGAAGTGATGCAACAAATGCTGTTACCAAGACAAACAATCCTCTGCGAGTTTGGAAGTTTTAAATACTAATGTTGCAGTCTTACAGTATCTATTTCTTCATACTAATGAATAAATGCTCTTAATACCAGCGGCGGATTTGTCTTAGCCTAGGGCGGCCAGATACCAGGGGCGGCAAATAGTGCCAAAAAATCACTGATATAAAGTATATTAATATGTGATGGGTGTTAAGAAAGTAAATCCGCCCCTGCTCAATACACACTTATAGTTAAAATTTATTACTTTGCACATTTTTTTGCTAGACAAAGTAAGTACTGAGACAAGCAGACATATTAGGTGACTGGATAGCGACGCCCATGGCGTAATTGATAGCTTAAGTGACCCGGTTCAGTTTTTAACTGTGGGTTTTAGTCTCGATGGAGTCACGATTTCTCCCATATTTAAGTAGAATTCATAATTCTTTTATAAGTGCCAATTCTTATTTACACATGGAAGTAATACAAACATGAAAAAGGTATTATAAAACGTTTTAAATTAAATGTCTTTCAATCCAAACTCACAAAGCATACAGTTTAGGCTCCGAGTTGTTTGTATAAGAGAGGTACGTAGTTGTCGTACTGCGCCTGGTAGAGATTGCCGGCGATTGGGTTGCCCAATCCATATTTGGAAGCGAATTTGTTGATCGAAAACTTACCACGGTTGTCTCCGGAACTGAAAAGAGAAAATATTTTTCTTTATAACTAGTACAAAAACTAAAAAAAAATGTTTTATCTGGTAATTAAAAAAAATAAGAGAGTACAGTCCGTTGAAGTTGCTTGTATGGTCACACCGGGCAACTTTGACACGCTTTTTTGAAGAAGAATAAAATTTATGTTCAACATTTTGTTGATAATGATCAGTGGACTAGTTATATAATTTTTTTATCGAATCAGGCGCAGCTTTGCAGGCATGCTTTTGATATTTTGACTATATTATGTAATGCTTTCACGTGGCAACAACTTCATCGCTCGTATGATTTGTTGGAATATTAATGTTGCTATATTGCAACATTCTATCCCAATGATACCTGTTAATTTATATATAGATAGTAGTTGAGTTATAGCAACATCAATAATAATTATTACTATCAAAAATATTTGTAGTTTATTTTGCCGAATATGGCAACACTAAGAAACATTTCTTCATGATCGCTCAAATAATGTGGTAATTATACAGGTTTGTTTCCTTTTTTTTTATTTAACACCGCTTCCCAAGTAGCTCTAAGAGTAAAGGCAGGAAAGGCATTACTCACGTGTTAGTCAGCCTCTTCTCGTCGAAGTTCAGCTTGCCAGGTTGTTGGTAGACCAGGAACACGTATCTGTGGAGGCCGGTGCCCTGGGGCGGGCCGGAGCCGACATAGGCGGACAGGGTCTCGCCGGCGGCCACGTTGTTCCCGGGAATGTTGCCGACCAGCCAGTGGTGCCACTCCCGGAACGTCGGCTCGGCCCGGGACGGCGCGTCGGGGTCTAAGATTTTTTTTAAAAAATTAGAAAAACTTTGACAAGTCCAAGTGGCTGAAAGTTTAGAACTCGTGTCTCATGGAACTCTTAAATTAAAAAAAATGTCAGCGAATGCCGTTTCAATTTTTTTCTAAAACAAAATACTTACATAATATAATTTTCTTTTTTTTTCCTAATTATTTTTGATTTCGCGGTTTAGGTTATTACACATTGTTTTTTCTGATTTAATATGTTCTATCTTTGATAAACTATTTCATAATGTTTATTATTATCATCGCTGATAAAAACATTTCAATTTTAATCTTGATATTGATAACTCACTGATCATTAAGTATTCTCTTTGAGATTGAATAGGTAATCTGACATAATATGTAGTCACATACCAGAAAGTATCGTGTATGTAAAATTGTGTATCAAGGAAGTACGTACGTCTAAAGATTCAATCTTAAGAAGGACGCAGCGGACAATATATTTTTTTTAAACGGTTTTATTTAACAAATGAAGATAAAATAAAAAGTTTTATTTCTAACAACTAGCTTCTGCCCGCGACTTCGTCCGCGTGGAACTCCTCCTTTTTTGCAGTCGGTTAAAAAGTAGCCTATGTTCTTTCTCAGACTCCAGACATTCTTTGTACCAAATTTAATTTAAATCGGTTCAGTAGTTTTAGCGTGAAAGCGTAACAGACAGACAGACAGACAGACAGAGTTACTTTCGCATTTATAATATTAGTAGGGACAATAAAGATATGTTGCATGTAATAACCAGTCAAAAATTTTAAATTGCATTCAGCATAATATAATGTAATACGTAATTTGGGGGCTATCGCAAAAAAAACGCTAGTTCTCACTAGTCTTAACTAAGGTCCAGCTGTAAGGTTCCACCAATTACGAGCAAGTAGCTTGCCCCTCATTGGTGGAATCACATGACCTAGTCCATTCAATTTGCTCCCTACGTTGACAAATTACTACAATTGGCTACTTTTCTCATTGAAAACGATCTCGCTAGGTGTGCGGCGTAAACCGGTGTTTTACCGGTTAATTACCGGTTATAATCAAATTACCGGTCATGGCGAGTGTGTAGAACTTGTCGGGGCTGGCTTCCCACTTGACAGTAGGGACGTCCTTCACTTGCGTCGGAGTCAGCTCATTGCCCTCGTTCACCTCCACACCGCTCGGGTATTTAATCTGAGGAGAAATGTTTTAAAGTTATTATAATCTGTGTATACAGTCAAGGGCGTAGCTAGGATTTGGTTAAGGCAGGCGTAGACAAACTAAGAATATATGTAAGGTAATTTTCGACACTCGCAAGGGAATCAAAACCTACAGGATACTTCTAAAGGGCCTTGCTTGCCCGTAGCTCGCTACGCCCTTGAGAACAATCATACTCTCTTTTTAACCGACTTCAAATGTAGGAGTTCTCATGTCGTCAGGATATTTTTATGTATGTTCCCCGATTACTCGAACACGCGTGGACCGATTTGGAAAATTATTTTCTAATCAAGGTACTTCCAAATGAAAAATTGGGAACCTTATAAGATGACTCGCGCGTCTCGTCTGTCCGTTTCTACATTCCTCTAACAACTGAAGTAGAAATTTGGCAATAAAAAATTGCATTACGTTACCAAAGAATTTTGCTATCGAAAACTGTCAATATTATCTTTGTACCGATGTCATTATGATGTAAGAAATAAATATTTGACTAGCATTTGTCCGCGTCCCCGCCTGCGTAAACTCAATTACTCCATGAAAGAAACAGAAGTTTTCCTTAATTGGTACAGTACAAAATGAAAACATGACCAGAAAGGCCTTCAACATCAGTACATACAATAGTCATTATTATGAAATGATGAACGATGTTTATACGAGAAGAAATCATTTCAAAATATTAATCTACGTCATTACAGGTATTGTTGATATAAGAGTTGGAAACTCGTTAAGCAAATGTAAAACTAATAGCTGCAATTTTCATGTAATTTTCTATAATCTGAAACCGGGTGTTGGACTATGAATACCTTGTTAGTCTAATAGAACTGAAATGAAGTGGCAGGTCCATTATATGGTATCATTTTTGTTAGCACGCTATTGACGCTATCTGGACAATTCAGATCGAGATAATGTTACATGATACAATTTCAAGGGCAAAAACGGTGCGATTTTGAACCTTAAAGACGTTGAAGTTTTAGGAAGACTCGTTAAGGTCCTAAATCGGAATCATCGTAAGGTTTTACAAGAGTAAAGGTTTACGGGGATGACGGCGGGCAGCGAACAACTCTTAACAACTCTTGGGGGAATGGGAATGGGGTGAAATGGTCCCATACCAGTGGACTAATCACTCGACCGTCGCTACCCGACCGTCCCCAAGTAAAAATAATAATAAAAAGATAGGGTACTGGGGTCTTAATTTTTCTACTCTTGCCTTGGTACAAAATATCATTATAATTAAAAACTAATGGTATTGAACCAAAAATATCGATCGAATTTCGATTGATAGATCGTAGTTAATATAATAGGGTCCTATATAATCGCGTCGTGTAGCAGGCTTGCTCATTGAACAATGGGATGCCATTGATAATTTAAAAATAATGACTATTATATATACACTGTATCATTATCTCCTGATGTTGAAGGCCTTTCTGATGATGTTATTTTCTGCGCACTGTACCAATTACTTAAGGAAAACTTATGCCTGATTTTTTTGCGAATAACTGAAAATGGTCATCAGACTCCGTAGGGAAATAGTTTATAATGTGGCCAGAAAAATGAGTGGTTGAAAAGTTTGTCGGAGGACTTTTTTACTTAAATAATTGTAGAGTGATTTTACGGGTCCAACGACCGCCGTCACTTTCTAATTCAGAAAAAAATATAAATAAGCTAAGAATTTCGTTTTGATGCGTCAATATACTGTCCTCGTTACTTTAATTATTGACAGAATTGCCTAATCAAGTATAAATCTTATTTTGCAACTTATCCTAGCGGCAATCGAAACATCCATAAAATCACCCTTTACTCATTAGGATGAAGCAACTATAACTGATTTAACCGCGTATTTTATTTTATTTGCTGACTTTGCGAAAACTTTACAGTTTCCATATTCGCAGCACGACTGAGCTGACGATAGTCTAACGGTAAAAGTCTTCCAAACGACACCAAAATAAAACAAAATAGGAACGCGAGTTAAATCTGTGAATAGTCGTTTCATTTCAACGTGTAACACCGGCATCAGAAATAATTATCCTTTACTTAGTTTACATTTTTGAGACTGTGCCCAATATCTAGTAATTTCTCACCTGGACCAACGCTGCTGGAGCCACGGGCACCACGTCGGGCACCACCCCGTGGCTCTGGAACGACTTGGCGACCGTCGACATCGCTCTGGTTAGCACCCTAAAATTGACCATAGTGCCGTCCGCTATCAAAAGAATTAACGCACATCTCAGTATTCTTATTATCTGTGTCATTTTTTTAACACGTCCTCTACGCTTTAGAACCGTTGCTTCTCTCGTGGAGTAAGGTGTGACGCTCGCTTTATAGTGCGACCGGTTTGTAAACTGCTTTGGTTTGTATAATCGTAGTAGGGTTACCAGATTACACCTGTTAATCTCACTGAATTAGGGAACTAACGTATATATTTATATCAATAGAATATGTTATGATGTACCAACTTGTTTTTTATTGATGAGTTATATATAATTAGGCATTAGCAGTTTCCTCATCAGCTCTTTTATAATACATATTAAAAAAAATTGACTTGGAGTTGCAAGTTGGTTTACCTACTGCTTGTATTTACAATCGAGTGTGAGGTGACATGACTGAGCTTAGTTTAAAACTTTTCTAAAATCTCAGCTTTCATCTTATGACGTTGCCAAAGTTATGACTGAATAACGGGAGATCCCGGTCTCTGACAATATAAAATTAGAACAAAACAGGTTACATTTTTGATAAGACGGTTCACTTAAGATCATTTCCTTAAATATAATTCACTGTATGAGGAACACAGCTGTCAATTATATTGTTTTCAAGTGTCAAATAATGAAGCGTATCTATAAAACTACTAATTAGATGTAAGTAAATATCTACCTGTTTTAAAAGTACCTAATACTTCTTTGAAATGAAACAAAATACTTCTTCTCTGTCGTTCCGCTCTTGAGTGATTTTAGAGTTAGAGGCGGACACGGATTTTGTCACGATTTCCAGCCATTTCTCTCAAAAATTAATACATGTCCCTTAAAATATGCCGCATCTGGTAACCCTATGTCGTAGCGTGAAGTGCCGTGTGAATATTACCGTGAAAACCGTAAAAGAGAACTTATCGCGTTCATTATGAAACCGTGAAAGTTTAAACATAATATTAGATGTTTATAATTAAGGGAAATACAAGGTCACCTTTAGCGTTATCGCCGAGCGACTGCAGTCCCTTAAATCCGACACAGTCGCGCGATTTCATTGCTACAAATCGCCTTAAACGCAGTAACTTATTATCGGGTTTATGAATTGTCCGAAATCTTATTTATATTCAAATAAAGTAGTCATCATCGCAAACACTATCTATTACAAATAATTCAATTATATTCTCTCTAGGTACCATTGAAATTGTAAGTACACATATTTTATTGTTTTCGTTTTTGTATTTGTTGTTGTGCAATAAAGAGTTAACATATGTATGTAAATTTTTATTTATTTTTGGTAGTGAGTATAGTTTGTGTATGTACACAAACTATACTCACTACCAAAAATAAATGAAAATTTACCGATCCATAGGCAAGTTGGTGGGGTACTTAGAGGTTACATATACCGACACAAGAATTTAGCTTTCAATAGTAAATAAGTAAGTAGTTAAGAAAATGATATGTGAACAGCGTGATTTCTCTTTTTATCTCTATCCTTACAAAATAATATCAATTAATTCAGTAGTATACTTCAGCTCTATACCAGGTACAGGCCAGAAAATCCTTGATAAATACTAATTAGTTAGGTAGCTTAATCTAATATGCATTTTGCAGCAAAGAGTTATTATAAAATAAAATAATATAGGTATTTATCCTGCTAGGGGCAGATGTCAATGTGATGAGCACTGGCATCTGTACCTGTGTCTTGGATGTCTTATATGTATTTATGTATGTTTATCCGTTGTCTAGCACCCATAGTACAAGCTTTGCTTAGTTTGGGACTAGTACAATTGGTGTGAATTGTCCAAAGATATTATTATTATTATTATTTAAAAAAAACATGAATATTTTATCAGTTTCTGGTGTGTGGTCAAACCAATCAGTTTCTTTACTAAAGCATCAATAAAAAAATTGCACCAATTGATCTAGTCTCAGACTAAGCTAAGCTATTTATTATAGATACAAGACTAAGATAACCAAATTATATAAAAACTGACTGGTTTACTAAATATTAAACAAGAGTTTGGAATATTTGTTTAAAAAATGTGTAAGGTATTAAGTAGTTATTAAACAATTGTTTGGAAATTGATTTAAAAACCTGTGGTTAGACCATTCTTGGTAAACATTGTTCAGCCATTTTAACTTGGCTAATAAGCACATAATTATGTATGGTTTGTGTATGTGTGTGGTCAAGGTGATGGTTTCAAAAGATCTCCATTTTAACATTTCATTAATCTATAAAGAAACTGTGGAGTGAAAAAAAGGGAATCTTTAAAAGTGTTTCATTATTTATATTTAATTATAATTTTTAATTGTCACCTTTGAAAAATATTATTAAGACTGGTTCAATGGAAGTAGGTATATATGTAGAAGGTACGGCTATTCAAGCCGTATATAAATTTACAGAAATTAAAAAAACCTACCTATAATGAACAGTTAAATTTTAAAGTTCCTACTTACTGTGTTACTATTTATGGTCAATTATCAATACATAGTATAAAACAAAGTCGCTTTCGCTGTATGTCCGTATGTATGCTTAGATCTTTAAAACTACGCTACGGATTTTGATGCGGTTTTTTTTAATAGATAGAGTGATTCTTAAGGAAGGTTTATAGCCCCCGTGTGAAGCCGGGGCGGGTCGCTAGTTTTTTATAAAACAACGACGAATAACGTATAGAAATAAAAACAAAAACTAACTTTTATGGCTATGGTATTTTTCGTAATACAAATCTAACCTAAAAGTTATTTTTAGCGCTAGACAAAAATAAATAAATTGACCGGCATTGCATTTACATTAGGTACCGGTCGGTTAGGCGTATTGTCTTCGTAATTACATAACGAGTAACATGTAATAACACTTGATTGCCGGTGGATATGCATAGGAAGATAATGATAAAATCTACATGCATACAATTAAACTTTTCTTGAATGTTCTATTCCGTCCACAAAGTCACAAGAAATTATAGAACTCACGTGTAATCAACCACGATGGATGGGATGAAATGATGAGAAATGCGAATTACAAATGCAATGCGAATTGAAAGTAATATAATTAAAATTACCTAGATAAGTAGGTACACGACTGTAGGTTACACTGTTAATTGTCAATTTGAGTATTTGATTTGACAGTTGTCAGACATAAGTACCCGGTACCGCGACCGGTACGGCAACAGCAAATATACCACAGATTGTAAAAAAAACACAATACCAACAAAAACATAGTTGACAAAATCAACGAGGGCCCCGGGGTTGATAAAAAAAACCCTAAATTTGTTTTATATAGCTGGCAACATTTGTCATAGAAGGGATTTTACTTAGCAATAGAGCTTTGTAATTCTATTCACGATGAATTTAATTTGCTTGTGTTATCTGAGATCTAATGTGATGACATAATAAATAATAATATACTGTACTGTCACTACTGTGAAGTACTGTAAACTGTCAGTGAGTGACCAGTGTACATCCGAACCATTGTATTGTATTGTTCGCTTTTGTTAATCATTATTGTTAGTTCGTAGGTAGCTCTTTTCTACGTTAAAGGCTATTAAGATCTAAACTACTTGTTTTGATTACAGAAAATAAATCAATATGGGATTACAACATCAAGACAGACAATTTCAATATTATTATAACACTCGCGTCCCGGGTAAGGGTACTGAGGACGAAAGGAAAGTATATCGGAAAACTATTGAGGACGAAAGAAAAGCATATCGGCAAATTGTTGAGGATGGAAAGAAAGTATATCGAAACGTTGTTGAGGACGAAAATAAATTATATCGGAATTTTGTTAACGGCTTTGGACTTCGGGCATCACATTATGGGTCAGTATCAAGTGCAACAGTGAAATACAGTAAGCCAATATTCGCCCCAAAATATATTCCTATTGTGTATGCACGTGATCATGCAATCAACGCTATGATAGAAATACAAGCACTGTGGCAGTATGTAATTGATGAAGCTTATTACAATTATTCCGAAGTGTTCTCCAAATTATCATATCCATTGAAGCCTTCTGTGATGCAAGAATATAAGAATCACAAGGAAAACTTTGCTGTATATGATACTAAGCATGAAATCTGGTTAATTGAACCCTCGGAATCTGATTACGAGTATTGTTTCAATGGTAAAAAATTCGTAGAATTTGAAGTAGCAAAATCTAAAATGAATAACAATCTTTTGCTAGTTGGTAAATATACAAAGTTGATGCAGGAACCAAATTTGGTAAGAGAAACGATTGATGCTCCAGCTAAATTTCATTCTTTTTGCCTGCCTACAATGAAGCTTATTGTTGGTGTACCTGGCTGCGGGAAAACTACTTATATTGTAGAAAATCATTGCCCTAGAAGTAGCTTAGTTCTGACTTCATGTAAAGAAGGTGCTCAGGATATAAGATCTCGAATGGAAGAAAGATCGAGTCGCAATGCATCTGGCCCACCGGTGTTTTACCACAGATACAGGACCATAGATTCATATTTATTAAATAACAAACAAACAGATGCTAGAAGGAAACATATGAACAGAACAAGGAATTTGTCACACATGAATATGATCAATTCGGTTTGGATGGATGAAGCCTTAATGGAACACCCTGGGAAGCTATTTTTGGTGTGTATGTACAGTGGCTGTAGTATAATGCACATGTTGGGAGATCCAAATCAATTAGGCTTTATAAATAGGGTAAAAGATATTGAATTGAGATATGAGGAATCTAAAAAATTGTTCACACCTACGCAAACATTGTGCACTTCATACCGATGTCCAGTGGATGTGATGGCTCTTATTTCTCACAAATATACTAGTGGGGCATACTCTACATCTCCTGTGTTACATAGTCTTGCTTGGAAGGAATTTACAACACTTGATGCTATTCCGATGTTAACAAATACAAAGTACCTTGTTTTTAAACAGAAAGAGAAGAGTATGATGAAAAAGGCTGGATATAATGTATCAACTATTCATGAGTTTCAGGGAAAACAAGAGAAAAATGTAGTCATAGTGAGAATGTCAAATAACTTGAGAGAAGAATTGTATAAGTCACCACCACATGTGCTGGTAGGGATGACAAGGCATACAGATTCCCTTGTGTATTACACACCTGTAAAAGACAGTCTACAGAAAATAATACATAAATCTATAACTGATAATGAGTTGGAAAAACACCAAATTAAGCCAATTGCCACCATTTTAATTATTGTTATCTTGAAGATCTTTTCGGGGGGCATACATTTAGTCTCTGCCTTGTTTACTTTCTTTTTGGGTATATTTTTTACTTCAAATAATAAGAAAATTACTTACAACCTCAGGGAAGGTCCTGATGATGTATGGAGACAATAATTCATTTAAAATTTAAGTGTTATTACACTTAACAAACAACTATAATATATAATTATTTTTATTATATTGCTAATGAACTAGAATTACTGATAATAATTTCTGATGCCTTTACGGTTATTACACATTGGAATGAAACAACTATTAACGGATCAGCTCAGTCTTGCTACGATTATGGAAACTGTAAAGAATCCGAAACGTCTGCAAATAAAATAAAAATACGCGAGTTAAATCCGATCCGAAATAGTTGTTTCATTCCAATAGAATTACCGATGTTCTTAATAATTGTAAAACAATAATATATCTGCTTCAAGGGAAGCCCTGCTATGTCACGTCTTTTGAATGTAAAACTAAAATATAATAATATACTTTATACAAATGATAATTATGGTGATTGACAATATGCTAGCTATATTATACATAGGTATATGTAACCGCAATAAATGGTAATAAAATATAATTGTAAAAAAGAATATTTTGCAATAAAGTGAATTTTATACAATTTCAAGACTTCTTTAAAACCCTTTTTACTTAATTTTATACCTTAAGCTATGGCTTTAGATTTCACATTTGGTTGATAAGGTTACGAGAAGACTAGCGTATCGACGGACGGAAGTTGTGGTATAGGTCATTTTTTTAATATTTAGAAATATGTATTGACGTCGTTTGAACCGCCGTGAAATCCAGTAAGTAACTATCATGGTGGGATATTATTATAATAAAATATATAATCTAAGTAAGTATTTAAATGAATCTCCGTGAAGTATCTAGGTACGCGTGTAAAGCTGCCGAATGTATTATTTTTTTGTAGTGCTACTTATAACTTTTATAATTAAAAAAATTAGACAAAATAAAACACCAAAAGAGCTCAGCGTAATCAGTTCTCATTTATGCCTTACATGGGTACATAATTGGCAATTATTGTCGTGGTCGAATAAATTGGTTTCGGTACATTAAATTTTAGCGTGTTTAACCAGGTCTTGAATCAGTTTGAGTTCAGCTGTCAAAGTTTATCAAGTGTCAAAACTTTCCGCTTTGACTTGAAACTTGATTACCTACTCTACTTTAGTTTCATTCATTCTTTCTTTCATTTCTTATTTTCTTGTTATAAGTAACTATTTCCATAATATTAAGGAGTTTTCATTTAAAGTGTAGTGTAACTTATGTATATTTTATCATTAACTCTTTATAGTCAACGGAAATAACTAGTCATTCGTAATATTAAATATTATATATTTTTTTTCCTGCCCTTCACATAATTAAATATAACCTTCATCGATAGTTGCATACTTAATTACCACTAGGTATTTTATAATGGTTCTTCAAGCTCCTAAAATTCAGTTATCTAATGGGCAGACTATGCCAATAGTAGGTCTAGGAACATATGCGGTAAGTATTAGGGTATCATTAAATTTGTTTTATTTTGATACTAGCTTCTGCCCGCGACTTCGTCCGCGTGGAACTCCTCCTTTTTTCAGTCGGTTAAAAAGTAGCCAATGTCCTTTCTCAAGCTCCAGACTTTCTTTGTACCAAATTTCATTTAAATCGTAGTTTTAGCGTGAAAGCGTAACAGACAGACAGACAGAGTTACTTTCGCATTTATAATATTAGTCGGGATGAAATATTTAAGATTTTACGAATTTTGCTAGCGACAGTTCCGCAAAATTGTTATACTTGATGAGTGTAAGTAGAATTATATATTTTTTTAAATTACATCAATCTGTCTACATTTTACGATATTTTTTTTATATTTAGCGGAAAGCTGACCTGGGCCAGTACAGACAGGCTGTGGAGTGGGGAATTGAGGCTGGCTACAGGCACATAGACACTGCATCCAGCTATCACAATGAAGAAGAAGTTGGAGAAGGCATTGCTAATGCTATAAACAAGGGGCTTGTCACTAGGCAGGATTTATTTGTAACAACAAAGGTAGTTAAAAATCATGCTGTTACACTGGTTAAGCCATTTGAATTTTTTTCTAGAAGATAAAGATGTTGTTTGAGATTGAAATAGTTAATACTAAGGGCCCCTGCAAGTCCGCATACTACAACGGCCGATACCAAATCGTTGTAGTATGCGGACTTGCATACATCTTCATATCTATACTAATATTATAAAGCTGAAGAGTTTGTTTGTTTGTTTATTTGAACGCGCTAATCTCAGGAACTACTGGTTCGAATTCAAAAATTCTTTTTTTGTTGGATAGACCATTTATCGAGGAAGGCTTTAGGCTATATAACATCACGCTGCGACCAATAGGAGCGAAGAAACAGTGGAAAATGTGTAAAAAACGGGGAAAATGAAGAATTACTATTCCACGGGGACGAAGTCGTGTGCACAGCTAGTTGATTATAAGCCCGACCAAACTATCGGCCGATAGAAAGTCTGTGGTTTGCGGGGGCTCTAATATTAACTAGAGATTTGTTGTACTTCAGCTATGGAAGTTACAAATGGCTTGGGGATTGTGAAACATGCTGTAGGATGCTGCTGTATAAAGAGAGAAAATAACTGAATTAAATAACTTTATTGGAATTAATAACCTTAATGATTTAAAATAAAATATGTATGAATTTCTGTATTTTTGAAGTCTTAGTAATTCATGGGAGCCCAAAGTCATAGCAGTCACTTCCAGCCTAGTTGTTTTCTAAAAAATGTGTGGATTGATTTACTTATATTCTTAGACTAGCTATTTGCCCCGGATTCGCACGGATCCCTTTTTTTTAGCCTATGTCACTTGGGAATAGTGTAGCTTCCCAACAGTGAGAGAATTTTTTCGAATCGGTCCAGCTCTTTATTATATTAGTATAGATAGATATCAGAGGCCTAAACTTTTTTGATTTTTTTTTTGTTTTCTATTGTAGCTATGGAGTGATTGCCACGCTCAGGAAGATGTGGTGCCATCATTGAAAAAATCTTTGGCAAAACTTAATTTAGATTATGTGGATCTTTATCTCGTTCATTGGCCAGTATCATTCAATGTGAGTATATAAATAATTTCACCTTTGAACTGTGATAATTGCAAATCTGTAACAAGTATAAGACTAAGACTTTTTTCCATGGCAGTTCAGCACTGTGAACTTTTAAAAGTGTTTAGATTAGACTTGAATTTTTTTTTTCCCGAACTAAATACTGAAACACAGTTGGCTAGCTAATGGGCCTTTACTGCAAAACCGGACGGGTGGCGAGCCTCCTGAGAGGAGGGTTTCAAGCCTTTAGGTTGGAACCCTAGATTTGAATAGGTATCCTAAGACCTTGTAGTGTACTCACTTCACTTGTAGTAACTTCCATGGCCAACTTTATGGATTCTTCACAAAAATATGCTGAAAATATTTAATAACAACCTTGTAATTTTAATAACTTCTGGGGCCCTAGACAAGTGCCCAACGTTCAACGTTAACGTTAAACGTTAGGACCAAAATGTATGGGATTTGACATCCGCGAACGACTGTCACGTACGTCACAAACGTTCGCGGATGTCAAATCCCATTTTGGTCGTTTCATTTAACGTTAACATTGAACGTTGAGCACTTGTCTAGCCCCCCTGATACCTTCGCGGTCATTACACATTGGAATGAAACAAGTATGTCATATTTAACTTGCGTGTTTTATTCTATTTGCTGACGTTTCGAAAACTTTAGTTCCCATATTCTTAGCTCGACTGATGCGACTTTATCGTTATTGTCAACTCACGTCATGCTATTAACATGGGAACTGTAGTTTTCGAAATGTCAGCTAATAAAATAAAATACGCGAGTTAAATTCGTGTTATAGTTGTTTCATTTTAACTTGTAAGCAGGCGCGTGCAGTCAGGGTAGGCACTCCATACATTTATACCATTGTGCCAATATGGCATGCACGCCCTTGCGTGTATGTTTACTTAATTTATTATTCACCACCAGTCCAAAGGCGAAGATGCTGATATAGACTACATTAGCACCTGGCGTGGTATGGAGGCAGCCGTGGACAGCGGGCTGGCTAGAGGCATCGGGGTCTCCAACTTTAATGAGGAGCAGCTCGCGCGTCTTCTACAGGCAGCTATAATCAAGCCACTGGTGAACCAGTTTGAGGTAATATGCACAGATTTTAATAATATGGAGACATCTATTTATCTTATATACTCACATTCATTCATCTTATGGAAAATAGCTTAAAACAGTAGAGAGTCCCTACTAATATTATAAAGCTGAAGAGTTTGTTTGTTTTTTTGTTTGTTTGTTTGAACGCGCTAATCTCAGGAACTACTGGTTCGAATTCAAAAATTCTTTTTGTTGGATAGACCATTTATCGAGGAAGGCTTTAGGCTATATAACATCACGCTGCGACCAATAGGAGCGAAGAAACAGTGGAAAATGTGTAAAAAACGGGGAAAATATGAAGCCTTATGAAGAATTACTATTCTACGGGGACGAAGTCGCGGGCACAGCTAGTCTTATATACTTACATTCATTTATCTTATGGAAAACAGCTTAAAACAGTAGAGAGTAGGATATAAAAGCCAAATACAAGTTTTTATTAATAGTGTAATAGTTATGGGTACTTATTCACGGATAAACTGCCGAATTAAAACTACTTAAGTAAATATATGACGTGTTTAGACTATTCACAAAAACAGAGAAGAAACTTTGCATGGAACTATAACGTAAACTTACATAATCAAAATAGTTACTATAAAACTTAATATTTCCTTTGTTCGAGGTTATTAGAACTACGAATATGGGAACTGTATTTTTCGAAACGTCAGCGTATAAAATAAAATACGCGAGTTAAGCAATTGACCCGAAACATATCGTTATTGTTAGCTACTAAACACTAGAGCAGGGTTTCTTAACCTTTTTGCAGTCACGGACCACTTTTACAATTTAAACTATACCACGGACCCCACCCATAAATATTTTTGGAAATAAAAAAAAGCCTTATTTATATTAATCAAAAATTCTTTTCTAGGCACTTTTATTACACTTACTACGATTCTAATGAGTTTACTGCACAGTTTCCTAATAAATAAGTTTAGACTGACTGACCTACTGCGGACCCCTGACACACAAGCTACGGACCCCTAAGGGGTCCATGGACCCCACGTTAAGAAACCCTGCAGTAGAGGGTCTCGTTTTAAGTTTTTTAAGCTTAACCTCGTACAGATATCATTTCATCTGGCAGCAAAACGCTGAGCTGGAGACCTTTTTACAGCATTTATTGTAGACTAGCTTCTGCCCGCGACTTCGTCTGCGTGGAACTCGTCTGCAGTCGGTTAAAAAGTAGCCTATGTTCTTTCTCAGGCTCCAGACTTTCTTTGTACCAAATTTCATTTAAATCGGTCCAGTAGTTTTTAACGTGAAGGCGTAACAGACAGACAGACAGACAGACAGACAGAGTTACTTTCGCATTTATAATATTAGTAGGGATTAAGTATTTTTAATTTTAGTTATTTCTGTAATTTTATGTAATGTGTGGTAAATAAATATTTTCTTTCTTTCTTCTTCTTTCATTTACTTAAAGGTTAATGAAATTACCGGTACCTACCTAATGCATACAGAATGTTTTAGGTAAATCCAACATTCACGCAGCACAAGTTGGTGAAGTTTTGCAAGGACAATTCCGTGGTGCCGGTCGCGTACACGCCCCTGGGCTTGCTCTCGGAGGCTCGCCCGGAGTTCATTGGCCTCGACCTCATCAAAACTGATCCTAAACTAGGCATGATTGCGCAACGCCACGGGAAAACTAAAGCTCAAGTAGCATTGAAATATCTGGTAAGTTTAAATTTCATCTATACTGATATAATAAAGAGCAAAAGTTTGTTTGTTTGTTTGGATTGAATGGGCTAAACGACTGGACCAATTTGAAAAAATTTTTCACTGTGGTAAAGCTACACTATTCCCGAGTGACATAGGCTATAAAAAAAAGGCATCCGTGCGAAGCCGGCGCGGACAGCTAGTAATATTATGTAGACCCTATGTCATTTAGAAACAATGTAGCTTCCCAACAGTGAGATTTTTTTAAATCGGTCCAGCCGTTTTGGAGCCTATTCAATCCAAACAAACAAACGTTTCCTCTTTATAATATTAGTATAGATATATTATCATTATAAAACATACATACTTAATATTATCTAACTCACTGGATTGCAATCTCTACAGTACTTCCATAAAAGAGAAGTTCGCTCACCTATGACTATACAGAGCAAGGGTGTAGCTAGGATTTTGTTAAGAGAGACAAGCGTAGACAAACTAATATATGGAAGGTAATTTGCGACACTCGCAAGGGAATCAAAACATGTAGCAAGAGCTTACAAGTTTTGATTCCTTAGTGAGGAAGTCGCACACAATATATTCCTGTTTGACACACAGTTTTACATTTCAGATACAACGCAACATACCCGTGATACCAAAGTCATTCACGCAGTCGCGTATTGTCGAAAATTTGGACCTGTTCGACTTTGAACTTAGTACCGAAGATATGGATATTGTAGATTCATACAATATTGACCACAGATGTGTGCCTGCGAGCGGTTTCAGCAAATATAAGTACTATCCCTTTTAAATAATTTTGATACTTAGGGTTTCACAACGTCGAAGTCAATAAATAAGTTATATTTTAAAAGTATACTTATATACTCACATTTATACGTAGATACCTACTCTTTAAAAGTCCGTTATAGTAGTTTTTAAGGTTGTCATTTCTGATGCGGATTACGCGATTATATAATAACCGCGAAATTTTATGCTCGTTGGCATATAACAACTGTAACGGATTTAACTCTCGTTTTTTTATGCTGACGTTCTAAAGACTATCTTACCTTCGTGTGTGCCTTTTTTAAACGTCATATCAGCTCAGTCTGCTATGAATAGGAGAACAAAAACATCATAATACACGCGAGTTAAATCCGTTATAGTTGTTTTATTCCAATGTTTTTTTAAGCTAGGTCTTAAAATGCTGGGATATCTTTTATCAATATTTTCATTGTCAATTTTGTGACTTGTCCAATTTATTGCAAGGTAGTTAGTCTGTAAATAGACTGATAAAATTATATTTTTTTAATTTGTACTATATTATGTGATAGTTATATATTCCATATCTTTATTATTATCACAGTTTTTATACATTGTTAGAAATAAACTTTTGCAAAGCACTCTTTATTTCATTTCATACCCCAAAATAAAATACAAACATTTTTTAAATTATTTTATTCAATGAAAAACGATAATTTATAAATAATTGCAACATGTCAACATAATTATACAAAAACATTTATAATATAAACTGTAAATAAAAGCGTGTTTCATCGGAATCTAAAATCCTGGAATGTCCGATTAAGAACTCTGAATTAAATAAATAATGCACCAATATCGAGGGAAAAATTAATTTGTGACTTTCGATCAGAGTTCTTAAGTGGGATCAAATCTTGGAGTACAAAACAGAAATGCATAAAATAATTACGTTGTATATAAAAATCGATGTTTAAAATATTATTATAAAATATATAATCACAATCATATATAGCGAGTACAAAATAGAATATAGGCCAAATTTAAAAACAACCCTGTTAAACAAGAGCCAATTAAACAAATAAATTCATGACTATTTTTTCAAAGTGTAATAATTTCACTATACAATATGTACAAGTGAAGACTGATATAATTTAAGATTTTCAAAAAATCATAAACATAAATAAATTCATAAAAAATGTCAAACAAAGCATTGAACCCTGACAATGTCATGATAATAAATAGTAACACCATAAAACATTAACCGTTTACGTCTAATATACCTACAAAAATATACTATATGTTTTACAAAACAATAACACTTATTGCATACATTCACTTAAACTAGTTTAAAAGCGCCGCTTAAAAATACAATTTGTACACTACACAATGACTAAACATTATATATTTCGTCAGAATATCGACAGCAAATTATACATTTGTATACAACTGTATCAAAACATGTATATTTTGTTGACAGTACCGTTCTTTACCTACGAGTCTCTTGTTCGCATCACATTCTACTTATAAACGGGTTAATTCCACAGGCACTAGTGCTGATAACTTCATATTACACGACAAATCTAACTTTTAGTATACATCAAAAACAGTGCAATTCCATATAGGCCTAACTTTACTTCGCTATCTTTTAAAAAGATCCATAATTCAAAACGCACAAAGTTTATAATAAAAATGTGTATGTAAGCAACTTATACAAAACAATGTTACCATGGTTACTCATACATGTGTAGTCATGGCAACTGATATAAAATAGCGTTACCATGGTTACTCGTGTTACAATTGTGATTTTTGAAAAATGGACCTTAAGGCCGTAAGCATAGAACATACTTCACGTAAGTATAAGTGTTTCTAGATGTCGCTTTACTAGAATAGTGACACAAAACGAAATATTTCGTTACTGTAGGACCTAAACCGTCACATTTGAAATAATATTTTTTGATGCCTACGCGGTTATTACACATTGAGATTGAGATAAAACACAACGACGATATAACTAGCGTATTTTATTTTATTCGAAAACTATACATTTCCCATATTTACTTGAACAAACTTTAGCGTTAGACTGATCTGCTCAGTTGTGCTATATAATATGGGAAAAGTTTTCAAAACGCCAGCAAACAAAATAAAACACGCGAGTCAAATCCGTCACAGCATTTCACACCAACATCACATTCAAACTTAAACACAAAAAGCGACACATTTGTCACTATTCTAGTAAATCTGCGATCAACATTCCCGTTTACAAGTCCAAACAAAACTTACTTCCACATGTAGTTGAACACGTCCATGATGCTGTCGTAGATTGTGAAGGTTATGGCCACGTCGAAGACGACCCTGCTGAGTCTGGGCACGGTTCCCTTGTAGAAGGCGAGCGGTCCCTCGGCCTTCCAGGTCTTGATGAAGCAGTCCCAGGTGCTCCTGTACTTGGCGGCCTCGAGGCCCTGCATGCGTGTCTTCACCACGTCGATGGGTGTGTTACCGAATACTGATGCCGCTCCTGTGGAGAAAAGATTTAGCATTAGATGATTGTCAGCTCAGTCGTGCTACGATTATGGAAACTGTAAAGGTTCTGGATCGTCAAGCCAATAAAATAAAACGATAGGAAATACGCGACTTAATTTAAGATAGGTATAAGTAATGTAAATTATTGTAAAGTTTCAAAATACATTCAGTAGTTTTTGAGTGAAATAGTAACAAACACATATCCATACATTTTTACAAACAATTAATTTTATAAATTTTTGATATTTCCACCTTCCTTGTCTCTTAGGCACATTTGTGGGACCCCTCTCCCTAGTGACGTTACTATATTTCGCGCGAGCGAGTGTGAACTCGCAAACAAAACAATTTATACCTTATGTCGATAAAGATAGAGATATTTTTAAGTTTTTCCCTTACAGTTCAAATTTGGCATTTTAGCACTTTAATGATATTTATACCTAGATAAGAGTAGAAATAATCGAGACCCCCCAGTAAGACTCGACCTATATCCCAATGTGAGGTATTGTGCTTTTTCCAATGACACTACGGGCGTCACCGATCGAGTAGATAAAATCTTCCACTACACTTCGATTGATACGTCTATCGGAGTGTTGTTAGATTTATACCTCGAAATCCAGGGCCCGTCAATGAATCTTTATATAATCTTTGGAAATGTGTTTTTAATAGTGCGATTACATTATTTTTTTAATTAATTCTATTACTACTTTTTTATTATTTATACTATTGTATCTATTATATTATATGTATTATTCTTTTTGCGCATGTGTAGGCGCAAAAAGAATAGCTCTCTGTTTGCTTTAAGGTTGTCTGGTAGAGAATGCCGTATGGCATTAAGTCCGCCTTTTGTACATTTGTTTTTTATTGTGCAATAAAGTGTAAATAAATAAATATTTTTTTAACTTTATAATTTGGCCTTCTAATAATGCAGTGAAACACATGTGATGCAGATTCATTGACTGGCCCTGGGTACTAAGGTTTTCCAATTTGTATGCCTTACGGCTAATCGTAGTAGATAGTATACAAAAATGTAATATTACGTAAATAGAAATGAGGTTATATGTAATGTCAGTTTTAAGATGAGAACATATATCACGAATTATCTTTACAGTGCATAATAGGTCAGATAACTTCTAGATAGTGTGGCCTACATTCAACTAATAGGTATTTTAGTGCATCGCAAATATTTCTTATCTTAATTGTGCCAATTGCATTAATCATCGAATAATGTATTTTCAATTTTGCATACCTATTTGTTAATAACTCACAAAATACTTAAATGGAAAATTTTAATACTTCTCATTATGACTTCGAGGTATAAATTTGATTCATTTCTAATTAGATGCCTAATTTATATTTCGCTTATGGAATTGTGTTCCTGTCAACGCGTCAAAGTTCTGAAATGGGGGCTAGTGACGTCACTTGGCGGTGAAACATGTGACGTCATGCTGAACTTAAATGGACTATAATATATTATTTTTTGTTTAATTTTCAAATGAAAAATACGTGTCGAATATTTTTGTATAATCTAATTGACCGGGTTTTTAACAAAATTAATGTCTAAAATTATCTATTTACTATTGATATTGTTGAAGCTTTGTCTGCAACGTTAAACTTCTACTCTTGTCTTTGAACAAATATCATTATAACTAATTAAATTAATGCTATTAAATCATAAACATCGATCGAATTTAGATTGATACACGTAGTAAATATACTCTCAAGCTTTCGCCCGCGATTTCATCTGCCTTTATAGCCTATATATTATTATTATTCTGATGTATCTATACTAATATTATTAAGAGGAAAGATTTGTACCTATTTTTGTATGTTTGTAATGAATAGGCTCAAAAACTACTGGACCGATTTTAATAATTCTTTCACTGTTGGAAAGCTACGTTCACCCTGACTAACATAGGCTATAGAATATTTTGAAAAAAATAGGGATCCGTGCGAAGCCGGGGCGAACCGCTAGTAAGCTATATTATTGTAAAGTTTCATCAAAATCCATTCAGTACTTTTTACATTAAAGGAACAAACATACATCCATCCTTACATCCCTACAAATTTTCCCGTTTATAATATTAGTAAGGATAAGGTTCACTTACCGGCGATACCACCGAACAGTCCCACGATGTATTTGGGCACGTGCTTATCCCGGTCCCCGCCCTTGTACCAGTCCCGGAGGGACTCCATCACGAAGAACCTTATAGCCTGGTTACTGCCTTGCTTCATTATGGTCGCAGTCACGCCCTTGTACACACCACCGACACCTGAACATTCACAAACATATGTTATCTCTCAATCAGCCAAAGTTCAACTGGAAGAGATTCCTTAAGAGTGCTCCTTTGCTCGGCGCTTCCATACAAAACGTAATTCCTCATTCTTTCAAGAATTTTGAATTAAACATTATTATTTTTTTCTGCAATTATGATCGGATATGGCATAGCTAGGACTGACTTTCGTTATTTTTATTAGATTATGTAAGATATTACAATCAGAGATTATATTAGATTCGTAATTTAACACGAAAAATAGACACATTTTCAGAGGACTTGTTCGCATACATTTAAAGATTTTCATAAAGATTTCAAAAGATAGAAGCATTGGAAATATCCTCAAGATTGAAAATAAACCATAACTACAGTATTAATATCACAATTAATAATTTACAACGAGAATTCGTACTTTCGAAATAATTTCTAATGAAATGGCGATATTAGAGAATACTCATTTCACGCCAGGTTTGAAAATGCATTTGTGTGCGTGTCCGAATTATTCCGACGGCCGCCGAACGTGTTTGACAAGTTGACAAGAAAGACAAGACGAATTGCCAGTCAGTCATAGACTGTCATTGTGCAGATTTGATGGCGTTACTTTTACTTAATAATTAATTCATAAATAATAGTAACTAAAACTACCACGGCTAGATTAACGGACTTCTGAATTATTACAAAGTGAATTGGTTTTATTGCGACGATCTTATATACTTAGCTACCTACGACGACTGTGTGACAGCGGACTTGGAATTACATTTCATTAAGGGGCTCCTACACGGGCCATGTTTTCGTGCAATATGTGGCTGCAACACAGTGGCCCAGCAACATTGCAAGCAATACCAGCTACACTATGCAATAATGCAGTTATGTCCCGGACATATAGCCAAACATTTTTTGTGTTGCCGTGTATGGCCGATATTGTTCCGAAGGGTTGCCGGACGATCGCTAGGCTGTCGATTTTAAATGCAATATTGCCCAGCCAGTTGTATTGTTGTTTCACTCGTTCACTTTGTACGCCATAGTGTATCCTTTTCTACGCGACATGCGCCTTTCGCGATTTTCGCGCCGTCCTCATGTTTGTATCTTTTCTTTTTATTTTTGGTCCGATTTTGTTTAAAAGAAAATCGAAATCACTCTTTGACATTCTAGTAAAATTATTAAATAACTAGCGGCCCGTCCCGGCTTCGCACGGGGGGACTTAAGATTTTTTTCTTAGTTTTACGATTTCAGAAACGATACTTTTCCCCCGTTTTTGAAACATTTTCGGTTACTGCTCCGCAACTATAAGACCTAGCGTGATATTATATAGCCTATGTTACTCGGGGATAATGTAGCTTTTCAAAGGTGAAAGAATTTTTGAAATCAGTCCAGTAGTTTCGGAGCCTATTCATTACAAACATACAAAAATACAAATCTTTCCTCTTTATAATATTAGTATAGAAGTATAGATTTATTATCAAGGACTACTATCTAGACTTAAATTATCTAGAGTTTCATGTTTATTTAAGTCAGGTCGAATCCATAATTTCTTCTTCTTTTGTTTTTCTTTTAAAACGATGAAAGCTGCTGCGACAAGTGTGATTTCGTCAGCCATTATTGCCGGTTTGTGTTGCCCGTGTGAGTCTGCGTCTCATCAGCCATACTATTGCAGACATATATGCACACATTGCCCAGCCATAGATGGCTCGGCCATCAGTTGCAATGAAATATTTTTGTGATTGCTGGGAAATTAGTTGCCAATAGTGCAGCCACAAATTGCACAAAAACATGGCCCGTCTAGGAGCCCCATTACGATTGTTCATTATGCGTAAGTACTAATATCAATTTATATTATTTATTAACAGTTGGAACCTATCTAGATATACTTTATACTTAATCACTCGAAGCGATCATGTCTTTTCATTACTTTTCAACTTTAAGTGTCTTTCACTTGATACTCAAACGTCTATAAATAATATCGATATGTAATATCATATGATATATTCAGTAGAAAATGAAAATTTAACGGTGTGGATTTTTTTTTCACAGCAAAACCTAGAAAATCTAGTAAAACGAGACTTTGGCTATCAGCTCGTCGTAAAAAACCAAGCGCATGGATTTACAAGAAACGAAACATGTGAGCATTCATTTTATAATTCACATAATGTGCAATCAATCAATAAGTCATAGCGAAGTTTATAATTATGTTGTAAATTAAATTTACAATGGTGAATTTAAAAATTTTGATTATGTAGGTATCTCATAGTTACTGTTTGTACAAATACTATTAAGCACAGTCTAGTAGCATTAGATAAATATAATTTGTTGGAATGAAACAACTATTAACGGATTTAACTCGCGTATTTGTATTTTATTATATTTGCTGACGTTTCTGATTCTTTACAGTTTCCATAATAATTTATTGTTTTTTTGTAGGATAGCGGAACAAACTTTACAAGATGCCGCAACAGAAAGGTGATTCTGTTCTGTTCGGGTGGACTGTGAATGTGATCTCTCTTATATTATATAGGAATAGATCGTTATTCCTATTGTTTTTTTTTAATAAAAATATTTTTTTTTGACAAAGAAATTTTATGGGTATCTATATTCATACACGGTGCTATCTACGTTTCAAGATTGATTGTTGTTTGGTGTAAGTACTCCATTGAAATGCTACATTTTTGGGGTTAGCTTGCATTTGTCAGAGGCCTCAATTTTATTTTTTACTACCTAGCGATTCGCCCCAGCTTCTCTCGGATCCCTGTTTTTTTATTTTCTATAGCCTATTACTTGTGTCAATTAACGTTTAGTCTTAATAGAACCATAAATATAAAACTAAAAAATAATAATCGAAAATCCATGAAAATTTGAGAAATAAATACAAGTCCACGATATTATATCTAACTTTCTTTCAATCATTTTACAAATCCCCACAAAATGTAACTAATCTATGGAGCAATGACTTTTTATATACATATACTAAGCATTAGGTACCTATTGTAAATTATGCCTAAGTGAGCTATCAGATTATTAAGTCAATACAATAATAATGTCTGTATTTTCTTTGGCGCAAGATTGATGTAAATAATTATACCTATCCATTGCCAATTTATTATTTCTTATCCCCAAATTTATGCTGAACCCGGAACGAACCCCGATTATGATGATAATGTAGCTTTCGAATGGTGAAAGAATATTTAAAAACGGTCCAGTACTTTTTGAGCATATTCATTACAACCAAACAAACAAAGTTTTCCTCTTTATAATATATTATTATTAAGTATAGTATAGATTGGTATCATCAATATTTCCTTTTCATTTATGGCCAGCCAGGGGTGTTTCAAGATGTCTCGGTTGTATGTACTTATATCTGTATACTAGCCTCTGCCCGCGACTTCGTCTACGCTCGATGAGTAGGTAGGTACCAGGTACTTTACACAATATCGTTATAAAATATAGCTTAAGTATATATTTTTCTAATGTTTAAGCTATAATTATTGTAATGTTTCAACAAAATCCATTCAGTAGGTAGTTTTTACTTGAAAGATAAACAAACATACCTACCTAAAATTTTTACATAGGTACCTACATCCATCCATCTATTCGTAAGATTGTTACTACGGTAGGCAGGTACCTACTATAATATTTTGCTTATATTCGACCTGATGCTCTAGTGGATAGTAGGTAGGTACTCCTGGTTTGGACTCATTACCTTCTGGTAAGTAGGTACCTAACGTAAATATTCCAAGTAAATACCTACCTGCCTATTTTCACTTTTACCCGTTTTAGTTAAACCAGAGGACTCGTCGAACTTTGTGCAGTGTTCTAAGAAAGTAAATTGTCTTTATATTTTTTTAAGTTAAACATTATAATAATGGTAACAAGCAGAATTCCTATATATGTAAGTATATATATTTATATGTAGGTATTATGTTTACTCTACGTACTTACTTAAATATTTTTTTTTATCCAAAAACGTACCTATTTACTTGACATCGACCAAACCAAAATAAGGTACGGAAGTAGGCATTTAATTTAAAGTCAAATAAATTTTGTAAAGACTCGCTGTCACACGCACACTAGCATGAATATTGGTTACGACATTCCCTCTCGCTCGCGCGCCCGAAGGCGGCTGACCGATGCAAGCGAAATTGACCCTTCGTTTTCTAAACCTGAGAATCCATAGCCGACTTCGCGGTACAAAAAGGTGCACTCTTAATAAGTTGTCACTTTAATTTCTGTGATCGTTTTGTTGTACAATATAGGCACACAGTCAAATTCTATCATTCTATATATCAAAAGGTACTACTATCTTTTATTTAATTTCATTTAAAAATATCTACTGCTATCACAGGGCTCCAAAGAGGATGGGGGGGGAGGTGTCACAACCCCCATTACCCCATTCTTGGATCCGTCTTTGGAATTTACACAGTATTGAATTATTTCAAATGCGAATGCAACTTTTTCATACTTTAACTGTGACATAATAATTTCAAAAAAGTATATCATTTACTCAAAAATAAGTCAATCAGTTCCATAACCGTGTGCTATTACGTAATGAACAACATTACGGCACCTTATATCATAATATTAATGGTTTTATTATAAAACATGCGTCATGAGTTCATTAAAGTATCAATAACCATACTTTAATGATTACAAATTACAAATATCTCCAAAAAAACAAAGCAATTTAATAGACAGTGATAACTAATGAGTCACGACAATATATATTTTATAATAGTAAGTTATCAAATCAAAAATATATTTATTCAGTTTAGGCTTTTACAAATATATACTAATATATACTGTTTCCGATAAAAGATTATTTGTAGCAATGGTTGCAATTAAGTGCATATCATTTACAAATTGCGTATGTAATGCTTTATAGCACGCCACCAGCCAACAATAGGACAAACAGAAAACGATGTAGCTTTAGTGGTAGGTATCGTGTAACTACAGGTTACTAGGTACAGTTAACATTTCATCTTCTAAATAATCGCCACATTCATCTTTAAACCACCAACTCACCCTCTTCTCTAACGATGGTCCTGACACCGTGGAAGAATCCCTTGAACCTTGGCTTCTCCATCCTCATGTCGTTGATGAACTTGACCTTCACCGTCTCCATGGGGGTCACGGCGAAGATGGCTTCAGCCACGCCGGCCGCGAGACCACAGGCCAGCTTCCCCGTGTTGGTGAGGGTACCATTCTCAGTGACCATGTATAGCTTTGCCTGTTCGAACACGCCAAATCTGAAATATTTGAAAATTATGTTGACTGGAAGGTGACATAATTATACTTAGGTAAGTATACTAGCTTCTCCCGCGACTTCGTCTGACCACGATGTTTTGATGTATGTGTACTAATATTATAAAGAGAAAAGGTTTGTTTGTTTCTTTGGATTGAATAGGCTCCAAAACGATTAGTCCGATTTGAAAAATTCTTTCACTGTTGGAAAGCTACACTATTCCCTAGTGACATAGGCTATAAAAAAAAGAGATCCGGGCGAAGCCGGGGCGGGCCGCTAGTTAGGTATATTTTTGTGTCCATTCAGTAGTTTTTGCGTAAAAGAATGACTAACATACATTCTTACTAACTTTCGCGCTGAATGATTAATGATGGAAGTTATCACAAAATAGGTTAAATCACCATAATAGGTTTTTTGGATAAATCACCATAATATTATAAAATAACACGTAATGCGTTTTACATTTTACTACAATATCTCTAGTACCTAACTAGTGAAATTTGAAACGCATATATCTAAGTAGTTACTTTTTAATTTTTTTTAGAAATATTTAAATGCTTCAATGTGCTAAACATAAAAGATATTCAAGTTACGGGTGTGACAAATTAAAATACTGTTCACAAGCCACTTCAGCGACGTGAAACAAAAATTTGCATGCATAATTAGCGCTAACATGATAAAAATATCAGATTTTAAGTTTCCGTGACAAGAAAATTGTATGTAATCTTGTGAACAGCAATCGTCATTTAACTACATTTTTGTTGGTTTTATATTTGCTTTCAAAATAGTACAGCGGTATAAAGATCATCTATACTAATATAATAAAGAGGAAAAGTTTGTTTGTTAGTTTGAATAGGCTCCTAACGATTAGGCCGATTTGAAAAAATATTTCACTGTTGGAAAGCTACACTATTCCCGAGTGACATCCCTACTAATATTATAAATGCGAAAGTAACTCTGTCTGTCTGTCTGTCTGTCTGTCTGTTACGCTTTCACGCTAAAACTGCTGGACCGATTCATATGAAATTTGGTACAAAGAAAGTCTGGAGCCTGAGAAAGGACATAGGCTACTTTTTAACCGACTGCAAAAAAGGAGGAGTTCCACGCGGACGAAGTCGCGGGCAGAAGCTAGTAGGCTATAAAAAAAAGGGATCCAGGCGAAGCCCGTCGCGGGCAGCTATTATAATATATTCCAGCTTTACACTGCATTAATATATATTCTATCCTGCTGGAATATACAGTGCGCATATTTCATTATGACCCGTGTAGAAGCCAGTGGCAGTAAGTCCTGAATGTCATTCAATATCGTACATCACGCGGGTCTGAATGTAACCCCAGCTGACACAATGAACCGTCGTTATCAGGAATTAGCGCCGTAACATGATACCGTCTTGAACATTGGCCGTGCGCGAATTGTTCTTAAAGACGATAATATACTTGTGGTTTTTTTCGTGTTAGCTCTGTTATCAGTAGGTGACAAAGATCAAATGAAAGTCACATTTTTACAGGACATATTTTGGATATAATGTCTAGTTGGTTACAGTACGTACATTCGCACGACTGAGCTAAAACTACTTTAGCGTTAGATTATCATCAGCTTAATAGTGCTAAGTAAAGTTTTCGCGACGTCTACGAGTAGGTTGTTTTATTCCAAGGTTATTAGGTTGAAAACTATATTATGACTAGCTACTGTCTATTTTATCGACAGCTTATATATTTTTTATAACAAAGGCACAATTCTTCTTAAATTTTTCTTTTCCTTTACGATCCCAAATACTCCAAACAGTCTTACCGTTATAATTCGATTATGATAATTAACATTTATTTAATTAGGAAGTCTTATAATTGACATGAACGAATGGAGTAGCGGGTTCTAATCCCATCGGCGAGTCGGGTACATTTTTTTGTTGTACATTTTTCCGACCCTCACTAAACTTATCTAACGCTATAACGCGTAAACTGCTTAGCTACATTGACATATATCCTAGACACTAGCTTCTGCCCGCGACTTCGTCCGCATAGAACTCCTCCTTTTTTGCAGTCGGTTGAAAAGTAGCCTATGTCCTTTCTCAGGGTCCAGACTTTCTTTGTACCTAATTTCATTTAAATCGGTCTAGTAGTTTTAGCGTGAAAGCGTAACAGACAGACAGAGTCACTTTCGCATTTATAATATTAGTAGGGAAGTAGGGATATTAGTAGGGATTAAAACTATGGCTAGCGGTAGGTTGCATATTATTATTAGAATTGACTATCAAATGATATAATAATTTCTGATGCCTTCGCGGTTATTACACATTGGAATGAAACAACTATTAACGGATTTAACTTGCGTATTTTTATTTTATTTTATTTGCTGACGTTTCGGATTCTTTATAGTTTCCATAATCGTAGCACGACTGAGCTGACAATAGTCTAACGCTAAAGTGAATGATATCTACGTAGATAAACAAAAATTTCAGAGTTCAACAAATAACGCTACACAAATAGACGACCAAAACAACCTGTATCTATGTCATACCAACACAAATCCTATAGATACAGATTAGACAAGTGTTTGTGACAGCGTGAAAATAGTCGGCCCGTAGGCGTGCATGACTTGACTGATAATACGTTATCAACATTATGCAATGTTATAACAGGTTTAAATGAGATATTCGAAATTTAGACGCATAACTAGGTAGGTACCTATAATATATCGTCGACCGTAGGTTCAATTACGGTTTTTCAGGAGAGGCCGACAAAGTTTTTTTTCGGACTCAATCGCTTGTAACTTTTTTTGTAATGAACCTTTTTTCGATCTGATTTCACAAAAAACCTTATAGTAATATACTTAGGTAATCTGATGGCAATCTTTAAAAGGATTGGAATGAAACAACTTTAACGGATTTAACTCGCGTATTTTATCATAAGACTATTGTCAGATCAGTCGTGCTACAATTATGGAATCTGTAAAGGCTCCGAAACGTCAGCCAATAAGAGTTGTGTCATTCCAATGTACCTATACCTAATAACCGCGAAGGCATCAGAAATTATTAGTTAAAAAGTTTACTCCAATTTCTCCAATATTGCTAGCGTCAATTTCTTTTATCACTTTTTGTCATCAGATCTTGGTAGACAGTGTTGCCAACTCCTAGAAATTCGAGTCGCTAAACTCAAAGTCAAAAGTCGCCAGAAAGTCGCTAAAACTAAAACATAACCATAAGAAGTTCGGGGGGACACCCCCCCCCCCCCCAATAATGATATACTAATCGCCTTTGTCGTTTTCCATATTATGTATCTCTTGGCATTGAATAATTCTGTGTCGATTTGACAAAAATGCATATATTATTGGCTCTAGAACTGTTTTAATTTGTACTCCAAAAGTCGCCAGATAAGTCGCTAAACTATTTTTGTCGTCAAAACTTTTTTTTGGTCGCTAAGCTATAAGCAAAAGTCGCTAGTTTTAGCGACAAAATCGCTAAATTGGCAACACTGGGCTTATTTCTAATTACTTTCAATTTAGCAGACAGCTTACATGAGACCTATTTGGACTTCCTTCAGATAGTTAATAGAGAGATGAAAATTCTTCCATGTTCAGAGCGTTCAATCAAAGATACACCTTAACCGTCTCACACGATGGTTCATAATTCATTGTTATAAGTTAAGTTTTTGTCGATATTAACGGAAATTCCATTTAACAGGTGCATATAAGGAAAAAAGGTTAACTATTATTTATATTTTATATCCTATAAGCACTTGTGCAGGTCAAATATGTTTTTCTTGTAGACTGTATTACTTATTAATTTAAGACTGACAAATCTTACATTAAGTATTTTAGGTAATTAAATAAGGTCATAAGGTCATTAAATTATGATAAGAACTATGTTCTGGCAAATAAAGTACTTCGACTTTAAGAAATAAAAATACTTTAGCAATGAAACAACTACCTATAACAGATTTAACTTTATTTATATACGTATTTTATTTATTTCGAAAACTTTACAGTTCCCATATATACGTAGCACGTCTTAACTGACGATAGTCTATATATATGCTAAGCTGACTTTAGCGTTAAACCCGTTTAAAGTTGTTTTATTCCAATGTGTAATAACGGAGAAGGCATCAGATATATAACAGTAAGTACTAGCTTCTGCCCGCGACTTCGTCCGCATGGAAATCCTCCTTTTTTGCAGTCGGTTAAAAAGTAGCTTATGTCCTTTCTCAGACTCCAGACTTTCTTTGTACCAAATTTCATTTAAATCGGTCCAGTAGTTTTAGCGTGAAAGCGTAACAGACAGACAGACAGACAGACAGAGTTACTTTCACATTTATAATATTAGTAGGGATGGTTACCTGACAGCTGATTTGGGAATGGAACCATAGAGCAGCACACTGAGTCCTCTGTAGAGGCCGAAGAATCCATGGCCTTGTACTGTCTTCTTTACACAGTCTGCGATACCGGTGTACTTCTTGGTACCTCCTGCAAAGAGAGTTAATAACTTCAGTTAATTTGACCAGTTGTACTTCTTGGTACCTCCTGCAAAGAGAGTTAATAACTTCAGTTAAATTGACAAGGTGTATTACTTGGTACCTCCTACAAAGAGATTTAATAACTTTAGTTCAATTGACCAGGTGTAGTTTTTAATACCTTCTGCAAAGAGGGAAAAAAGTTTCAGTTAATTTGTCATAATAACAACTGACAAGCGCTCAGATAAATCTACTGATAATGAACAGGTATGTCACTAAGTGCTCTGTTTTATGTCACTTGAGATATACAATATGGTTGTGTTTGTACTCATATAGTGATTAACGGATTAGATTTTTAAGTGATAAGATGAAAAGTCCATCTCCAGTTAAATAGATGAAATGATGATCATGATATTTATGGTATCAACACCTAGGTATATTGTTTAAAATAAAATTATTCTATACCAACTTAACTACTTATTAAAATTTAAGTTTTATTATTATAGTCTTATTTTGAAATATATACCAATTAATAAAATGTTGATGCAAATCCAACCATTACTGATATAGCCCATTAAATTGGCATAGTGGTCAGAACTTCTGACTACAAAACTAGAGCTTGCAGGTTCAGATCCTACTATGGCCACAAGCCTTTTATATCTGCGCCTTGGATATGTTTATTCATTTTCCAGTAACCATAGTAAGTATATATAAGTACTGATTAGTTTGGGAGTAGATTAATTGGTGTGAATTGTCCAAAGTTGTGCCTTACAATACATGTTAGAATTCAATTAAGGCTCTCTCAATGACATAACTAATATAAAGCAGTAACCAGGTCAAGTTCAACAACTTAACTTAATAAATTAGAGAGGTGAACAAACTCTGTAAACATTCCATGATTGATTACTGTTTTAATAGAAAAGTGACTTAACTCAAAATGTACAGTATGCAAATTCAAATTTAAATGTATAGACTTACAGTCTCTAATGGTGTAACAATATATTGATTTGTCTCACTATTTAACTGAAAGTGCAACATGTTACCGTGAGACCTATTCACAACAAACTCACATAATTACTTGTATGATTTGAGGTAGGTCTATAGTAATTTCAGGCATGTATTTGATTAGAGAACAAACTTTGATTTGCCGTCTATAGGAAGCCTTCTAAAATTAGTTATGTGTATAGATATATAACAAGCTACTGATTGATTGACATAAATCAAGGCATGGCAACAACTAAATCTTTGGGCTTGATATTTTATATATTATTATGTAGATCTTCATTATGATATATGTATGTATGTATATAGACAGGATTATCCTTTTTACATCTTTAAAATGGTAATACAGCGGGAAAAAAAATAGTACAAATATTTTAAGATTAGAAAGAGCTTCATGGGGATGAAAGTTGGTATGAAACTTTATACCTATATATAGGTACTTTCAATAGGTAGTATATTTGGAAATTCATCTCTTCAGGAGAAATAGATAAAAATCAAAATCTACCTAATTATGTAGGTATAAGTTATTTACACATATAGGTAAGTACTGTTATTATTTCATATAAAATCAACTTGTTTGATAGATATGACAGTATTGAGCTTAGATTAAACATATTCCTGATACTGTTATCTTGTATTGTAAGTACATTTATATTGGAAATGTAATCAGCTAGGGAAAAATATTATATATTAAGTATATTATTGTACTACCAAGTAGTACCAAGTAATATAGTATATATAGGTATGTTACATAAATTAGACGTTAACGGCAGTTTAGAAGTCATCAGCATAATGGTGATAATGATAAAGCAATAGAGGTCAAAATTGTCTGGCTTATAACTTAACGAGCATGTCACGCAACTCATTTCTAATTAGAATCCAACTAGCCAGTACTTACCTAATTCATTGACGTAAATTTCTTAACGTTGACTAACACAATATGGACCTATACCGCATACTAAAAAGTATGAAATTTTAATGTAAATAAATTGGTATTTAGCAACCGAAGCGGTTTGTTCGCAACCTTGAGTTTTATTACGCACGGAGATCGTGTTTCTTGTGTTTTCCGACATAACAAATTTAAAATGACCAAAGTCCACAATTTTGACGCGAAGTCCGAGTGATGAGCGTAGGAAGAAAAGTGATCGATGATGGAAATATTTTTAGTAATCGTCCAGCAAAAGAAATGTACGTACACTCAGTGTTACGTCTGTGTATCTATTTAAAGTGGATAGAATAAAAACTATTGGCAATCGCTATTCCTGGAGTCATGTTTTGGTTGCCGTCAATGTGATTATTTATAGAAAAAATATAATTAGGTTAATTGGTAATGTTTACAATTCAGTTATTGAAAGTTGTTAATTAGTTATGAATGAAGTTACACCAGTCGAGGATGTAGCATGTTGCACTGACCTTTCTCGTCTAATTGCAGTTGTGTTTTAACGTATTCAGTAGGGAATGTGATACAGATTTCAATGCCTCCAGTAATTCCGCCGGCAACGACACCCTTTAACCCAACTGATCCTGAACCCCCAGCCGCAGCCGCTGCACCGGTCTCAGTCATCCATGGACGTGAGAACGGATTCTTGAAAGTTCCATTCCTGTTAGACATGATTCCAACTAAAACACTTCAATCGATCTTAACAACGGCTGCGACACCCTCCCCACGCGGCAATCCTACAATGACTGTTTTTTTTTTAATATTATTTAATCAAACTTATTGTGATTTGTGCCCATTCATTCATTGAACGAATAAAATGAATGACAATTAGATTTTTATTGTATGGTATCAATATGCAAAAAGTTTGAGACATTATTAAAAACGCTGTATATTAGAATCGTATCATAGCCAAGTACGATTTCTATATTCCAACCCTAAAGGTTGACGCCGCCATTTTGACAGCACTTATTACCGGTTTTCGCTTTTATGTTTACGAGGCTATATTGAATGGTGTTATTTGTGCTACTGCCAATCATTTTTAGATATTTTAGCATTTTTAAACTAGGAATCGATTAAACTTCAAGCAAAATGGCTATACGAACGTACGGCGATAAGCCGATAAGCTTTCAAATAGAGGAAGGTGGAGAATTTTATTGTGTTGGCTCGGAGGTAATGAATGCTTTCTACATTGTTCTTCTATTCTTGTGTACTGGAATGTGAAAAGCTCTACTGGTTGTGCTTTTTTTGTTGGTTGTGCCTGATCTAGTAATTAAAATTAAGACATATATTGGCTATTCTTCTCATTTCTAACATTTTCTATAACGATTTATGGTTGAAGGTTGGTAACTACCTACGGCTGTTCCGTGGGTCCCTCTACAAGAAGTACCCTGGCATGGTGAGGAGGACGCTCACAAATGAAGAAAGGAAACGTTTAGTAGACAACGGACTGGGACAGCATGTTTTGTCGAGCTCTGTATCATTGCTAAAAGCCTCTGAAGTTGAGGATATTATAGAAGGGAATGATGACAAGTGAGTAAATAAGCTTTTGGATTATAGTAACACATCATCTGTATGAAATTCCACCAGTGCTACCACAATGCCTCAATATTTACTTTCTATGATTATGTAAAGTAAACTCTACTACGCTCATGTAAAGGTCTCTTGCCCATTGCTCCCCATTTTTTTTTGGTTTTTTGGCACAAATCAGAGAACCAGCAGTGCAAAGCATCACTGCGCATTGCACAAGAAGAGATAGAGAGGGCAGTATCACGGCATTGCAAGGAACACAGCGTGGCTGAGGCATAACAAATTATGCAAAAGAATAATTATGAATAGTTTCTTTTTTCCTACTTAATATGTAGGATTTTCACTTATCATAATAATATAGGCAATATGAAAAAATACATAAATAATATATATTTCATTTCAAATATTCATTTGCTTTATTTACTAGATACAAGGCAGTATCAGTTAGTCAGGAGTTGGCAACGCCTCGAGAGAGTAAAAGTAAAAAGCCTCACAATCCATCATGGCTGCCGGTCATGCCCAACTCCTCGCACTTGGATGCCGTGCCACAAGCTACCCAGATCAGCAGGACTCGAGTGCACAACAAGAAGGTAGATATAATATATCTATGATAAGTTGTGTAATCTATGGGAATGAAACAACATATTTTATTTTTCTGTAGGGTTAGGCTATTATCAACGAAGTTGTGTGAATATAGGAACTGTAAAGTTTTCGGAACATCAGCCAATAACATAAAATACGCGAGTGAAATCAGTTAATTGTTGTATGCACCCATGGAAAGCCGGAGCAGGTAACTAAAGGACAGTCGCCCAGCACAGCGAAAAACGGACAATGCCTTTTTTCTTGAACTTTTAAGGTTACTGTGGAGCGTAAGAGCACTATTACGTCTTTACTCGCTGTGCTCGGTGACCATCCTTTAGTATACTATATTATATATTTTTCATCAAATGCCTGATTCTCTTTACATTAACAAACATGTTTCAGGTCCGCACATTCCCGCTATGTTTCGATGACACGGACATGACATCAATGCTGGAGAATGCATCGCAGAAGCAGATCCTGGTGCCAATCCGGCTGGATATGGAGATTGAAGGACAGAAACTGAGGGATACCTTTACTTGGAACAAAAATGGTTTGTTTACTATTGTACCTCTATGTTCAAAGAATTACAAGTCTGTTAGTCTAGTAGTAGAGCCCTTGACTAAGATACCATAATAATATGATGGAGATTCGAATTTTGTTAGATTTCAGTGTGATGAAAACAGCACTTAGTATCTAATTTCTGGATGTTTTGTTTGGTTTTTATGTAATATATGTATGTTTATACATTGTCTAGCACTCATAGTACAAGCTATGATAGATCGGTTGGTGTGAATTGTCCAGATATATTATTTATTTATGGCCTTCTCATTTAAAAAAATGAACTTTTAACTAAGTATCAAATTTGCATATATCAAATTATAAACATCTTTTATTCTGTAAATTTTTGAATACCAAGTTAAACCCAAAACTTACTTAAAAGTTATAGAATCAATTTCAATCGAAGCAATTTATTAAAAGCTTGTATTTTAAAAGAAAATCTGACTAGATAACTAACACAGATTATAAATATAAAATCCAGTTATAAGTTCATTTCAAATCCAATTCTGTATTCATTACAGAGTCGATAATAACACCCGAACAGTTTGCCGAGGTCCTCTGCGATGACTTAGAGTTGAATCCGCTAACGTTCATCCCGGCCATCGCCTCGTCTATAAGGCAGCAGATAGACGCGTTCCCGAGCGAGCCGCCGGCCATCCTCGAGGAGCAGACAGACCAGAGAGTGGTCATAAAGCTGAATATACACGTGGGAAACACTTCCCTTGTTGACCAGGTAAGATATATATGATCTGATGACATTATAAGATAGGATAACCTAATCTTAACTAACATTATAAATGCGAAAGTAACACTGTCTCTGTTTTATTTTTTATTTTTTTTTAACTGAATACTGAAGCACAGTTGACCAGCTAATGGGCCTTTACTGCAAAACCAGACGGGTGGCGAGCCTCCTGAGAGAAGGCTTTTTCAAGCCTTTAGGTTGGGTTTAAGATATTATTATGTCTGTCTCGCTTTCACGCTAAAACTACTGAAACTTTTAAAATGAAATTTGGTACCCAGTCTAGAGCCTGAGAAAGGACATAGGCTGCTCTTAATTGCTAATTACAAAAGCTAGTATATAGTTATAAGTAAAATTTATTCTAATGATAATATTATGTGTATTGGTATAATGTATTGAACATATGTCTCTAATGTATTTCTATTACTTCATTATGTTAAGTGTACACAAGTAGACTTTATTCCACTAAGTATTGTCTACCAATTCATTAGCGCAATTCTACAGATGTTTCAATGCAGTCAGTCCCTAGTACTGAATTGGATTAAACTAATAACAAACCGATTTTCGGTTAACACATCGCACCCCTAGATCTAAAGGGAGCTAACTCAAAAAAAGTAACTTTTTCGGGAGAGGCGAAATTGTTGTAAGGAATCGGATCCTTTTTTTTAGCGTGTGTTTAATTAAAATCTTCAGGTTTTTGAGTTAGCTCCCTTTAGATCTAGGTGTGCGACATGTAGAACATGAATGACGTGGGACCCTGAAGGAGCCTACTAGTGGGCATTTTACCGACATGACAATAAATAATTAAAAACATCAATTCACAGGTGGAATGGGATATGTCGGAGAAGGAGAACAATCCGGAACAGTTTGCGATGAAACTGTGCGCTGAGCTCGGACTGGGCGGGGAGTTCGTCACGGGCATAGCTTACAGTGTCCGGGGGCAGCTCGGCTGGCACCAACGCACTTATGCCTTCAGCGAAGCACCCTTGCCTGTTGTCGAGGTGAGAACGTAGACTAGGATAGATATCTGATTGATTCTTAAGGAGTCTGCCCACTACACCGTATGATCACCTTACCACCATACCATGACCGTGCTTCATAGCACCAAAATGGCTTTTCTATACAAAGAATATTTAAAAAAAAAATTCTTTGTATAGAAAAGCATGATACTATGTCCACTAGACCGTTCCGTCACCGACACGTACCGCCTTACGTATTACCTTCCGTGCTTGATACGTTCATAGCACGGTCATGGTATGATACGGTGTAGTGGGCAGACTCCTTTAAGGTAACGGTTAGCGTTAGCAAAGAAGAGAACAAATAAAGATAAGCAGTTCCAAAATTTGGCAGTGGAGGCTAGTGACTTCACAGCTAGGTATAAATTGTACCATAATCCTGACGTCACGAGCCCCCACTCCCGAACTTTAGAAGCACTTATATGTGGCATTGTTTATTTGGTTTTAATGATCAGAACTGACAGGCTAAATAGAATTTCGTTTTCTTTACCCAGTCGTTTTGACGTCGTTTGACGGCCTGTTGGTCTAGTGGTTAGAGGCCCTGACTACGAAACCGGAGGTTGCGGGTTCGAATCCCGCTAGGGGCAGATGTCAATGTGATGAGCACTGGCATCTGTACCTGAGTCTTGGATGTCTTATATGTATTTATGTATATTTATCCGTTGTCTAGTACCCATAACACAAGCAAAGCTTTGCTTAAAATGGGACTAGATAATTGGTGTGAATTGTCCAAAGATATTTATTTATTTATTTATTTTATTTAGTCGTCATCCCTATTCATGAAAATTTATACAAAAATCCGGCAGACGCGCGTCATGTAGAATGCGGTCCATCTGTTATGTTCCACCAATAAGAGCTGGCCTGTGTGATAAGCTATTGGCCTGTGACTCATCACAGGTTACTAGTCTCTCAAGAGAAGTAATACTTGCATTTAAGTGGATTAGTGGCCCTGTGATAAGAGATAAGCTACTAACCTGTGATGAGAGAAGCTGGTATGTGATGAAAGATACACAACGGACCTGTGATAAGAGAAGCTATTGGTCTGTAATGAGAGACAAGCTATACTGGTTTGTGATGATAGACAAGCTACTGACCTGTGATTGACGGAACAGGACAGTCAGACCTCATTCCACATCTAGCGGATTAAAAACACGACGACCGCTATTTAAGTTACTTATCTAATTAGAAACTATATCAGCTAAAATATCTGCTTGAAGGGAACACGTATAAACGGATTTCGCTCGCGTATTTTATTTTATTGACTGACGTTTCGGAACCTCTACAGTTTCCATAATCGTAGCACGATTGAGCTGACGATAGTCTATAGCTAAAGCTTGTATCTTTTTATCTGCTAGGTTACTGGCAAATAAGTTACATAAAATTTATAGTAGGTTGTCACCTCTCGCTTATAATTCCAGACCCCGTACCGTCAGCCGTCGGAGGCGGAGCAATGGGCCCCGTACCTGGAGACACTCACCGACGCCGAAATGGAGAAGAAGATCCGCGACCAGGACCGCAACACGCGCCGCATGCGCCGCCTCGCCAACACCACGCCCGGTTGGTAACTGTAGTTTGTAGATATTGTACAGTCAACGTCAGAGATATCTGACTCCATCTAATAGCCGTATACTAGACTAGCTGTGCCCGCGACTTCGTCCGCGTGGAGTAGTTATTCTTCATATAGGCTTCATATTTTCCCCGTTTTTTACACATTTTCTACTGTATCTTCGCTCCTATTGGTCGCAGCGTGATGTTATATAGCCTAAAGCCTTCCTCGATGAATGGTCTATCCAACAACTATTTAACTATTTTTTCAATTTGAACTAGTAGTTCCTGAGATTAGCGTGTTCAAACACACTCTTCAGCTTTATAATATTAGTATAGATATGCGGTTACTAGGCGGAGTCAGATATATTTGATGCTGACTGTATATTTGGATTTGAAATGCCGTATTAATAGACAAACATCTAATGATGATATTTGTAAGACAAAAGTAGAAATAATTAGAGAGTATCATTTATTAGTCGAAATTTGTCTATTAATACTGGTTTTGGATTTCAAATTACTTTTTGCGATATTTATCACAAAATATAATCTATTGACGCATGTTTAAAAACATTTTGTCCACTTTTTTTTTGATAACAATCGAAAACCCTGCTACTATAGAAACGACTAATGAAATCTGTTTTTAATTCAATGGACTGTTTAATTATACTAATAAGTTATTTTAGCTCAATGCCTTTATAAGTATTTTAGTTTGTCTTGTTAATATTCCGAGAGCTGGTACCAATAATGGGTAGGCATCGGGCGCGTGCAGTGGGGGTAGCGTATGTATAATGCCAGGGTAGGCACTCCATACATTAGTGACAATGTGCCTGTATTGAATGCACGCCATTGGTAGGCATTTGAGGCAAGCTAAACTTGTAATTATCATCATTATATCAACCAAAAGACGTCCACTGCTGGACATAGGTCTCCAACGATGACCACATCGACCGGTCACGTGCCTCTCTCATCCATCAGTTACCAGCAACCTTCACCAAGTCATCGAAGCACCTAGTAGGAGGCTTGCCCACACTGCATCTTCCAGTCCGTGGTCGACACTCGAGCACTTTATAGCCCCAAAAGCCATCTGCTATACAATGCATGAAAACTTGTAATAGCTTTCTTATCTTTAATTCACCAGCCACCTGCAGTTCTGTGTTAGAGTATATTAGGAGAGCTATATGTCATGTTTTCAGCTTGCATCAAATACCTAACCGAAATATGGTGCCAGCTCCCAGGCTATAGGCTAAATCACCAAATGTACTGGCTGATTGTTAAATTTAGTCACAAAAATTACACAATAATATGTTATGAATATGGGAACTGCAATTTTTAATTATATATGAAGAAATATTCAGAAAATTTTATGAATTCGATGTACTTTTTGACAAATATACATATTATTTATTATTATGAATGAACTTTTAAACGTTTTATACATGTAGTACATACCTACAATGTATTTACTTATATATTTTACGATTGCCGACTTTGAAACAATTTTAACGTCCGTAGTTCAAAATATAGAATTTATAAGCAGCCATTAAAAAAACTATATAAATGGCGTCTTTGAGAATGTTTAAGTATTTTAATGTTTTTAATCCGCTGGATGGGCGTCGTGTAAAATGAGGTCCAGCTGTCAAGTTCAACCAATCGGAGACAAGCTACTGGCCTGTGATTGGTGGAACATGTAAGCTGGACCTCATTCTACACGACGAGTTTGTAAATAAATAAAAACAAGCCACAGATCCTAATAAAAGTGTCGCCTCATTATTAATTTATCACAGTCACACATGTAACATAAATAAAATTGCAATATTATTATAACACGAATTGTTCACAAGTATTTAATTTTTAAAAGTGTACTTAATTTAAGATAGTTATTAATATTTAGTGTTGGGTAGTTCTAAGAATGGTTTAAAATAGAGGCATGAAATACATTAACTATACGATTTGTTCTTTAATAGGCCTGGGTGACAGAATAATGCGTTCATGTTAAACGGCGACCATTTAAATACTTGTATGACATTGAGTTTAACACGAACGCCGCAGGCCTCACGTAAGTATTTGCAAAACCGATAAAAGACCCTTTTGATATAAAAAAAAAACTTTACAAATCTGTCTTCGAGTAATCGAGGAAAATACATAAAAAAAGATCCCGATGAATTGTGAACATCATTTTTCGAAGTCGGTTAAAAATTAGTAATTATGAGTGACTTCTTTCAAAAATCAGTCACGTAACTTCTTGATAATTTTCTAAGTAACTTGGAAGTTGGGTTAAGACGGATGATGCCGCGGGAAGACCCTAGTCAAAAACAAGAAAATTTACTCGTGTGTTTCATGCCTTATAAAGTTGGTGTTTCTCTAGCTAAAGTTACTGAACTTCGTATAAATTCAAACTTTCAATTTGACTAAATATTTATCTGTGCCCGATTTAAATATTGACTTGGCTTTTATAAAGTTTGATCGTATATTTATTGGTTTGATTAAAAGGTAAACAATATAAATGTTGACAAGAAATGTCAGACAACTATAAAAGATTTGATTCGCGTTTTTTACTTTATACGATGCTGACGTTTCGTATCGGCTAAGAATGAGGGAACTGTAAAGTTTTCGAAACGTCAGTATATTTATAAAATTTAATACGAATAGAGCGAGTTATATCCGTTATAGTTGTCTCATTCCAATGTAGGTATAATAACCGAGAAAGCATCACAAATTATTTGACAATGTCAAATTTTCCTAAATGTTAACTCTGAATGTCTGTTTGTCTGGTCAATAAATTTGTTTTTGTAAAAAAAACAATAATTACTTAACAAAAGGAAGGTTTTTGTTTCACAAACGTCAGGCTATAATTTATAATGGACTTTTTTGTATATAACTAAAGACTATGCAATTCTTTTTTAAATTATGTATTACACTGAATTGTTATTACCATCCACTGTCAAAAATATGTGCATTGTTAACAGTACAGTCAGCATTGCAAATATAATTGTAAAAAATACAATGAAAAAGGCACGCTCCAAATAGATCTCAAACTAATATTGGTGTTGACTGTACATACGTACTGATATTTATTTTAGCTTTTTACAATTTTAGATAATTATACAATAATTTCGACTGTTTTTGACTTTGTCGCTTTTCGTAATACTGAGGGCCACCGCGTGTCAGAAATCCGCTAGATGCGCTAGTGTAGAATGAGGTCTAGCTGTCATGTTCCTCAAATGAGAGGCAAGCTACTGGCCTGTGATTGGTGGAACATGACAGCTGGACCTCATTCTACACTAGCGCATCTAGCGGATTTCTGACACGCGGTGGCCCTCATTGATTAATATGATTAATATGTAATTTAATAAAATTTTTAAGAGGTTCTGGTAAAAACAGTTTGTAAAATTAAGATTAAGAAAAATATCGGCCAGTGGGATTTAACTCCGTGGTAATTTTAGTCAATTCTACCACGGCCCTAAAGTTTTATATTATATAATGATTAAAAAAAAAACATTTGTTACAATAAAGATGCCTTTTAGAAGTACAATTGAAAGTAACAAACGAGACTATAACAGCATAATATTATAACTAAATTTCATTTATAAATAAATTATATAGGAAATTCGACACACGGTTACTTTTTGGCAATGCACTAACGATACAGTCGATACAAAAATTATTCTAGACTTTGCGATGATTCTGCATTGAGACTGTCGCGATGTAGTCACCCGTTTGCATAGCTTTTACAAAAAGTCTCCGTAAGGCATGCCCTTAAACAATGTCTAGGTACCCCTGCCACACACTAGCGTAAAGGCGAGGAAAGGAGATAAAGCATGCATGTGGCCACTTAGCTCGTCATACATCGCTCCGCTTACTATCGGTATTTTGGCGGAAGTCAATGGATCGCAAGGCGAAATGTCACTATGAATAACACGAATAGAGTGTGGCCAGTGAAGGTAACATTTCGGCAGCGCGATAGGTGTGGCAGAGGTATAAGACAAGACTAATAGTTTCGTTAATATCAACTCGGAACTAGATCGGCCTCGCGTATCGCAAAATTGTGCCCAAGCTTAGCGGTTCTTTAAGATGCTGTAGCATAGTGTTACATTATGGAATCCTATAATATATAATGGTCCAAGGTGACAATGACGATCCGGTACCGAGTTGATATATCTACGAAAATATTTCATGTATTTATTAAAGATAATTATATAATTGTAAATAGTAAGTGGACTGTTAAAATTTTTATCACATTAAATTTATTTCCAAAATTGAATTTTGTTTTATTTTGTCTTTCCGCCATTTTGGATTTTAATCAGTGATTAAAATAACACAATCTGCTTACCATCTAACATACATTCAGGGTAGACTTATTGTATTGTAATATTTCTATTGTACTTACTTACATTAAAAATATATTTTTCTGTCCTCCGGCCGGAAAGCTCCAACTTTGTGGCCGCTGCGCTAAATGAAATTGCCGCTTTCTGGCTTGGTCGAACAGAAAAATTATTTTACTGACCTCGGCCAGTAAAATAAAAAAGCTTCAGATCACATTTTTGTCAACCTCGGCTTCGCCTCGGGCGACAATTACATGTGATCTGAGACATTTTTTATTTTACTGGCCTCGGTGCGTAATGTACTATTATATGTTTTATTCTGAGTAGAGCTTAATCCGGGAAGTAAATGTCAAAACGTCTGTATTTTCATATCTTGTACTGAAAATAAGTGTCGATTTCGTGTTAGTCGTATCAAAGTAGCAGGGTTGTAAATTGAGGTTCTAATTTTTTTTTTATTATTTCTGAGTGTATGTTTTTGGTGGCAGATGTTTCGCTGGGCCGCGCCGTGAACAGACTTATACGAGCGGACGAGGCTCTCTTCCAGTCAACACCTGAAAAGCGCAGGAAAAAAATATAATCATATTCCAAGTTACTGTGAAATAACCTTTTTTTTACGTCAGCAGATAGAATTATCGTTTAAACTCCAATTAATTACCTGATCAGTTATATTGTCCATAATGTTAGTGGACTATTTGCAGCTTACACAATGATGGCGTGTGAAACGCCTTAAAGATACACAGGGGGCGTAGACAAGGTGCCAATGTTGAACGTTAACGCTGAACGTTGGCACCAAAATGTATGGGACTTGACATCCGCGAATGAATGTCACGTACGTATGTATTTTGGTCGTTTCATTTAACGTTAACGTTGAATGTTGGCACCTTGGGCCCTAGACAAGTGCCCAACGTTCAACGTTAACGTTAAACGTTAGCACCAAAATGTATGGGATTTGACATCCGCGAACGACTGTCACGTACGTCACAAATGTCAAATCCCATACATTTTGGTGCTAACGTTGAACGTTGGGCACTTGCCTAGCCCCCCTTGTCTATGCTCCATGGAACTATTTAGATATCGTGAACCAGAGTCGAATTGTATTCAACTGAATACAATTCTACTCTATTCGACTATGTGTAACTACACAGACCGTGAAATACGAGTTTTAACTGACCGAATTCTCTTAAATACCGCCTTGGTATGTATGTAATGAATATTTTAAACTGAATCTTATCTCTTTTGAAATAAAGTTTAAAATTAGGTTATCGTATGCTTTTAAGTATAATAGTGAAGTTAAGAAATTGTGAGATTGCTTTTAGAATTGCCTCCGTGTTTTATGCATTCCTTTTAATATTGAGTTATACTGATTTTAATACACTATTAGAATAAATTCATTCATTACTCAATAGTCATACAATTTTATTTTTAAGTTAGTAAGGTTTTTCAATGAGCATAACGATAATTCTGTTCTTATCGTAGAATCTCTATAATGTAATTCGGTTAGTTGATTTGTGGAATGTGTCGAATATATCGTCTAAGTTTTTTATTGCCTTGAAATAATTATAGGTATTACTCGTAGCAATGAAAAAAGTAATTTTATGTGAGTACCAGGTGTTTATGGCTGAATACAAAAATGCCATGAAATATAATTGAATGTAACATTCCATTTAAAAAAATTGTCATATTGTCTCTTCAAAACATTTTATTTTGTGAATAAAAAAATCAGTAGTTGACATAATTATGTTTAGGAATTATGCGAGTTTATTAAAACTTCTTTCTGGTTAAACACTTAGATTCTAGAAAACTCGTTTTTTTAAACTAGATCAAAATATTCTAACTTTTATCTGTTTGGAAATTTACGTATTGTAAATTGTCTATATCGTAAGATTTGAGTAAATGTGAGCGATACTATAATATTGTGTTGTTATTTATCTTACAAAAATATCCCGAACAATATTTTGTAGGAAGACAATCGTAGGAAAAATCCCCAGTGGACTTGAACATCTATACTTACCTTATTGCGAGGTATCGTGCTATGTATAATACTAGCGGCCCGCCCCGGCTTCGCCCGGATCCCTTTTTTTATAGCCTATGTCACTCGGGAATAGTGTAGCTTTCCAACAGTGAAAGAATTTTTCAAATCGGTCCAGTCGTTTAGGAGCCTATTCAATCCAAACAAACAAACTTTTCCTCTTTATTAACCGACTTCAAAAAAGGAGGAGGTTATCAATTCGTCGGGATGTTTTATTATTTTTTTTTATATTAGTATAGATATAGACTAGCGATTCGCCGATAGGTAAACCTTCCTCTTGGATCACACTATCTATTAAAAAACCGCTTCAAAATCCGTTGCGTAGTTTTAAAGATTTAAGCATACATAGGGAGGGACAGTCAGTGACAGCGACTGCTTTATACTATGTAGTTAGTATAGTGTGAGAGTGATGATAGCAATGACCTTTAGGCCATCTTACTACCTGGCATCTTATGAACCGTGATAGTTAGCCAGTTGAAATTTTCACAGATCGTGTATTTTTGTGGCTATAACAAGTAATACTAAAAGACAAAATAAAATAAACATTTGATGGGAGTCTCGGCAAGCGTAGTGTAGGACGTCCTCAGGCAAGGTGGAGTGACGATTTGCGTAAGATGGCTGGCAGGAGCTGGATGCAAGCAGCCCAAGATAGAGCAAAGTGGCGTGCAATTGGAGAGGCCTATGTCCAGCAGTGGACTGCGACGGGCTGATGATGGGAGTCCCATAAAACAAACGTGATGTTTTTGCCCTTTTTGAAGATAATAGAACCCTTAGTGCGCGAGTCCGACTCGCACTTGGCCAGTCTATTTTTATGGGTTTCTTAAAAATGTGATGCAACATGTTTGGAAATTATTATCACCTTGAGGGGATGAAAAAGTGTAAAAACTAAAATTTATAACGCCTTGGATTTTTAAGAAGCTTACTTATAAGGTAAGTATTTATTCCGCGTAGCAGATTATTGCTTCGTAGCACTTCTACGAAACGCTACGATTGCTACGAACACGGTGGGCGTAGCATAAAGGTGGTCACACATTGAGATACCTTTAGCATCGCTTAGACTTGTTTTAAGAAGTTGTACCAATGCTGACTAGTGTATAGAGACTAATGCGAAAGAACGTCGATCTTAATAGAAACTTCGGTGCAATCATGATATTTGTAAAACATTTAAGTAATTTAGGGTACACAATACCTACATACAAGTTTACAGTAAGGATTGGAATAAAACAACTATTAACGGTTTCCATAATCGTAGCACGACTGAGCTGACTTTAGCGTTAGACTATTGTCAGCTCAATCGTGCTACGATTATGGAAACTGTAAAGAATCCGAAACGTCAGCTAATAAAATAAAATAAAAATACGCGAGTTAAATCCGTTAATAGTTGTTTCATTTCAATGCGTAATAACCGCGAAGGAATCAGAAATTTTTACAGTAAGGAGTTTTTATTAACAATCCAATCAATGAAAAAAATCCAATACCACTGAAAATATAAAAAATGGAGTAAGTAAGGTACATAAAAAATGAATTTCGTACTCAGATTTTACCTAAAATCTGAGTACGAAATTCATTTTTTTACCTAGATACCTAGGTACGATTTTTTTTATTCATTTTTTTTCCCTGCTTTGTGGATTTCCATAAAAGCAGCTATGTGTGCAACAACCTATAACGTTGTCAATTTTTACAAACTTATCTCGCTCGAATTCTTAAATGGCGTATGGGACCTAATATTACGTACTAGGTAAGAGTAATAAGTACAATTTCACTCCACGTGTAGAATAAACGAGTTTGTGAATTCATGCAAAATGGAACAACTTTAATGAAGTACACGTAGGCGGTTGTTATTGGTCTATACTAATATTATAAAGAGGAAACGTTTGTTTGGATTGAATAGGCTTCAAAACGGTTGGACCGATTTCTTTCACTGTTGGGAAGCTATGTTACACTATTCCCGAGTGACATGGGCTATAAAAAAAGGGATCCGTGCGAAGCCGGGGCGGGCCGCTAGTCTATATCTATACTGATATTATAAAGAGGAAACGTTTGTTTGTTTGGATTGAATAGCCTCCAGAACTGCTCGACCGATTTCAAAAATTCTTTCACTGTTGGGAAGCTACACTATTCCCGAGTGACATAGGATATAAAAAAGATGATCCGTGCGAAGCCGGGGCGGACAACTAGTATATTATAAATTGGTTCTTTTGAGCAAAATTTAAATGAAGTTTGGGGTGCTTTATTTACTGAACGTCGGCCACGCTTGTGGAAAGTGAGGAGAAGGCAATGTGTGATGCACGCTTAATATAAGGAAACTAGGCGATATTGTTAGTATTTAAGTTAACATTGGGACCTATTTTGTTAGATAAAACAATTACTACTTTTAAAACTAATTGGTCTCTAAATTTGATATAATTTGTTAATGTTATTAGTCATACCTAATAATAATATAGGTATAGTCGAGTTGACATAATAATTATAGAGAACGTTTTAGACACCATCATCGAAACAATAGGTCTATCTTTATCTATAGTCTATCTATCTATACGACATGAAGAATAAGAGACGATATCGACATGACAAGATTTCTCGTTGTCGACAACGTTACCATTTTTTGACAAATCACCGTGAGAATAAGACATCGATGAAAACGGTCAATATTATCTAACCAATATTAACTACAATCTATTAATCGAAATTCGATTAATATTTTTGGTTCAATACCATTAGTTTTTAATTATAATGATATTTTTGTACAAAGACAAGAGTAGAAAAAATCTTAGACCCCCAGTGGGATTCGCAACCAATTTGCAAAATAATAAAAAAAAAAACTATTGTCAGCATTTTAATAGTACATTACGTACCAAGACCAGTAAAATGAAAAATGTCTTAGATCACATGTAATTGTCGTCCGAGGCGAAGCCGACGTTGACAAAAATGTGATCTGAGGCTTTTTTATTTTACTGGCCGAGGTCAGTATACTATTTTTCTGTTCGACGAAGCCAGAAAGCGGAAATTTCATTTAGCGCAGCGGCCACAAAGTTGGCGCTTTCTGGCCGGAGGACAGAAAAATATATTTTTCTGTCGTCCAGCCAGAAAAACATATTTTCTGTCTCAAACTCAAACTCAAATAATCATTTATTCAGGCTAGGCTCTTACAGGCACTTGTGAATGTCAACGTTAAAATTAAAATTATTTTTCGATTCAGCAAAAAAAAAACCTCTTGAGAAGAATCGAGAATAAACTCAATGAGGTATAATTTTTTCAATATAATAATATTACAATTTCACTTAAGAATAAATTATGTACAAATTACAATATGTATGTACTTAATCTAATTACATTTTAAAAAAAAATATAGGATAAAAATAAAAAAAATAAAAAATAACAATAGGTACTGGAGATGTATAAGGTCTCCAGATGTCAAAAGACTAAATTAAATTTACTGGAAATGTAAAGGTTTCCAGGAGTCAAAAAGTGTCTGTTCTCTTGTCTGTTTTTTATTTTACTGGCCTTGGTGCGTAATGTACTATTAAAGGCTAAATTAAAAAATAAAAATACCATAAACAAAGTGTGAACGCACCTAAAAATTGCCATCAACCGTTTAAGTTTTCGAACGCATCATTAACCACCTAATTCTACGAGCCAGACTTTACGTTGTTTTCGTTCAGAAACCCCACGATTGAAGCAAATGCAAGAAGATTTATTGCTTCTATACAGACGTTAGATAGGATGTGAATTTGAGTTTGGAAAACATCCATCGCGCAGGCGCCGCCTCGGCCAATGACGCGCCGTGCGTGCTGTCGCGAGGTAGTGATGGGCTATGCGAAAATGTCGACAAATTCATATCGATGGGGAAAATGTAATCTATCTATATAAAAATGGATCATTGAAATGTATGTAGGTACAAGAGTAACTTACGACACACCGCTTAGAATTAGTTTTTTTGTTATTAAACTCAGAATATTGCGGCACGAAGTTCGCTGTGTCAGCTAGTTTAATATGGTAGGGAACTTACATTTCAATACGATTATAACGGATTTAACTAGCCTAATAATTTTATTTTGACATTTAGAAAACATTACAGTTTCAAATTTATATTTGTTGCAAACTGAGGTGATGATAATCTAATACTGGATGATAGGTAAACCAATTATTATTATTTGTTGTCTGAAATTAAATACCTACTATAAACAATAATAAGGTTTAATAATTAATTGGCATTATGATATTTGAGTGCAAATTACAACAATAACTAAATAAGTCTGAACAAAACATTTTGATTTTTTATCAAAATGATTAATTTAACGATTTGATATATGCTAGATTTAACAAAAATGCAATTCATAATATTTAATTCAATATACAAAACAAACCAGTATTTTTTTATTGCAATCAAAAAACACAGATAAGACAGAAGTTTTTGCGAAAGTCGATAAGCAGCGCGGCCCTATCACAAGATTTCCACAACGCTCAGTGTGATAAAATGTTTGGGACAAGCAGAGGGAACCGCGCGGGCCCTCGCCCGACTCCCGCCATCGCAAAATTCAAATTTGGAATCATCAATGCCAAATTAAAAAAATAAAACCATAGCCAAGTTAACGCCAAAGAGTACATTTTTAACTTTTTAATAATTATCTAACTTGGAAAGTTTCATATTGTGCCAGTGGAATATATAACGGAACAGTTGAACTTTGTATTTCTTTATGAAGTTTATTTGAAAGGATTACGTGAATGTTACGTGTAAAATGACTGAGTCGGGGCTTCGGGAGAGCGCCGGTTATGGAAGTTACACGTAATAAGGTAAATTAGTCGAGTATAAAAAAAATGTTATCTAACTACCTACCTACTTAATATGAGACTTACTTATATGTATTAAGCGGGAAAATTAAAGCTATACCCATGTATAGCGACTGATAATAAAATATAACAAGTAATTTATTCTTATCTAACTAAGTGGCTACTTATTACATTATACATTATACAGATATATTGAGATATATTATAATGTATCGAATTAACATGAGGAAATTAAGAAGACCGATACCGATGAAAATGATTAAACCACATTTGTAATTTTAAATTAGACACAAAAAAATGCAACTACCTATTATAATCATTATTTTTTATATTTTTTTCAGTTACGTCACTCAGTTTAATTATTACTACATGCTTAATAAAATAGTACCTACATTACGCTGACGCTTACGACTGGCCTAGGTCAGTAAAATAAAAAATGTCTCAGATCACACGTAATTGTAGTCCGAGGCGAAGCCGAGGTTGACAAAAATGTGATGATTTGAGGCTTTTTTATTTACTGGCCGAGGTCAGTACCTATACTATTTTTCTGTTCGACGAAGCCAGAAAGCGGTAAATTCATTTATCGCAGCGGCCAGAAAGTTGGCGCTTTCTGGCCGGAGAACAGAAAAATAGATTATTTCAACTTCTTGAATATGTGAAAGTTATACTTATCGTCAGTCTGCGCTTTAACATTTTTACCAGAGTTTTATGCGTTACCTACATGTATATATAAAAAGTAAAATTATGCATTTATATATAAATATAAAAATATAAATGCATAATTTTACTTTTTATATAGTCCAGCACATAATACTTACATACATAGCATATACCTTGATTATCTTGGATCTAGTTCAAGGGGGCCAGCGCAAGTCTTTAATCCTTTGGACGTCGTATAGAATGAGGTCCAGCTATCGTGTTTCACTAATGAGATACAAGCTGGCCTGTGATTGGTGGAACAACTATGATGAACTGACGATTTGACGTTTGTCGACATAATATTCAGAACGTTGTCGACAAGGAGACGGTTGGTCGTGTCGATATTGTTTTGTTGTCGACATGTAGAAATAAGAGCCGACATCGATATGACAAGTTTTCTTGCTATTGGCAACGTCACCGATTTTTGACAGATCACCGCCAGAATAAGACGTCATCGACATGACAAGATGTCGACTCGACAATTTATTATAGTTTGCAGGAGTAATTCTATTCGACTCATTCTGGACTAGCGCATTAAGCAGGTTCTTCAATCGTTGAAGGTAGCCTAACTGGTCTCAAAGTGTAATAATCGTATCAGATTTTTTTTTTCTTACTTCTCATTGTCGGCGCGTGCAGTGGGGGAAGAGGGGGGAGGGCAGGGGGGGGGCGTGATGGCCATGTGATGGTAGGACCGCCATACATTGACACTGAGCCTATATATGCGTATGCACACATTCATTCAGCAGCCATGGGTGTGTGTGTAGGTAATATCTATACTAATATTATAAAGAGGAAAGATTTGTACCTATTTTTGTATGTTTGTAATGAATAGGCTCAAAAACTACTGGACCGATTTTAATAATTCTTTCACTGTAAGGAAGCTACGTTCACCCTGACTAAAATAGGCTATAGAATATTTTGAAAAATCGTATATACTCTAAGTTCAAAATTTGTGCAAGATGTGGTTACCTCTAATTAGATAAGCATCTCATTAGAATATAAATAGAATTAAGATATAGTAAGATGTATTATCTGTTGGTAATCCTAAATAAATAAAAAAAATAAGGATTCGTGCGAAGCCAGGGCGAACCGCTAGTAAAAAATACTAAAAATTAGAGTAAAATAAATATTGAAGGGGCCGTTTTTACAGGAAACAACTTAACCGAGCAAATTTCATACCGCGATGTTTTAAATTTTGATATAATATTATAATGGTTGATGATACAAGAGTAAACATGCAAAATTGTATGTACTTAAGTACTATTTTTCAATCTATACTTATTTAATTTAATATAATATTATTTATTATAAAGAGGAAAGATTTGTATTTTTGTATTTTTGTATGTTTGTAATGAATAGGCTCCGAAACTACTGGACCGATTTCAAAAATTCTTTCACCTTTGGAAAGCTACATTATCCCCGAGTAACATAGGCTATATAATATCACGCTAGGTCTTATAGTTGCGGAGCAGTAACCGAAAATGTTTCAAAAACGGGGGAAGAGTATCGTTTCTGAGGCCTTAAAAAATCTTAAGTACCCCCGTGCGAAGCCGGGACGGGCCGCTAGTAAATTATAAAAATAAAATTTCGGGCTGGTCCAACTTGCACTTTCAATTTTATTTAATTTTCAAAACAAAATGAATACCTAAATTGGTTTCATATAAAACGTTTTCAACGGCTGGCAATACTATCAACGATAATAACGCCGCACGTGCTGCCAACATAATAAAATGAACTTGGCACAACTCCATGGTTCCGGTTTTGTTCGAAGATGATTTATCCCTTTTAAGTTTATTGCCTCTTTGATTCAGTTTTTGCCTTCTTGCCTTTAGCAGATTTTGCCTCCCGTGAGTCATATATGATTCATGTCGAATATGTTTTGCATAATAATATCACAGACAGAAAATCATTGACAGTAGGCATTTACGAACAAGTAGGAAAATAACCATACTTCTATAAATCGCTTTATTTAAATCTAGCGACCCGCCCCGGCTTTACTGCTCTTGAATCACTCTATCTATTAAAAAACCCGGATCAAAATCCGTTGCATAGTTTTAATGATTTAAGCGTACATAAGGGATATAGTGACAGAAAAGGCGACTTTGTTTTGTACTATGTAGTGATGATAGCGGATCCCCATTTTTTTTTTAAATATGGCCTATGTAAGTCAGAGTGAATGTAGCTTTCCGATGGTAAAAAGATTTTTGAAATCGGCACAGTAGTATTTTGAGTTTAGTCACTAAGATTTGTTATAATAATATTAGTAAAATACTACACAATATTTTGATATTATATGATTTAAAATATCTCTACAGGACAAAATATAATTTCTTTTACAATCTGCTATGCATTCAATATTCTCAGCGTGCATATTTCACGAGGTAATAGCATTATGTCAGAGTCAGACATTACTGAAGATTCAGCTCTAGGGAAAAATCGGTAAATTCATTCTATAAGTACAGCTCTATTTAATAAATGGCTCTAATTCTGCGGTTGGTTTGCTTCGTTACAGGCAACATTGAGCACAATGCTGCCAATTGGAAATATTTACGATTATTGGCAACACCGGGTTTTCGATGACGTAAATTTGCTTCTGTCGTAAACTTTTATTTTATTGTTTGGTTGCTTAGAAATTAATATTACTTATATTTTAACTGTTTAAAATTCGAATTGTTAGGGAATTTATTATCTATACTAATATTATAAAGAGGTAAGACTAATACCTATTTTTATATGTTTGTATGTTTGTAATGAATAGGCTCAAAAACTACTGGACCGATTTTAATAATTCTTTCACTGTTGGGAAACTACGTTCAGCCTGAGTGACATAGGCTATAGTATATTTTGGAAAAAATTAGGGATCCGTGCGAAGCCGGGGCGAACCGCTAGTAAGTAATAAATTAATAATGCATAGTATCCATTTAAAAGCAATAAGAGATTTGTAGCTTATGAAGTTATTATTTTTATTATCGAATATAGAATATAAGCTAGGTTATAATAATTGTGGATATCAATTAAAAAATAGCTGTATTGTTATCTCTAAAATATTAAAATAGTAGTTAAGTACAGATTCATTTCCATTCAATTACCTGTACGGAAGTACCTTCACTTAACACTTCTATTGCATATAAATGGCTTTTATATGCACCTTTTAATAAAAAGAGTTATAGAGAGATTAAGATAGAGACAGCTGCAAGTAATGCTCCATGAAATTGTCTATTTGTGAGTAATCTTCAAGATAAAATGAAGGAACCAGTTAACGATGGGTAAAATGCATTGTGATTCATAAGAATAATAATAATAATATCTTTGGACAATTCACACCAGTTGATCTAGTCCCAAACTAAGCAAAGCTTGTACTATGGGTACTAGACAACGGATAAACATACATAAATACATATAAGACATCCAAGACTCAGGTACAGATGCCAGTGTTCATCACATTGACATCTGCCCCTAGCAGGATTCGAACCCGGAACCTCCGGTTTCGTAGTCAGGGGCTCTGACCACTAGACCAGCAGGCCGTCATAAATAAATCAAAATAAGCCTATAACATTTGAGATACCTAATCTATCACTAATTCAGTGCAAGTTTCATAATAAAAAGAAAATCTCTCATAATGACCGACATATCAACGCAGGGTCTAAACTATAAGGGTTAGACAAATGAAAATTTGCACAGGGGTTCCTTTTATAACGAAGGGTAGCACTAAGAAAGGATTTTTGAAAATTCACCCCCTAAGGGGGGTAAAAGGGGTTTCACCGAAGTGAAACAAGATGCTTGCCTGTGATTGGTGGAACATGACATCTAGACCTTATTCTATACGACGCGCATGTAGCGGATTTTTGACACAAGGCGAACCAATTTAATTTCGAAAAAATAATTCTACGCAGAGGTCAAGGAACCTGTCTGTAGGTACTTAAATATTTTTTGCTCAGTATTAAGAATCTATTTGTAGGTAATTATCATTAGCACAGTATTAAAGCTTATTTTTATTTAATTACCAAGACAATGTATAGAAATGTACAATGTACGCGGCTCATTGTTCCCCAAACACGACATTGTTAGGTAAATCATGCTTAAACAAAAGCTTGTGTAAGTCCGGGTATTCTTTGAAGTACTCCTTTTTGGGTACAATTCCCTTACGAAGTTAAGGAAGCGTCTATATCATAATCCGGGTTGTCTTTTTCTCACAAGAAAGATTTACTCGTGTGGCTGATTGAGATTATAGAAAATATCCTGTTTACTTACTGATATTGGTTGAAAATAAATATGTCACAACGATTTCACAGCGAGGCTATGATGAATTGTCGAGTCGACATCTCGTCATGTCGATATCGTCTTATTCTCGCGATGATCTGTCAAAAATCAACGTTGTCGACAACGAGAAATCTTGTCATGTCGATGTCGTCTCTTATTTCTACATGTCGATAGCAAAATAATACCGTAACGACGAACCCTTTGCTTGTCAACAACATGTTTTCGACAGTTCATAATTCTACACTAGCGCATCTAGCGGATTTCTGACACGCGGTGGAACTCATTGTGCCGTTTCCGTTTAGTTACTGAGCTAGCTACTGAGCTAGCCTCTCATTGGTGGTACATGACAGCTAGACCTCATTCTACACTAGCGCATCTAGCGGATTTCTGTCACGCGGTGGCCCTCATTGCAGGACGTGACGAGTAAATTCCTTAAATATATAAAATTTTGCAATCACAATCAGATAATGAGATAATAATGACAAGGCGAAATTTATTAAAAAAAGTCACCCTAAGAACGTAGCCTAACCAAAATCTACAAAAACCTTTAGCAAAAACGTCCAGTTTCTTCGTCGTTTCAAAATAATTAGGGAACCGCCCAGCCCAGCTGTCATCCCCGACACAGCTCGTCTGCTAGTGATGTGCATATGCCTAATTATTTTATGAAAACTTTCCGGTTTTCTCAAAAATAATTTTCTTTAGCGTTAGACTATTGTCAGCTCAGTCGTGCTACGATTATGGATACTGAAGAAACAGAAACGTCAGCAAAAGAAATAAAATACGCGAGTTGAATCCGTATATATAGTTGTTTCCATTTGATTCCAATTAATAAATTTGAGGTTATACTTGCCAGTGTCTTTTATTGTTGTTATCATTTTCTTACCTCCCAAAAACGTAGTTAGTAAATAAAATGATCTCTTAATTGGTCTGTTTTTAATTTTAAGGTTACGTCTGAGTAAAACCTTTTTTTATTGTTGATATTTTTATGTACATAAAACTTCAATAAAGGTAGTAAAAACAATTAAGTCTTAATATATATATATGCTACATCTAAATAAAGTCTGAATTAGAAAAAACCGCTACCGATTAAAGAATATAATTGGATAACGTTAATAATGAGTTAACTGTATACTTTAAAATAAAGAAAAAAAAAACAAAGGTATTGACGAGGTATTGACTATACAAGAATATATTATACTTTATATGTTATTAATAACAAAATGCGAATATAAATTGTTTTAGCATTTTATAAGTACGATTTCTGATTAGTTAAAAACATCAATCCCTAAATAGGGATTGATGTTTACAAAATTGACTTCAATAAAAAAAAACAACCAAATTTACAAAACCCCTCCCTAACCTTGAGGTCGATTGGAAAGTATATTGACTTATTCCTACCCCTGTGCGGAAAAAAGTTTAAACCAGTAATCACCCGGATATTACGGTTTGAATAAGCGACTTCCACATACCTACATACATTTAATATCTAAAAATGCATAATCAAACATATCAATAGTGTTCGATATTAAATAAAATTTAAAACATATTTTAAAAACTGAGATATAAAATTAGAGGTCAGTGACCTTTATAGTCTAATAATAGAAAATCTTGTCGATAAAATACGGTTTTTCATTTCATACTCTAATCGAAAACGGTTGAGTAGTAACAACGCGTGGGTTGGTCGTAGCAATTCTAAGAGCTACACGCTATGCTACGACACGGTCTACGGCGTAGCATCTCTATAATGTGCTTCATTGCAAGTATGATTGCCTGGTACGTCAGTGATTTTTGTAGTTTATTCATTTGTTATTTTAAAAATAAAATTAAATTCTACTTATTTGTTTTTCTCGTAAAATAATAATAACTAGCGGTTCGCCCCGGCTTCGCACGGATCTCATTTTTTTTTAAATATTCTATAGCCTATGTTAGTCAGGGTGAACGTAGCTTCCCAACAGTGAAAGAATTATTAAAATCGGTCCAGTAGTTTTTGAGCCTATTCATTACAAACATACAAAAATAGATACAAATCTTTCCTCTTTATAATATTAAGTATAGATAAATATCATTCTACTGATTATTTTTCACGATTATCACACATTATAATATAAAAACGAGACACGATTGTGTTTCGCTTTTGTATGTATGTATAGTATTATAATTTTCATTTTCACCCTTAAAAAACCAGGTCTAATATAAATATTTTTAGAGCGCAGCGGCCAGTGCCCAGAAATGGAACTTAATTAACATTTTATAATTTTTAATGACAAGCATAAAATAAAAGTTTTGCATAAAATTTTTTGTACCGATTCGATCACGCTGCCATGCCCACCTTGGGGGGCCCTCGGGTCGGTCAGGGCTAAAAACCCTAAACCCAACCCAAAAGGCTTAAGAGTCTCCTTTCAGGAGTCTCGCCACCCGTCCGGTTTTGCAGTAAAGGCCCACTAGCTGGCCAACTGCGCTTCAGTATTCAGTTCGAAAAAAAAAAAAATTGTATAATATCTATTATACCACTTGACCTAATTCTCGTAGTTCTTATAGTCTCAGGCAGGATTTGAACCGACTACTTCACGAACCCTAGCCAGCTCTTATACCAACAACGTCTCTATGATGCCCAAACATGAATCTCTATTTAACTTTTACCGTACAAATACTTACACAAATCACAAACAGCGCATTATCGTAAACAGAATTGTTCCCATTTTACTGACGCCATAAACGTTCCCAATTAATTACACTCGAACCAATTACTACTCTGGACTCAATGCTTGTCTTGGGACGTCCGTGGATTAACAGAGTGGCTTAACGAAAAACCACTCTGAATCCAGCCTTTGGCACTATAAATAGAGTTTAATTTGGATTGCTAACGTTAATGCGTTTATGGCTTTTTATGATTTGCGTTCCACTGCGCTCGAGTTTATGCAAGGAAATGTAGTGAGTTAAAGTAATCTACTTTGATAATTGAAGTTGCAGAAAATGAACTACTTGTTTGTTTGTGTTTGAATAATTGCCATCGACCCCAGTTTCGCAATGAAACTATTTATATGAATATTACTCATAACTTCCGATACACTGCACCAAATTGGATAATTATTTTATTTTGTGTTTGTTGTTGTCAGGAGAAGGTTTTGATAGAAGAAAAATAATAGAAATATCTTTTTATTAAAATCAGAATGTGCCGGAACGAATTTCGCTGGGTCAGCTAATCTATACTAATATAATAAAGAGGAAAGGTTTGTTTGTTTAGTTGGATTGAATAGGCTCCTAAACGACTAGACCGATTTGAAAAATTCTTTCACTGTTGGAAAGCTACACTATTACCGAGTGATATAGGCTATAAAAAAGGGACCACGCGCGAAGCCGGGGCGGGCCGCTATCCTAACTAATATTATAAATGCGAAAGTAACTCTGTCTGTCTGTCTGTTACGCTTTCACGCTAATACTACTGGACCGATTTAAATGAAATTTGGTACAAAGACTGCAAAAAAGGAGGAGTTCCACGCGGACGAAGTCGCGGGCAGAAGCTAGTATTATATAAATTCATGTAAGTAGGTAACAAGAGGATTCGATCTGTAGAGCGACACAATAGTCATTGGAATGAAACAACTATAACGGATTTATATCAGTATCAGTACGTTTATCTATACTAATATTATTAAGCTGAAGAGTTTGTTTGTTTGTTTGAACGCGCTAATCTCAGGAACTATCTACTGGTTCGAATTGAAAAAATCTTTTTTTGTTAGATAGACTATTTATCGAGGAAGGCTTTAGGCTATATAACATCACGCCGCGACCAATTGGAGCGACGAAACAGTGGAAAATGTGTAAAAAAACGGGAAAAATAACTATTCCAAAGTCGCGGGCACACCTAGTGTAATATATAAATCTTTCGACGTAAGTACGGTTCACATAGTAAGCCACATGAAATTGTTTTTGTAACGTTTTCTCCGTTTCTCTTTAAGCAACGAATAAGAAGAGAAATTCCTTTTTGAACGCAAAAAGTACCGTAAGATACTTATATCAGGAAATCTCATGAGACCACCCTTTATTTAGTTTGGACTTGCACTTATTTTTAAAAGCAGAACATTTTTGATGTTATTTTATTTTGCAAAATAAAAGTATGAAATATTAGGTACCCACGTGTAATTCAGTAAGTCTAGTTCTTATTAAGTAAGTAGGTATATAAAAAACTAGCCGTGCGCCCCGGCTTCGCACGGATCATCTTTTTTTTATAAATGTCATTTGGGAATAGTGTAGCTTCCCAATACTGAAAAGAATTTTTAAATCGTCCAGCCGTTCTGGAACCTATTCAATCCAAACAAACAAACAAACCTTTCCTCTTTACAATATAAGTATAGAAAACATTCGCGTCGACTTGAGAACCTCCTCCGTTTTTTTCATCGCTTGAAAATTAGCTACCTACTCTAAGAATCATGTTTTAATGTACTTTCCTAATTGGGATCATTTTCAAGCTAAGTGCATTACACGATTAGGGGACTCTCGTATTGTTTTAATGAGGTGACAAATAGGACGAACTACAAAACAAATATGCACTAATCAATTACTTAATGAGTCTTCTGTACTAATATAATAAAGAGGAAACATTGTTTGTTTGGATTGAATAGGCTCCAAAACGACAGGACCGATTTAAAAAAATCTTTCACTGTTGGAAAGCTAGTGTAGCTAGTGTATTCCCGAGTGACATAGGCTATAAAAAAAGGGATCCGAGCAAAGCCGGGGCAGGCCGCTTGTCTATACTAATCTATACTAATATTATAAAGAGGAAAGATTTGTACCTATTTTTGCATGTTTGTAATGAATAGGCTCAAAAACTACAGGACCGATTTTAATAATTCTTTCACTGTTGGGAGGCTACGTTCACCCTGAGTAACATAGGCTATAGAATATTTTGAAAAAAAATAGCGATCCGTGCGAAGCCGGGACGAACCGCTAGTAATGAATAAAGCAGTAGCAACTTACGTCTACTTGGTAGAAGATAAAAAGGAAGAGACGAACCCTCAAATCTGTTAAAGTAAATCCAATAAAAAATTCATAAAACCGCAACAAAAGACCTCGATGATTTTATCATCAAATTAAGTTCGTTGATTAGTCACCAGCCGTGAACCGTTGGGCGTAAAATAAACCGACTTTGGATGTACCCTCATTTAAAATTCAAATTTCCAATCCCAAAATGGATTCCGTGACCTCTGACCAGTTCTGGAAAACCAAATTAATATACGAAATGTGAATTGAGATTTTATTACGCTTTACAGCTTTGCAAACTTGTGTAACTTTGTTATTTAGTTGGGGCCGTCTGGCTACGTGCACGGTACCCGTGAAAATAACCTCTCAATGCAACTATATAATTATAATAAACATACATAGTATAAAACAAAGTCGCTTTTTCTGTCCCTATATCCCTATACATACGCTAAAATCTTTAAAACTACATAACGGATTTTGATGTGGTTTTTTTAATAGATAAAGTGATTCGAGAGGAAGGTTTATATAGCAGACGTGTTAAGACGGAGCGGGTCGCTAGTTTAGAATATAATAGATCTAATACTGCCATAGAGTGAAGATCGAATAGTTCGGGAGAGGGGGGTCGTGACGTCACGTTGTGGTATAAACCGCACCATGACGTGACTAGCCCCTACCCCCGAACATTAAAAGCGCTTATCTTTCTCATATTTAATTTGTTTGAGAAAAAAACTACGTGTCCAATAACTTTTAATAATTTAACTGACGGACTATCTAACTGGAATTTCATTTTCTTTACTCGGCTGTCATCCATATAAATTAGTTAGCCATATCTCGATGGACAAAAAAAACAGTTGTCATGTCTATCGACTTACTTAATACCTATATACTTTAGGATATTCTAGTTCGATTTAAGACAAAGTCTAGGCTAACTGCGCAGATTCACAAAGATGCACTTAATCAATTACGCTAACATGCAATGCCTCCACTTATCGCGCAGAGTTGAGGGCAGTAGCGAGAAAAGAGGGCAGAGCGTGAGGGCAAATCCATATCAAATCCATTTCATAAATTAAACCTGTCTGAAAGAACAGCTGTCAATTACGTGACAAGTTCTATATAAGCTGTACTGTAGGCTGAATAGGAGCAGCCTTTTTAAAGCTTTTGTATATGTAAAGTGTGAAGTCTTAGGCTGGTTAAGTCTAGGCTTGTTTGATGGCAATGCTAGAATGCCCAAAATCAGTGGTCCCATAAGGGGAAGGGTCACATTATCGTATTGTCTCTCCTGAAAAATAACTTTTTATATCACATATCGTTTTTGAGTTAGTTCCCTTTAAATCTAGGTGTGCATACTTTATAAACTTATTGCTCTTAATCAAATTATTACCATTTGAATTGAATTTGACCGTGTGACCCACCTGGCTTCTAACCACCTAAATCTGGATCCGCCTCTGCCCGAAATAGCAGAAAAAAAAGGTAAAAATGGACTCTATTATGATTTCCAATATAAATTTCTGACCAGAAATATTAGTGGATATTAAATCTGCCTCATTGCGATTCAGGGCAATGTGCCCGTAGGATTATAGGGAACACCCTCCTTATTCGAGTTTTCTGATCGGAAACCGGAGCTTTGAATCAGAAAAACCTTTTTATAACACCTCCATACTAAACGAATTTCGGAGAAGCGTAATTTAATGAATAGAGAGGATATGGAAGCGGAATTTCGCTAGCGGCTTACAAAAGATCAAAAATGTTATTTTTGTGTTAAAATATTTGATTAAAGAATTGCAGAACCTACGTGTAGTAGCTATGTTCGAAACTAAATAAAAAAATACGGATAATATTTTATGGCTGGCAGATTAAAAACATAATTGATTCCTTCGATTTATACATTGGAATGAAACGATTAGGTATAGTTATTTTAAATATTTTAATATTCGTAGCACTAAGCTGACAGTACCTAAATTGAATTAGGAACATTTTCAACACGTCAGCAAATAAAATAAAATACGCGAGTTAATCCGTTATAATTGTTTCATTCTAAGATTAGAAATATATTTCAGCGCTGGTCGTAGCCATCTTGAATTGTACAGAAATAGAACGAAAGTTCCATTTTTAAATTTGATTTGATAATAATTTATTACTTTTAATATTCAAACCGATGCGCAGATTATAGCCAGCCAGCCACAACTGTCAAAAGGTTGTGCAATCTTTTTTTATTTATCCTCAAGCTTCGATAGGTATTCCAGCTTTAAATTCACCGTTCCATAAATAAAAGGAACGTTCCGTCAAGTCATACCTCGCAATCAATAACTCCCTAACAAGTAAGTTGATGAAGTTTTTCCAGTTTCTTGGCACTTTCGCAGATCCGTCCAAAGGATCCCTCCTTAGGGATTATTCCTGCCAACTTCATTCAGACTCCCACAATACAAGTATAAACAGTTATTATTAATGTTTAAGTACTTACTTACACGAAAACATTACAGAGTACATAAACTCACATTCCCCTAGACGTGTTATTTTCTTTCATTTGTATTTTTTTATATACTTACTTGCAGTAGAGTTCGTTGCTCTTTCAAGTAGCTAGGTACTTTAGACGTTACACTCTAGTATACTTGATGCTGGTCGTTTATATTTTCTTTGATTTCATTTAAAACTAGGTAAACCTCCTGGTACCTAATTATCATAATTTAGCACACATAACACTAGGTAGGTAATCTTAGGTACCTAGGTATGTACTTAGACTGAATTAAAATATAGGCTCCTTTTTAATGTTCATCGCGTGTTATATAAAAATGGTCCCGGCAGACTTCGTCCCGCCCGGCAATGTCGATTTGACAGTTGTCATTGTTGCGTTTTGTTATACTATTTTTAACAAATCAGCTTAATATTTTTTTCTTTTTTTTTTACTGGAACGTGATAAAAAGTATCCTATGTCCTTTTCCTGGCTCCGAGCTACCTCCCCGCCAATTTTCAGCCAAATCAGTTCAGCCGTTCTTGAGTTATAAACGGGGTAACTAACACAACTTTCTTTTATATATATAGATTTCACGCTAAGCGATCTAGTGGTTGTGTGACGTCACAACGCCGTAATCAAACTTGGACTTACGAGTGACATCTGTCATTCTAATAATGCTAGAAAAAATACATTGTCAATTTTTAACAACAACATATTGGCAACACGGCGGCGCGGCGGCGTTGCGATTATTTGAGTCACAAATAAAAAAATCTTGAACTTATAACAAACTACCGGTTCGAACCGGCTTCGCACGGAAGGTTACTCAGGGTGAACGTAGCTTCCCAACAGTGAAAGAATTATTAAAATCGGTCTAGTAGTTTTTGAGCCTATTCATTACAACCAAACAAACTTTCAAGTAGGTACATGTTTCGTATTTTAATTAATAACAATAGTGCTTAATTATCGTAACTTTAGCGCACTTATCCGTGTCGCCGAGTCGACATCTTGTCATGTCGGTAATATCGGTAATTTGTCAAAAATTAGTAACGTTGTCGACAACGAAAAGTCTTGTCATGTCAATATCTCTTATTTCTTGTTGTCGATAATGAAATATCGACACGACCAACCTTCTCGTCGACAACGTTCTCAATATTATGTCCACAAAATGTCGACTGGACAGTTTATCATAGGCATACAGACCGTGCGTTTATTTGGCGTAAAAGTACCTAACTACCTTACTGTAATTCATTTATACTGCGGCCGAAGTGTTTCAATAACAAAACAAAAGAAAAACGGTTGGTTATCGCTTCGCCGATATTGAAAATGTTTTTCTTTTTAAATTGTGCGCGCTGATTAATGGCTTGCTTAAGGGTATTGTTCAATGTGTGCTTATTTATACATTTGCTTGTCACAATGACGATGTATTTTATTATTGAACTGGCAACATTCCAATCTTAGATATTAAGGCTGTATAGTCTGTGCATAGTAATTAACTCATTATATTTCTATACTAATATTAAGGTTTATTTGTTTGTTTGGATTTAATAGTCCGATTTAAAAAAATCTTTCAATGTTGAAAAGCTACACTATTCCAGAGTGACTTAGGCTATAAAAAAAAAGGAATCCGGGCGAAGCCGGGGCGCGCCGCTAGTAGTCTATATACATAAAAGGAGAAGCTGACTTAAGCACTGACATATAAACTGTAAGGATTAGAAACTTGAAATTTTGCACAGGAATCTTTTTATAACATAGGGGAGGACTAAGAAAGGATTTTTTTTGGAAATTCACCCCCTAAGTTGGTAAAATGGGGGTGCTTATCGTGCGTAGAAGTCGCGGGCAGAAGCAAAGTCCTATTATGTGTTTTGTTGGAGTACCTAAAAGTAATCATGTAATCAGTTTTTCGATAGTCACGTTAGTATTTTATTACTTAACTAGCGGCCCCGGCAGACGTCGTCCTGCCCGTCCGATTGTTTCGTCAAAGATCTGTCAAAGTCTTCTGTCACTTCTTCATAAGGCTTCATATTTTCCCCGTTTTTTACACATTTTCCACTGTTTCTTCGCTCCTATTGGTCGCAGCGTGATGTTATATAGCCTAAAGCCTTCCTCGATAAATGGTCTATCCAACAAAAAAAGAATTTTGAATTCGAACCAGTAGTTCCAGAGATTAGCGCGTTCAAACAAACAAACAAACAAACAAACTCTTCAGCTTTATAATATTAGTATAGATGTCTTTAATTGAAAAAAAAAACAGAAGAGCGTCGATATACCTAGTTAATTAAGAAAGACTCAATTACGTGACTTCCAATTAGTTTTCTCTTGGACTGAGCGTCACTATATATTTGTCCTTCAATACATAGTATAAAACAAAGTCGCTTTCGCTGTATGTCCGTATGTATGCTTAGATCTTTAAAACTACGCAACGGATTTTGATGCGGTTTTTTTTAATAGATAGAGTGATTCTTAAGGAAGGTTTATAGCACCCGTGCGAAGCCGGGGCGGGTCACTAGTATTTTATAAACATTGCACACAGCGTATTTGAATTAATAACAAATTACATGATAATAATGAATAGCTGACCGCGAAGTTCCTACTGTATTTATTTTTGAGTTTTTTTATAAAAAAATATGGGTTAATGAAGAATAGTAATATTGAATATAATATTGAAAAAATTATACCTCATTGAGTTTCTTCTCGATTCTTCTCAAGAGGTTTTTTTATGCTGAATCGAAAAAGAATATTATTTTTAATGTTGACATTCACGAGTGCCTGTAAGAGCCTAGACTGAATAAATGATTATTTGAGTTTGAGTTTGAGTGAAAATAATAAAAGAAAAGAGTTGCACCTTAACATTTATGGGAATGAAAAATAGTCGTTAGCCTACTTTTAGCCCTTTCCGATATGCACACAAAATTTGATAAAATGCAGAGGATTTTGGGCAACAAACATCGCACACGGTATAGAATTTTATATATTAGTATGTATATATGTTTCGCGAGTCCAACTCGCACTTGACCGTTTTAAATTATACAGTTGATATCACTTTTCTAGTCGAGTTACTGAAGTGCATCAATTTACTTTAAACCTGCGAAGAATGAAGTGGTACTTACGTTGAAGAAAAACATTGTCTGAAGCGATTCCAAAAAGCAATTATTTTATAAATGCGAGCATAAAATAATGAAGTTTGTGCAACAATTTCATTTCTGCAATGAGAACACAAGGTATACGCAAGCAAACTTATATATCGCACACCTAGATCTAAAGGGATCTAACTCAAAAACCGGAAAATTTGAGTTATGCACACCAACAAATTCCAGCAAAACCCACCTACACTAAAACTGATTTCAGCTAAGATAACTCTGCTAGCTTTATTATAAAAAGTATAAATGTATACAGAAAACTCATGCGTGCATATGGACATATTAATCAGTTTCTCGCCTCTCCTGAAAAAGTACCTTTTTTGAGTTAGCTCTCTTTAGATCTAGGTGTGCGATATATAGATTGGAATGAAACAACTATTAACGGATTTAAGCTGCTGCAGTTGACTTTAGCGTTAGACTATTGTCAGCTCAATGCTACGATTATGGAAACTGAAAAGAATCCGAAACGTCAGCAAATAAAATAAAAATACGCGAGTTAAATCCGTGAATTGTTGTTTCATTCCAATGTGTAATAACCGCGACGGCATCAGAAATTATTATCTTACTAGCGGCCCCGGCAGACGTCGCGTCGTCCTGCCCGTCCGATTGTTTCGTCAAAGATCTGTCAAAGTCTTCTAACTGTCACTTAATGAATAGTAATTCTTCATAAGGCTTCATATTTTCCCCGTTTTTACACATTTTCCACTGTTTCTTCGCTCCTATTGGTCGCAGCGTGATGTTATATAGCCTAAAGCCTTCCTCGATAAATGGTCTATCCAACAAAAAAAAAAAAATTGAATTCGAACCAGTAGTTCCTGAGATTAGTGCGTTCAAACAAACAAACAAAGAAACAAACTCTTCAGCTTTATAATATTAGTATAGATTTAAATTTAAGTAAAAGTGCAGTGCAGTGTAGCTTCAAAGTACCTAAGTGATTTATATAGGTACTTAAATCTTCTGAGAATGATTATGTTAAACCATATTTACTGGTATAATGTTGGAGTGAAACAATTTTAACGCATTTAAATTGCGTATTTTAATAATAATAAATAATAATTTTCTGATGCCTTCGCGGTCATTATACATTGGAATGAAACAACTTTAAACGGATTTAACTCGCGTTTTATTTTATTGGCTGACGTTTCGGAGTTTTTACAGATTCCATAATCGTAGCATGAGTAAGCTGACAATAGTCTTATGCTTGTCTTTAATGTTGTTTCAATCCAATTGCGTATTTTATTTCATTTCGGTCGCTACTGCCTTATAAAAAGGGTTAATTTACATACGCAAAAACAACCAGCACCGGAACCTTTTAGAAAAAGTCCATACATTTTTTGAAATATTCATACGAATCAAATATCTGCAAATCTCGTCACAGATGGAAATACTATCTTGTTTGCATACAATTTTGCATATTTCCCGACGATATTTGTCATGCATTTCGATTTATTGAAGTAAACTCATTCTAGTGTTTTTCTTTATACCTAAACTAGCGGCCCGTCCCGGCTTCGCACGGGGGGACTTAAGATTTTTTTAAGGCCTCAGAAACGATACTTTTCCCCCGTTTTTGAAACATTTTCGGTTACTGCTCCGCAACTATAAGACCTAGCGTGATATTATATAGCCTATGTTACTCGGGGATAATGTAGCTTTCCAAAGGTGAAAGAATTTTTGAAATCGGTCCAGTAGTTTCGGAGCCTATTCATTACAAACATACAAAAATACAAAAATACAAATCTTTCCTCTTTATAATATTAGTATAGATAAATAAATGTCTTTGAACAATTAACACAAATGACATATATACATAATAGGTACTTACCTACCTACCTACAAAAAATCTTTGTGTAAAAAAATATTTCTTTTAACAGGTTAGATGGCTTGTTGGTCTAGTAATCAGATCCCCTGACTATGAATCCGGAGGTTGCAGGTTCGAATCTTACAGGAGAACACTAGGAAAGGATTTTTGAAAATTCACTCCCTAAGACTTTCTTATCGTGCGACGACGAAGTCGCGGCCAGAAACTAGTCTAGTATAATAGCATAATTTGATGTAAAATATTTGATCTTTTTTCTAGCCTTATATCTAAAGAGATTTTTTTTAAATAACTCATAATGGGCTTTCGTAACAAATAAGTACATAATTCGGGCTGTAAAAAATAACAGCCAAGACTTATAATATATATGCTGTACTATTACATTTCTTATGTAGAATGACGCTTATATTTAATACTAGCGGTTCGCCCCGGCTTCGCACGGATCCCTATTTTTTTCAAAATATTCTATAGCCTATGTTACTCAGGGTGAACGTAGCTTCCCAACAGTGAAAGAATTATTAAAATCGGTCCAGTAGTTTTTGAGCCTATTCATTACAAACATACACACACACAAAAATACAAATCTTTCCTCTTTATAATATTATTATTAATTATTAATTATTATTATTACTTATTATTATTATATTATATAGTATAGACTTAGCTCCTATTTTGCCTTTAATTTTCCCTACATAGCACATTTTAATACAGATAGTTACGTAAGAAAATCCTATTAGGTACGTGTCTCTGGGAGGTTACACGTGGAGAGAACCTTTCCTATCAAAGTCTCTCACAGTTAAGGCTTAGACTAACCTTTGATGTACGAGTATATCTGGTATACGTGAACTACGTAAAAACTATTTACGTGAAGAAAACTGCACCTTGTCTAAGTTTGTATTCGGTTTAAAATTGGAAAATGCTTGTCCCTGAAGGAGAAGATTAAAGTGATAGCATTATAGTGTCGTCGTGTATTTTATGAAATGCTATTAAGATGAACTATGTTATCCTAATCCTAACTAATATTATAAATGCGAAAGTAACTCTGTCTGTCTGTCTGTTACGCTTTCACGCTAAAACTACTGGACTGATTTAAATGAAATTTGGTACACAGATAGTCTAGAGCCTGAGAAAGAACATAGGCTACTTTTTAATCGACTGCAAAAAAGGAGGAGTTCTACGCGGACGAAGTCGCGGGCAGAAGCTAGTAAGTAATAAATATAATGATACTAAGTGCTCATAAGCGTTCCAATGTAGGTATGCTGTAATGTTAATTACGATTTATAAACGCACTATAATTATAAAATATGATAGGTATTATAAGTTTCTTGAGCGGGATATTGCTTTATTTAGTTTTACTCGGCAATACGATAATTTATCTTATCTTATATATTATATGTTTTCTTATTATACATATATAACTATGTATATATTTATTATATAAAATCTTTTAAATTGTCCTGAATGACTATACGCGTACAGCCTAAACAGCTGGTCGTAAAGGTCTGAAATTTGGCCAATGTGTTCTTTTCTATGATGTAGGCGTCAGATAAGGGATTTTCCAAAATTCTACCCCTAAGGGGTAGAAAAAAGAAAGGTGCAAAGTTTACAAAAAACAACGTGATTAATTTCTGATGCCTTCGCGGTTATTACACATTGGAATGATACAACTATTAACGGATTTAACTAATAAAATAAAATAAAAATACGCGAGTTAAATCCGTTAATAGTTGTTTCATTCCAACAACGTGATTCTTGGTCCGATCTATTTCAAATTTTGCATAAACATTCTTTAACAGAATTGATGAACGATGAAAATCATATTATTATTTTATTGAAATTCACCCCCTTAATGGGGTTAAAATGTACGAGGACGAAGTCGCGGGCAAAAGCTAGTTAAATTAGTCACATAAAAACTAGAAATTGTTTGGCGGGTACCAGGCAACCATAAATTACAAGGAGACAACAAATCCGTTGTTTACCCGATGAGACAACTCGGAGATTCAATCTATAACAAATCTATTTCCGTGTGCAGTGGACAGATCCCTGGGGACGGGCGGTGGAAAATGAGAAAATTCTACGAAACGCTTTCAAGCAACTACTGCAGGCTATGATAGCCTAGTATTTCAAATTAAGTTAGCCGACTTATTGGTGGGCTATAAATAAAAATATCAGAAATAAGAGTCACAAAAAGGGTTCAACTTTAACCCTTTTTGTGCCTTATTTTTTAATTGTCTATAACAGCATATGATTAACAGTTCAATACTTTTTAAAAATTAACACTTACCCTCCTTAGATATACTCATATAAACCAAATTCAGCTTGACACAAATTTGCGTGACAACTTTAACAAGAAAGTGACCCACAAGATTAGGAACCAGCCTACATAAGACGTATAATCGGGTTATTTGTAACCAGCGCCATTTTGGATTACGGGTCTAAATCACTGTAATCGTTAAATTTGTCAATGACTTTAGTTCGAACATCGTTTGAACTTAAATTAAGTCACCATCGGTCATAGAACTCATAGATTTTAAAACTTAGTCAGGTAAGGCCGTGGAAAATGCAATATATTTAAAAAAATGAAGAACCCGACTTTAACACTTCATAAAAAAATATCTTAATAAATCTTTTTTTACTTTATTCCTACACTATCCAGTTCAAAAAAAAAACAAATACCTACCCATTACATATTTAATATCCATTTTCTTTCTCGATTGACTTTGTTCCCTAAACCAAATTATTATTAAAGTTACGTCAACCTGTTATTACATCCATTCATGCATCTCAACGATAGAACAAACTGCCATAGATAAGAAAACACACACCTTTTAGAAGAAGCTCACGCTCCACTACCAACCTAACGGTGCAGACACTTGATGTAAACTATGCTTATGTTGGCAATACCATTCCCGCTTTACAGCAGTTTTGCTTCTCAAGGTTGCCAGCTTTGGCTGTAAGCCTACTGTGAATTTAGCTAAAAGCATAGCCAATTCTGGCTCTTTAGGTAGTAAAATATGCTTAAACTGTTTGTTTCGAATCTCAATATGGAATGTTATCTATCTATATAATATAACTGGACATGGATCCCTAATTTTTTCAAAATATTATGTAGCAGTGAATAAAAATTTTAAATCGGTCCAGCCGTTTTGGAGACTACTCAATACAAAGAAACAAAACTTTATTGTATTAGTGTAGATAAAAGGAGAATCTGACTTAATGTCTGATATATCAACGACAAATTTTGAAATAATACCCAGTTACTAACAAAAAAATGCAGATTGGAATGAAACAACTGTTAACGGATTTAACTCGCGTATTTTTTATTTTATTTTATTTGCTGACGTTTCGGATTCTTACCAGTTTCCATTATCCTAGCACGACTGAGCTGACAATAGTCTAACGGTAAATTATTAAAAACATGCAGTCTCCGCTAAAAGTCACGTGATAAATTTTTAAGCCTTGCAAACAAAATACCTATTTGGATTTTCTTCAAATTACGCTCAGTTAATCCTTAAATCCTGTAAGGCGAGGCTTGGGTTGATTAACCCTTTTCGATATAATGTGCTTCGTAAAATCCTTTAAAGGGATTAAGTCTGTAGGTTTCTAGGTGAGGCTTGCGTTATTTTATAATCAAATCATTGTCACGAAAAACTATATGCATAAGCTATACGTAAATGTAGGTACTTGTGATGTGTAATATACTCGTTCTCGCTTTTGCCCGCGTCTTCGTCTGCGCACGATGAGTACTTTAAACTAGGTACATATGTGTTATTTTGATATATATTAAGCTAGCTATTAAAATAAAGTTTCATCAAAATCCTTTCAGTACTTTTAGCGTGAAAGAGTAATGAACATACATCCATTACATTCTTACAAACATTTAAGTTTTTAATATTAGTATGAAATATAATACATGAAGAGTTAAAAAAAACGCTGCTGATTGGATGGGCTCTGGGTAAAAAATACCTTTTTTTATCTACTGGGTATTTGCGTAATATTTAGGTACGTAATCTACCTACCTGTTATTTACATAGGTATATTGCCCGTTAGATTAGGTTAATACTAGGTATTTATCAAAAAAATACTAGTGTAGCATCGCATCTCTAGCCGTTACCGACCACCATTGCATAGCATTGAAGTCAAATCCAGTTCTTTTGTTTTAAAATACATTCTAAATTTGAATGCGAATGATATAATTCAATAGACAAAATTGTTATTTTTTTATATTTGCAGTAACGTTGGTTATGAAACGCGGTTTAAGAACGGATCATAAAGGTTTTATATGGATAAAAACTTTTTTACTCAAAAAGTAATCCTATTTGATTTCTACCGCTGAAAAACGTGTGAATGTATTTTTATAAACTTTGTTTTTGTATGTGCACAAACACGCCAAATAAAATAGTATTATATTTTTTACATTTTAATAGGATTTTATCAATTCTGATGTCTACATGATTATCTAAGTATATATAATATATAACTTACTTATAAATAAGCTACTCAATATGAAGAGAAACTATCATAGAAAATATATTACGTAATAACTAAACGTGCATTATGAGAGATGTAACAAGTAAAACCAGCATTAGACTAGCAACCAAATGCGATTAGGCGGGTCGGTCGTTAACTCGCAAGAAGCCATACAACAGTGTCAATTTCTGTCCGCCTGGTAGCCAGCGCGGTCACTCGGGAAGGAAACGCGATAAACTTGCCATATCGCAGCCACATACACTTTATGTAGGCTAAAGGCATGCTTACATAACAGACTGCTTCCCGAATGACTAACCTGGTATAGCCAAGACTGTTTAGTTCAAGTTTGGTACTAGGAAATCATAAATGCGAAGTGCTGGGCACGTCCTAAAGTTTGACTTCCCTTGCGCTTTGGACGCATATGAGAAACGCAGCTATGAGATTATGCTGTCTTAGTACGTTGATGTTGATTTTGATAGTTGCAAACTTTAGTGAACCCCTACTAATTATATTAAATTTATTCAAAAGTGTCTTTGTCTGTCTGTCTTTTACGCTTTCACGCTAAAACTACTGGACCAATTTAAATGAGATTTGGTACAAAGAAAGTCTGGAGCCTGAGAAAGAATATAGGCTACGTTTTAACCGACTGCACAAAAGGAGTTCCACGCGGACGAGGTCGCGAGCAAAAGCTAGTAAAACTATAATATGGACCGTGTTTAACATTAGTGTGTCAACCCACAAAAAATCGGGTTTTGAGTTATGAATGCAGTTTTATTAAATAGATCATGAGGAATACAGCAGTGAAATCCATTTTTTTTTTAAAAAATCGTAGAATATTCTAGAGCACAAAATTGGTTATTGCTTTTTTCCTATGTCAGATTTGTATTTTTGCATTAATGTGTTAAGCCACATATAACACATTATTGCTTATTTCCCATGTCAGATTTGTATTTTTGCATTAATGTGTTAAGCCATATACCTATCACATTAATGCAAAATTCTAATTTGTTGTTTTAAAACGAATAGGTACCTATACATATTATGCACTAATTTTTAGAAAATGTAATAAAATAAACAACTAACGCATTAAAACTTTAATGTAAATACTTATTTATTTAAAGTTTTTATTGTTGTATAACATGTATCAAATAACATTATAAGTTCTGCTAAAAATGAGAAATAGGTACAAGTTAACACTAACTTATTTTTTTATTACTTATTATTAATTTTATCATATTAAATAAAATATTTTAGGGTTCCGTATCTAAAAGGAATAAAAATTAACCCTTACAGGATTACTTTGTTGTCTGTGTGATCCTTTACCTCAGTAACGCGTGGAGGTAGGTATCAAACGAAAATTCATAGTAATATCAAATACTCAGGACTACCGTCCCTTGAAATTGTAACATAATTACAAAAAATTACAAAAAAATCGCCGACGCAATCAAAAGAGCCGCCGTTTATGCATAGATACAAACGTCATTAGATTTAAACGTGTGTGATAAAAATTAGAATATTATAATAAATAATAATATTAAAGAATGTACGAATTGTCGCCACAATTTATCAACTCTTCGAAAAATGGTTTTTAGGTGGTTTATTAACTTTTTAGGTACGGAAGTATATATTATTGGTTTAATTCAATATGATAAAATAATAATAATAAATCAATTTGGTTGAGCTTTTAAGTAATTGAAATAATATAAGTGTTAACTTGTTGTACCTATTTCTCATTTTTAGCAGAACTTGTAATGTTATTTAAAACATGTTATAACAATAAAAACTAAATAAATAAGTACTTAAATTAAAGTTTTAATACGTTAGTTGTTTATTATTTTACATTTTCAAAAAAATAGTGTAAAATATATTCATTATAAAAGAACAAATTAGAATTTTGCATAGTGTTATGTGGCTTAGCACATAAATGCTAAATGTAATAAACCTTATAGCCGATAAGCATTAACCATTTTTCTGCATTTTCTATTTAATTATGAATTTATTGAAATAAATACATTTATATCCTTAATCTAGGCACTTCAACAAAAAAAATGATACCACATAACAATATCTTTTTGCTTAAAATAAGCGGAAAAAGAAGAATGTTCTCAAAAAACTTTAAGCGCCGATATCTCAAAACTAGCTTGGTGTGGGTTGAAACACTAATGCTAAACACGGACCATATATCCTTACTAAAATTTTGCAAATATGTATATTTAAAGCACTTTAGACACTAATAAACCTTTGTTACCAAAAGTACCTACTTAACATAATACCTATATCTAATAATAGTTATATTATTCAATTTCAAAGTATATTATTATTTTGGTGCAGATATTTTGCGCTCAAGTGTGCAAATTACTAAGTGACGATGCTATGCAATCATAACTGATAAGGTTGCTATTCACGATCCGTTTTAACTGTCAGTTGGTTTGACCTGTTAAATTCATATCGAAAATCGTTCAAGAAAGACATACACGTTTTATAATATATATCATATAATATATGTAGATATATGCCTATACGTTAACACCGTAGGTAGTAAAACAGCAGTAAACAGTAACGTTGATACATTTTATGTTTATGCTCATATATTCCATTTTACAATCCATGTTTACGTTACGTGTAAACAAAATGAAATTGGTAGAACCTCGCATATATTTTACTTCAAATTAAATGTAATGCTTTAATAATATATAAATGCGATTCAGTATTAAATTTTATCATTGAAAGGAGAGCTTTAAAATAATAAAGTAAATTGAAAATTTAATTTTAATATTTTGAAATTGTTACCGTTTATGTGTATATCTGGGAGCACGGTAGTGCCTCTGCCAAGTCTGAGTAAATAAAACTGTAGGTATGTTTAAATATTATAAAAGAGGTAAAATAGGAGTGCGAAAATGGATCTGTCAAAAACAAAAAAAAAAAACTCTCAGTTACCCGAAGTAGATAGGGAGGTACTATTACCTAATTCTACGTAGACCCGTCCGCTAATAGAAGCTAGTGTATCAAATTTTTGCAATAAACTGTTCTGTCTGAGACAACAATGACGGCCTATCAAACACTAGATCCAATCTTTTATTCCAAGAAATACAATCACGTATTATTATGGCGTGTAACAGGCACAGTCCGAGGGGGGGTATCCTGGGATCACCTCCCCCCTTCCACGAAACAAAATTACTAATTCACGGGCACTTAATTGTGATGTTACGGATATACTTAATGCCGTTAAGATTAGCTAGAGAGCTAACGGAGTCATAATTACATTAGTTAATTATGCATAACAATGAATATTCTCATTATCTTGCCTTGGAATGCATACTCGATCATCGGCAGGCCTAGCATATAGGGTCCTTATGGCTTATAATATTATATGGATGTTGTATGCGTGTTCATGTGCATGTGCGCGTGTTTCTCTGTGTGCGTGTGTGATGATGACATTTGATTGGCACAACATGGTTGATGAGTTTACAGTGTACAATGAGGAATAAGTTTTTTTGGTCTAAGTTTTACCTATAAGTACTTAATTTAGATAATTTAAGCAATAATAACGCTAATTCCAAACTTGTTCTATGTAATTAGAAAGACAAACCCACTTAAATACTAAACTAAAACTGAACAAATAATTAGCCGCCTTATAACATAAGTAAGGCCACCTAAGCAAAAATTTTCATACGTTTCGCTGTCATATAATATATTTAATAGTGATTTTATTGTTTCAGGTACGACGCCACCACAAAATTTCGGTGAAGTAAAATATAACGATTACTGCTGAAATAACAATAAGAGTAAATTTCATTTCAAGATCAGTACTTATCTGTCGAATGAGCTTTATTTCTACAAGGGGAAGGTTCAAAGTTGTACAACATTTGAATTTATTAAAACTGTCCGTGACCATTCGTTGCAGTTAGTGTCCACATCACTTTATTTCACTTCGAGTCATTATTTTTTCATTTGAATCGCCTTCAGTTGTTATAGAGGTGGTTATTGTCATTGGGACTTTACCCCTACATTCATAGCGCTAGTCACGACACGTTGTCGTGACTTCGGAACGTCCTCCAGGTCCTATTACTTTTTGCTATATAACTCGTCAAATGTAAGTATATTTTTTTTTACATACTTTTTGTGACATTACAGTAAAGGGCAAATTTTGTATGGCCATTGGGTGTTTCTAGCTTTAGGCCTTAGCGCTAAATGGGGTATTATATATACCTAAACACAATGTTAAAAAAAACCGGTCAAGTGCGAGTCTGACTTCCGTACCATTATAAAGCATGGCAAAAAATAACAAATTCCTTGTCACCAGGCTATATCTACTATCATAGTTGGTCAGTTGAAGTTTTCGCTGTTGCTGTTATAACAAGAAGTATTAAAAACAAAAAAGGAAACAATTAGACCAGGTGTATTAATTAAGGGGGTTCCTATACAATAAATGTGATATTTTTCCGTTTATATAGAATGGGTCCAACATACACTTAATCGGTTTTTTTACCAATTAAATTTATTTAATTTTGATCATAGCTCGGTATTCTAGTATATAAATAAGAAAAGATACTAACTGACTCCAATGCACAGTCGAAACCGTTGGGTCTTGAAACTTCAAATTCTGCAAGTCTATACGACGTAAGTGTATTTAAATTCCCCGAGGGAAAGAACTCTTTATTCCTTAAATGGATTTCCTTGATACTACCCATATACATAATACAAAAAAAGACATGTAAAACCAAAATCTATGCATGCAAAACCGTACCCAATAACCTCAAATGTGATACAGAAAACTCATTTCACCGAAAATATAATCTTGTAACAAAATAGAATGTTCCAAATTAAGATACGATATGATCTGATAGTCTGTCCCTTTCGCACTCGGGTGGGAATTAATCAAGTGAAAGAGAGGGCGATACGGCGTGTCGAACTTTTTTCGAAGATTCTGCCATCGGGTAAGAATACTTGAACAGTAAAAACTGTCATTTATCAAGGAGCACGATTAAACGCGCCGGCAGATAAGAAATTCTGGTAAGAATTCAAACGACCTTAGTGCCGTAGCATAATGCGAATTGGTAACACAACTTGGGTAGCATAACGAGAATTAGTAACACAACTTGGCTGTCTTTTTCAATCTATATAACTACAATTAAAAGAACGACTAATCATTTCTGATGCCTTCGCGGTTATTACACATTTTACTCAACTCGCTTATTTATTTTATTTAGTGACATTTCGAAAACTATACGATTCCCATATTCTTAACACTACTGAATACGCTAAACTGATTATTAAATAAAATTAATTAGTTTACACAATATACTAATTCGTTATAATTGATTAATTGCAAAGAAGAACTATGAGCTAATTTTATTTTAGTTGTTATTATCATAAAGTTAATTTAAATAGAAATGGTAAACCTACTTATTCTAAGGATTCAGGTTAGCAAAATATTATTTCCGCTTCAACCGGCGTCAGTTCTAAATATTCAAGAAATAAACTGCACCCAGAATGACGTTTTGATGCAATGTTATTATTATAGTACTTATATTATAATGATAAAACAACTGTAACGAACTTAGTTCGCGTATACTAAAACATATTTATACTCTTTTATATTTTTACTAGCTTCTGCTCGCGACTTCGTCCGCGTGGAACTCCTTTTTTCCAGTCGGTTAAAAAGTAGCTTATGTCCTTTCTTAGGCTCTAGACTCTCTTTGTACCAAATGTCATTTAAATCGGTCCAGTAGTTTTAGCGTGAAAGCGTAACAGACAGACAGGCAGACAGACAGACAGAGATACTTTCGCATTTATAATAATATTAGTAGGGATATAAGAACCGCGAAAGCTTAAGAAATTTTTAGATACCTACTTTTTTATATACTATGCCCGGATCTCACGTCTTCACGATAAATTATACGACTTTAAGACCGTTTATCATCGAATTTTCCACATCTTGTTCACGCCCCTTAATTATTAAACTGAAACTTTACGCATTAACCTATTATCCATTAAAATTCATTAATGCCTTAAGTACTTCAAGTTCGTATTGTATGTAAAGTGGAAGTCATACATAAAGTACTTATAAAGTTCTAAATATATATTATGCCGCATTTTATTATATACTAGAGACCCGCCCCGGCTTCGCATGGGTGCTATAAACCTTCCTCTCGAATCACTCTGTCTATTCAAAAAACCGCTTCAAAATCCGTTGGGTAGTTTTATGGATTTAAGCATACATAGGGACGGACAGTCATACTAGTCAGCGACTTTGTATTATACTAGCCGTCCGCCCCGACTTCGCACGAATCATCTTTTTTTTTATAGCTTATGTCACTCGGGAACAGTGTAGTTTCCCAACAGTGAAAAATCGGCCCAACCGTTCTGGAGCCTATTCAATCCAAACAACTCCTTCCAAACAACCTTTCCTCTTTATAATATTAGTATAGACTATGTAGTGATCAGTGTTATGAGGTAGCATTTGAGGCTGCCGCGTGTCAAAATTCTGGTTGATGCGCGTCGTGTAGAATGAGGTCCAGCTGTCATGTTCCACCAATGAGAGACAAGCTGCTGCCCTGTGATTGGTGGAACATGACCGCTGGACCTCATTCTACACGACGCGGATTTCTGGCAGACGGCGGGCCTCATTTTATCGAAAGATACCCATTGCAGGTCAACTTAACTATATCTCGGTATAAAAGAACTTAAAAATGTATAATTGTAAATAAAACAATACTATTTATTTATAATAAATATATTATATTTTAATACTATTTCCACTCACCCAAAATAATTAGGGTGTCCTTTCTGAGATATAAGATGCTGTATTGCTTGAGACAATACCTAAAACAAGGGTCGTAAAATTATATTAAATTTTTCATGTGTTACATATAAACAAGTAGAAGTAGAAATAGAAGGTCACGGTGTGGGGCTAGTGACGTCACTACTCATGAAACGTAGACGTTCTATATAGGTAAAGTATACAAAGGCTGTATGCATCGTTCTCATACCGCCTTAGTAGGTACAGCGTATTTAGCCGACTGCTTGAAATACAAAACTTAAACAGATTATGTCTTCAACATTATTATAGGGCAAAAGATATGTTCGTTTTTTTATGTAGGTCTACATAACATGTCTTTGTAATTTCCACATATTCATTCATTTTAAGCATTGTCCGGGTCCAGCTACTGTTTATAATATACTAATTATTTAGGACTAGCTTCTGCCCGCGACTTCGTCCGCGTGGAACTCCTCCTTTTTTGCAGTCGGTTAAAAAGTAGCCTATGTCCTTTCTCAGGCTCCAGACTTTCTTTGTAGCAAATTTCATTTAAATCGGTCCAGCAGCTAATCGTGAAAGCGTCACACACAGACAGACAGACAGACAGAGTTACTTTCGCATTTATAATATTAGTAGGGATTCTTCGTAGAATTCTTAAAGATCAAATTACCTGAATTTTCTGTTTGGACTCCTGCTGGCGCGTTGCATGCGCCGCAAGGTTTCTGCACTCGTTCATTAATTAAGGACTGCAATAGGTAATAATTCTTTTAGCATATAATAATATAACTCCTAAGAAAGCTTACTAACTATAATAAATTTATTGAAGAAGTAATGACTTCATTAAGTTCGAAATATTAAAGATAAAATTTTAAATCTTACTAATTGGATTAGACCAATTTGTGTGAATAGGTGTATTCAGTAGATTAATGAATTTGCAAAAAATCTGATGGAAAGACTAAGAAACCTAGCTTGTTCTAACGAGGATGATTAATTGAAGCATTTTTATCTTGTGAACCGATTTTCATTAAACATAGCTAAGAACACTCCCGACATAGTCACCTTTCAAACAAAAAAAAAACAGAATCAAAATCGGTTCATGCGTTAGGGATCTATGATGCCACAAACAGACACACACACAGACAGACAGACACGTCAAAATTATAACACCTCGTCATTTTTTGTCTGGGGGTTAGGTAAAAACACCTCGACTCGACACTTGCTGTAAATGGAAACATAAGCCTCGTGTAGGCATAGGTGTAGGTTCAAATTCCACTGGAGCCTTAATTATTTCTACTCATGGCTTTGCAAAAATAACATTATTATAATAATTTCTGATGCCTTCGAGGTCTAGAAAGAAACTACTTGAAACGGATTTTACTCGCGTATTTTATTTTATTGGCTGACGTTTCGGAGCCTTTTCTGATTCCATAATCGTAACACGACTGAGCTGACAATATGTTAAAGTATGCTGACAATAGTCTTTAGCATAAGACTATTGTCAGCTCAGTCGGTCGTTCATTCTAATAACATTATTTACCTCGTCATCAATTCCCACTGTAATAGTTGAGACGCAGGGTTGCAGTGACGTGACCATCATCGCATCTGGCATTGGATTCACAGCTTGCTTGCTTATCGACGAACCACAGAATCGTTGGCAGAAATGAGATCTAGAATTAAATCAGGACTTTAGGCTTGGTCTTTTTAGCGCCGTTTAGAAAACTAGCTTTTACCTTACGGCTTTAAGCTTCTAGCTCTAAACATGACCATAATTAATTTCTGATGCCTTCGCGGTTATTACATATTAGAATGAAACAACTATTAACGTTAGACTATTGTCAGCTCAGTCATGTTACGATTATGGAAACTGTAAAGAATCCGAAACGTCAGCAAATAAAACAAAATAAAAATACGCGAGCTAAATCCGTTAATAGTTGTTTCATTCCAATGACCATATTTTCTACAACATTTCATTTCAACCCCTTACAATCCTTTTTTCGCAACTAAAAGTAGCCTATGTCCCTTCAGGCTCTAGACTATCTGTGTAGCAAATTTAATTTAAATCAGTTCAGTAATTTCAGCGTGAAAGCGAGACAGACAGAATGGCACAGTTACTTTCACATTAATAATATTAGTTACGACTACTACTTCGTTTGTGCGTTAATGGATTGTTTCGCCGTATATTACCTAGGTATATTAACGTCCTTGACGTAAACGAAGATCTTGTTTGTGCTACTAACTACTTTACGACCGTCTTTGTATAGACGTGTTTTTATATAAAAAATACAAAAATAATTTACTTGCGCTAGTAAAAAAACAAAGTGCTGAGACATGCAAATAAAAATATCGTCCGATCAGTGTCGGCCATTTTGAAATCAGTAGGACCAAATCTCCCGCGAAAGAAGGTGATTTGGGTTTAAGCCATGCTGGAGCTCGGATTTTTATACTTATCTCTGTATAATTATTATTTACTCATTCAGTGCTAATCACGACACATTGTCGTGACTTTGAAACATCCTCCAGCTCGATCACGACATCTATCTCCTCAAATACCTTTATAGTTTGAATTTTGAACAAATTTTTTGTCATTTAGTAACGGACAAATTTATTGTAGAACCCGATGGGTGTTTCTAGCGTTACGCCTTAGCGCTGAATGAGTTACTATTACTAATTTTCCTCTTCAGCTTACCTTGGATCCAACATGTGTGGTATAGCTAATCCCGGGTAACATATCTCATGATCTGTTTCATTAGATGTCTTCGATCCATCTATAGCTTCAATCGATCCTGGTAATGCTAACGACATTGGCAAATCTTCCACAAGGTCTTTGTTAGGAACAGCAGCAGAGCAAGACAAACACGCTGCGTCTCGAGAAATTATCTTACTAGTAACAGCTACCTTTGGTGCACCAACCAATTTGAACAGTGCATCTATTTGTGATCCAATAATATTTAAATATTTATTAATTTCATCGCTCAGCCGTACAATTTGGATCTCGTCCACTTTTTCATTTATCGTTTTGATAATATCATCGATGATTTTCTGGGGAGATAATAGTGAAATGTTTAATAGTACCTATTTCTGATTTGCTATTGAAAATAAGACGTAAACAAAATTAGATTGAGGAGTGAAGTTTGACAGATATTCTTCATAAATATGTTTGTGATTACTGAATAATAATATTTCGATATACAGGTATATATAATAACTATTTGATAAGAAATTATCAGTTCTTATAACGATATACGTAATAATTTCGGATGCCTTCGCAGTTATTAAACTGTAACGAATTTAATAACTTCTGATGCCTTCGCGGTTATTACATATTCGAATGAATCAACTTATCTATAACGGATTTAACTCACGTATTTTATTATATTTGCTGACGATTCGAAAACTTTACAAAACAGTTACTATATTAATAGCACAACTGACGATAGACTGTAGCGTTAGACCACCCTAAAATACGCGAGTTAAATCCTTTACAGTTGTTTACACTTGATATACCTGCCAAGTGGCCTCCTCTTGGTTGAACAGTTTGTATGCAGCCCCGATGCGTTTCTGAATATCTCCCAGATAAGCGTCAAACTGTTGTCTGTGAACTAGCCCGTTCAATTGAGAAATCCCGGCCTTTTCACTAACAAGATCAGCCACCTCCTGGCGATCTGATTTAAGAGCACACAGCATCTCAAATGTTTTCAGTGTATCCTTAAATTTATCAATGTTTGGTTTAAATTTGCAGTCTCTCAAAAAAAATAAAATAATTAATTTAAAAAACCCATTTGTTTGTTCAATTAGACATCACGGTCGATGGAAATTGTATTCAAATAGTTAGCAATTAAAATTATGCGTAGCACCAAATTATGCCGTATGACATTAAGTCCGTCTTTGTTACATTTATGTTTAAATAAATAAATTACCGTTAGATCAGCAAAAGCCTTTTGTTGAATAATCTTTAGTTTCCGTTGTTTCATCGCAGTACTTTCCAAAACCGGTTGAAGATTTTTCATATTTTCACTCAATTCAGCAATAACTACAGGTAAAATCTTAGGTTAAACTAATAATTCCTTTTAATTAAAAACATTTATTCATAATTAACAATTTAAAACTAGCGCCACAACAGCCTTTAATATTAGAACCGGAAAAAGGTGATGAGCGAAGTCAAACATCTCGGTGGCAGAATGACAGATCACACAAATATAATTATATTATAAAAGTTCTAGATGTCAAAAATCCACTAGATGTGGCAGTGCAGGATGATGTCTAACTGTCTTGTTCCGGCAATGATAGCCAAACTGACCTATGCCTTATTATGACTGCTGGACCTCATTCACTAGTGGTTTTTTAATAGGAAATCCTCTTGAAATATTTGTTATGAATTAGGTACTCAATTAAATTACTAGGTACTCAGATAAACTACCTCTTATTCCAAGATGATTAAATCGTATTTATCTTTATTAGTTTTCTGTATAGAATTAAATTTATACCCTCGGGATCGGCGTCAGAACGTGCCATTTCCTCTTGTAAATTTTCCAAGGCTATTTCTAAGTTCGTTTGCATTTGCGTAAGTTCATCTTGATAAGACGTTACCTATTAAAAGTTATGAATCAATTAAATATATTTCGCCTCTTTTTAAAAAAAAGTTTTTTTGAGTTTGCCCCCTTTAGATTTATGTGTGCGATAAGTTAGTATGAGCACAAGCATTTGTATCAGATTTTTTATATTTAATATCATTTTTATATGTATTATAATTGAGTAATTAATGTTGATCAGGAATGTACGTACCTTCGATACTAAGACAGAATCTAATCCATTCACATTTTTAACATATTTTTCAATTCCTCCTTCTAATTTAGCAATGCTGATCCTAAATTCTAAAGCTGCTTTAAACTTCTTCTCTGCGTAATAAGAATATATTTGTTTTAGGAGCAAAAATATTTTTGACTGTCAAATATTCGACTTACACATTCTGCTAAATAAAAAACTAACCCATGTCACCAATCGTTTCTAAAATATCCTTTGTATTGGAAGTACTACGTTCGGATGTATTTGTTGCCTTTTCAACAATATTATCAGTTAATTCGTCCAACGCCGTGCTAAAAAATAATATACTAAAGAGATTACTATAATCTACATTATACTTACCTACAACCGGGAACCGCAAGATTAGGTTAGGTTCCATATAAAGCGATCCGATGACTTGTTGAAGGTCACTGAAATTCACTGGATCGGTTGCTATGGACGAAGACCTTGGAGACCAATGTCCAGCATTGGATGCCTTTCGGTTGAGATGATGATAAGATGATAATATCATATAGGTACTTTACTGTACTAGCGGCTCCAGCTTAGCATGGATCCCTAACTTTGAAAATATTCTATAGCCTATGTTGGTTCTGAAATAATGTAGCATTCAAATGGTGAAAGATTTTTTGAAAGCGTATCAATAAATAGTCTTTAAGTCTATTTGTCACATACAAACACATTTTTTCTCTTTAGGATATTGGTACAGATGTTTTCCATTCTTCTCTATTAGACATCCTCACATTCACACCTTTTCTATATACTTTATGCAGTCAATGATTCATGATTCATGGTCAGATTTTCTAAATTACTATTTAAATATTTTATTATTATAAATTTATTACTAGAACTCGTCACGAGTAACACAATCTTTGGGAGCAACTTTTTCACGTCCATCTTCACTTATATCCATAGAACCATCTTCAGTCTTCAGATATTCAACGGATGGTTCTGACGTCACTCCTCTAGATACTGTCTCTCCATCAGTTTTAACACTTTGAGGATTCTTAGGATTCATAACATCTATGTTCAGAGTATCTTTCGCCAAAGGACCAAGTACTGTCAACATGCCTTGTAAAGTCTTCTCAGCATTTTGAAGTCGTGTTGACATTTGAATCACAGCTGTCGGTTCTGATAATGAAGACTTCATTCGAAGAGATTCCATGAGTTCAAAACCGTGTTTATCATTAGGGTTATATATGTTGTACAGTTGACGAACAACGGCAACTAACTCGTCGAATTGGGTTCTAGTAACAACGGATGGTTGTTGCGGGATAGTACCAGACCCTGTTATAAAAATATTTTTTATATTTTCATAAATTTATAAAAAAATAATGGTTTTGGTGATAATTATTTGTTTAGGTTTGGTGTTGTGTCTATCGGTAGTCCTTTCATTTGAAATTAGTATTTTACATTTATAACGGATTTAACGCGAGTATTTTTATTAATTTGCCGACGCTTTAAAACTTTTACAGATTCCATATTCGTAGTCAAATGAGCTGACGATAGTCTAACAGTGAAGTGATTTTACATTGTACAAAATACCATTGTTATAAAATTACAAAAATATTTTTTTTCTTAGGTGCTAGAGTATATACAATTGGTGTCAATACCTACCGGTACCTCTTCCAACTGAAATGAAGAAATTTATTTATATAAATAACGAGCAAAATTTTATTCAACAAATTACCAATATATTGATTAAAAAAGCAATACCGAAAAGTATCTTCTCCTGTTTATAAGGACCATCAGCTTTATCTGTAATATAAAAAACAACACTACATTAAATATACATTTATCCAGACCATGATATATACAAATTAAAATAATATAACTCACCTATTGATTGGAGTAAATCCTTGGATGTCTGCTTCTAACAGAATAAGTAATAAAAACGATTTAAGAATAAATCTTCGGGTATTTCATTAAGAGCTCAAAAAGTCAATGCATACTGGAATAAAACAATCACACGGATTTAACTCACGTCTGTTATGTTATTTGCCCATGTTCCAAAAATTCAGTTCAAATATTCGTAGCAGACTGAATTGACGATGGTCTAACCCTAAAGCAAACTACTTGAATTGAATCCGTTGTGATTGTTTCATTCCAATGTGTAATAACCGCGAAGGCATCAGAAATTATTTCAATGCATACTTTGGTCTTTTTAGATAGGTCCAATTTGCTAACACGAGACGTTCTCTTTCCTTTAGTTTTAATTTCAGAAGAATCTTCATCCGTACTTTGCTTTCTCTTTTTTTTCTTCTTTCCTTTCCCAGCATGCACTTTTAGTTCATAGACCATTAATTTTTCCTTTTTAGCTTTTGCTTTGTATTTATTTTCCAGGCTGACTTCAAACTTTCTCTCTAGAACGTTTAACTGGCTGGCAAGGATGGCTAAAATGGTTTCAAGTAGGTGATGATTTACTCTGTTGTTCTGAAATTAATATTTTAATCTTAGTTCAGACTGGGTGTTCTTCTTGGTAGATTCCAGTTTGAACGGACATTTACCCAAATGTCCGTAGGAGGAAGGCCGGATCCTACATTAAGTATTGAGGATTTTCTGTCCCAGTATTAATTGACACGACAAAAAATTGTACGTAAAATCAAGCTTAACAAAAGCCGGACTCCGGACACGCAATAAGTATATGAGCCGAACTATGTCCGGATTTTTCCGAATGCCAGATAAGCTAGCTTCACCTACGAAAAAGTTTTAAGAAATACTTACATCCATATCTTCAAAAATAGTATCAATTATCTGACTAACTGTATACTTCACTCCAAATATCTTATGGCGTTTAGTAGTCGCCATAATTAAAATATACCTAAAAAATAATAGATATAACTTAGAAAACAATAATGTTACAAACTAGGGTACACCAACTATAAATCTAATTAAATAATTCTATTCAAATCATAAAGCAATCGTAAAAGTTGTCCACTCTCATGGATTAAAGAACTAAAATTAAAAGAACTGTCATTTATACGTGGATGACATTAATGTCATTGTTTCTCATATTTGACCTTCTTGGCTATAAGAAGAATGAAGTGATAATAGAATGAGATTCCAGTTAGCCCAGACTTACGTAATTTTAGGGAAGATGAAATTTTTATGATCGGTAGTATTACATAACCTTAGGAATGAATAATCACTATGCTGAAAGCAAAGGTAGAAAAACAACCATGCTAACTTTTTATCCCAATACAAATACAAAAAATCTTGGGTGTACAATAGATGGCGTTGACACGTGGACAACATTTAATAATCCATTAAATGTACCTATCTGCGTATTCAAAAACCTTACTGGGTATTTTCTTTATAGCACTAATACTCGTATCTATATTAATACTATACATCAATATTATAGTACATTACGCACCAAGGCCACTAAAATAAAAAATGTCTCAGATCACATGTAATTGTCGTCCGAAGCGAAGCCGAGGTTGACAAAAATGTGATCTTAGGCTTCTTTATTTTACTGGCCGAGGTCAGTATACTATTTTTCTGTTCGACAAAGCCAGAAAGCGGAAATTTCACTTAGCGCAGCGGCCACAAAGTTGGCGCTTTCTGGCCGGAGGACAAAAAAATAATATTAATCATAAAATCCACATCATAGATCTCTTGGCACAACTCTCCTACTCGTATAAATAAAAACGAATTTACTTCAATAACCTTATTAATTCAGCTCCTAGCTATTTCCTTTCTATAGGCTGATTCTCGGCGATGATCGTGTCTGGAATCGGAATCAGACTACGTTAGCGGAATCCTTAAAAGTGAGTCTATGTTATTAGTAAAACATCGCTACCGTCTATAGCCTTCCTAATCGATAGAGAATCAGAACAACGGTGGCAGAATATGTCTAGATCAAAGACAGTATATAAAAAGTATGCTTAAAAAACTGTTTTCATTTGACAGTTTAAAAGTGTGTCTATTATTAGTAGAGTACCTACTCCGATAGTGCATAGGCTTCGTAACAGATAAAGAATCAGAACAAGAGTGGCCGAATATGCCTAGATCAAATACCAATTTATATAAAAAGTATGTTTAAAAACTGTTTTGCACTTGACAGTTTAAAAGTGTGTGTTTTTATCAGTGGGACATTTCAATCGTGTATTGAAAGTGTTTCTTATTAGCTGAACATTCCAATCGTGTATAGCCTTCCTAATCTATAAATAATCAGAACAACGGTGGAAGAATATGCCTAGATCAAAGACCAATATGACTCACACTTGGCCTGTTTTTAATAGAGATCTTCAAATGCACCAATTAGATAAGTCTCCAGTAAACACCTAAGAAAACTCGTTATCTATAGGTACTAATATTATAAAGAGGAAAGGTTTGTTTGTTTGGATTGAATAGGCTCCAAAACGACTGGACCGATTTGAAAAATTATTTCACTGTTGGGATGCTACACTATTCCCGAGTGACATAGGCTATAAAAAAGGGATCCGTGCGAAGCCGGGGCGAACAGCTAGTGGATGATACTTTCGTAAAGGTAGTAGCTAAATAATTTCTAATGCCGTCGCGGTCATTACACATTGGAATAAAACACTAACGGATCTCACTCGCGTATTTTTTCTTAGTAGATTATTAGCTAAGATGGCGGCCTGGATGTTCATTGACAGAACTTCCACCATTAAAATATAAATATTACATTTTCAACGAGACGCCGAGTCGGGCTGGAAAGTTTGCCTTGTTAGCATCGATTCCTATAACTCGATATGGAGGAAAACTGATATTTGGCGAAACTACTTACGTCTTCAGTGTAGCGTGTTACAATAAGTAGGTACCTAAGTATAATAATATTATTATGATATTTCTACATTTAACGTTAGACTATCGTCAGCTCAGTCTGGTTAAATGTGATGTTAAAATGAAAAGCTATAATTGATTTAATTTGCATCATCATCATCATCATCATCAGCCCATCGCAGTCCACTGCTGGACATAGGCCTTCCAATTGCACGCCACTTTGCTCTATCTTGGGCTGCTTGCATTAATTTGCATATTTTATTTTATTTCCTGACGTTTCGAAAACTTTAGTTCCCGTATTCGTAGCACAAAAAGCTAACACCATGCATTGTTATCTAAGTGTACAAAATTTCAGCATAATTGGTTAAAGTTAAGTTAGTTAACTTCAAAATTAAGTTGAAAATTTTACCCGTACACACTCACTTACTTATTTATACTTACACTAGCTTCTGCCCGCGACTTCGTCCGCGTGGAACTCCTCCTTTTTTGCAGTCGGTTAAAAAGTAGCCAATGTCCTTTCTCAGGCTCCAGACATTCTTTGTACCAAATTTCATTTAAATCGGTCCAGTAGTTTTAGCGTGAAAGCGTAATAGACAGACAGACAGACAGACAGAGTTACTTTCGCATTTATAATATTAGTAGGGATTAGCTGTCCGCCCCGGCTTCGCTCGGATCATCTTTTTTATAGCCTAAGCTATGTCACTGAAATAGTGTAGCTTCCCAACAGTGAAAGATTTTTTTAAATCGTCCCAGCCTATTCAATTCAAACAAAGAAAAAAACAAACAAACCTTTCCTCTTTATAATATTAGTATAGATTGCAAGTCAAATTAAAACCTTTAAAAATTGACCTGTTACGAACTACAAACGCGATCGCTCTAACGTTATGAAGCATAGCCATTGGGATCGCTTTAAATCCGTTACAAAATCAGGAAGCACGCTTGAAAATTAGAGTACCTCTTGTATGAACACTTCCGCCTTGAAGGGTTCAAGAAAGGTCAAGTTCAAAGCTCTCAAAATCGGCTGAGAATTATATATGCGATACAAGGAAGTATTAAAGGTGCGATTTGCGTGAAATGGAATCGTGGAGCAAAATTTAATGGTGTGTCTACACAGTGGAAACGATTTATGTAAACACTAGACGTTCGCCCCGGCTTCGCTCGGATCCCTGTTTTTTTCAAAATATTATATTATAGCCTCTGTTACTCGTGGATAAAATGTAGCTTTCGAATGGTGAAAGAATTTTTAAAAACGGTCAAGTAGTTTTTGAGCCTATTCATTACAACCAAACAAACAAAGTTTTCCTCTTTATAATATCAGTATAGATATGTTTTTTAAATATTGGTAGCGATTACATTTAATATACTTTAGAGGACTTTTTGAGGTTAATTGTGAATTTTTAACTAGCGTTTGATGCGATGCTTTGAATGATAAAGGGTTAAATTTTTAATTGAAGCATTCCTTAAATGGGTTTCCTTAAAAAAATATTTCAATTATCATTTCTTATTTTATTTCCTTAGGGCATGAGATTACAAAAATCCCTTCTCAGTGCTTAATAGCATTAAAGAGGTTCTACTTTATAGAAGAAAAAAGAAATTATTTCCTAAAACATTTTGAAAATTGTAATTTATTCCGTAAGTCTAAAGGTAAGTATATAAACACATTGGCAAACGTGAATATCGTCTTTGATTCTAGACTAACCTACTTATAAACGTATTAATAATACCTTCTTATATATCGTCGATAGTTTTATTTCCAAGATATACAGATACAAATTTAAAGAGAATATAGGTATATAGCTATCTCCACCTTGATTTATCCATTAGTCTGCAACGAATCTGCCAACATAAAGGGAGAAATAAGTAGAAATACCGTCCCGAGTGTCAGCGTCTATTGTGCCTTGTGAGGCTCTGTGGTTCAAAGAAGGGTGAGCTTTATCTGTAGAACGACCGTTTAATCGAACGTTCTAATTTTGAATGGTTCTTCGCTCAGGCGATTAAATAGTTTTAAATAAAGAACTACAACTTTGAGAAATAAAATGTTTTTTTTAAAACGATATTGATGCAATCACTATCAAAAGTGCGTTAAACATTTAAGGGGTTGAAATATACTACACTAGCTGTGCCCGCAACTTCGTCCGCGTGGAATAGTTATTCTTCATATTATATAGGCTTCATATTTTCCCGGTTTTTTACACATTTTCCACTGATTTTTCGCTCCTTTTGGTCGCAGCGTGATGCTATATAGCCTAAAGTCTTCCTCGATAAATGGGTTATCCAACAAAAAAAGAGATTTTTTCAATTCGAACCAGTAGTTCCTGAGATTAGCGCATTCAAACAAACAAACAAACTCTTTAGCTTTATAATATTAGTATAGATATTAACCAAGTGATGATTATCGAGATAGTTAATAAATTAGTGATGAAAGAAAAACCCCTGTTTTTCAATAAAAATCCTTAAAAAACGCGGTACGAAGTTTGCTGGGTCAGCTAGTTTTATGTATATACTAGCTTCTGCCCGCGACTTCGTCTGCGTATGATTAGTATTTTACACTATATCGTTATAAAATATAGCCTATATGTTATTCTGATGTATAAGCTATATTGTGGTAAAGTTTCATTCAAATCCATTCAGTAGTTTTTACGTGAAAGAGTAACAAACATCCATACATCCATACTTACAAACTTTCGCCTTTATAATAGTAGTAGGATATAGACGTGATAGTGTCAACTCTTTTAATGATAGTGCAAGGTATTTCATAACAAAATGGCGTCAACATATCCTTTACGGCGTAAGTCTGCTCATTTATATTCAATATCAAAGTCAAAGCGAAATGTTTCTCGGTAACTCGTAAGCCGATTTTCCGTGAAACTTGATAAAATGCTAAAAGAGCAGAAACAAAATAGATTTTAGTTTAGACGATGTTTTGCGAATCGTGATGGATTCTGTAAAGGAAAAGACCAAGACAAAATGCAATAAAATGTTTTTAGGGTTCCGTACCTAATAGTTAAAATGGGACCATATGACTATGACTTCACTGTCCGTCCGTGTCTTTCAGGCTGTACCTACTTATCTCATAAACCGCGATAGTCAGTTGAAATTTTCAAAGATGATGTATAAATATTTCTGTTGACGCTATACCTAATAATAAAAACAGAAAAAAAATGGGGCTCCCATTCAACAAAAATAATATATTTTCCGTTTTTATAAATACCTAATGGCACGGAACTCACCGTGCGAGAGTCCAACTCGCACTTAACCACTTTTACATTTCATTGAAATCCTAGTGTGGTACGGTATGTGTCAGTCGTAGTGAAAAAGGGCATAAGTCCTTGACATGCAACATTAGACTCTTACTTTTTTTCACTAGGGTATCACAGACGCTCTTGCATAGTAGGAATGCAAGCTGCATTTGAGAGAATTGTATATGTTCTTAAAGATATCGCGACAAAGAAACGTATTAATCTTATTGAAATGTTTTTCAGCCATTTTGTTTTTGTCAGCTGACTGGTTGACAGCAGAGACATTTGTTTAGTTAGGTTGTTGCGAATTGTGTCTTTGAGTGGCGAGTGAAGATTTTTTTTTATTTATTTCCTTTATTTGGTTCATCAATAGTTACAATTTTTGGTGTGCAAAAATAATTACTTAAAAAAGTGTAGTAAGTAACTTCTTAAATAATAAAGATTAAGTAGGTCCCTACTAATTGCTGCTTTTGCGGTTATTACACAATGGAATGAAACAACCATTACGAAAACAACCTTTTTTTATTAATTTAAAAAATAAGCTAGTTTTCATAATGCAAAATTCACTTTAGCGATAGTCTATCGTCCGATCAGTACAAATATGGGAACTGTAATATTTTCGAAACGTCAGCAAATCTATACTAATATTATAAAGAGGAAAGATTTGTAGGTACCTATTTTTGTATGTTTGTAATGAATAGGCTCAAAAACTACTGGACCGATTTTAATAATTCTTTCACTGTTGGGAAGCTACGTTCACCCTGAGTAACATAGGCTATAGAATATTTTGAAAAAATTAGGGATCCGTGCGAAGCCGGGGCGAACCGCTAGTAAAATATAAAAAAAACCGTGTTTTTATTACAATTTTCATAACTATTGTATAATGTAGGTAACATTAAACATACACTAATACTCGTATATAAGCTCTAAGCACTATTTTTTAAATGGAAAATCGTCTTCTAAACTTAACGCTTGGTCAAGCGTAGGTACCTAAGTACACACTGTTTAGGGTTAGGTAAAGGAACAATCTGTTTGTTTAGTGATACCAACCAGAGGTCGCGGAAGGGTTAACGGGTCTACTTCCTTACTGTACATTTCCATTTCAAATCAAACACGTTTTATGGAAGGTTATTGAAAGTGGAATATGGACAGTCCACGTGGAATCCATTTTTATATGGTTATAACAATATTAAAATATAAAATTTATATACTTAATGGATAAATTCCTGGTTTGATCACTAGTGATCTATACTAATATTATAAAGGGGAAAGGTTTATTTGTTTGTTTGGATTAAATAAACGCTCCTAAACGACTGGACCGATTTGAAAAATTCTTTCACTGTTGGAAAGCTACACTATTCCTGAGTGACATAGTTACTTAGGCTATAAAAAAAAGCATCCGGGTGAAGCCGGGGCCGGCCGCTAGTAAACTATAACTTCTTACGTAAAAGTAAGAAGTAAAAAGAAAGGATTTTAGAAAAATCACACCCTTAGGGGTAAAACGGGGGCAAAACCTACATATTTACATAATAAAGTAAAATAATAAATTATTTCGTTGATTATTATCCCGTACATATTGTTACTCCCACGCACTGAGTAGCATTGTCTTTACATTTACATAATAATACCTAAGTTATTCATAAGGTAAACTGTACTTTGTGTAAATTTTGGTTAATTTAACGTAGCATTGTTGGTTCATGCCAAACGTTAGCTTATATCCTTGGATTAGGGTTGCTTTTCCTTCAGATAACGGGGAAGCTAGGAAAGGAGCAAGAAAAAATACCACGAAGTCCGGTTAAAAATATTGGACACGTAGTTTTCTTGAGATAATATTTCCAGTTATATTTTACACCGGTAAGCTACGAAGTGACGTCACGAACCGTTTTATTTTTCTAAAATTTTGTTTTTAGTATAAACACCTAGCGGCCTGCGCCGGCTTTGCCTGGATCCCTTTTTTATAGCCTATGTCACTCGGGAATAGTGTAGCTTTCCAACAGTATTATCAAAATCGGTCCAGTAGTTTTTGAGCTTATTTGTTACATACAAAAATACAAATATTTCCTCTTTATAATATTAGTATAGGGGTATAGATAAAAACAGGCTACCAAACTTTCGAGGTAACCGACGACTAATTATTTATAACGTTTTTTTTCATAAGCAATATTCATTCGATGTAAGTACGAGGTGAGATCCAAAATTTAATAGCTGAAAAAAAAAGGAAAAATGTATTACAAAAAAATATTTTTTTAAACATATATTTAAGATCTAAAGAGTGCATAGAGGGAGATTATAATACGAAATCGAAAAACGAAACAAAACGTTTTCTAAATTATATACTTCTTTTATTAGTTAATTCGGAAAAGTTAGCGCCCACCGTCTTTATATTTATTTACATAATTACAAATTCTTTTGTGTAAATAAAATCGAAATGAAACCGCGAATTCCGTTATTGGAAAATTAAAGGGAAAGATAAGTTCTATCAAAGGGTTGGGAAATCGCTAGGGACTGATTTTAATAGATAGCCGTAAATTTATTTGATTTGGGTTCAATTAAAAAGCTTTACATAACTAGCTTTTTGCCCGCGGGTTCGCTCAAATAGACAATAATCTCTGTAGGCTTCGTGGTCACTGGTATTTAATAAATAAACCGCCTACATATAAATTGTGGACTGTATTTAAATGACTTTGTTTTAAATGGCGGATGAGTGGCCTCATCGCATATAGGTCGGAAAAGGCATGCAGTGTTGCCAGATATTTATGTATGTATCGTACAATCTCTTTTATAGAAAACTCTCTCTACTGATGATTTTTTTTTAAAAATCTCCACTACATTATAAGGTACGATTGTGTCCGTCAATCATTAAGTACGTCAGTTTCTCCATTTATATATTAAATGCTTCTGCCCGCGACTTCGTCCGCGTAGAACTCCTCCTTTTTCGCAGTCGGCTAAAAAGTAGCCTATGTCCTTTCTCAGGCTCCAATCTTTCTTTGTGCCAAATTTCATTTAAATCGGTCCAGTAGTTTTAGCGTGAAAGCGTAACAGACAGACAGACAGAGTTACTTTCGCATTTATAATATTAGTAGAGATAGTAGAGATTAGTAGAGATAGTATAGGGGATTATATAAATTTAGGTACATTATCAAAAATATTGTTACACTTAATGAAAAAATGTTCTGTCAGAACTTGGCTAATGGAGTTGAATGTGGTACGTGACGAACTTTTTGCGTATGCTTGATTTATAAAGGCCATTTGTACAAAAACGTTTCATGGTCGTTTCTCATATTATTATGATTAAATGTATGTATTTTTGCAGCTTTCATAATATGTTTAAATGTACCTATGAATTCCAGCAGTGGTATTTCTACAAACAATTTAATATAGGACTGTTTTTGTATAACATGATTGTAGACTGCATTTAGTAACACTATTAAGTAATAAAATAATTAGCGGCGTCTTTTAGTCGTTTAATTAATCCTGTGAAATGAAAACAAAATAAGTACATTAAAAATACTTCCCAAGACACAACCTAGTAAAAAAGTATAAGTAAAGTACTACCGAATATCAGAAGAATGATTTGAACGATGACTGAGCCGACAATAGTCTAACGATAAAATAAGGTAGTTTGCATAATCTAAAATAATTTGGACTTAGACTTTAATCAGTTCGTCGTGCTACTAATATGGGAACTGTTGAGTATTCGACACGTCAGCAAATAAAATAAAATACTTACGCGACTTGCCGTTACAATTGTAAAAAAAAAGTCAATTATGTTTTTGTAGGTACTTACTTGCTTTTAATAAAATTTCGACAACTATCCCGAGAGTAATATCTTTCCAAATCAGTTTCAAGACTCACTTTTTTATCTCGCAAGTCGACCAACTTAAAAAAGCTGTCAAACTCAAATAAGCGAAGTTCTCAAGTCGATCGCGAAGATCGCTCGTCTCGAGATGATGACGACTTTCCAAACTCACCTTCTCTTTGGTTTCTGAACTGAATAATAATTCCCTTTTATTACTTTTCACGAATTTAACGCTTGTAATAAAGATGAACGAAAATATTACGCCGGCGGACTTTGGCGAGGTAATAATAAGATTGTTTCCAGTTGTTCTTTGGGTATTTCAGTCACATCGTCTGAAATGGGAGCAATTGGAGGGGTTTCGTCGGAGAAAAAAATATAGAACCCTAAAGCGGTCAAGTGCGAGCCTGACTCCGGTGTTGTTGGGTGGATCTTCGAGCGTTTGAGACGCCATCTATACTAATATTATAAAGCTGAAGAGTTTGTTTGTTTGTTTGAACGCGCTAATCTCAGGAACTACTGGTTCGAATTCAAAAATTCTTTTTTTGTTGGATAGACCATTTATCGAGGAAGGCTTTAGGCTATATAACATCACGCTGCGACCAATAGGAGCGAAGAAACAGTGGAAAATGTGTAAAAAACGGGAAAAATATTAAGTCTTATGAAGAATTACTATTCCACGGGGACGAAGTCGCGTGCACAGCTAGTAAATAATTATGTCAAAAAAAGTCGTTGCAATCTAAGTCAAAAAACTTAGGGACATTATCTCCTGGAAGATACTTACTCGTATTTAAATACTATTTTAGTTGTTACCTACTTAATAATATTTGATACAATAGCTAGAGCAGACTATGGCTACCTAATAGTTAGGTACAGATCTATTGGTCTTAGCATGATGGCGAAAGGCTAATGTCTTTCTGGATAAATGGGCTACATAACAATGAAATAATTAAAAGTCCTTCCTTTTCCTGATATTAGCGCGTTCAAGCAAACAAACTCTTTAGCTTTATAATATTAGAAAAGATACATCTAAAAAGACCTCATAAAGGTTACTTGAAAGAATATACGGAATTCTAAAGAGATTTACAGTGAACGATACACTCACACAAAGGTCATTTATAAGGTAGGATCTACTCTTAAATAAATTAGGTTGCGTTATGAAACACCTACGTTGAACCTTTACAAAGTAACATTTACCTACGCAGACAAATAAAATTTTGTAGAAAATGATTTCAGTAATAAAAAAAAAGCTCTATTTATTATGTTAACATTTCATTTATTAAAAGTAGTGGGTTTTATAAAATCTTTCTATATAATAATACTAGCTTCGTTCGCATGAAACTCCTCCTTTTTTGCAGTCGGTTAAAAAGTAGCCTATGTTCTATCTCAGGTCCAGACTTTCTTTGTGCCAAATTTTAATTAAATCGGTCCAGTCGTTTTAGCGTGAAAGCGTAACAGACAGACAGAGTTACTTTCGCATTTATAATATTAGTAGGGATAAAAAGAAGTACACTATCTTAATAACTGACGTATGAACGCAGGGATTCAACTATAAAGGTTAGAAACGTGAAATTTTGAACAAGGGCTCCTTTTTTAACGTAGAAGAACACTGAGAGAGGATTTTTGAAAATTACCTTCTAAGGGGATAAAATGGTGCTTATCGTAAGCAGAATTTAGAAGCTAGTATAGTGTACTGTGGATGCAATGCATTGTGGATGCTGGGCGCTTGAAATTTTTTTATGATGTTATTATATTTCGAAGAATAGTGGATTAGGAAGCCAAAAATATTATAATTAATAATTATAGTTGTAGATGATTGGCCAGAGCATAGAGTGATTGTAAACTTTGAAGAGTATTTTGTCTTAAAGACTCTTATAATACCTATATATTATGTGCGAAATAATAATAATAGTTTTAAATGTAAGTAGTTGTATACAACATCATATAACTATTTAACTCATCATCTATCATATTATTACGGTCTATTGTACCTACATATTAAACATTTAAGAAATAAAATCAGGGAATAAATGATCAGAAATACCTAAATTTACAATTAAACTCTTATAGGTACACATTGATGACACGTGTTTTGTAAAAAAAAAATTAAAGTCACGTGGTTGGTTTCGTTCGCAACTCAATTTATATATTCGTTTCGTTCGTTCGCTATTATCGATTGGCACTCCAGAGGGGATTGAAGAAACGCGTACCAGGGTCGCAGAAGTGGGTGAAGCCGTAAAGCGAAACAAACAAACCTTCAATTCGATTCATTTGTTATGCAAATAAAGTTCGGATGTTCGCTCGTGTTAATTATTTGCTTAATCCAGTGAACTCATTAGCAGCATTGTACGACGGAAGTCGACATTTAACTGAACCACGGGTTAAGGCTTGTACCTGAGAAGAGATGCGATAATATTAAACGTACAAGTCAATAAACCACACAAGGGTGTAGCTAGGATTTTGTTGAGAGGCAGGCTTAGACAAACTAAGAATGTGTCGAAGGTAATTTTCGACACCCGCAAGGGTATCAAATCCTACAGGCAGCAACCCGTACCTCGCTACGCCCTTGTCACTACATAGTATAAAACAAAGTCGCTGTCGCTGTGTGTCCGTCCGTATTTATGCTTCAATCTAAACTATATAATGTCTTGAAGCAGTTTTTTTTTCAATAGAGTGATTCAAGAGGAAGGTTTATATACATGTGAAACCGGGACGGGTCGCTAGTCAATCATATAAATAAAACTGGCCAAGTGCGAGACAAAAGTCGCGTTTGAAGGATTCCTAACCAATATCTAGAAAAGCGCCCCCTTAAATATTAATTTTATCCTTTATTAGCGAACCGCCCCGACTTCACACGGGTGATATAAACTTTCCTCTTGGATCATTCTGTCTATTAGAAACCGCTTATAAATCCGTTGCATAGTTTTAAAGATTTAAGCATATATAGGGATGGACAGCCAGCGACAACGACTTTGTTTGACTATGTAGTGATACTATTTTAAAGAAATATTGCAATATTTTCCATTATTTCACTATAGTTCTTTTGGTTGAATGGGTCTGGGTCAACATATAAAAAGTTTTGACAGTTCTTTGAGATATTGCAAAAGAAACATATTATTACTTTGACGTTCCGGATCCAAACGAAATCTTTGGTAAGTAGATTTTTTTATATCTGCTTCTTGTGGTCAACTCTTGTCGAAAATACTTGGTCAAGGCGAAAATTGTAGTTTGATGCAATTTTATATAACTTTTTAACAATAGAATTTCCATATCCGATGTTCTTCAGTTTCCAGATATAAGCTATAATCCGTACACGTGCATGGCTACCATACCATAATGCCTAAAGAGCCTACAAACACCTATACACATAGTACCTTTTGTTTCAGCGTTGTATTGAGTTGCACAATCGGATGCAGTTGATAACATTGCAGGCGACGCTATCAGTTCCTACTGTAGGGATCATTGTAGTAATCCCTTTGAGCGAATGTGTGTGATCCTACGAAAACATAATAATATAATATGGATGTCCTTTCGGACCTAACTTTTAAACTACGTCACTTTTACTAGTGACGTAAAAAGCGGTTAGGTAAAAAAAGGTCGTGTAAAAGAGTACCTATCCCTTCCCTACTAATATTATAAATGCGAAAGTAACTCTGTCAGTCTGTCTGTCTGTTACGCTTCAACTACTGGACCGATTTAAATGAAATTTGGTACAAAGAAAGTCTGGAGCCTGAGAAAGGACAAGCTTTTTTTTTTAACCGACTGCAAAAAAGGAGGAGTTCCACGCGGACGAGGTCGCGGGCAGAAGCTAGTCTATACTAATATTATAAAGAGGAAAGGTTTGTTTGTTTGGATTGAATAGGCTCCAGAACGGCTAGACCGATTTCAAAAATTCTTTCACTGTTGGGAAGCTACACTATTGAGTGACATAGGCTATAAAAAAGATGATCCGTGCGAAGCCGGGGCGGACAGCTAGTTATATACTACTAGCTATCTAGAATAACTAAATGTTATATTTGGTCAATTCAAACCTATTGATCTAGTCCAAAACTAAGCGAAGCTTGTAGGATGGGTAACGGATAATCAAACCTTAATACATATAGGACTTCCATTACCCTGGTATAGAAGTAAGTGCTCATCACACTGACATCTATCCCTTGCAAGATTCGAACTCGCAACCTCTGGTTTCGTAGTCAGGGGCTCTGACCACAAGACCAACAGGCCTCAAGCATTTTATAATATCGACTTTACTTTATGTGTAGATTTCAATTGTACACTCGATATGAATTTATATAAGTACTAGCTGTCCGCCCCGACTTCGCCCGGATCCCTTTTTTTTATAGCCTATATCACTCGGGAATAGTGTAGCTTTCCAACAGTGAAAGAATTTTTCAAATCGGTCCAGTAGTTTAGGAGCCTATTCAATCTAAACAAACAAACAAACTTTTCCTCTTTATTATAGTAGTATAGATTAGTATAGATATAGACTAGAATATCTCGTAACGTCTAGCTTTTCTTATAACAGAATTACGTTTCTGACATTAATGGAAAATTTGAGCCCCAATATCAAACAGTCTAGACAAAGTTAGCAGTTTACCGTGATTGTTAATCCATTGGACATCTGACCTAGTTTATAGTTCTATATTGCCAGCGGCCTGCAGCGGGCGTTAAAGAATAATTACAGAGCATTTGGTTCAGTAGTTATAGGCGTTTAATGCTATCGAGGTGATAAATTGGAGTTTAACTACATTGTGGTTAGATCGTAAAAGTAGTAGTATCCTTATCCTTACTAAATGCGAAAGTAACTCTGTCTGTCTGTCTGTCTGTTACGCTTTCACGCCTTAACTACTGGACGATTTAAATGGAATTTTGTACAAAGATAGTCTGGAGCCTGAGAAAGGACATAGGCTACTTTTTACTAAAATTATAAATGCGAAAGTAACTCTGTCTGTCTGTCTGTCTGTCTGTTACGCTTTCACGCCTTAACTACTGGACCGATTTAAATGGAATTTGGTACAAAGATAGTCTGGAGCCTGAGAAAGGACATAGGCTACTTTTTAACCGACTGCAAAAAAGGAGGAGTTCCACGCGGACGATGTCGCGGGCAGAAGCTAGTTTAATATAACTTTTCATCGATGAACGATATACTTTTGAACAGACGAAGTCACGGTACGGATATGGCAATAAAGTTTTCGAAATGTCAGGGAATAAAATAAAATACGCGAGTTAATTTCTTTATAGATGTTTAATTCCAATGTGTAATAATCACGAAGGCATCAGAAATAATTAGATATCCAATAGTTTCTCTATAAATTTGATTGATATTTTTATAAAAGCTTTGACAAATAACATTCGTATTTTTAGTCTTTTATTATTTCACTGAATAAAACATCGGATCGCCGTAAGCCGTTTCGAATGAGTTTTCTTTAAATTGGGTTAAAAAGTATAATCTATTTATTTTAACAAATCTGACTTTGATTAGGATTTTATCGAGTTAATTAGACTTTTCAGAAAATGTATTTCATTTGATTAAAATTACTTTGAAAGCGCCGATACCTTTTTATTTGATTTTCATTCAGAGTGAATTACGTTATAAGAATTTAAGATAGTTTTTCTTTTGATTATTAGGAATGAGATGAATTTACCTACGTCTAATTGGGTGTATTTTTAATAGTAAATAAATAAATGTAATAATATTTGAATAAGACGCACTCTAAGAAAAACTATTAATTAATCTTATAACCTTTTTCATTAAACTCAATTTTCTGCCAATTATTACTAAGCTGCTATTTTAGCCGCCTTGGAAAAAAGTTTTTATAAAATGACTAGCTGACCTAGCTAACTTCGTGCCGTTTTTTGTACAAAAATTGAGCGAACATTTGTATTTTCAATGCCAAATCATGAAAAAAATTACAATTCACAAAAAAAATATTGTGGTGGACAGGCGCGTGCTGTAGGAGTGTAAATACGCCAGGGTAGGCACTGCATACAATAATGACACTGTGCCTATATGAAATGCATGCCCTTGGTGGAGGACCACCGTTAACATTTAGGGGTATCACAAATGTCGGACCGATTGCCAGACCTACCCAATATGCACACAAATTTTCATAGATTAGATTAGATTAGATTTATTAATTTCTCAAAATTCATACAGTACAATTACACTATTATGTCGAATAATATGCACTCATATTGAGATCGTCAGAACAAAAATAAAGAATAAATAATATGAACAAATTACATTACCTATAATATTATAAAAAAAAAAATACATTACTATGTCAAATTATATTCACTCATATTGAGATCGTCAATACAGATTTAACTACATTTACAGTATCAGCAAAAATTATAATTTTATTACAATAAATTTCATTATGCATAATATAATGTCAAACGGTTTTTAGTGTCAAGTATAAAACGGACCTTTTCGAAGTTAGGCAACAAAAACAGCTTCACCAGAATTTTATATATTACTTAGATCTTATCTTATAGCTTATCTTACTATGTGGAGCCAAGGATTTGGAATCCTAATCCAACATTCCTACAGGTAGGTACAGTGAGAAACGCTATTAACATTCTTGATCCCCATTAATGAACCGGCGAGTACACTTTAGTTGCTTAATGTACTTGATCCCTTCTGTTGGTAAGGATGATCCCCCGTTGGACTTGTAAACTGTTTTGTTTTGAAAGTAATTTTTCTATACTAATATTATAAAGAGGAAAGGTTTGTTTGGATTGAATAGGCACCAGAACAGCTGGATTGATTTCAAAAATTCTATCACTGTTGGGAAGCTACACTATTCCCGAGTGATCATAGGCTATTAAAAAAAAGATCCGTGCGAAGCCGTGGCGGACAGCTATAGTTTTATAGTTTGATAATTTTTTTTAATAGTAAATTAAATGCATTTTACAATTTAATCAAGGTGAATAATGTAATACGTGAAGGTCACCCTTACAACTTATAAACCAAAGATTGTAAAGTCTCTCGTTCAAATTAAAATAAAGATTACATAAATAAAAAACTATAGTAACAACTATCATATTTATTTACATATTTTGATACAAACAATACAGATAATCTAACCAAATTTAAAATGTAAAAAACAAAACATCTACATAACACTTTTATTCTTCCGTGTGCAAAAACACTTTAAAAGTTAACCAACAAAAGCACAAATATATCAACGAAAGTGTAAACCTTACTAAATTAGTGTTTCATAGATAATTAAGGTCACTACTGAAAATAAACGGAAAAGTTGTAAACACAATTATATGTCACAACAAACCTGAATTAGAAACTCATTAGAACAACTAGTAAATCTTGGATCAGCCTGCTGGGTTGCGGTGATCCCATCACACACCTCTAATTAATGTTCAGTATGTCTGTATATATATACCTACAAAACAAAGAAGGGTTTAATAATTTCTGATGCCTTCGCGGTTATTACACATTGGAATGAAACAACTATTAACGGATTTAACTCGCGTATTTTTATTTTATTTTATTTGCTGACGTTTCGGATTCTTTACAGTTTCCATAATCGTAACACGACTGAGCTGGCAATAGTCTAACGCTAAAGTGATTTATACAGTTATGCAAACTACCTTATATTTAAATTACAAATTTTGAAAAACTACCCTATTCTGAATTATGAAATACTAAAGCTACATTTCACGCAAAAAAAAAATACTATTATACAGTACTTACAATTAAAACCTAATAGGGGGCGTTACTAGTGCTTCGGAAAGACCATCATTACTGAGAAGAAACGCCGCAAGAAACTCAGTAGAAAGTCGCTTTTTTAGGACACTTATCTATTTACAATTAAAAATATTGTGACATTAAAATTATTTTTTTTTCAAAAGGTAATGTATTGTTTTTAAACAAATATATATTTTTTAATTACTAAATACCTTAAGTACACGATGATAATAACAACATAGCTCAACGACATCGTCTGTTTCCGAACGCGGGTACTTTTTGATCCACCCATGTAGTTGTTTCATTCCAAGGTAGGGTTTGTTACGCTATTTAATTCAAGAACTTGTCTGTTTGCTGTATTTAACCACCTATTTTTAATATAGATACTACCTTGTTTTTGTATATATAAGTCCTTATTTTTTGTACTTTATCATGCCTTCGCGATGATTACACACGTCAAAAGTTTGGGGGCTCGTGACGTCACGTTATGGTATACTCGTCATGAGCCCCCACTCCCGAAGTTTAGAAGCATTTAATTCAATCTATGTACAATATTAAAAATGTTAACTCCAAAATTTAAGGATTTCCTTAGAACAAAGAAAAGAAGCAATATTTTTTTTATTTTTGTAAGTTTTTGTTTCCTTGATATTATTATAAGAAAAATACGCGTCCGATAATTTTTGGTAGTACTTGATGGACAAACAAAAAACCAGGAATTCGTCTTGTCTATTGTTTCATTACAATAATTTTTAATTGGATGATACGCTTATTATATATAGGTCTTAGACAAGCTCACTTCAAAAAGTGCCCTAATCTGACATCGTTTTGTCCCGGTCTGAAGCACAATTTTAGTTTGTACTTGTTGTAGTACAGCCGGTAGATATAACTACTGATTAAAAAAAAATACAGGACTTACGAGGTTAAGATACGCTTATTTAATTTCTTACATTGTCGGTCTTTTTTAAAAGGAAGTTACTCAAGGCCTTATTGATATATCGATCGAGGTTCTGTTGGCTGTCTGTTTTCTCAACCGATTAACTTTAGAATACTAAGTTCAATGCCTGCGGCATCAATTGCTGAATTGTTTGGAAGTAAAGTTTGAATTATTTAGTAAATATCTCAAATTAAACAAAACAATGGACTTGGAATATTCAAAGTTAATTAGGGCGCTCTATTTATATTATTAATGTATAATTAGATTAGATGTATTATATTTCATATTTAGGATGAGACCAGATAAACTTCTAACTCATTTAGATTATAATGATATTTTTGTACAAAGACAAGAGTAGACAAATCTTAGACCCCCAGTGGGATTCGAACCCACGCTTATGCCTTTACTAGCGGCAGCGTGCTGGCCATTACACTATGGGAATCATTTATATTTCTAATAAATTGAATATTAATTTCTTATGCCGTCGCGTTTATTACACATTGGAATGAAACAACTATTAACGGATTTAACTCTCTTCTTTTATTTTATTCGGTAACGAATTGAATATTGTTTTTATGTTTTGTAATTGAGTACTTGACAATTTATAAAAATCGATTTTTATATATCAAGTATGTTGCAAACAAAAAACATTTTTTTAATTCGCATAGGTAGGATTTTTTACTTATCACGAAAAAAAAATGTAAGGGCCAAAACGCATTTTTATTGAAACGTAATAGTTACAAGCTAGATTTAACAATACCTACGTATTATAATTAGACGAGTCAAATACCCAATCTTCCGTTTATCTCTTGTTTCTTTTCTGAGATACAGCTGTTCTTTCTCTTCCGGTCCCATTTTCCACTTCGGAACACAAATTGTGAAGCGAAACAATATATTAAGGCAATCTAAACAAAAAATTGTTTCGGTTTGGAAAAAACAACAAAGTTAAGACAACTTAGCAAAGTTGATGGAAGTCAAAAACTTTTGTTTACACTTTCTCTCACACTCTTTACATCATTTGCATGAATTCAAAGTTGTTTTATTGTGGCATAAACAGATCTGGGACTTAGGAACTTCTCGTATATTGTCATACATCCTCCCTCCTTCTCTGATAGGGTTGATGGTGGGATTGTCATAAAGGCGTGCATTCCATACAGGCACAATGTTATTTACCCAGTCGACATTACTACTTATTTATTAGGTACTAGCTTCTGCCCGCGACTTCGTCCGCGTGGAACTCCTCCTTTTTTGCAGTCGGTTAAAAAGTAGCCTATGTCCTTTCTCAGACTCCAGACTTTCTTTGTACCTACCAAATTTCATTTAAATCGGTTCAGTAGTTTTAGCGTGAAAGCGTAACAGACAGACAGACAGACAGACAGAGTTACTTTCGCATTTATAATATTAGTAGGGATAAGAATATACCTAATATTATCTATACACACTTACTGCTTTATAAGAACAATAGACGAACACATTGTTGATTTCGTTGATTTGCGTGATTAATATCGAAATTGGCGATTGATTTTACTTTGTTAGAAACAATTATAATGATATTTTTGAAAGAACATAGTAGAAAAATTAAGACTCAGTGGGACTCGAACCCACGTTCTTGCCTTTACTAGCGGCAGCGTGCTGACCAAAACACCATGAGAAGCTTCTAATGAGTCGTCAAATTTCTCTACTCCTTCATTTCGGTCTTGTACTTTCATTGTTTACAACAAAAACATCATTATAATTAAGGACTAATGGTATTGAACTAAAAATATCGATCGAATTTCGATTGATATATCATATTTGATATAGAAACAATTACTTTACTTGCCTCGTCTGCATGCAACCACTTAAATAACTCAAACAGCTTAGTCATAAGTATGAAATATGATTATTGAAGACCTTTAAGTTTTAAGCAAACAGTACCCTAGATCACACCACTTTAGCAGAACCCCGTGTTTACAAGTCCATTTATTAACTTTTATTTAGTTAAGGATTCTCTGTAACTTTTTGAGATATTATTATTTGAGTTACTAAGTATTTTTTTTTGGAATGAAACAACTATTAACGGATTTAACTCGCGTATTTTTATTTTATTTTATTTGCTGACATTTCGGATTCTTTACAGTTTCCATAATCGTAGCACGACTGAGCTGACAATAGTCTAACGCTAATAGTTGTTTCATTCCAATGTGTAATAACCGCAAAGTCATCATAAATTATTATATTTTTTTTTTAAACAGACTCTTTCACAGTTGGCCCTGGGGCCGTTACTGCTCCACCGGACGAATGGGGAGCGATCCGAGGTGCGCTCACCCTATACTAAGTAAATGATTATCATATTCGCTATTGATAATTTCATTTGACTAATTTTTTGTTAATGTCATTGAGGTATTTTACTTAAATGATTAAATCTTTGAGGACTAAGTACCTACAATGACATGTCACTTGTTGACAAGACACATATAAGTTTTGGAGTGGGGGTCGTGATGTCACTATATGGTACAAGTTGTAACTTGTACCATAGCATGATGTCACGAACTCCTACTTCTGTACTTTTGACGAGCTTATCTTTGGCATTTATTGTTCGATTGAGAAAAGAAAAAATACGTTTAGAATATTTTTTAATAATCTAACGCGGACGGATAAAATGGAATTTAATTTTATTTACCAACATGCCCATTATTTTGCAAGAAGTAAATTTACCTAATCTCAAGATTTGACATCATTTCATTGGAGACAGCTTCGACGGAAATATTTAAACAGATTCTGTCTAGGTTTTGACTACGAAGTTCCTTAATAGCATTTATCTACGTATTTTTAAAACAATTCAAGAGCAAACCTATTTTTTCTGTTCACGTATTTACATAGGCCAATGTGCCGCAGACATTAGGCACCCATTTGGCTAAAACTTGAGGGTTAAAACGAAAATAAACTCAAGAAACCCTTAAGTGAAAGTAAAGAACTCTTTTAACCTCTTTGGAGGGTGGTACTCGAAATAAAGTACCTAATTTTACTTTGACCGTTGAGTTCATTTGATGAATTGTGAGGTGGTCATATTTAGGTATAATATTGTTTTTTTATTAGGTGCCTCAGTGTCATATTATAATAATACTCTTAGGTAGAAATAAATAGTAATATACAGCGCAGTTATATTACTAGCTAAGGGACGTTCCACGTTAACGTTGGCACCAAAATGTATAGGATTTGACTTCCGCGATTGACTGTCACGTACGTCACAAACGTTGTCAAATCCCATACATTTTGGTCGTTTCGTTTAACGTTAAAAGTTGGCACCTTGTCTACGCCTCCAGGTGGCATTATTTTGCGTTAACGATAAAAAAATGAATCAAAATGTATTTTAGTATATTATTATGTAATGTATATAGTATTACATACTTTTTCATTTGTTTCGTTTGAATTCGCTATTATCGAATGGCACTTGTGTAGGGAGACGTAATTAGGTCTATAATATATTCTCAGTGGTATTAGGCAATCCAGTTAAAGTCCTCAAAGTGTCAGGTTTCAGTGACAAATTCAATTTAATTCGAAGCGACACGTGTCCTTGATTTCAAGTCTGTTTTCTTGTGTCGAAGTTGTGTCTTGAACTTTCTCAATCAGAGGTAGAATGTGGGAATCCGGCTCGTCTCGAAACATTTGTACTTACAAATTTTGTTTACTTTTGCGGTGGATTTGAAATGTTTATTTCAAGTCGTATTTGTTAATTTGTTTGTGAGCCAAAACATACCTACACTTATCGTTATTCGTTGCTACGGGTTTGATGGAAAATGGGATTTAGACTCACATATCAACAACTCTCACTTTGTGTAATTTTCCCTGTGATCTATGAAATTATTCATATTAATTTACTTTATTAGTAATTACTTTTATACTGCTGGTGTTATTTTGACTTAAACAGATCGACTGACTGAAATATTAAGTATGAACCCATCGGAATGACTACTATAATGGATTTATTTTCGTATATTATTTTATATGCTGATATATAAATGGTCAGCGTTAATAGATATTTCAACAAAATAACATAATAATACTAAGATATTATCCAAAGTACTATTCAAACGCAGACGAAGTGGCTGGCAAGCGTGCTATCAAAGTTAACAAAAAATATTGTATATATTACAAAATTGGCGCACACTTAAGACGTAAGAACGATAAAAAAACAAGATCTCTTCTCAAGATACTTTGCATACCATCTAAGTGTAAGCCTAAGTATAAATTTTAATAATGGTTATTTGCATTTTTCAGGTAATGCCTAAATGGTCTGAATTTAAATTAACTCCGGTCGTAAAGGTAAGCTTATTGCTAAAGCTGCGAATTATGTATAACTAAAACTTCGTACTTTTTGAATATTGGTTAATATTTTTCTTTAAATATGATGTCGATTTAGGTACGAAATTGGTACAGAAGGAAGAATATCCATTTTTTTTTATGTGTGACTATTATAAAGGTGCTAGTAAAATGAATAAGTACATTAGGCATAATAAAATTATGATACCTATATTTTTTGCCACCTTTGATACCTGCTACCTGTAAAACGGCCCCGCTTTCAGCTTAGCGAGTAGCCATTCCTTTCTAAGTTTATTTTATACTACTAATCCTAAAAAAAAACACTTTCAAAAAATGCAAGCTGAATCCGTTATAATTATTTCATTCCAATGTGTAAAAATATTCGCCGCTTAAATGTTGTTTCTTAAATTCCTAATTATGGCTATAAATGTCCATTTGATTGTTCAGCAACTATAGATACATAGAATTACGTGAAAAACCGCAAACGTCAAACGACTTATTCAATTTCATTCAAGGGCGTATAATGCGATCATCTGGTTCAGTAAATGGATTTTTCACAGCGGGAGAGGTACTAATTTTATGGACCTTCATCTATCTAGACTAGTTCGGGTAAATATATTAACCAACACGTGAAGGAATCGTAGGAATTACAATTTGTCTTTCAGCTCTATTAGCTCTAGGCGATTCTTCTTTGTTGAAGGTACCATCGTCATTCTTGGCTGTATTTTTTGTATTTTGCTAACGATAATATTAATGACTAGCCGTCTGCCCCGGCTTCGCACGGATCCCTTTTTTTTAGCATAAATCACTCGGGAATAGTGTAGCTTCCCAACAGTGAAAGAATTTTTCAAGTCGGTCCAGTCGTATTGGAGCCTATTCAATCCAAACAAACAAACAAACCTTTCCTATTTATTATATTGACATATAATCTCCTTGCAGATATTGTCTATGGTAATGACACCCGCCATACGACAACCATATATCTGTCGAATAACTTTTATTTCATTGTATGCCTTAATTTTATTAGTTGATTAAAGCCAAGTTCTTATTTGGTAATTCGTTTAATTATGTCAATTTAATCAACTAATATTTACATTATGACTGCACCCAAAGAAAAAGCGGAGAACGTTCATCTCAATACTATGGCCAGGTACCTAAGACCCGACAGGTTTGAAGTCGAACCCAACGCTTCCGGAGCTACGGAACAATGGTCGCACTGGCATCACACATTTACCAATTTCTTATCCGAAGAGATCTCCAAAGACGCTACAGATGAACTAAAACTGAAACTCCTTGCAAACCATCTTACAGCTACAATTTTCATGCACATCAAAGATTGCTCGACATACGAGGATGCTATTTCTCTTTTAAATAAAAATTACCTCAAGCCTAAAAACGAGATTCTAGCTCGTCACATTCTCGGCACGCGAAAACAAAAATTTGATGAAACAATTGCTGATTATTTTCGGACTTTAAAACTTCTTTCGCAAAATTGTGACTTTAAATCAGTCACAGCCGAAGAACATAGAAACCAAGCGATACGGAGTGCGTTTATTGCGGGAATTCATTCCACTAAAATAAAGGAAAGATTGCTGGAATCGGGCCTCTCTCTCAAAACCGGAACATCTACAACCCTGGACGAAGTTTTTAATCAAGCTGTCACTCTCGAAACTGCTGAAAAAGACTCGGTGACGATGAGCGTTAGTATGCCAAATACATTGAATGCCTTACCAGCACCTATTCCACAACAAGAAATTTCACAACCCTTTCATTCATGTCCGAATAACGCCGCAGTTCCTGCTCAATCGCAATCACCAACTCGACGTTGTTTCTTTTGCGGTGGAAACGTACACCAGAGAATCAAATGTCCGGCTTTTCGCGCCCACTGTCAACTTTGTTCAAAGAAAGGTCATTTTGCTTCTGTTTGCCGTTCTCGTAATAATCCCTCCACAAGCAATGCTATATATTCTCCGAATACTGTCCCTCTGTCTGAATATCAACAATCGCCAAGTTCTCCTGAACATATCAGCACCGTTTACTCAGCCGCATCGCCATCTAGCTTAGAAAAAGCAACGATTGCTATCACTGTCAACGATACTCGCGCGGACGCGCTAATCGACACTGGAAGTTCGGTCAGCTTTATCGACCGTGATATAGCACAGATGATGAACTTAAAACAAAGGCCCTGTGAACAAACTATAAATCTCGCTTCTCTAAATCATAAGTCGCACGTTGATGGGGTGTGCTTCGCTACGCTTGAGATTAACAAACATGTGTATAAACAACGTCCTCTTCTAGTAATCAACAATTTATGCGCTGACGTCATTATAGGTCATGACATACTGAGGGACCACGCTAAACTTGAATTCGAGTTTGGTGGTACTAGAGAACCCTTGCAAGTATGCGTTATGGAAGCTGCAGTGCCACCAGCATCAGTTTTTACGCATTTATCTGCTGACATCACTCCCATTGCTGTTAAATCTAGACGTCATAACACTGAGGAAGAAAATTTTATAAAGTCTGAAATAACGAACCTTTTACAAAATGGGATAATTGAACCGAGCGTATCGCCGTGGCGCGCTCAGGTCCTCGTAGCTGGCGGTGGTATTCATCGGAAACGGATGGTTATTGATTACTCGAGGACTATTAACAAATATACATATTTGGATGCTTTCCCTCTGCCGAATATAGAATCTATAGTTTCTAAAGTCGCTAAATACAATTACTTCAGTCAAATTGATCTGAAGAGCGCTTATCATCAAGTACCTATATTAGCATGTGAAAAAATTTATACAGCTTTTGAAGCCTGCGGTAGACTATATCAATTCAAAAGAATCCCATTCGGTGTGACGAACGGAGTTGCTGCGTTCCAACGTACTCTTGAACATATAATTCAAAAAGAACATTTGAAAGGGACGTTCTGTTATCTCGATGACGTCACCGTCTGTGGTAAGGATAAAGAAGAACACGATGAAAATTTACAACAATTCATGGCTGCCGCGGAGAAGTATAAATTGACTTTAAACAAACAAAAATGTAACTTTAGTAAAACTTCAATTAACCTCTTAGGTTACTGTATTAAGAACAACACGATTGAACCTGATAAAGAACGGCTCGAGCCTCTTATAAAGCTGCCTTTGCCGCGTAACGCCACTGAGCTTAAGCGGGCTATGGGCCTATTCGCTCACTACGCCAAATGGATTCACAAATTCTCTGAAAAAATTCAACCGCTTGTGAATAATGTAAACTTTCCTTTAAACGATAGTGGACGGCATTGTTTCGAGCTCTTGAAAGCTGACATAGAGAAGGCGGCATTGGTTGCTATTGATGATAAGGAAACTTTGACGGTAGAGACTGACGCGTCAGAGTTTGCTATAGCTGCGACACTGACCCAAAATGGCCGACCTGTTGCTTTCTTTTCTAGAACGTTATCCGATGGCGAACGTAAACACGCCTCTGTTGAAAAAGAAGCCTACGCTATCGTTGAAAGCATTAGAAAATGGCGTCATTATCTCATCAACAGACATTTTCTACTTATCACAGATCAGAAATCTGTAAGTTTTATTTTTGACCAAAATCATACTAGCAAAATAAAAAATGATAAAATCGAGAGATGGAGACTAGAACTGTCCTGCTATAAGTATGATATTATTTATAGACCAGGAATCGAAAACGTGGCCGCGGACGCACTTTCCAGAGTCTGTGCACTATTGACAAATAATAAATTGTATGAATTACATGACGCGCTCTCCCATCCTGGCATTACAAGAATGTATCACTGGATTAGACTAAAGAACCTGCCTTTCTCTCTAAACGATATCAAAGAAATGACTGCTTCTTGTCGCGTTTGCGCAGAAGTGAAACCTCGCTTTGTTAAAGCTAAAGGAACTCTTATTAAAGCTGTATCGCCGTTTGAAAGATTAAATATTGATTTCAAGGGTCCTTTACCTTCGAATACAAATAACAAATACATACTCACGATTATTGACGAATTTTCAAGGTATCCATTTGCGTATGCTTGTCCTGATACAAGTTCAGCAACTGTTATCAAGTGTCTAAGAGATCTTTTCTATGAATACAGTCAGCCCCTATACATTCACAGCGATAGAGGATCGTCATTTATGTCTGAAGAAATACAACAATTTCTTAGAAACTGTCGTATTGCTACTTCTCGAACAACACCTTATAATCCTCAAGGTAACGGACAGGTGGAGAGACTAAATGGAACGCTTTGGCGGACAATACAGCTGAACCTTAAATCAAAGAACCTGCCTATTGAAAACTGGGAGCAAGTTCTTAAGCCATCTCTTCACTGCGTACGTTCGTTGCTCTGTACATCGATAAATGCTACTCCTCATGAAAAGTTATTTAATTTTCCTCGGAGAACGCCAGTCGGTGAATCGCTCCCGTCATGGCTCGTTCCGGGACCGGTACTACTGAAGAAATTTGTTCGATCGAAAAATGACCCTTATGTCGAAGAAGTAGAGCTACTCCAAACAAATCCTAGCTACTCTTATGTTCGAAGACGTAACGGTCAAGAGTCAACTGTTTCAAACAGACACTTAGCGCCACTTCCAGAATCGGAGGAGGTGCCTAGTGGAGAGGGAGTACATGATGATGACATATTCGGAACTCCTCCACAAGGAGATCCTGAGCCTTCACAGATTAGACGATCAACAAGACCTAGAAGGCTGCCCGTTCATCTGAGTGACTACGCCCTGGACGACGAAACTATCGAGGAGGAGAATGACATATAATCTCCTTGCAGATATTGTCTATGGTAATGACACCCGCCATACGACAACCATATATCTGTCGAATAACTTTTATTTCATTGTATGCCTTAATTTTATTAGTTGATTAAAGCCAAGTTCTTATTTGGTAATTCGTTTAATTATGTCATATATTAGTATACATTGACATTTAAGTTGAATTTTTACCAAATAATTTGTAATTATAATTATGTTTTTAAATTATATATTTATATTGATATACTTAATCTCACTGTTATTTATATCAGGGATCTCGGTATATGTGCATGTAATTTGACATAACAATGTAATTAGGTACCTAATGTAGGTAATTCATATAATGGGTTTATATTATCATCTTTAAAACAAAAGTAATATATCAGTCAAAAATACTTTTTAATCTTGTTTTTCCAACCCAGTACAAACTAAGCCAATTGCAAATTAAACTATTTATAACGTCGCTGATTCGGTTACAGTTTTCGCTACAGAAAGTTCTAATGCAGTTAACCCCTGGCATAGCCGCTTCCGCAATTTGATTGATATTTTCGATGGATGGGCTGTAATCTAATAAGGCGAAAGCTACCTGAGAGCCGGAAGCGTCGCTTGATTGTGTTTGCACACGGGGCCGGTGAAAGGGTTACTCTAAACATGTATCTTAATTTGATAAAAGCTAACGGTTGTAATAGACAAAAGTGCTTGATTGAATGTCCGCCGGGAAATTATTGTAATAATTTCTGATGCCTTCGCGGTTATTACACATTGGAATGAAACAACTATTAACGGATTTAACGTTAGACTATTGTCAACTCAGTCGTGCTACGATTATTAAAACTGTAAAGAATTCGAAACGTCAGATTGCGTTTATTTGTAAAATAAAATAAAAATCCGTTAATAGTTGTTTCGTTCCAATGTATAATCTTAAATGATAATAATCCTCAAGCAATGTAGGTGGACAAAGAAAAAGATTCAGTCGTCATGCCTATTGCAACGTCCTCTTTCAGTACTTGAATACTCTAAATATTAAAATGTAAATAAATCATTCATCGATTCAAAAATATAAGTATATTAGTACAATACAAGATGGCGCAATACAATACAACCAATCAAAAAATTTCACGCAACCTATTTCAACAACCTAATGTTTTGCTTTCGAGCTCGTTTTCCAGCTAGCGTAATAAAAACACAGCGTACCTATATATCATACAATATACATAGATATGGTCCCATCTGTAACCCAGTACGTACGTAAAGTAAACACATCTGTCTTGACGCTTTTGACATCGCATTTTCGTCACGAGGACCGCTGAGATTGAGGCTAGGGCAGTGTCAAGGACGGCATTGATGTATTCTGGTCTATTTTCACACGGAACGACCCTTACCCCGACAAAGGAGTGTTGTGTTTTTTTTCGGAATGGAAATGGGCGTAATTACTAAGGACGTTACGTCAAGGGTGCTTCGTTAAAACGGTGTGACGCACTGTGCAAAGCAAAAATAACCCCTTAGGTTACATAATAACGTTTATTCTTGAAACAAATACGCACTCATGCGTCTTTTCCCCAGATATTTATATAATAGAAAATAGTGTCGTTTCCATTTTATAATCCTTACTAATATTATACAGGCGAAAAATTGTTTTTGAAGTGAAAACTGTAAAAACTTTCAAACTCGCGTCAGGGTCACGTGATGCCTCGCGTCAGGGTCACGTGATGCTGATCGAAAATGCGTAAGATGGGGAAAGGAGAGGAACTAGTATCTCCCACTCTTTCTACCGTGCCTGAGTGTGCTACTCCGTTTAGGTGGCACAGGGCGCTTGCGCGAATGTCGTGTGTGTTTATGTACAGCGTGCCACGCGTATACAAGGGTGGTGACAAATTGTCATATTTGTGTACGATAGCGCAATAAATAAACATTGTATTCTACCTCATAAATGATAGTACTTTTGTACTTATAATTAAACACAACGTTCATATTGAAGTTTTCACTTCTGCCGGCACTCCCGGAATGCTATTTTTTTTCGAACTAAATACTGAAGCTCCTTTGGCCAACTAATGGGTCTTTACTGCAAAACGTATGTTTCACACAAAAACTACAAGATTTTGATGAAAATAAGAGAACATTAATCACCATGTATATACGCTGTAATTAAATTGATAAGTGAACTCTATTCATTTCCTGTTTTCACCTAATGCGATGCTTAATGGACGTAAACTAGATATGACCGCTTCTTGAATTCATGCCAAGGGAGCATTAGTTCCCTCATCAAGACATCTATTGATATAATATTCATTCATATATTATGGATCGTTGGTGATTAACCAGGATTTGAATAGTGTTTATTTATAATAATTTCTGATGCCTTCGCGGTTATTACACATTGGAATGAACTACTATAACAGATAGCAAGTATTTTACTTTATTTCTTAACGTTTCGAACTTTACTTCTTTGCATATAATCAAACTGGATAGTGCTAGAGCGGTTTAGCACGAAAAAAAATGCATAGAAAAGCCACGAGATCCATCACTTATGTACCCAAGCACATTTTAATATTTACAGTAGATAGTACTAATATAACACGTTTATTTATCGTCAATGGAACAAGAAGGTAGGTACATTAAAGTAATTAAAATGTATGCGAACGTTAATTTTAAATGTGAGTACACCTTACAAAGGCGTTAATTAACGTTTTTTTAATTCAGGCAATATTTCAGCGTTATTTGCGCTACGTTAAGCAAGTACGTTAGGTAATTATAATTTTTAGAAATGTATAATTTTGTTAAATAACTTTGTATTTGACGTGCTTTGTATGTATATATGGAGTGAGTGAGTAAATTTATTGTTTGGTGACTTCTTAAATCTAATTATTTTATTGTATGAGACTAGACTTTTTGATGCAGTCGTAGTTTAGTTTTTTCTCTATCGACTCTGTAGTTAAAACTCTCCTATTTGGCACAATTAAGGCAAATACGACCCACCTTTTTGAAGAGATTGGGCATAATGGCAATGCCCTAACTAAAACTTACATTTCTAACATTTTTTATTACATTATTGATCACTTTGGAGGTCAGTTTTGTCTGAGCATACCTGGTCTACCTGAGTTTTCATCTTTGTACTTATTTTAATTAGATAATAATATAATGTAAATCCCTTGCAGATTTCATATTTCAATTTCATTTAGTAGGTACATACGCCCTTGTTAATAAGTAAAGTAATTAGCTAAAACTCAACTCTTGTTCTCCAAAGCGATCAAAGTACTCTTAACGCATACTTACAAATTTGTAATATATTATATTTGAAAACCTAAAATGGCCGATCTAAATGGATCAAATCCTTTAATTTCAATTCCTGTCCCCACAGTCATAGACAGAGGAAGGCGGGGAATATTTGATTGCAGGAATTTATCATTAAAATGCCTACTGGAGTCGGATTAACTCAGAGTTAAATGAATACGACCAGGGAGTATGAATTACGGACTTATACGACTTTGCCGTGTGACAGTCGCCTTTGTGATTCTATTGAATTAAGAAGTTGGTGTTTATGTGGAAAACTGTACCCATAGTAATATGAATATATCTGTCTATACATATAAAATTTATCTTTAAAGATTGACTGACGTATGTACTCACAGCCTAAACCACTGTTCTTTGAGAGCTCAAACAGGGAAGGTATTTTCATAGTATGATGTAGGCATCTGATAAGAAAGAAATTTTCAAAATTAAAGTAAATACGTCCCACGTGTTTTTTGGTGTTTTTTAGAAACTTTGGGCATATTGGCCATATTTCTTATTTAACGGATTTAACTCGCGTATTTTATTTTTATTGGCTGACGTTTCGGAGCCTTTACAGATTCCATAATCGTTTTATAATTTAGAACAGGGTAGTACTTAAAATTTGTAATTTAATAAATAAGTTAGTTTGCATAGCTGTATTAATCACTTTAGCATAAGACTATTGTCAGCTCAGTCGTGCTACGATTATGGAATCTGTAAAGGCTCCGAAACGTCAGCCAATAAAAATAAAATACGCGAGTTAAATCCGTGAAAGTTGTTTCATTCCAATGTATAATAACCGCGAAGGCATCAGAAATTATCATATTTCTTATTTTATTGTTTTTTTAGGAAATATAATCAACTAACTATTAAAAAAAGGGTCGTATAAGACTTAACTCTTGGGCGCAATATAATATGACGCAAAATTTAGGATGTATGATCTTAACCATAGTCATTTTCAAACTTCAAAGGTTTTTTTATCAAAGTCCGCTTCCGCCTTGATTGCTGTTTCGATTACAATGCCCCCTGATTGATATCCGCAATGGTTTCGGTAACAATTGAAAATGATTGGGAGAAAATATTCAAGTATGTGTAAAGTCCTTGAAGATACGCTTCGACTTTGAACTCTATTGGTACGTTATTAAGTTCGTACTTTGAATGTCGAAACGTTCCTCAAATTGCTTTGTGAATTATATCGCAATTGCAGTGTGCTTAATCGAAGACAGATAATAATATAGTAAAAGATATTATGATACTTTATTACTATGAAATTCAAGATTTAGAATATATTATTACCTATATACATATGGGTACAGCAAAATTCTTACGAGTGAAAAAATGACCTAATAGGTAATATAAAATAGGTACCTACTTACGTTTTTTTGTGTAAATTTAGAATAGGTACTTACATTCAATAAACTAGAAACGAGAACTACTTATTTATCATAATATATTATATTAGGTATCTACCTACTTATTTCAAAAATACATTAATAATACATCCGGAACTGATTACAGCTATAAGTACTTAAAATTCAAAATAACGCTGTCCAAAGACACCCAACTCTATATACAATAATACCAACATAACAGTACTTAAATTAAAACATTTCTCTAAATAAATGTTTATTCAGTGTATACATCACTCAAACAACTTTATACAAACACAATTAACCCTGTATATTAATATTCCTTTTACCTCGACATTTTAAAGGGAATTTTCTGAACCAATCGCCCCAGGGACCATTTGTCTTGCTCTCTCATTATGCAATACTATCGCTGTCTCTCTTGCACGTTGTTTTATGGTATCTAATGATGGCCCCAAGTGAATTGAAAATTAATCCTTTAGTTCTATTCGATTTTGATTAGCTTATATTATAAATTTGTTTATCGCTGTATAAATTCACTATACAGACAAAAAAAGGAGTATTATCAGTCTCTCATTGTTTCTCAATTTTCAAAAATATGTTACCTATAACAAAGTAAACTTACCCAATAGGTATTGTCTATTCCTTAGTCATAATAAAGTTATTGTTTCCAATACATGCTAACCAGAACTACAGTATTTTGCTGATCTAAAATGACTGAAAAATATCTAAGAACCTACTTGTGAAATACCTACAGATATCGATGTTTCATATTAAACGGCGCGCTCTCGACCTCAATGCTCAGAAGTACCAGAGCTCCATAAGTCTACAAACGGTTACGCTATACCATGCACTCGTTGCGCAAGCAATTTACGTACCTCTTATTATTTTCTGTTTTCCTGGAACCCTGCATGTGTGCTAACCGATAATAGCGAACGAACGAAAGAATGCAAAATTGTATGGAATATGGATGACGACTGGTTACAATAAAGGAAATGATTGGATGAGTAATTTATTATTTTCTTAACAAAACAAAAACGACAAAGATAAGTGCTTCTGAGGATTGAGTTGTGGGGGCTCGTGACGTCACGTAATTGTATAATTTATACTATGCTGTGACGTCACGAAAAACAATCGTCATGCCATTGACGTAAATGAACCAAATGTCCCGTGGGTCAGTTTTCGTGACAATTTCATATATTTTTGCTTTTGTTTTGTTCGTTTGCTATTATAATGAGGGCCACCGCGTGTCAGAAATCCGCTAGATGAGGTCTAGCTGTCATGTTCCATCAATGAGAGGTAAGCTACTGGCCTGTGATTGGTGGAACATGACAGCCGGACCTCATTCTACACTAGCGCATCTAGCGGATTTCTGACACGCGGTGGCCCTCGTTGGCACGTTACGGGATTGATAACACGAGAAATAAGTCACAAGAAACTTATATTGACATTGCATATTAAAGAACGACAAGTAATTTTGTTTTGGAATATATAAAAGTACCTAGCTTCGTAGCTTCTGTTTTAAAGTGCTTCTGTGCTTCTGTTTTCAAAATCCATCTTAAGTGTTTCCCTAAGTAAAAAATAGCCCCTGTGCAAAATTTTCAAGTTTCTAACTCTTATAGTTCAAGCCCTACGTTGATATATGTATCAGTCATTAAGCTTCTCCTTTTATTATAATTATACTTATAGATAAAGAAAAGTTTAGATACCTGCATAAGACAAATAAAGGAGTTTAACAAAAGGCTAACAAAGAGATGTTTATACTCTGTAGTTCAACATGAAACTTTATTTATAATTTACAAGATAAGTTTCAGAACTACTGCCCAGATATTATAAGTTTAATTCATTCATGATAATAACCTCAAGTATACTTAAAGCTTCTCCATCGATTCGACGCTAAAATAAGGGGTGTTATAAGTTTAACGTGGCTATTTGTATGTTTGTTTGTAATGGACGCCACTTGGAAACCATGACAAACTAATTCACGACAGATATGAACTCACTAAATGTATTTGTTATGTAATAACTAGCTTCTGCCCGCGACTTCGTCCACTTGGAACTCCTCCTTGTTTGCAGTAGGTTAAAAAGTAGCCTTAACCTTTCTCAGGCTCCAGACATTCTTTGTACCAAATTTCATTTAAATCGGTCCAGTAGTTTAGCGTGAAAGCGTAACAGACAGACAGACAGACAGAGTTACTTTCGCATTTATAATATTAGTAGGGATTTCTGATACCTTCGCGGTTATTACACATTGGAATGAAACAACTATTAACGGATTTAACTCGCGTATTTTTATTTCATTTTATTTGCTGACGTTTCGGATTCTTTACAGTGTAAAGAATCCGAAACTGTAAAAAATCCAAAACGTCAACAAATAAAATAAAAATACGCGAGTTAAATCCGTTAATAGTTGTTTCATTCCAATGTATTTGTTATGGTTAAAAAAATATAAACTTGTTTTTATACAAAGATTAACGTGAAAGCGATACAAAAATAATAAAACTTCTTTTCTCAGCTGTAAAGAAGCGTACAAAAGGCGTCGCGTTACAGAAAGATAATACTTAATCTGGAGATGAGTAAAAAGCAGTAAATTACCTGAAGATTTGCCGCAAAGCAGCCGCAATTAACCGTATCATAGAGCAGCAAGGCTGTATTTTACGGTAGGAAAAATCTTTTGAAACTGAATACTGTTAGCTAGGAGATTGCATTATAATTTAAGGACCTCTCTGTTCTTTGTATGATTTAAATAGATTCAAAAGACTGCCATTACAGGTCACGTAACTATTTTCCCTAGAATACTCAATCCTTCAATATTATATAGATACGTAACCGTGAAAAAATAGTCAATTATATCGTAGCACGACTGAGCTGACAAATCGTGCTACTATTATGGAAACTGTAAAGAATCCGACAAGTCGGCAAATAAAATAAAATCTTTTATATTTGTTTTATTCCAATGTGTAATAACCGCGAAGGCATCAGAAATTGTTCAATCGATACATATAACTAACCTTTTGTACTACAGTGCAGTGCACTGGCCAGTTGATCTAGTTTTCAGAGTCCCTTACTACATAATATAATAATCTGTATGTCATGAGGTCGAATCCTTCTAGGGGCAAATATAAGCGTGATGAGTACAAATATCTGTCTTAATTGTATACATAATAATAATATTATTATGTTTATTCTTTATCTAGATTGATACTTTTGAGGTCCTGTTGAAAAGTGTATAAGAGTACTGAGAGACTTAAGTCCTTTTTGACAATGAACAAAGATTTATTACAGCTTCCCTGCGCTTCGCAAGTTTGGCAGCTGTTTGTTTACCAGTAAAACAGGGATCAGAGGTTATTTTGAGGTTATCTTTAACATGTTTACGTAAGGTGATATTGTTTTATCGCCTGTAGTTAACACAATGTACACAAAGTGTTAGGGTGATATTATAATTGGTGTGTTATTATTATTGATGGACCTTGAAGAAGAATTCTTAGGTAAAGGGTAATAGTGTCCTCATGCTCGCAAAGTAATTTTGTAGGTTACGTTACGAGCGTGAGGGCACTATTACTACGCGCGCGCGACAGAGACAAATAGAAAAAGGGCAACCGTTTTCGCTGTGCTCGGTGACCGTCCTTTAGTACTGGTTTCACAATAGCTGTACAAAAGCTGAATAGGGGTGGTCACTTTTATATAGCCTCCGTTCAGCGTAGGTATATATAAATTGTGGTCTACAAAGGTAGGATACGAACGGTCGCTCTTTTACATCCTTTGTAAACCGTATAAAGAACTTGTGCTGTATAAAGGCTGAATAAGGGTGGTTGCTTTTATATACCTATCCTTTGTACTGCTTATATAGGTTTAGTATATGTTATGTAAAGGCTGAATAAGGGACCTTACACAGGTTATATAGAACTTGTGTGCTACAGAAAAACTGAATAAGGATATCGCTATTATACAGCATTTCTGCCGCATATTATTATGTAGAACTAGTCCTGAAGGTATACAGACTGAATAAGGGTTATTGCTCTTATACAACCTTTGTGCAGCTTAGATGAGACTACTATTGGAAAATCCGCTCTGTCTTCACTTAACTGTGGCCTTACTTGTACCCAAGCATTATACAAGGAGGTTGCAAAGGATTTGTTCCCGGAATCCAAGAATTTCCAGGTCTGAAGACCTTGTTATGATAAGAGTTCCTAGTTTTATGCGAATAGGTATTGCCGTTTCCCACTTTAGTTTTATCGTAGTGTTTCAGGTACCTTTCTAGTTTCTACCAGATTACTTTAGCTAAGCTTTTGGCGTTGCGATTTTATGGGAAACTAGCTTCTGCCCGCGACTTCGTCCGCATGGAACTCCTCCTTTTTTGCAGTCGGTTAAAAAGTAGCCTATGTCCTTTCTCAGTCTTCAGACTTTCTTTGTACCAAAATTCATTTAAATCGGTCCGGTAGTTTTAGCGTGAAAGCGTAACAGACAGACAGACAGACAGACAGAGTTACTTTCGCATTTATAATATTAGTAGGGAAGTAGGGATTAAGTAGTAGGGATAATACTTTACCGAACGCACCAACTTTAAAAGTAACCGACGTTACAAACATAACATATTTTTCTCTTTACAGTGCTCTATTGTTTTTTGATGCGTATTCGTTTTTTTTTCGGTGGTTAATTTTTTTTATTAAAAAGTCAGTATTATAAGGACTAATAAAAGTTTCCTTTTCAACAAGTACCTAAAGGAAGAATGAATGACTGGAGATCCATATGACTGTTTACTTCTGAGCCTCCCGTATAGCCTGTTTAGATGATCCGGCTTTACTAGATACTTGTAAGTGACGGAGGCAAAAGGATAAGCCTATTTGGAGCATTTCTTGTGATCTGGATCCCGAGCTATCCTTTTACTGATCCTTATATGACAATGATCGATTTAAAAAAGATCAGCATTAAATAACTGTAAAAAGTCCTAAATACCTATGCGAGTTAAATTCGTTATAGTTGTTGGAATGAAACAACTATTAACGGATTTAACTCGCGTATTTTTATTTTATATTATTTGCTGACGTTTCGGATTCTTTACAGTTTCCATAATCGTAGCACGATCGAGCTGACAATAGTCTAACGCTTTAGCGTTAGATTTCTGTAAAGAATCCGAAACGTTAGCAAATAAAATAAAATAAAAATACGCTAGTTAAATCCCTTAATAGTTGTTTCATTCCAATGTGTAATAACCGCGAAGGCATCAGAAATTATTTCGTTATAGTTGTGTCATTCCAATGTGTAATAACCACGAAGGCATCAGAAATTAATAATTCTGGGATCTTAATTCTAACCCACTTAAAATATTTTAAGCCCTCCTTATTAAATGCACTTGCGTTTTTTTACTATAAGTACCAAAAAAAGTCATACAGCTAGTCAGAGATACGAATATAAAAATAAGAACTATCTCGCCTCTGTAAACCCTTGTCAGGCACGTAATAAATAAACGAGGTCCCATATCCACTTTTATTATATGTCCTTATAATACTAGCAACTCATATAAAACTCCAATAATATCCAAGTTGAACGACCTCTCCAGTCACAAAACATCATAAACAATAATAAGAGTATATAAATCCGTTCCCGAATTCATAAAATCTCCCAGAGCCGTATTCGTATGTAATTTCGATCAAAATACGACCTTTTACTTTTAGGTTAGAAAATATTGTTTCCATACTAAACGTCGTAAATCGTTTGTAAACGAGAACGCTTTGTGTTTTCTCTTGGAATGACAAATGATACATGTGAAGGGGTTGGACAAAATGTCGCTTAAGCTATGTTTGTTTTGGGGGTAAGGAAGTGATATCAGAGTTCAAACAGTGAACCACATTAACTTGCTAATGCTTTCGAAATAGGGTTACCTTATGTCAACAGGTTTCACTGAATTGGTTCTTTAGCGTTAGACTATCGTCAGCTCAGTCGTGCTACGATTTTGGAAACTGTAAAAGGTTCCGAAACTTCAGCCAATAAAATGAACTAAGCGAGTTAAATCCGTTTGTAGATGTTTCATTCTAATATGTAATATCCGCGAAGGCATCAGATATTATTGGTTCTTTTTTTGTATAAATCTAATGTGTATAGGTAAGGGAACATTTCGTCAACTCCTTCAGTGACGCCCATAGTTTTATTACAAAAAGTCTCATGTTAAGGTATAGGTGTGGGTTCTTTTTTGGGGGATTTTTAAACAACGACATATGGAACGGAAATAGACAATCTTAAATCAAATCAGTTAGTGCATAGAGAGCTGTATAAATATGACTTTTCTTTATTTCTTCTGAAAATAAATCCAAAAACTCCTTCCTAACACGTTGATATAACAGTTTTAGTACAGCATAAAATGTAAAGATATTAAGTTAATGTCTAGGGTTAAACAAGACGTAAGATGAATCATAAATTAAGGTTCAGACAGCGGTCTTGAATCCCAATGAAAGGTCCAAAATCCCAGTCTCTCTAGATTAACGTGATTTTAGGAAAAATGTTTTTTCCGTCCTCCGGCCAGAAAGCGCCAAATTTGTGGCCGCTGCGCTAAATGAAATTTCCGCTTTCTGGCTGGCCGTCAAACAGAAAAATAGTATACTGACCTCGGCCAGTAAAATAAAAAAGCCTCAGATCACATTTTTGTCAACCTCGGCTTCGCCTCGGACGACAATTACATGTATTGTGATCTGAGACATTTTTTATTTTACTGGCCAAGGCCAGTAAAATAAAAAATGTCTCAAATGTCTGTGCGTAATGTACTATTTAAGGATTGGTAGTAGAAAATAAACTTAAATTAGAAAGTAATTTATACTCGCTAAACTGAAAGCGGGGCTGTTTTACAGGTAGCAGGTAACAAAAGTGGAAAAAAAAACATACTATTTTTTGACGTTGACGGGATATAAAGTAACCTATGACAATAGTCTAACGCTAAAGTGATTTATATAGTTATGCAAACATTAATTTTTATTTATTTATAAGAGTTATCCCTTTTATTTCAGTTTCCTATGTACCTATTAATGATCTCGGTAAGCTGCATGTAATTTGACATAAAAATTTAATGTGTGAATATTGAGAAATAAATAAATCTGATCTAATCTATTGTGTGCAAACCTGTGATTAGATGAGAACGTGATGACCTACTTCCGATACAGCAATAGAAGCAAATATATCTTTCTCAGACAATGCTGAGATAGATTTATTTAAGCATGAGATATGAAGAATATCTATCTTCCGTTGGCTATTAATTTTCGTTGCGTGTTCTTTTTCGTTACTAAGAATTGTGTTAGGAAGATTGTGTTAGAATTACGACTGCTGTTGTTTTTGAGGTTAATGTACATTAGTAAAATTATTATATTAATACTAGCTTCTGCCCGCGACTTCATCCGCGTGGAATTCCTCTTTTTTTGAAGTCGATTAAAAAGTAGCCTATGTCCTTTCTCAGCCTCCAGGTAGTTTAAGCGTGAAAGAGTAACAGACAGACAGTTACTTTCGCATTTAAAATATTAGTTAGGATCTGGGATATAAGTAAACGAGAAGAAAAGGTCATTTTCAGTTTTTGCCTAGTAGGTACCTAAATTAATTTGTATATTTGAAATTCTGTATCCAATACATGTATATTATACCACAAACATTCATGAAAAAAGTTCACGATCCACAGTTAGGGCCCGTAACCTCAAATTTCAGCTGTGACGTCACAAACTGGTTATAATCTTCGCAGAATCATACAAATTCACAAACTCTAAGAAAGCCATCGTTTTCAAAAGTCACTTGTTATCAATTTCGTGGAAACTAATTTACATCGAGGTCAGTAACATCTCAGTTTTATCTCATAAATCTTCCCGCTTTATGCTTAGCGTTCTCATTTTGTATAATTTTCCTTCAGCTTTTCTTTTTGCATTAAAACATCCCGGATTTCTCATTGTTCCGGCTTCTTAAAAACACTTACGGAATTATAAAGTGGGTTGAAACACTTTCGAGTTTCGAGAGAGTAAGAACAAGCAAAATTATCATGTTTGTATGCCCCCTTTAATGTTTATGATATTATCCCTTTAGTAGTTGTTATAGTGGTAACCGAAATATAATATCATCTGTAATTTCAACTGGTTAACTACCATGGTTCATGAGATACAGCCTGGTGACTGACGGACGGATGAACCGATAATGGAATCGTAGTAATAATAAATGTTCCCGTTTTATATAGACTCAGAAACCTAAAAAAATATACACATGCCTTGATTTCACGGTCTAATTGATCGAAATACTATGTGTGTTATATGGTGTCCTAGTGCTATCTATATCTAACTATATAATAAACATAAGTAAGTCAAATATATATTCCTAACTCACTTAACTGATTATAAAATCAAAATAATTCCTTACACATAAAATAACCTAAAAACTAAATTAATTACAACTTTCGAACATTGTTCTCGAAACCGAGATGGCTATAAAAAGGTCCGTTATCGTCCAAGGAGCGGCATTTTCAATTAGACGGCCGTCTCGGGGCTATTCATTACGTCCACCGTCCGCGACGGCTCGACCAAGAATGAAACATTTCACGCTAGATGCGACACTGTAAAAGGGTGGGGATAGAATATTGAGTAGAGAGAAAAAAGAGAGTGTGGTACGCGACACTGTACAAGGGTGGGGATAGAATATTGGGATAGTGGGGAGTAGAGAGAAAAAGAGAGTGTGGTACTACGCGACACTGTACAAGGGTGGGGATAGAATATTGGGATAGTGGGGAGTAGAGTGAAAAAGAGAGTGTGGTACGCGATACTGTACAAGGGTGGGGATAGAATATTAGGATAGTGGGGAGTAGAGAGGAAAAGAGAGTGGGGTACGCGACACTGTACAAGGGTGGGGATTTCTATCCCCATTTCTATCGTAATAGGATAGTGGGAAGTAGAGAGGAAAAGAGAGTGTGGTACGCGACACTGTACAAGGGTGGGGATAGAATATTAGGATAGTGGGGAGTAGAGAGGAAAAGAGAGTGGGGTACGCGACACTGTACAAGGGTGGGGATTTCTATCCCCATTTCTATCGTAATAGGATAGTGGGAAGTAGAGAGGAAAAGAGAGTGTGGTACGCGACACTGTACAAGGGTGGGGATAGAATATTAGGATAGTGGGGAGTAGAGAGGAAAAGAGAGTGGGGTACGCGACACTGTACAAGGGTGGGGATTTCTATCCCCATTTCTATCGTAATAGGATAGTGGGAAGTAGAGAGGAAAAGAGAGTGTGGTACGCGACACTGTACAAGGGTGGGGATAGAATATTTGGATAGTGGCGAGTAGACGGGAAAAGAGAGTGTGGTGGTAATACTGCGAGTCATGACGCCTGTCATGCTCTTCGTCATGTTCGTCATGCCACTGTTCCCCGATAGGTCGGTTTTTTGGCGCAAGTAACTGTGGTTTTGCACTGGGCCATTTCGAGGATAGCATATAAACCATACGTAACAATTTTCATCATGATCGATCTAATAGTTATTTCGTTTATCGATGTCATATATACAAACATGTACTTTATATAGGTATTACACAAAAACACAAATTTATTCCATTTCACCAAAGTGATCTTGACACATTTTTTAAATAACCACGCAAAATTAATTTCCTTAGTTTAGGTGTTTAAGAAATAAATGAAAAATTCAGCGCTTAACGATTAGGTTTCCTAGGGCCGTTAACTTTGTTATTTTCCATTTAGCCGACCGTCGTTACAGCATTTTTCATTAGATCCGACATCTGCCACGACTGATGAGAAGATGAGTTTGATGGGTCATTAGGGATACCTATTTATTTTCAAACTGTGGTAGGTAGTAGGTAACGACTTTAGGTATATAATACAATAAAATATGTTTAGAGATGTCACACTTTTCTAGTGAATTCGGGTTTATTCGAACACTTGTAACTCACTGATTTCATGGCTTTAAATTTGTTGGATTTGTCTCCGCCCCGAATAGCAGAATAAGTAAAAATGAACACAATCATTTCAATGGTTTCGTATTTAGGTTACTTAATGTAACTATTATGTGTTATGTGGAGTAAACGTGTTCTGGAGTGGAGACCGCGTCTCGGCAAGCGTAGTGTAGGACGTCCTCGGGCAAGGTGGAGTGACGATTTGCGTAAGATGGCTGGCAGGAGCTGGATGCAGGCAGCCGAAGATCGAGCACAGTGGCGTGCAATTGGAGAGGCCTATGTCCAGCAGTGGACTGCGATAGGCTGATGATGATGATGATGATGTTACTACACCTAATATCAAAAAAAGATGACATGACGTTTTCGCAATAAATTGTTCACTTTGATTAAAACTAAACAAAATATACAAAAAACAATATTCAAACGGCAGAGGCTTTTTGCATGTCACGGACAAGTGCCATTCGATACACACTTGTATTGAATGTTTTGTTAGCATATATTATATTATGTCAATTTTATAATCAAATCAAAACTATATTTAGGTACTTATTCAGTTTGGATTGAAACTACTATTACGGCACGATAGTCTAACGATAAAGTGCGTATACGCTGAACTATCTTAAGCTCAGTTGTGCTACAAATATGGGAACTGTAAAATTTCCGAAATGTAAGCCAATTTAATAGAATATGCGAGTTAAATCCGTTTATAGTTGTTTTATTATAATGTGTAATAACCGCGAAGTTATCAGAAATTACAATATTTATTCAGTTTAGGCTTTTAAAAGCTCTTATGAAGGTCAGAAGTTACCACCGTTTCTAAAAATAACCTCACTTGAGAAGAAACGGCAAGAAACGCAATGAGGTATCATTGTTTCATTCATAATTAAGTACAATTTATTAACAAACCAAATAAAACTACTGAAGATATAATCTTGAATGAGCTTTGTTTGGTTCTTATTACCAATTGACATTTGTCCAAAGGCGTAACTTTTGGTATTTAAAAGCTAAACGTAATACCAAAAATATAAAAAAACATGGCGTCAACACTCCTTTCCTTACATGCGTTGGAAAATCTCATTTATTCTATAAATAGTCTATGAAAGTAATAACGCAGCAGTCGCTTCAATATTAAGTTTATAAATAGGAATAGGAGAGAGCTTGTCCCTTCTAGAATCTGCAGATTTGATATCATGATATCTGTAATAAGGACAATTTATCCCCTTACATTGAACACGAGCAATTTTTATAAGATATAATATTTACGATAGATAAGAACTATAAGGGACGCCTTTTCGATTTATATACCAACTAGCTGTCCGCCCCGGCTTCTCTTTTTTCATACTCTGGAATAGTCTAGCCCAACAGTGACAGAATTTTTCAAATTGGTCCAGCCATTTTGGAGCCTTTTCAATCCAAACAAACAAATCTTTCCTCTTTATTATATTAGTATAGAAGACTTCTCTGGTCTATGTAACGCCCGTGGGCAAACAGTACCTAGCGCTCCTGGTAAGTGCCCGTCCAAAATGGTAAAATCAACAACTAAAATCACATTAAGTTAGGTACCAGCAAACTGTCGAATTTCTCCGATGAATATCAAACTCTATTGCTTGGAGATAAAATTTGAAGTTAAATCCTATAGCTGTTTCATTCCAATGAGTAATGTGGATGAATAAAAAAATACTTTATTAAAAATTACCTATACTTAAAAAAGGCTGAGTTATAAAATTTTGATTTCATAAAAAAGTTATGTAAGTAAGTATTTATTTATGTTCAAAAAACTGGTCAAGTGCGAGTCGAACTCGCGCATAAAGAGTTCTTTTTATCTAGAAAAAACGGCAAGTAATCACGATTGTTGTAATAGAGCTCTCTTGAATATTTATTCTATTCTATTTTTAGTAGGTATTTGTCATATCGGCATCAGAAATACATCTATACTAATATTATAAAGCTGAAGAGTTTGTTTGTTTGAACTACTGGTTCGAATTCAAAAATATTTTTTTTGTTGGATAGACCATTTATCGAGGAAGGCTTTAGGCTATATAACATCACGCTACGACCAATAGGAGCGAAGAAACAGTGGAAAATGTGTAAAAAACGGGGAAAATATGAAGCCTTATGAAGAATTACTATTCCACGGAAACGAAGTCGCGGGCACAGCTAGTCATCTATAAATATTAACTACCTACTTAAGAACATGAAAAACTATGTCCTATCTAGATTCCTATATCCTTAGGGAAGACAGCATAAATCCGGTTCTTTCCGGTTTAATAAGGCCCTTTATAGTGCTGTTGGAATGTTGTTCACGCATCGCATACACACTTAATATAGGGAAGAGGATGTCCTAGTTACGGAAAAAGCTAAGATAAATAATATCCTCAGCAAATATTTCAATTAATACAAGACTATGTGATCTTGAGAGATATATTTTCTCCCTTATAAAATAAACGCGTCGACATGAGAGGCTTCTCCGTGTTTTCATCGGTTGAAAAAGGTGGATCTTCGAGCGTTTGAGACGCGGTAATTGTCGTCTTTATCTTTAACTAGCTGTCCGCCCCGGGTTCGCACGGATCCCTTTTTTTATAGCCTATGTCACTTGGGAATAATGTAGCTTTCTTAACTGTGAAAGAATTTAGGAGTAGATTCAATCCAAACAAACACAAAAACTTTTCCTCTTTATTATGCCACTAGCGGTTCGCCCCAGCTCCGCACGGATCCCTATTTTTTTTTCAAAATATTCTATAGCCTATGTTACGCAGGGTGAATGTAGCTTCCCAACGGTGAAAGTATTATTAAACGATTTTAATAATACAGTAGTTTTTGAGCCTATTCATTACAAACATACAAAAATAGGTACAAATCTTTCCTCTTTATAATATTAGTATAGAAGACTAGCATAGAAGTATAGATGATTTCTGATACCTTCGCGGCTATTATACATTGGAATGAAACACTGTGGACGGACTTAACTCGCGTATTTAATTTTATTGGCTGACGTTTTGAAAACTTTACAGTTGCCATATTCGTAACACGACTGAGCTGAAGGTAGTCTCATATTCGTAGCACGATTTAACTGACAATAGTCTAACGCTGAAGTCATTTTTGCAACATACAAACTATAACGAATATGGGAACAGTAAGGAGTTATAACCATACGAATAAACCTGTTAAATACTCGTAGGTATTCTTTTGTCCAATTCCTCTCATTTTTAAATAACAATCAATTTTGTATTGAAATGTAGCACTTACACCAAAAGTACTTTAAATAAATGGTACTTAGTACTTAAATGGCTTTCATAATATATGTTTCACGAACTTTGCCTCTGTTTCAAAGTGACTGTGTCTAGATTTTTGTAATTCAATTCCCATTATAAAGATGTCTAGAACTTGTAAAGTCAAACTACTTAACACTTCTAGACGTGTTAAATAACTTGAGTTGGAAAAGCTGTTCAAAAAGATGAAAAGGTTTATCTAAAATAGTTGTGGTTGTGGTAAGTACCTACTATAAATCTTCTTATATATAAAAATGAATCGCAAAATGTGTTGGTAAGCGCATAACTCGACAACGCCTGGACCAATTTGGCCAATTTTTTTTTTAAATGTACGTTGAAGTCCGAGGATGGTTCTTACGGGGAGAAAAAATCGAATAATTGCCGGGAAAACCCTAAAAACAGCCCTTTTCTTTTCCCATACAAACGTTGTCTAACTAAAGTTACCTAATTTGAATTTCGAACGGGCAGGATGACGTCTGCCGGGACCGCTAGTAAATAAATAAATATCTTTGGACAATTCACACCAATTATCTAGTCCCATTTTAAGCAAAGCTTGTACTATGGGTACTAGACAACGGATAAATATACATAAATACATATAAGACATCCAAGACTCAGGCACAGATGCCAGTGTGCATCACATTGACATCTGCCCCTAGCAGGATTCGAACCCGTAACCTCCGGTTTCGTAGTCAGGGCCTCTAACCACTAGACCAGCAGGCCGACTATAAAACAAACACAGTAGACCTATTGAATATTCCATCTGGTCTCCCCAGAGACCACATTCCAATCGGTTGTAGTGAAATTGGATCTAATTTAATTTAATAATAACTTGGAATGAAACAATTATAATGAATCTAACTCGCGTATTTTATTTTATTTGTTGAAGTTTCAAAAACTTTACAGTTACTACATTCGTAGCACGACTGAACTGGTGATAGTCTAACGCTAAAGTGATCTTTTCGTTTTATGCAGACTAACCGATTTAAAATATTTGTGTAATAACCGCGAAGGCACTAGTAATGATTACGAAATAATTAAAATTATTCGTTAAATGAGAATGAATTAATTTCAACTTTACGCACAATGATATATACGTAACTAGCTTCTGCCCGCGACTTCGTCCGCGTGGAACTCCTTCTTTTTTGCAGTCGGTTAAAAAGTAGCCTATGTCCTTTCTCAGGCTCCAGACTTTCTTTGTACTAAATTTCATTTAAATCGTCCCAGTAGTTTTAGCGTGAAAGCGTAACAAACAGACAGACAGAGTTACTTTCGCATTTATAATATTAGTAGGGATTAATAGCTTTGTTTTAAATAAACTCCTTTTTATAGCTTCGACACGAGAGATCGCCAGTCAGTGGCGCTAACTAGTGCGAAATATTAACAAACAAAAGACATATCTACACGTATGCACATAAATACTATATGGACATACATATATATATTTCCAATAGCCATCAAATATAGGCCTATGTAGGTACTCAGTTTGAAATTTAACACATACTTAGGTACTTATCTATCTATTATTAACTTATATATCTTCTATCTTTATAAAAGAAAGTCGTGTTAGTTACCCCGTTTATAACTCGAGAACGGCTGAACCGATTTGGCTGAAAATTAGCGGGGAGGTAGCTCAGAACCGGGAGAAGGACATAGGATACTTTGCCGGGCGGGACGAAGTCTGCCGGGACCGCTAGTATCGTATAATGAACAGCTGTATACTGAGACCGTATCGGTATAATGTAGGTATAGAACAGATTTGTCAGTGAAACGACGTATATATTTTAACCAGTCTTGATATATACGAGTAAAGAAGAGTGATGTTCAAGTTCCCTCGTTAATACACCTTAGATTTTTTACCTGAAATAAATTAACGATTCTAAAACCACCTCGCGTATCACCGTTTTACAGCGAATGCCTTTAACGATGTAATCCTAAAGTTTTAAGTCCTACGAAGAGCCTCTTTTCCTTCATAATTGGCGTCATTACAGCTTGGATTCAGAATGTACTTTGTCATTAAAAGGTTCGTTAAATTGTTACTTGCAGTTTTCCCACTCTGGGTCTATACTAGCGGCTCGCCCCGGCTTCGCACGGATCTCTTTTTTTTTCAAAGTTTTCTATAGCCTTTGTCACTTGGGAATAGTGTAGCTTCCCAACCTTTCCTCTATTAGTATAGATAGATATCAACGTTTTTTTTGTATATAGTACATATTGTTTCTTTTACATAACTTTTTTTAACGATTTAGTTTTACTAAAAATTCTGTGCTGCTATGAAGTGTGTTCTGAAGAATTCAATTAAATTATTTTTTGCCGTTGATATCTTTTTTTAATACCTGCCTAATTCTACATGGCAATATATAATATTATTTGAACACTAATACTTAATAGTGCTTAGTAAGTGTTAGGAGTTTGTTCACAACTTCCTTTGTAATACATTAACGTAAGGAAAACCTTGTTTTCTCGTAGAGTTAAGTTTTGCGTAGCAAAGTGTTTCGAAATGATCCATTTATTTTCTTTTAGGTACTTACCGCTTTCTTTTTTTTCTGAAACGCAGAGATAATTAATTGTTCTCAATAGGCTAACTATAGGTACATACCTACTATTGAAATAATATTTTTTCTTATGGCCTTTTACTTTCCTTATTAAATAGTAACATTTATAGTTTTTGCTTGAAAGAGTAACAAACATACATCCATACATTCGTACAAACTTTCGCGCTCATAATATAAGGAGGATTGTTTTAATGATCTCAGTATAAATGCATGTAATTTGACAGAATAATATCAATTGGAATGAAACAACTGTTAACGGATTTAACTCGCGTATTTTTATTTTATTTAGCTAGCTTAGCTTTAGCGTTAGACTATTGTCAGCTCAGTCGTGCTACGATTATGGAAACTGTAAAGAATCCGAAACGTCAGCTAATAAAATAAAATAAAAATACGCGAGTTAAATCCGTTAACAGTTGTTTCATTCCAATGTGTAATAACCGCGAAGGCATCAGAAATTATTAGAATAATATCAATGTAATTATATTGGGTATCTATCTATGACTATTGAGAAATAAATTAATTGAATCTATATGTTACAGTAAAGTTTTCGAAACGCAAATAATCGAGATTTAAATCCGTTATAGTTGTTTCATTCCAATATAAAAATATATTGAATTCTACGATAATAGTAAGTAAGTAGGTAATTTAAAATTGAAAACTGTCGCAATGCCACGTTTATTCCATCGATTGAAATGGTATTTACAAATGCCGCGATACGTGCCATCGCTTTAAACAATATGTGCCCTGCAGTGCTATTCAGGAGAATACAATCATACAAGATCCATAATATGACTGTTTGCTGAGATATAGAAGTGTAAAATCCGGTTTTTTCACACTAATATTATAATTCCGAAGTTGGCAAACGTTGATTTCTGCGATTGTCATTTTAATTATATAGTTTAACTAGCTTTTGTCTGTGACTTTGTCAGCATATATATATATATATATATATACTAGCTTCTGCCCGCGACTTCGTCCGCGTGGAACCCCTCCTTTTTTGTAGTTGGTTAAAAAGTTGCCTGCGTCCTTTTTCAGGCTCCAGGCTTTCTTTGTACCAAATTTCATTTAAATCGGTCCAGTAGTTTTAGCGTGAAAGCGTAACAGACAGACAGACAGACAGAGTTACTTTCGCATTTATAATATTAGTAGGGATACTTCTTAACCCCGTTGGGGGATACATTCCAATAAAATACAAAACACATCTATCAATTCTGTTAAAGAATGTTTATGCTTTTTAAAGAGATGGAACAAGGAATTACCTTGTCCCATATATACCTAGATTAGATAAGATTCCATACGGTTTATTTATTTCTCAAAAGTCATATATTATTTATTGTATATTATACTTACACTAGCTTCTGCCCGCGACTTCGTCCGCGTGGAACTCCTCCTTTTTTGCAGTCGGTTAAAAAGTAGCCTATGTCCTTTCTCAGACTCCAGACTTTCTTTGTACCAAATTTCATTTAAATCGGTTCAGTAGTTTTAGCGTGAAAGCGTAACAGACAGGCAGACAGACAGACAGAGTTACTTTCGCATCTATAATATTAGTAGGGATTATTATGTCAAATTATATTGCCATCACATTGCATTCATACAATACCCACATTGTCATTTTTAAGTAAATAAAAATAAGTTAAGTTAGGTTAGAAAGTAACTAACAATACAGTTGTTTCAAGGCACTTTCTGTTACTTTTAAGGTCTTGTTGATATTTCAGATTGTGTCAAAAATTTAAATTTACAAGTGAAATATAGTAGAGTGCTTGGAACGTATTTCGTATTCGAAATGCCACTTGCAAATGCTTCGTTTGTAACATCTGCTGTAGGTTACGTAGGTACTAAATGTATAAAGATACTAGCTTCTGCCCACGACTTCGTCCGCGTAGAACTCCTCCTTTTTTGCAGTCGGTTAAAAAGTAGCCTATGTTCTTTCTCAGACTTTCTTTGTACTAAATTTCATTTAAATCGGTCCAGTAGTTTTAGCATGAAAGCGTAACAGACAGACAGAGTTACTTTCGCATTTATAATATTAAGTAGGGAAGTAGGGATAAATTCAAATTTTCTGTAGATAATTAAATTACATAAAAATTAAAAAAATAATATGAAATATGGTCACTTGATAATTACTAACATTAGAAAGAACTGTGTTAGTCAGTGGGCTAAGAAAAAAGTATTTAAAAAGTCAGCAAATTAAATACGCGAGTTCAATCCGTTAAAATTATTGAATCCCTAAATATGATCACATATTGAAATATCGCTCACCTATATCTAAAGCGAGCTAACTCGAAAAAGTTTCTTTTCAGGAGTAGCGAAAACTATTACGCTTTTTATATGTAGAAGCTGGAAGAGTTAAAAAAGAGAAGATAGGTGTTGATGTTAGAGTCTCGATGGTGTACGCTACTTAAACCTTTAGGTTTTTTAATGGGACATGGGACAAAACAAAAGAAGTCTAATTGCATAACTGTATAAATCACTTTAGCGTTAGACTATTGTCAGCTCAGTCGTGCTACGATTATGGAAACTGTAAAGAATCCGAGACGTCAGCTAATAAAATAAAATAAAAATACGCGAGTTTAATCCGTTAATAGTTGTTGTTGTGGTAGACGGCCTGTTGGTCTAGTGGTCAGAGGCCCTGATTACGAAACCAGAGGTTGCGGGTTCGAATCCCGCTAGGGGCAGATGTCAATGTGATGAGCACTGGCATCTGTACCTGAGTCTTGGATGTCTTATATGTATTTATGTATATTTATCCGTTGTCTAGTACCCATAACACAAGCTTTGCTTAAAATGGGACTAGATAATTGGTGTGAATTGTCCAAAGATATTTATTATTATTTATTCCAAAAGAAGTCTGGTTTTATTTTGGGTTGACCCTTACGGAGTTCATTAGATTATCTTGGTTGAAATTAAAAGGTTATATGCCTAATACCTTCACTGTATAATGCATTTTAACATTGGTATTATTTCCCGGGTAGTCTTTGATATCGTGGTATCTGATGACATCTCTGTGATGGATGACCTTTGTCGCATGATATATTTTGATGACAGTATGATGCCACGGTACTTGATACAATATGAGAAAATAAAACGTTAAGTAACTTACTTTATTTTTTGTATGCTTTAAATTATAATTAGACTGAGAATGTCTCGCTAGTTTCGTTTACCTTTTGTACTGTTTGTTAAGTATTTAAATAAATAAATAAATATCTTTGGACAATTCACACCAATTATCTAGTCCCATTTTAAGCAAAGCTTGTGTTATGGGTACTAGACAACGGATAAATATACATAAATACATATAAGACATCCAAGACTCAGGTACAGATGCCAGTGCTCATCACATTGACATCTGCCCCTAGCGGGATTCGAACCCGCAACCTCCGGTTTCGTAGTCAGGGCCTCTAACCACTAGACCAACAGGCCGTCAAATTTATTAAGTATTTACAATAAACAATTTAAGTATTTATAAATAAATACATTGATATTAGGTACTAATATTTTTTGGAAGTTGTTCATACCTGGTCTATATACACTTTCATGCCAAAAGATCTATAAAAGTTCAAGATTATGAAACGCAGATGATATATCGCACACCTAGATCTAAAGGGAGCTAACTCAAAAATCCGAAGATTTAAATTAAACACACGCTAAAAAAAAGAATCCGATTCCTTACAACAATTTCGCCTCTCCCGAAAAAGTTACTTTTTTTGAGTTAGCTCCCTTTAGATCTAGGGGTGCGATATTATAATGATACAAACTTGAGAATTCCTTGGTCCTTACCGGTTACCAAGGACCATTATTACCAAAGTTATGTTACTGCATATAAACTAATTACTGTTGTTCTGATCAATCATCGATTTTGACTCAATCTACATTTGCCCATAACTTATCCCTCCTGTCGTGATAGGAATATATCCTATATATTTAAGTATATTTCAATTTTATTTGAAAACCTAATTTTGATAACCCAACAAGAAAGGTAATCCAAAATATAATAAGTCTGCAATTACTAATTATGCTCTTGCGTTTCTTCAACTACGTTATAAGACTTGTTAATTAGTACAATTAGATATATGAATAATCCTTGTCATCACGTTAAAAGTTTATTTCTAGATTAAAAGTAAAAAGTATTCCCTTTTCATTAAATACCACACCCGAATAGTGAAAAATGATGAAAATAGATGAGGGTCGAAAAACAAAATGTCTACACATATAGACATTTTGTTTTTCACCCCTCATTCCACCCCCTTAATCCCTACTATAATATTATAAATGCAAAAGTAACTCTGTCTGTCTGTCTGTTACGCTTTCACGCTAAAACTACTGGACCGATTTAAATGAAATTTGGTACAAAGAAAGTCTGGAGGCTGAGAAAGAACATAGGCTACTTTTTAACCGACTGCAAAAAAGGAGGAGTTCCACGCAGAAGCTAGTTTGGTTATAAAACTACGTCACAAAGCTAATCATAAATTATCTTCCAAATTGAACGTGTGTACAAAATTAAGAACAATCGGTTAAAGTTACCTGCTTCAAAATTGTGTAGCAAGATTTCAACTGTACGTACCTACTTAAATAGTACCTACATAATTACATTGCAAGTTGAATAAAAACTTTTAAAAATAAAGAAGTCTTGAGAACGCTGTAAGTACTAAAAGTACTAATGTTGCTTGTTGGGCTAACTACCGATTCGATCACGGCTGCCGTAGCGGCCGCCGCGCCCCCTCCAACGGACAAAAACCGTACACCGAGTCACCGACACACAGGCAGGTGCCGCGCGGCATGCGGCCTCACCCACACCTAGCATACTCGATAGTGTTACAGCGGCCCCGCCGGCGGGGTCGAAGACGTCCACATACACCCGGCAGGCGTCGGACCTTTCCGCAGGGACCTTCTGTTGCAACAAAATAGTCGTGTCAACACACCTCCTGACGGCCCGAGCCGAGGTGCGACCCCCACCTCGGGTCGGTCAGGGCTAAAAACCCTAAACCCAACCCAAAAGGCTTAAGAGTCTACTTTCAGGAGTCTCGCCACCCGACCGGTTTTGCAGTGAAGGCCCATTAGCTGGCCAACTGTGCTTCAGTATTCAGTTCGAAAGAAAGGTTGGGCTAAGTCCAGCTGTGTTCATCTTTCGGTTGATATGATGACGTCGCTAACCTAAAATTAAATATTTAAATGAAACGACTCAAGACATGTATATTCTAGAATGTTCAAGATTCCCGTCCGCATGTGACATTCGGTGCAATGATTATGCCTCGAAGATATTTCGCTTCTAATCTGTCGGGAGCGAGTTCAATTTATCACGCTTCGAGCGAGGTCGTTCTAATATCGACGGAACGAGCCGCCAATACAGAAGAGCGGTCGTTCGGGAACTATAAGATATATATGCTATCGGTGCTCGGTTTCACTGGTTGGATTCAGTAGTCTGATTCTTGAGCTTTATGTTTTCTTGGTATAAGAAGTGGCTTTTTAATGTCCTTTTTACAAAAATCTTGCAAGGTCCTCCCTTCTTTCTGGATTTTCAAAATTACGCATTAAACATTCGTATTAATAGTTTTGTGACTATGGTCTTCCAAGGTTCGCTAATTATAATATATAGGTATATAAAAGGAGAAGTTCCTACAGACTGACACATAGACGCAAGCATAGCCTCCCGGATTTTGCGGCTACCGTTAAAAGGAATATCGATTTTTTTTAAATAGCAACGATTTTGATAAAAATTGATATTCATGCTCTTAGAAACAATTAATTGAATATGCGTTTCATAAATAAAATTTACTCTTTATGGGTGCAACTAGGTGTTATAAATTCGGACGAAGTCGCGACCTACACCTAGTTGTACCTATTTTATTACATTTTCGATATTTCTTTAATTTAAAAAAAAAATACTTCAACAACAAATTAATCCGCATCAGGCTTCTTTAAAAAAGAATACTTACTTGGCATGTATATCAAAAAAATATGCCACAAGCTTCGTACAAACAAAAAATACTTACCTAATTGTTTTATTCTTACAACACAACCCTTTATAGGCATATCATCGCAATTTGTATTTCACGCATCATATTCTGCGCTGTATTGCCAGTATTGGCTTATTGAAAGTTAAATTGATTGAGTCTGTGGTTTATTACAGACAAATACCTGGACACAGGCTGTTCATTAATTTTACCAGAAACAGACCGTGAAACTGTATTGGAAACACATTTCGAAACATTTCGTTGGTTATAAAGCAATTAGAGCGATTAATAAACCTAAAGCCGATCTTAACTCGATTTAGTCGAGGAAATTACATTTACAGCGAAATTACAAGAGTAATTGTATCCATTAAAGTCTTATAAGTGCAGGTTTTAGAGATTTACGTGCGTAATTGTTAATTTGTGAAACGAAATTAAGACGTTTGAATAAAACATGATACCTACATATAAGTGCTTAGACACAATTTACTAGTATTGGTGAACCTGTTTGTAGGTACATATCACTACATAGTATAAAACAAAGTCGCCTTTCCTGTCCCTATCCCTATGTACGCTTAAATCTTTAAAACTAGCTACGCAACGGATTTTGATGCGGTTTTTTTTAATAGATAGCGTGATTCAAGATGATGGTTTATAGCACTAGCAAGTTTATTAATAAGTTGTTTATGACTTTGCATGATTTCATATTCTTTGCATGAACTATCACGGCGTTCCACCTTGCCTGAGGACGTCCTACACTACGCTTGCCGAGACGCGGTCTCCACTCTAGAACACGTTTACTCCAACGGTTATCGGTTCTTCGGCTAATATGTCGATGACTCTGGTTCTCTGCCGAATCACCTCATTTTTGATTCGATCCCGCAGAGAAACGCCGAGCATAGCCCTTTCCATAGCCCGCTGAGCGATCGCCTACTCAAAATAAATCCGGACTTGGTTGGTTGGAGTAAATACAACATAATAAACCCTTATTCCCTCAAGCGCCTCTTACGATTTACATAAGAAGGAATTTAGCCATATATTCGTTGGTACATTGGAATAAAACATCTAATGAACGGATTTAAGACGTATTTTATTTTATTTGATGACATTCGGATTCTTTACAGTTTGCATAATGGTAGCACGAATGGTAATAACCGCGAAGGCATCAAAAATTATCATATAGGTACACGACATAGAAGAATAAATATTTATAACAAAAAAAACTGAAGTATTTATATCTGTTAATTTTGGAGCTGGAACAAATGTAGGTAAGGTCAAGGCTTCTAATTCCGTCTACGGGGCTATTCCGTCACGTGCACGTTTTTGGCGAATCTAAGCACAGTTCGCCGCTGCCGGCTCAGTTGGTAAAGCAGTAGGGTTTTCTAATTCAAACTAAAAAACACCCATGACGCTGTGAAATAAAGAAAGAAAAATATCTGCTTTCAAAGTTCAGTTGCGTTTCGAAGTCGAAGTGCGAGTATAGTACTATGCAGTTTGATCGAAGATAAATATGAAATAGTTAGATTTCTAGGCTTGTTTGTATGATTATTACAACGTCTATGATATGTATAAACGTGTCTGCCTGTTCGTGATGCGTAAAACTCCGATAGTTTTTAGTGATTCACCATGAAAAATTAACAACTTCAAAATAGTCAAGTGGGAAATTCCGTCTATTTTTTAAGGGGCAAAGCTGTCATATGCCGGTATTTCCCGATTCCAGACATCGTCAACATTTTTTTAGTGTATAACATTTTAAAATAGGTACACTTGTCAATCTGGCAATAATAAGCTTAGCTGTGAAGAAATATATGAGTTGGTAATTCAATAGAACGTAGTACGAAAATACTCCGGACTGCAAAATGCATAAATCCTTACTTTATGAAATAATATATATAAAAAATATATATATTAGTAAATTTTTAAAAGGTTGAGCTCATCTGATTGGCAAAACATGCCGGAATAGCCCCAAAAAATTGTGTTTGCGGATAACTTCTATTGTAAATCTTATATCTAAGGTCTAATAACACATATTTGATTGAAATCGACGTGTCTTCATTTTCCGCTAGCTAAGACTTGAAAAAACTGCGTAGTTCTAAGGAAACTGCTTGCATGACGGAATAGCCCCACTCAGGCGGGAAACTCCGTCTACCTGACTATTTTTTTAAAAAAATATGTAATAAATTAAGCAACCTAGATACAGGGAATATCATACTATTATTTGATTGCCAAGTAAATTGTTGGTCTAATACATACGCGCCATGGGTAAATAGTTAAAAATAAACGTCTCAAAATTTTAACCAAAGTTGATCTAGCTCAAAAATATGCCGGAATTAGAAGCCTTGACCTTAAACAAATATAAATATTTTTAATTAGCGTCGCTTCCTGTTTTAATTTTTAGCTTCCATACAAACAACTCTATAGAAGCTTTAATTAAAATCGTTAAACGTAATAAGGCCCCTAACTCAAAAAAATACTCGTAACTCCATAAACATGTTCCGCAGTTAATTTATATACTTAAACACTGTAAATTACTAAAATTTTACAATAATAACGGATTTAACACATGTATTTAGACTATTGTCAGCTGAGTCGTGCTACGATTATGGAAACTGTAAAGAATCCGAAACGTCAGCAAATAAAATAAAATAAAAATACGCGAGTTAAATCCGTTAATAGTTGTTTCATTCCAATGTGTAATAACCGCGAAGGCATCAGAAATTATCACATGTATTTTGTTTTATTTGCTGAAGTTTCGGAAACTTTACAGTTCCCACATTCGCTGTATGTATGTAAACACCTTTTGAATGATATAATGATGATGATGATGATGAAACATCTTGGCAGTGACAGTGCAAATGCATTGAAATGTAAATAAGGGTTCACTTCAATTCCCGAACATAAAATCTGGAAAAGTTTTGATGAAAAGAACGATTCGAGCTAACACTAAGATCAAAGGAATTTTTGTGACAAGTTTTTCTGAAACTTGCGTAATAACTTTTTTTAATGAACACTCGTTTTTTGGGACGACGCAATGCAAAGGACTACAGTAGACGGGATTCAAATGTCTAGTCTTCAATTGGAGTCAATTGAATTGGGTTTCAAGATAATTGTTCCGTTACGAGAGATCACTTTCAAACCAGTTGCGAGGCATAAAAGTAATGCCTCATTTTTCTTCAATTGAATTGGATTTCAAGATAATTGGTTCCTTGCGGGATTCGGTGGCCGATCTGCAGATCACTTTCAAACCAATACTATTATTAACTAATTAAACGCTAACTTCAACATTTTTGATTGCCTCAATAGCCTTAAAATGATATTAATTGTATTAGTTGGAAGACAATCGAGGCATAATAAATTGTAAAGTGCTAAGCGATTTGAAGCCTCACTTGGGATCACTTCGCCAAGTAACAAGTGTTATTCAATTAGGGCGTTACTCGCTAGTATTATACTTATAAACTAATCTTCTCTTCTTCTCTTATCTTTCTTATATATATAAAAATGAATCGCAAAATGTGTTGGTAAGCGCATAACTCGACAACGCCTGGACCAATTTGGCCATTTTTTTTTTAAATGTTCTTTGAAGTCCGAGGATGGTTCTTACGGCGAGAAAAAATCGAATAATTGCCGGGAAAACCCTAAAAACAGCCCTTTTCTATTCCCATACAAACGTTGTCTAACTAAAGTTACCTATTTGAATTTCGAACGGGCAGGATGACGTCTGCCGGGACCGCTAGTTAGTTATAAATTTTGCTCCTTAACAGAAGTAGTGTAGTAGTTCCTACCATTTCTTTCTCCATATTGCAGCAGGTGGGGCGTGAAGACAAACTCGAGAACTTCAATAATCCTGTCTTATTTTGTTTACTCGACGCCTTCATTTTGGTCTGAGTCTTTTATAATTTTCAGACACTTTATTTAAGTTTCGTTTTATCAAAAATAAAAATACTTTTTGGTGTGTGGTGAGCACTGATGCTTAGCCAAAGATATTTGAAGGTGTGTTTATTGACTCGTAACCAATTCTTTTTCCAATTACTGATAGAAAATATTTTGTGACCAATGGCCATATAATATTGATAGTAACTAGAAAACAGAGGTAAAGAATAAAGTGTAAATAATTTAGGTTTTTTTTAATATTTGACAAAAACGTTGTTTAGGTACCTCCTTTAATATTATCAAGAGACTAGCTTCTGCCCGCGACTTTGTATCCGCACGATAAGCACCCCCGTTTTTCCATAATAATTTTCCACAATCCTTACTTAGTGCTCCCTTACGTTATAAAAGGAGCCCCTGTGCAAAAATTCAAGTATATATACAAATATGCCAATCATTAAGTCAGTCAGTAAAGTGATAACTTTTTTTTTTGTAATTTCAAGTTAGTTATAGTAAGAAATTATATTTGCAGTCAGTTCAGAAAGCTTTTTCTAAAGGTAGCAGTACTTTATCTAATTTAAAAAGTGTCCTCCGAGAATATTCAGAAAATAACTAAAAATGAGAAGAGATTTAAAAAATGACACATCGTTTAAAGCAGACAGGTTGTTGCCTCTAAAATAAGGTACCACTAGAAAAATGATTTACATATTAAACACGTATTTTATTATAACAGAACGAATAGTTTGTCAAAATATTAAAATAAAATATGATATTTTATTTTATTAAATTTCGGTTTTGTCTTGAATACAAAAATAAATCTAAGCGTAACGATTTTTACTAGAATGAAACAACTATAAACGGATATTAACTGCGTATGTTATTTTATTGCTTGACGCTTCGAAAACTTTACAGTTACCATATTCGTAGCACGACTGGGCTGACGACAGTGCAACGCTAAAGTCGGTGTCGTTGTAATGATTTTTAGTTAAGACTTTGAAAAAGCAAACTTATAGACGTTTATTATAAAGCTCACCCCTAGAAATCGATTGTAAGAAGCACGTAATATAATCACTTGATTGAAAATAGGTAAGTCTTAATTAGAAAATTCGCAGTCAGTAGGTACCTATTAGGAGATGGCACTCTCACCTACAATCACATAGTGAACCAAAACGTCGTGTTTTGTGGTTACAACACTCTGACCTTCTACCGCCCATTGCAGTGAGATTTCAGAGTTAATCAATGACATAAGGTCTGATGTGAAAATGTAACTTGACAAAATTCAACTGTAATCTGTTTACCGTATAGTTGAATTCGAATTGGTCCAGCATGTACATCCGACCACGTGCCACGAGTTAATCGCAATGAATTCATCCCACGAAACACTGTCAAGAGGAATATTGTCAAATGTAACATGGATTCCCTTTTGGCTTTATATTTTGTTTTTCGAGGATTTCAGTAATTGAGTTTTTATTAGGAACTAGAAATAGTAGCGGGAATACCTAGCTGAAAGGTAAATTTAAACAAAAAAAAAAATGGCAGTCAAAAATTTACGTCTTTTGTTTCAAAATTTAAACTGATGCCAATAATACTGGCAGATTGTTAACTAGGTACCTTAGTCACGCAAATGAAAAAAGTTTTGATATAAACAAGGGTTCCAATTTCAACTGCGGCCATCTTGAATTGTATTGAAATCTTGGAATGAAACAACTATGAACTTTAGAGTGACTGTTGTCAGCTCAGTCGTGCTACGATTATGGAAACTGTAAAGAATCCGAAACATCAGCAAATAAAATAAAATACATGAGTTAAATTGGTTTATACTTGGAATTAAACAACTATTAACGGATTTAACTCGCGTATTTTATTTTATTTGCTGACGTTTCGGATTCTTTACAGTATTAGCTGACGGAAGCTTTAGAGTTTCGATAATCGTAGCACGACATATTATTATTTCTCCTATTTTTATTTATTCGTACCTAATATACATTTGATCGCAGAAACAGCGCGCTGCTCCGTTTCGATTACTGGATACCATCATTCCTGTCGTATCATTCCTGTTTTTCAATCATTCCGGGAATTCACACATCCTCTATATAAGCGAGATTAAAGGAACCCTCTCATCTATGGAAGAAGTAGACGTTCTTTCAGTAACAAGATGTGCAAATTGCGGTTTGTTCTTTGTTCGACAAAATTCAATTGTTTTTGTCGAACTAACGAAAACAAGTGAATTATTTTGTTGTGCAAAGAGAACAGTTGAATTTTGACGTTTAAAAAAATGTGGTCTTTTTCTGTAATTTATTTGAAGACGTTTATGTAACAATCAAAATTACTGTTCATATTAATTCATATGGTACGTTTTTGGGCAACCGCGAGTATATTTTATATTTCAAATTAGTATTTTAGAGATTATTAAATCGATAGATGTGTTCATTACAATTTTTATATTTACTGCAGTAATAAGTTTAAACCGGCAATCAATTTAATTACAATTTTAATAACCTTGTAAGAGTATTTAACTACATTTCAATACAACAATTTCTGGAATGAAACAACTGTAAACGGATTTAACTTGCGTATTTTATTTTATAGGCTGACGCTTCGGACCTTTACAATTTTCGTAATCGTAGCACGACTGAGCTTATATATTATTATGTAATTACCGCGAAGGCATCAGAAATTATTATATCACATTTCTTCACCTTTAGCATAGTCCTACTAATACCTCCAATTCCGCAAATTCATGGAACGGTATACTCGATACTTGATACTACCGATATTATCCTTAACTAGCGGCCCGTCCCGGCTTCGCACGGGGGGACTTAAGATTTTTTTAAGGCCTCAGAAACGATACTTTTCCCCCGTTTTTGAAACATTTTCGGTTACTGCTCCGCAACTATAAGACCTAGCGTGATATTATATAGCCTATGTTACTCGGGGATAATGTAGCTTTCCAAAGGTGAAAGAATTTTTGAAATCGGTCCAGTAGTTTCGGAGCCTATTCATTACAAACATACAAAAATACAAAAATACAAAAATACAAAAATACAAATCTTTCCTCTTTATAATATTAGTATAGACTAAGGATTTATTAGTAAGTAAATCATTAGATAATTAAGCGATATAGGAAGCCTCTATGTGTAGAAAGGTCAACAATATCGCGTGGCAAAATCTCACGAAGGTATAATATTAGGTACCTACCTACTTAGATAATTATGGTTTAGGAATGTATCTTGGAGTTAATTCGCCGTATAATTGACATTTCATATTATGTTATACTTACTTCAACTAGGTATAAGATAAACATTTCTAAAGGGATGAAACAGTGATTTGAATGAAACAACTATTATACTATTATAATTTTTAAATAGATAGAGTGATTCAAAAGGAAGATTTATAGCACTCGTGCGAAGCCGGGGCTGGTTGCTTGTATATAAAATTGTAATAAGTGACGATATAATTCATTCAAATGAGTAGGTAAGTATTCTGAAAATGTCAGGTTATTCGTCTCTTAAAAGAGAAGTCTAGCTCGAAAATCAATACTAATATAATAAAGAGGAAAGGTTTGTTTGTTTGGATTGAATAGACTCTAAAACGAAAGGCCCGCTTCGAAAAAATCTTTCACTGTTGGCTACACTATTCCCGAGTGACATAGGTTATATTATATTTTGAGAAAATATAGGTATTCGTGCGAAGCCTGGGCGGACTGCTAGTATATATATGTGAAGAAGAGGAAACTCAATATAGTATAGGTCAAAGACCGATACGTGACTCGCCCGCCGCTACATCCTTCATTTCGTCGGTTTTATGCCTAAGGTGCTGTTTTTGTTGCCTCCCTAGGATAGTATTGGACTTTTTATAAGTCCGAGAGAATTTATGAGGTTACAAGATTAATATTTAGTAAGTACATATATTGGATGTTATAGATTATTGTTAAAAAGGGCAAGTAAAATTGAAAGATGTAAAATGAGAGAGGATATTTCGTTGAACGACAAACTTCGTCGTTGAACGACAATATTTATGAAATTTATACATATAATTATCAAGACCAATTTAATTTATCTATACTCTATACTAATATATAAAGAGGAAAGGTTTGTTTGTTTGTTTGTTTGGATTGAATAGGCTCCAGAACAGTTGGACCGATTTCAAAAATTCTTTCACTGTTGGGAAGCTACACTATTCCCGAGTGATATAGGCTATAAAAAAAAGATGATCCGTGCGAAGCCGGGGCGGACAGCTAGTTGAATATACATAGGTAATCCAAACGTTGATAATGGATTCAAATTTTGTTTTATATTATTAGGTATGTTAGAGCTTTATTGTTTTTTAATATTGTATTTATGGCATACGCAATGCATCGGTAAAAAAAAGGTATTGCCAACTATTTGGAATATTGAAAATCAAAATATATTGCTTTGGTATTCGAAATATTATAAAAAAAATCGCATTGCAGTCTGAAATCTATAAATTAAGAAAGATGGGAGAGTTTACAAATGTAGGTAGATTATAAAGTAATTACAATTTTGTCTTACAGTGTAAATTAATAAATAAATTTATCTTATAGATAGACAGACCCAAATTGATTTTCCTTATTGAAATTAATCCAGAAAATTTAAATGGGCTTACTTCGGTATGTACGTTTTAACACGCTTTTTGTTTATCGTAAGGGCGAATTGTTGTGAAATTCCAAAGAACCTTTTCTTTAAATATATTTGCCTAAGCAGGTTGGAAAGAATGTTAATCGAAAAGTGTACGGGGACGAAAAAAGCCGTGAATTTGTTTACGATTTAAGGAACCTTCGAATATTTGCATATAGCTGATTATAGCTATATAGTAGACTAGCTTCTGCCCGCGACTTCGTCCGCGTGGAACTCCTCCTTGTTTGCAGTCGGTTAAAAAGTAGCCTATGTCCTTTCTCAGGCTCCAGACTTTCTTTGTACCAAATTTCATTTAAATCGGTCCAGTAGTTTTAGCGTGAAAGCGTAACAGACAGACAGACAGAGTTACTTTTGCATTTATAATATTAGTAGGGATAGGGATTCTCAGATTTAAAGCGATTTATCCAGTTTTATAAGTTGTTCAATGGGCATTAACTACCTATACTAATATGATCTATACTTCTATACTTACTAATAATATTATAATAAAGAGAAGGTTTGTTTGTTTGTTTTGAATAGGTTGCAAAACTGGACTGATTTTAAAAAAATATTTCACTATTTGGAAAGTTACACTATTCGTGTGTGACATAGGCTATAGAAAATTAAAAATAATTAAGATCCGTGCGAAGCCGAGGCGAACCGCTAGGATTTCATATAATAAATTAATAATTATAATTCGACTACAATAAAACGCCTATGGAATGAACCGCCTCCGTAATAAATTCCATCCCTTAACGGATTTTTAAGCGACTTTTTTAAAAGATAAAGTGATTTAAGAGGAAGGTTTTTAACACCCGTGTGAAGCTGGGTCGCTAGTTACTCCTAAATCTGTGATAAAATTTGGAATGGAGAAGTCCCAAAAAAGGTCACAGGAGTTTCTTTGGGACTTCTCCGTTGCGTGGTTTTAAAGCTTAGCATACATAGAATGATGATGATGATGATGATACATAGGAACGGACAGACAACAGACAGCGACAGTTTGTTTTATACTATGTAGTGAAGATAAAACAGATCTACTTTCTCATTAATAATGGTATTTTTAGGAATTGTCGTTAGAGTGTCTTTAAAATATCTTTCTTGTTTTCATTAGGTGTTAGGTATCTATACACTATAACGCTGGCATTCAATAAAGTGCAATTTCTTTTCCAAGAAAGTCTCGTACTCCGGCGTAAATCCAATTCATTTGCTTCTGCTCCGTGCCCTTATGAAGGCGACCCATTTTCTTTTCTTATTTACTATATCTTATTATATTTCTTTCGATAACTAACATCTTCTTTAAATGTGTGTGATCTTCTTTTTTTTTCCTTTGATCCCTTCTTTTGTTTTTTGTCTTCTTTTGTCTTTTTCTACCGTGACTTTCAATTTAAGTCTACTAGCTCAATCTTTACTTAGATACAGACATAATGACTTTTCAAATTTTATATTTTGTTATAAATCACCATTATTCATTGGATAAGTTAAATAAATTGCCACGTGACCTACCGTTAGAGTTGAAACGTACCTTCTTCACAAAAAACAGCAAACGTATTAGATGAAGAATGATAATAATAATTCCTGGTGCTCTCTTGGTTTTTATACATGGAATAAAATAACTATAACGGATTTAACGCGTTTTTTATTGTTTGACAAATAGGTAGTGATAGCTAAGAATATGGGTACTATAATTTTTTTGCAATTAAAGTAAAGTACTCGAGTTACATCCAATAGGTATAGGTAGTTGTTTCATTCCAAAGATTAATTATCAAAAGCAATTATATATTGGAATTAACAACTATTAACGGATTTAACTCGCGTATTTTATTTTGTTGACTGACGTTTAACCTTTATAGTTTCTATAATCGTAGCACGACTGAGCTGACGATAGTCTAACGCTAAAGTAATTATATATTTCCTAAAGATTGTTTATGTAGTTCGTAACAGTTGTCACTATCTATAAACACTGTTTATGTCATGGAAGCAATCCGAACCTCAACAATTTAATTAGTGAATTGTCATTTGAGTATAAATTCAACAATTTGCGACCATTCTAAATGGTATTGGTTTATTTTGATACCGGAATTCACGCGGCCGGCACGTTTCAATCCGTGTTCCGTAATATAAAGTCACGTTTGAACTCTGTTTTTTTTTCAATTATTTATTCCACTATAGTGCTTATACAGGTTATTAATTTAATTCTAGTGCTTATATAGGTAGGTATAATTATTTAATTAGTGGTTTTTGGCTTTATTCGTTAAGTATTTAAATATTTATTATTTTATTATTATGAGTAATTAGTAAAGGTGATTAATTATAAATTATTTTTTGAAAACCAGACCGGCTTTTCATTCCAACTATTATCTGCAGACGAAGACGTTGGTATAAGCTAGTACCATTGCAAAGATTTAGTCTACTGCCTCACTCAGCAAATTAAGCTTGTACTATAAGTACCTACAGATAAACATACATAAATACAAAAGATATCCAAGATTTTAGGAACGAACGTCCATATTGACACTAACTGCCACTAGCAGGATTTGAATCCGCGACCTACAATTTCGTAGTCAGGGCACTGGCCTAGACCAACAGGCCGTCTATACATCACACTAATATTATAAAGGCGAAAGCGTGTGTATGTTTGTTACTCTTTCACGCAAATTTATTACAATTATGTAGCTCATATAAGAATAACATAATATAGGCTATACTTAATTTATAACGATACTAGCGGCCCCGGCAGACGTCGTCCTGCCCGTCCGATTGTTTCGTCAAAGATCTGTCAAAGTCTTCTTTCACTTACCGTCAATCACTTTCTATATGGGAGTATAGAGAGATTTTGATTTTACACTTTTTCAAGATGTTTATAAATTTTCACTACTCACAAACCTTCCCTGGACCTCCACGAATAATTCAAGACCAAAATTAGCCAAATAGGTTCGTGTGTTCTGGAGTTATAGCGTCAGGAAGGAATACCCGACTTATTTTTATATAATAGATTGTGTAAAGTAAGTACTTATCGTGCGCAGACGAAGCAGCAGAAGCTACCTAGTAGGTATTGCACAACAACATAAAGTGCATAGATTCATAGATGCATACGAGATATCGATGCGCTTGTCAATGACATTATTAATATTCGACACTGGTTCGACAGTTCAATATCAACGTCCAATCTAGGACGTGTACTGCGTACCTACTACAGATATATATATGTACAAATGTATGTATATGTTATGTACCCCAGACTTAAGTACGTTATTTTAGGAAAGATGATACTTTTAGTATGAAATAAACTTAGAAAGGAAGGCATAGTCGCTGAGCTGAAAGCAGGGCTTTTCTTTATATCTATAAAAGAAAGTACCTACCAATTCAAAAAAGTATTAACCAATTTGACTGAAAATTAGTGGGGAGGTCCGGTGACAGATATAAGGTTTTTATCACATTCAAATTCAGTGGGAAAAAATTGCATGTTTTTTTTCTATCTTTCTATCTAGTCAATAAATAATTTCTATTTTCATTTGTTTCAGGTACATGCATTTCACGACACACTGCCCTCACGTTCAAACCTACTACTCTGAGCTAGCAAAAGAAAGCAGGTCATGTAATAATAGTTTCAAAGCAAGTAATCCCTACTAATATTACCTAGTGTCTGTCTGTCACGGTTCCACGCTAAAACTACTGTAGGTACCGATTAAAATGAAATTTGGTACAAAGAAAGTCTGGAGCCTGAGAAAGGACATAGGCTACTTTTTAACCGACTGCAAAAAAGGAGGAATTCCATGCGGACGAAGTCGCGGGCAGAAGCTAGTATATCTTTCTATTCTTTGCCAAGGTCAGAGTGAGCCTAGTAGTGCATTAGGCTCAAGATCGATGTTTCGTACCTCAGGATCGGTTCCGGCTGACCCGTGTCAGTCGAGGTGTCACGTTACTAAGTGTTTCCTGTGCCTAATATATCACCTATATACGTCTTTAAGGGCATCTACACGCACCGTGATAGGTTCTTAGAAAATAATAATTTCTGATGATTTATTTTATTAAATTGAAAAATTTAACTAAAACCGTTCCTTTTAATATTAAATACCCTCTTAAATTATTAGTGTTTCTGCACTATACTCACGTCTTACTTAGTGCTCTTTTCTTTACTAATATAATAAAGAGGAAAAGTTTGTTTGTTGTTATTCCCGAGTGACATAGGCTATAAAAAAGGGATACCTGCAAAGCCGGGGCGGACAGCTAGTACCTACGTTATAAATAGAACCCATGTTGACCTAAAATATCACTGATTGAAAGATAAATATACCTTCTCACGTTTGACACATCTTGACTACGATATAATCGTATGTAGGTAATATGTATTTATAAATCTATATAGCTGCGACTTAGTTTGCCCACGATAAGCAGCTTTGAGGTTCAATCCTTACTAAATGCCCCCAAGTTATTCTCTTTTTATATATAGATATCTTGTGAGAATAATCAACCATTGTCAGCCCACAAAGATATCGATGGGTACTTCTGTTCGAGAACATCTGTCTTCAGGAGGCGTAATAAATCAAAACTTTGCCGCTATCAGTGGCGGTCGTTTCGCACAACCGGTATCTTGCAAACTTCCAGTTGGTATTCAAATTATTTATAACCTATGTCATGTGTGTATTTTTTAATTTCAATGTACAGCAAGGCTTTTGTTGGGTAATTAATTTTTGATGCCTTCGCGGCTAAAACGGATTGGAATGAAACAACTTTAGTCGGATTTAACCCGCGTATTTTATTTTATTGGCTGACGTTTTGAAGCCTTTACAGATTCCATAATCGTAGTACGATTGAGCTGACAATAGTCTAACGCTAAAGTCAGTCAGTAGTGTAAAGAATCCGAAACGTCAGCAAATAAAATAAAATAAAAATACGCGAGTTAATAAATAAATAATAAATAAATATCTTTGGACAATTCACACCAATTATCTAGTCCCATTTTAAGCAAAGCTTTTTGCTTGTGTTATGGGTACTAGACAACGGATAAATATACATAAATACATATAAGACATCCAAGACTCAGGTACAGATGCCAGTGCTCATCACATTGACATCTGCCCCTAGCGGGATTCGAACCCGCAACCTCCGGTTTCGTAGTCAGGGCCTGTAACCACTAGACCAACAGGTCGTCAAATTAAAATCCGTTAATAGTTGTTTCATTCCAATGTGTAATAACCGCGAAGGCATCAGAAATTATCATAAGGTTATTGTCAATTTCTGATTATTATACATTGGAATGAAACAACTTTAGACGGAATTAACTCGCGTGTTTTATTTTATTTCCTGACGTTTTGAAGCCTTTACAGATTCCATAATCGTAGCACTGAGCTGAGAATAGTTTTGTGCTAAAGTGATGTACGGAACGTCAGAAAATAAAATAGTTAAACGAGTTAAATCCATTCATAGTTGTTCCATTTCAATACTATTATTTGTTATCTAAGTCATCATTGATGTTTTTTTACGTGAACAAAACATCCGCACATTATATACGAACTATTTATAATATTACTGGAAAGGGATGTAGTCAGTACGTACAGTATAAATAAGTCAATATGGTTGTACCGCGATGGCTAGCAGTCAGTATAATGGAAAAAGTTTCAGTTTGCCCTGCTCTTCACACAGAACTCGACTGCCGGCTTAATATGAGTCGTAGTAAACATGCAATATCCAATGTATCGCTAGTTTTGTCAGGTACGGAAACTTTTACATCAAAGTTATGACGGGTGATATTTTTTATATGAATATAGCAGTCGGATCGTATAATCCGTATTACTTTACGGCTAGCCGTTTTTGTAAAATAGGGCTGTTTTGAAATACCGAGCAGCCGAAGATCGAGCAAAGTGGCGTGCAATTGGAGAGGCCTATGTCCAGCAGTTGACTGCGGTAGGCTACTGATGTGATGTGAAATATCGACGGTTCGACAATTAGTCACCTAACCTTTCCTACTTTCCTGGTAACAATTCGAATTTCACGAGAATCGCAGTCTTAACCTAAGCTTACTTTTTTTTTGTTATTTTCACTAATTATTGCAATGAATATCTGAATTGTAAAGTTTTGGATATGCCAGCAAATAGAATAAAATACGCGACTTAAATTATATTTGTTTTTTTATAATTTGTGATTTATGATTTTAGTTTTACTAGGTTCAATAAAACTATCAATGAAGAGACTGTTTCTTTTTTTAGTATAAATATAGTAAATATAGTAGGTCAAAGTAACAATAAAACAGACTACAGATAAGGTATGGTAGCAAATCACGGAATACTAATTTTATGATGACGTTTCGGGAACATTATGATTCATAAGTGACTGGTAGAGAATGAGAGTTGACAACGGAAGGACATTGAGTATTTTTAAAATATGAAAAACTAACTTATTAAAAAAACACGAAATCGCCGGGTTAGCTCATAGCAAAGCAGGAAATTTATGCTTAGAAACATCAATATTTAACATTTTACTTACCTACTTATTGTATTTGAAGCCAAAGTAATAATTACTTATTAAAATCAATAAACGAAACACAACGGGCCGTGAAGAGCTTAGGATGTTTGAGCTATATTGAAGAAGTATTTTACAAAAGCCCGAATAGCCTTTTCGTTCTCAATATTGTTAGGTTGGTACTCGTAACAGGCTTACGTCCGCGCGGGTGGTAGCGCCGTCGATTTCAAATGGTAAAAGTTCTACGGCGCGGACGCAGCGGTCGCTTGTACTTCGTTAGGGTTATCACAATCTGTAGCCTAATTAAAAGAATTGTACACATTATTAAAATATTGGGAATTATACCCGATGCCATTGTTTATATCAAAGAATTTACTTACATAATCTAATAGCATAACTAAGGTACTGCAGGTATCAAAGCTGAGTTGTCTATTCAGGTAATGTAATCAATTTGGTAACTTGTATTTGGAGTCATGGTTGTATTTTTATGTTTGAACACATCTTTATGTGTTAGTTTAGTTCCGTTATTATATTTATTTATACTAATAGCAACAAAGTAGTTATTTATAAGCAGTTTTATTACAATTATTATCCCCCCCCCCCCCTCTGTCCACTTGTCAAAAGAAGTAAGTAAAGCTCTTGCGAATTTGGGTAAAAAAGTAAATAAAATCTGCTAACGTACTCACCATCTAGACCCACTCACCATGTCACCATGTCATCAAAACCAAGCAAAACAAAGACCCCAAAGTCCTCCTATAGTGCTTACGTAATACTTGAACGGCCTTACGTAACGACAATGTTATTGGCAACCCTAGCAAAAGAAGCGCTCGACCAAGGTTCACATTACCGCAGATTAAATACAAAGTAGACTTTTAGGTATTTTTATTTTGACTACATTGTTTTTTTTTACTCAATCGTCTCCTTTTATTTGACAAAAAATCGTTGAAGTAAATTTTGGTACCTACCTACTCTTTTTTTTAGTAACTAGTCAAGTTTTAGTTTTATTCCTAATATGTTATTGTTTTAATATGTCCCTTTGTAATTAATAGCTTTTTGATTTAGTAGGTACTAGGTACCTACCTAATAGGTATAGGAAAATTTTGTTAACTATATCTATACTAATATTATAAAGAGGAAAACTTTGTTTGGTTGTAATGAATAGGCTCAAAAACTACTGGACCGTTTTTAATTTTTTTTCACCATTCGAAAGCTACATCATCCACGAGTAACATGGGGCGAACGTATAGTCATAAATATTTTAAAATTCATAACTAAGTTTACTTATAAGTAGGTGCATAACTTTACTCGTTAATGTAACAAAAACTAAAATAATTTAAACTATTAAAATATACATTTTAGTTGAGTTCATATCCAATCATGGTGAAAATTACTTTGAAATTCATCGATTTGAAAATAGACGTTCGTGGAAACGGAAATTGAATCAAAGTGAGAATTTTAAATTGGACGTTGTTTATTTTGGTACATTATTATTATAAATTTAAATTTTGTAGGAAAATACTGACCTTGGTAAATCAATTGCTATAAACACTAGCTGAAATATAACAAGAAAATAAACAAATAAAACTAAAAAGTTCAACAAAATTTTCGGAATCGGGATTTATCCTGCGTATTTCATTTTATTCGCTGACGTTTCGAAACTTTACAGTTCCCGTATTCGTAACACGAATGAGCTGACGATAGTCAAACGCTTAATCCGCTAAAATTGCTTCATTCGAAAATAATACTTACACAATACAAATAATCTTATACAATAATAAATATTAATTAAACTATATTTAAAAATAATGATAATAATTGTACCTACCTGTCTAAATAAATTATTTTAATTGTGATTGTGTTAATAATTGTAACAATGAAACTATGTGAAATGTACCTACCCAATTTGTGTTTATAATATTAACATGTAAATTTATTGGAATGAAACAACTATTAACGGATTTAACTCGCGTATTTTAATTTTATTTTATTCGGTGACGTTTCGGATTCTTTACAGTTTCCATAATCGTAGCACGACTGAGCTGACAATAGTCTAACGCTAAATAAAATTAAATTAAAATACGCGAGTTAAATCCGTTAATAGTCGTTTCATTCCAATGAGTAATAACCGCGAAGGCATCAGAAATTATTATGTAAATTTATGTTCTTTTACCAATAAATGATCTGAATCTAAATCTATATCTACCTGCCTTTATGTAACAACTAATAATACGATGTCTAATTCATTGCTAAGACTTAACTCTATGGTCTCACTAGAGAAACTAATCTAGAACTTAGAACGTAGAAACTTTCTTAATATAGGTACCTATATAATGACAACTGCATACTTGTCCAGGTAAAGCATAGTTTCTCGCTTCACAATTAGAAATCTTCATTCAATTTAAACCCTTGTGAGGTTCTTAGAAAACCTATAGAGGCTGGGTTCTGAACCTGGGAATAATTACCCGTTGGGGTAAAATTTGTATTTCGGGGTAACGGCGGTTGTCTCGAACGCCAAATTTCAAAGTGACAAATCTGAACACAGCGTAGCGCCGACTAGCTCAAATTTTGTTAGGAGGATGGGTAAAATCAGTGACCCTAGTTAGTACCTAAAAAGGTTAAGAATCCCTGCTATAGAAGGATTAGGTAACTGACGGACTGAATTCAGTAATCATTGAGTCATGATACGATAATTAGAAGTAGGTCAAATTCGGCCTCCTAAGATTTAATAAATAATAATAAATAATAAATATCTTTGGACAATTCACACCAATTATCTAGTCCCATTTTAAGCAAAGCTTGTGTTATGGGTACTAGACAACGGATAAATATACATAAATACATATAAGACATCCAAGACTCAGGTAATATACCTACTTTAGAGAGAAACCTTTGGAAATGTGTGTGAACGAAAATTGACCACTTAAACTTTACTTCGCGTAAGTACTTTCAAATAAATAACAGATTAAATTGGCCTATAGATCCATATCATAATAATATGACAATTCTGATGATCTCTAATACCTAGTGGTTTAGTTTCAAAACGAATAATTTCTTTATCTGTTCAATTTACTTAAAGCATCTAGTAAGGTTTTGTTAGGCCTATTCACTAAATATCACTTACGTAAACTAAATTAAATTACTTAGGCTCACTTTATTTAATCAAACAGCTGCGAAATAGAGATAAGAACTCGCAAATAAGGACCTAATTACGGCTAAAACGGGATAAAAGACTGCTAGGAAAATACAATTTCTAGAATGTTTGGTTAAATTTTCATTCACCTTCAGGCGAAACGATGTCGCAATACGATTTCAGCCCTAAAGGATTTATTTATTAATCTGTGAGATAAATTGAATTTTGGTTGTATTTGCATGCATGGCTTAGCAAAAAATACCTTAATATTCGAGATGTATTTATGTTCCGTAATTCTGAACGTTACATTTTTACGCATTCACGACTAAACTAAGTCTACCTTTATGGATTGTAATGAAAGAATTATAACGAATTTAACTCGCGTAAGTACCTGTATTATGACGTTTTGAAAACTTTACAATGTTAGACTATCATCGGCTCAGCCGGCTGCAAATACACAACTGTAAAATTTTCGAAATGTCAGTAAAAAATAATATTAAATCCATGATTGATACGGCAGTTTCATCCTTTGGTTTTGCAGGTTCTAATCCTGCTGGGGGCAGATGTCAGTGTGATAAACACAAGTATCTGTACCCAAGTCTTTAACGTATCATTTGTATCTTCTATACACCTTATCACCACCATCATCCCTTACCATATTGCTAGCTCAATTGCCCAAAGACTTTTATTTATACCTTTGGACTTATCGTTAAGTGCAAACGTTTACGGATCCAGTATTCCAGACATTATACCGGTTTTCAAAAACACATTACCACAGTCGTTAGTGTCGGCAAATCTTTTTCCGTCTAAGATACGCCATCTTGCCATTATCAATGGTCTATCATTAATCATCTTGAAAAGCCGGTCTCGCGCCGGTATTAAGTTATACAAAATAACTCAATAGCTGGAGATGAAACAGTCGCTAATCGATTGTTGGATTTGTCAGATGTCTTAACCAGATTTTGATGTTGATGACTGAATTAAAAGTAAGTCAAATTGTACAATTGTTGTAACAAAGACGATAAGCCTTTTTAATTGGTTCTATTGAATGAAATCTTGAGGTAAGTAATCAGACTTTACGGTATTTAATATAGACTTCATGATATATATAGCCAAGAATGTTTATATTTAGAAATAGCTTGGCGCTCATTTAACCGATTCTACAATTGTCGGTGACAAGTGGCAATTTTGTTTAGGTACCTACTCTAAATGTTCGACAGGAATCTACGCTGTTTGTATAGGTTTCTTAAAGACCTCTACAATAACATAAAATAACTTAGTATGTAAACCCTAGTAACCAAAATTGACGAGTGGTTAACCAAAAAAGTGACTTACGCTAAGTCACTTTTGTGATGCAACGCCTTGTTAACAATTTTACCGATGCATTTGATACAAATCATAACAAACCAAAATCTCCTTATTAATATCCAAATCCAATGCCGTGGATTAACGATCCCTCCAAAACTCAAAGGCATCCCAAACTCAGCAAATATATTGGCGTGTCGGTAATGCCAAGAACGTAGCAATCATCTTAAGCCGCATCCACATTTTTAGCATTTCTGTGTATCATATCTTGATATCTTCGTTGCGTGGCCTCAGCGTGTATCATGATTGCTAGTTTGGACACAAGATGATACCGACCACACTGCGATCATGATACGCGCTGAGGCGCAACGGAGATATGATACACAGAAATGTTTCAAATGTGGACTCGGCTTTAGATACCAGTTCTTTTGGAGGTTTCCATTTGGCTCCTTATTTGCGGTCCGCATGTATAAGTAAAAGGTCCAATCAACCGAAGCTTTTTCTTGCAAAAAAGAGGGAAATCACTTCTAGCGGTTGTCCACTTAAGTATTGAGTGAGGCTACTAACAGTATTGTTTGCCTATTTGATAATAATAATGAGCCTTTATTTGTTCCTTGACTTAATCCCAACATAATAAAATACAATAAAATTTTAAGAAGCAAGGGCTTATGGCGTTGGTTTTGCGTCTTATGTAACTGCTTCTTTGTTTATCTTTGAGCTTTAGACCTAGAATGCTCCATAAAATGCTGGTATGTCCGTATTTCCGTTCTTGTGTATTTATGTCACCAAGCCTGACATACGGAGGACAAACCTCGATCTACACCACCATTTCGATAAGTTTTGTTGTAGGTAATAACCTACTTATTAAACCGTTATAGCTGTTTTATTTTAATACAGTTTACTTCCGTACGCCGTTACACTTAAAATTTAAAGCGTCCTATTTTGAACAGTATGTGCCTTTATTTGATGGTAACACTTTTGCGTTTAGCACCTAATACGTCTACTTGTCTTATTATCCATGAATGAGTCAGATTTAGAACTTTTCTGGTAATGTTTGCGTCTAGGGATTCTATTGAAATAGACAGCCACAGTTGGGGTAGATTTGCAAACAGAATGAAAACTTTCGGTGGTTATTTAACTGAAATATTGTGGTTCCGATGGAAGCATTAGCGGCATAGCTAATTTTATAAATCCTGTTTATTTGTAACCTCAATGGAAGGAATGAAACAATTGAACAACCAAAAGACATCTATAAATGCTAAAACAGCTTTATTGTAATCTTATGGTAATTTCTGATGCCTTCGCAGTTTTGACACATTGAAACGTCAGGAAATAAAATACGCAAGTTGAATCCGTCATAATTGCTTACCTACTACATTGAAAACCATGTTTGTGTGACAAAGATAAGCGTTCAAATGTCAAGTCGATCTTCAGCATAGACCTCAAGATGAGAAGAAAAAAACAATGAACAAGTAATAAAAACCAAAATAAAACGTAAGATTCAGAAAAAATCTGTAACGCACAAGCAGTCGTATTTAGTTGCTGGACAAATTTCAATCTTTCTACTTTACAATACGATTTTATTAACTGCATTTGCGATATGCCCTTTCAATTTTGAAGATCGTTGCTAATTAGCGGTGCAACGGTGAAGTCAGCATTTCTGTTTCAAGTGACAAACTTCGTTTAAATGCTGAATTGAACTGTTGTAAGTAATATTAAACGAAGAGACTAGCTCAAATACTGAATTGAAGTGTAAGCAAATGAAACGAAGACACTGGTAGCTCCTTTTAATTGACGCTTTAATAATGTCTAATGCTTTCGTGGTTATTATACATAGCTGTGCCCGCGACTTCGTCCGCGTGGTATAGTTATTCTTCATTACGTTACTGATATTAGCGCTTTCAAACAAACAAACAAACTCTTCAGCTTTTTAATATTAGTATAGATTGAAATTAAACAAGGATTTGACTCGACCTATATCGATATTATACTAACGTTTCGCGATTTTAACTACGTCTCTTGTCTATTTGTGTTTTATGTGTCATTTCGGTAAATGTTTTATTATACAATAATTTCTGATGCCTTCGCGGTTATTATACACTAGAATGAAACATCAGCAAATAAAATACGCGAGATGAATTCGTAGTGGTTTCATCGAACGATTTGATGAGACGGATTTGATAAGACTTATTTGACGAGGCTGATTTGACATGTCTGATCTGATGGGAAGTCTCGTGAAATCATTCACGAGACTTATTTCACGAGATTTCGTTATACCAACGAGACAAAATAGTAGCATAACGCGATGCTCCTGACCTACGTCTAAAACGATTCTGCGATGCCACTTCTCGCTTAAGTCAAATTCTCAACACTCTTCCAAAACATACGGAAAACATAAAAGAATAACAATTGTCATTTTATTCAAACTTCCTTCCTTACAGGAACTTGATACAGTTATACTGGCTTTCTTGTAGCTACATTATACAGTTCACGAGTCATTAAAACTTATCGCAGAATTAGTTGAGGGTTATTTCTTATACGACCGATAGGAAATAGGTCAAAGGAGCGAACATCCAAGGACGTGTGGAAATAAATTTAATTATCTCGTGTACCGTGAAGGGTGTACTTTAAGGTTTTATGTGGTTGCATGTTCGGAAAAGTTTATTTACATTTTAACTCAATATATTTAATTACTAGCGGTTCGCCCCGGCTTCGCACGGATCCCTATTTTTTTCAAAATATTCTATAGCCTATGTTACTCAGGGTGAACGTAGCTTCCCAACTGTGAAAGAATTATTAAAATCGGTCCAGTAGTTTTTGAGCCTATTCATTACAAACATACACACACGCAAAAATACAAATCTTTCCTCTTTATAATATTAGTATAGATATAGGAGGTACTTTCTGGTAATTCATGGACACAAAAACCAATGCTCACAATTCACATCTTTTGATTCAGTTCCAAAATATAAGAATGGATGTAGAATAGAGAACACATTAAAAAGTAATTATTTACGATTAGATAATACTTATATTATACATAATATTTTTATATACCTACTACCTAGATCAAGAGTGTTTCACGTTTCGTGGTTTAATTGTAAAGAAACACAAACCAAAAAATATAATTACTATATTTAAGATTGCAATCGTCACTTAAATTTAGATTCACGTGGTGACACATTACGACTTGTGTCACTATTTTAAATTTATTAAATCAACGGCTTCTTAATGAAGTCTAGCTGTCATGTTTCACCAATGAGAGGCAAGCTACTGGCCTGTGATTGGTGGTACATGACAGCTGGACCTCATTCTACACTAGCGCATCTAGCGGATTTCTAACACGCGGTGGCCCTCATTATATCCAATGTTACCAACTTCTCGTGCCGTTTTTATAATTAAGTTTATTTTTATAGTCTTGCTTTTTGTATGTTTTTTATTGTTCTATTTTAAAACACCCTTAATTTATTCGTATGTATTTTGAAGTTTTCATTAAATTCCATATTAACACAAGGTTTAACTATAAAGTCCAACCAACTATTATTTCACAAGTAGGTATTAGCCTAGACTGAATCTCTTCGTAAATCCTTTAAGTGCTTAAAATAAACGATAATAGCCACTACTGGAGCTCGGAGCAATTAGCAGCAAAATAAACACCGTAGTGGGATCTAAACAAATATTCCAGGTTCTAAGGTAACTTAAGTTATATAACGGTAAGCTACGTATTTCATAACTAAGAGTTAATCTCGAGTGAGATCTATTTTCAGCTTTTCTAGCGTAATCATTTCTAATGCTTTTGCGGTTAGAATTATGAATTGGACCCACGTGTATTGATTTATGTTAACGTAATAATTTCTGGTACTTTCGCGGTTATTACACACTTATGTTTATTTGGTGACGTTTGAACTGTAAAGCTTTAGTAACGTATGCTATTAAAATAAAATACGCGACTTAAATCCGTTATAGTTAGTTCATTTGAAAATAATTTTAAAGTTCTTACTTATATTAGATGTAACTCTTATACAACTAGTGACGGGATTCACACGGGTGCTATAAAAATCACTAATCTTGAATCTGTCTATTGAATCCAAACTCTATAAAATAACTGCTTCATAATCCGTTGCGTAGTTTTATTTTAGCATACATAGGGACGGACAGACTGCGACAGCGACTTTGTTTTATACTATGTAGTGATGAGTGACAATCAAATATATCTTATTAAGAAGCATGTCATTTTCTGTACTAATTATTAAAATTTCTTAAATTGCACCAAAAATTGCAGCAATTCATAATTATGCAAAATAGTAAATAGTATAAATAAAACGCAGTAAATAGTATAAATAAATCTCCAGCTACCAGGGCTTCATGAAACGCGAGAAGTTACACTTTCTTACCAACTCCCTAGTCCACTGTCCCCGACACGAGCACAATGGCTCCAAGTCTCAACAACTCGCTTTGAGTCTTCCTTCAATTAAAGCTCGTCGTTGATTCGGAGTTACAAAAAGATTGTACTTATTAATATTAAACAGATCTTAAATTGCACTAAAAATAGCAGTAATTCATAATTTTGCAGAAACGCAGTAAATAGTATAAATAACTCTCCAGCTACCAGGGTTTCATGAAACGCGAGAAGTTACACTTTCTTACCGACTCCCTAGTCCACTGTCCCCGACACGAGCACAATGGCTCCAAGTCTCAACAACTCGCTTTGAGTCTTCCTTCAATTAAAGCCCCGAGTAATTAATCACGACCTCGTCGTTGATTCGGAGTTACAAAAAAATTGTAGGTACTTATTAAAATGTAAACAGATCTTAAATTACACTAAAAATTGCAGCAATTCATAATTATGTCAAATAGGACGCAGTAAATAGTATAAATAACTCTCCAGCTACCAGGGTTTCATGAAAAGCGAGAAGTTACACTTTCTTACCGACTTCCTAGTCCACTGTCCCCGACACGAGCACAATGGCTCCGAGTCTCAACAACTCGCTTTGAGTCTTCCTTCAATTAAAGCCTCGAGTAATTAATCATGACCTCGTTGATTCGGAGTTACAAAAAAAATTGTAGGTACTTATTAAAATGTAAACAGATCGTAAATTGCACTAAAAATTGCAGCAATTCATAATTATGCAAAATAGGACGCAGTATAGTATAAATAACTCTCCAGCTACCAGGGCTTCATGAAACGCGAGAAGTTCTTTCTTACCGACTCCCTAGTCCACTGTCCCCGACACGAGCACAATGGCTCCAAGTCTCAACAACTCGCTTTGAGTCTTCCTTCAATTAAAGCCCCGAGTAATTAATCATGACCTCCTCGTTGATTCGGAGTTACAAAAAGATTAATGGAATATTTAATCGAAACGTCTCGTCGGATATTCCTGTTGTCGTCACGGTAAAGTGAAATACTTTAGGAGATAAGTTCGACAAGTTCGATCGGGAATCGCGTAATCGGGAATTTTTCTTTAACGAGTGGTTTTTCTGTGTTTTCATCTTAAAAAATTTAGTATGGTAATTTCCGATGCCTTCGCGGTTGTTCACATTTGAATGAAATAACTATTAGGACGGATGTTATGTAACTGGCAAAATTATAAAAATATTACCCGAGTATAAATTATTATAGTAGTACTAGTCGGAAGTTCAATTAAAATGAAAACACCATTTTCGTTTACCTATAAAAAATATATCCATTGAGGTCTTTTTACGATCCTAATATTAAGGAGGCAAATTATAATAGTACATTACGCACCTAGGCCAATAAAATAAAAAATGTCTCAGATCACATGTAATTGTCGTCCGAGGCGAAGCCGAGGTTGACAAAAATGTGATCTGAGGCTTTGTTATTTACTGGCCGAGGTCAGTATACTATTTTTCTGTTCGACGAAGCCAGAAAGCGGCAATTTCATTTAGCGCAGCAGCCAGAAAGTTGGCGCTTTCCGGCCGGAGAACAGAAAAATATATTATTCCTTTAATATTTATTCCAAGACAGATAAATAACTTCTACTTGCAATCCTTTTTTTCATCGTGTAGGTACGTGGTACGAGTAGGTGTAAACATAGAAACCATTAAAACAAGTAAGTACTAAAAATTTAACTTATAAAGCACAGCAAGAACTTTAATCTCCATAAAAACCCTTTAAGATAAAGATCGGATCAAATCAGAGCAAACATGCAGAGCGAAGCCGAAACCGTAAGGACGGCTTTAAAAATAAGGGTTTGCTTAGGGCCGCTAGAGAGACACTACACTTCCCAGGCACTAATGAACCCCGACAGAGCGCCCTTCAACCTGACATGCTCGGCTAAAAGGACGTATGAGTATACACAGATACTACACAGACTCGCCCTTTTAGATGTCGATTTAAGAATATTATAGGTACTATGTCTGATAAGTCATAGATTAGAATTGGTCGATTCGGTATTTTAATATATTGATTGGAATGAACCAATTGGGTAATACGTAACCTATTTAAATCGCATAACTATTTTATTTTATTTAAGTACTAAAATTTTACATATTCCATATTCGTTGCCAACAGGACTCTTTTTGACAAGTATTTAATGAATTGTCGTTTCTGATTTTTCTACAGTTATTACACATTGGAATGTAATAACTAAAAACGGATTTAACTCGCGTAGGATATTTGGGTACTTACCCAATATACCTACGGGAGTTAAATCCGTTTGTCTGTTAGTCTACAAAGTTCTCTGGTATCTATGCGATAATTATATGAAAGTAGATTGTGATTGCAATTATTTATTACGTAAAGAATGAATCAGCTTTAACAAGCATCATTTAACTATAATCAACAATTATAATTACGTTATAATTTATCTTTAAACATTGGACACTGTAGGTACCTTTCCGTTCCACCGTTTCTCTAAATTCAAATCTACTAAGTCGAAAAACAAAACAATATTATATACATGGTCATGACAAAACTATTGTTTTCAAAGAAACACCAAAATAGAAACAGTATTTATTCAGGTAAAACTTCCTAGTTCCGTTCCGCTCGCTGCCTTCGTAACGTGAACGCGTAAGTTCACGTTACCGGTTGCAAGTTTCAACGTACCTAAACTTGTGAACTGTGTCGTTTTGTCCAGACCTCATCGTGACTGATGCTTTTCCTCTTGCTATTTATGGTATCCTGGTACTATTGTCGTAGGTTTAAGACACTTGTAATAAAACAAGTGCACTGTCTGCTACACATACAAAAATGGGCTTATAACATTTGACATAATTATAAAATTGACAGCTCAGATAGATATAATACCATACTGTCATTATGGTATATCCACAAATCCTCGTGTCTGATGATATTCTTGCTAGTATTTATGTTGTCCTGGTATTTGTGTCAAAATTTACACCCAAAATTAATAAAATACGAAATAGTGTTCTTTAAGTACCTATACACATACATGATAAGGACGTACTGAAATATTTTTCCATAAAATACTTTATCATTGCAACCAAATAAATGGCGTAAGTATCTTAATCTTTATACGTCAATTAGTTAACAATTTTCTTGACTTTGTTAAAATTTGGCGCGTTTTTTTAGTAGTACAAGTATTAATTTCAAAGAATAGATTCAGTTTTAGCTAGTAAAATATAATTAAAGTAAAAATCTAATAAAAAGACATCGTGTATATAGGCCGATACGATCTGATATATTAAGGCGATCTGACAGTGACGAGGGTGGGAAGCACTGACGTTTTTGTTGTGTCAAATAGATTTGAACACTTCTGGGTAATATACAAAGATAAGATAAGATAGTGAAATATACATCGCGGGTTACTGATAGATATAACAAGTGGATCTGTAAATCTGTTACTAGGTGCATAAGTGTGCTATATACAGCTCAATGAGGGCCACCGCGTGTCAGAAATCCGCTAGATGCGCTAGTGTAGAATGAGGTCCAGCTTTCATGTACCACCAATCACAGGCCAGTAGCTTGCCTCTCATTGGTGGAACATGACAGTTAGAACTCATTCTACACTAGCGCAACTAGCGTTGATAGATATGCCTTATTAATGACTGCATTTAGACAGTGAGGATATTCCCTGATCGTAACATATTTTCTCTTATTTTGTAATAACTGACTGGTGGAGAATGCCGTGTGGCATTAAGTCTGCCTTTTATACGTTAGTTAATTGTGATATAAAGAATAAATTAATTAATAACTAGTGCTTCACCCCGATCGCAGCTCTCGCAAATGATTATAAAAGAAACCTTTTTTTAATAAATTTGCGATTGTTAACACGTTTGTAGGTAGGTACATAAAAATTCTATAAAAGTCATCTACTCGCTTGTCAAATTTTGCTTGTCAAAAGATTGGATCAACGATACTCAAGTTATCTACCAACTAGACGTTCGCCCCGGTTTCGCATGGATCCCTATTTTTTTTTTTTCAAAATATTCTATAGCCTATGTTACTCGTGGACAATGTAGCTTTCGAATGGTGAAAGAATTTTTAAAAACGGTTCAGTAGTTTTTGAGCCTATTTATTACAACCAAACAAACAAAGTTTTCCTCTTTATAATATTAGTAAGATAACATACAGTTCTCAGCCGTCTCCCAACCCAAGTCAAATATAAATCGCTTTCAGTAAATGAATTCTATAAATTTAATGCAATCCATGTTTATTTTCGTTAATTATTTCTGACAAATCTGTTTTAATTACGTACCTAAACAAGCTTATACAGTAGGTATGGCTTGACGACTCAAAGAGTCACTTGTAGACTTACCTACTTGTCTAAAGGGATTCAGTTTGTATTTTTATTTATTTATTTCAAGGGACAAACCACAAACATAAATCAATTAAAATATGGAAGCATGCAAGTATATACATTAGCCGTTTGCAGTTCAAAAACAACTATTCACAACAATTGAATTTTAATCTAAAAATCTTATAAGTATAACCTTACCTATTTTAACTTCTGCGTAATAAAGTACAAATAAATAAAATGCCCGTTCTTACCCAAAATACCACGTTCTTGGTTTCTGGCAGGAAACCTTCTCTGATACGAGTATACACAAAGTTACGTTAGAAAACAAATGAGCTCTGCAAAACAGGCCCCAATTGAGTAACGCACTTGCTTTGAAAGCGATTTCAATTAAAAAAATATATTTAATTTCGGCCTAGTTTATGTTCAAACCAATTCAATTGACTTTGTACCTATATTTAAAACTAACGCCCATTGTTATACTACTTTTAAGAAATGAGCGGCTAGATTGATGTTTTGACTAATTATAATTATTATGGGATTATTATACCATTTCCGTAAATAAAATATTATGTTCTTCTTCAGGTTTAAACTAACTCCCTACAAATTTTCAGTCAAATTCAGCCAATCTTGAGTTATAAATAGTGTAACTAAACGACTTTCTTTTATATAATATGTACAGATTATGCCTTTTTTTTTATAGCCTATATCACTCGGGAATAGTGTAGCTTTACAACAGTGGAAGATTATTCAAATCGGACCAGCCGTTTTGGAGCCTATTCATAGACTCCAAAACGGCTGGACTGTTTTGAAAAATTCTTTCACTTTTAGGAAGCTACACTATTTCCGAGTGACATAGGCTACATCATATTTAAATAAATGGAAATCTGGGCGAAGCCGGGGTGGACCGCCAGTAAGCTTATATGTATTTCCATCTCTTAAGCGCTAGAACCTGACGTGTAAAAGTCAATACAATACATATTAAATGATTTGTATTTTCAAACCGAGAGTGTTACGTCTATTTATTATCAAATGATTTGGAAACCAAGCGTGTTACGTAATCAAGGCGCTGAATGGATCATCAGATGTGGGATCAAGTAAATCCCTATTTGTCTGCATTAATCACTAGGATTTTCTCAGCTTCCCGAAGCTAACATTTGCCATCGTGTAGCTAAAATTAACATTTTAATCGAACTTGTGCGTCTGCTTTGTTTCTTGTTACACGCTGATTTTTATCTCTGTTTTGCTCTTTTAAGGAAATGTGGAAGTTATTTTCGTTTTGGGTTTGTTACTCTTGTTGTGAATGAGAAGCCTTATAACTTTTTAATAAGGGTAGAGTTTCCATAGATACTTTATTACAGATAAACGTGACGCAATTTTCTACATCCCACTTAAAAATACGCATTTATTCGATTTCTTATTCATGTATCAAAATTATAATATAACTTTATTGTTATTATTTAATTGAGAAATAGACACTTAGGTAGTTTTAAAATCTGATACGAAAAAATATGGTATTAACATAGGCGAACGAAACGTAACGTGGGCAATTTTGAAATAGTTTCGTTTGGTTGCTGTTATTGATGCTAATTTTTAACCGATTTGGCTGAAAATTGGTGAAGACGTAGCCTATAACCAGGAGACAGATAAAGATTGCTTTTTTATGCCATTCCTGTAAAAAATGCAATATTTTTCCAACTTTGATACCTGCTCTCTGTAAGACTGCGCCGCTTTCAGCTTAGCGAGTAGGTATGCATTCCTTTTTATTTTGTAATTACAAATCCTAAAAAAAACATCTTTTCTAAAATCACGTAAATCTGGGGTAACTGGGATCTTAGTCCATATGGGTTGTTATGACATATGAACTTTCCTTTATAAAAATGGACTGCCAAAGATACTGATGCTGCAAAATAAATAGGTCAATGCCAAACCGTTATCGCACACGTATCATCAGGGCAGTGGGCCGGCACATCAATCATCATTGCTATCATGGGGCCGTGATATGATCACTATCGGTGTTTTTAGTCGGTGAATATATTATAACAAGGATATTCGGAGAAGCTTCGAATACCGATTAAGAGGTTTATAGGACCCATGCAAAGCAGCGGGAGATGATCGCTAGTGATTTATATTTTTTTTTCTTGAGTGACTGTTTACAGTTGGCCCAGGGGTCGTTACTGCTCCACCACTGGACGAATGGGGAGCGCTCCGAGGTGCGCTCACCCTAAGGTTCAGTACCATTAGTCTTTAATACAAGACCAAATATAGTAGTGGAAAATTTCGTCTATTCAAGTGTCGCCCATTGAGTAATTGGAAGCACGGTGCCGCGCATAAAGTCTAAGGTATGGGTTCAAATCCCACGGGGGTCTCGATTTTTCCTACTCTTGTCTTTGTACAAATATCACTAGAAATAAAGATTTATTTACTTTAGCATAAGACTATAGTCAGCTCAGTCGTGCTACGATTATGGAATCTGTAAAGGCTCCGAAACAGCCAATAAAAATTAAATACGCGAGTTAAATCCGTTAAAGTTGTTTCATTCCAATGTATAATAACCGCGAAGGCATCAGAAATTATTATAAAGATTTAATTTAAAAATAAACATTAAGCTCTAATTAAAAATATACCACGGAATCCCTATTCATAGAATTTATGGCGCAACAGCTTAACTTTTGCTTGAAAAATTATTCTCTTGTTAAATTTAGATCCAATTATCGGCTAAAGCATTAAATTTTACAAGAGTAAAGTCATTTTAATTGCAAAGGATTAAAAACACGTGATATTTTTTACGTAAGCAACATCAAAAAACAATTTATAACGAGTGGAATCATGGGTGGGTCGAAAATCGTGACATGAAACGTGGTGACGATTTTTTATACAAAATCTGATTGCAAATGAACAGACCGACCCTTGAAATTTCATGGCCTCATTTTCAATCAAACGTAGGGATTAAATAGACTCAGTCAAGTGCGAGTTCGATTCGCGTACCGTAAAATGTAACATAGGAAGAAAAACTTAGTAGGTACCTAAGTAGTGACTTCTATTGAGATAGATCAATCCCTACTAATATTATAAATGCGAAAGTAACTCTATCTGTCTGTCTGTCTGTTACGCTTTCACGCTAAAACTACTGGACTGATTTAAATTAAATTTGGTACAAAGAAAGTCTGGAGCCTGAGAAAAGACATAGGCTACTTTTTAACCGACTGCAAAAAAGGAGGAGTTCCACGTGGACGAAGTCACGGGCAGAAGCTAGTAGTATATAACTATGGTAATAAACAGTATTTACACTACCTACTATTATATAGAGGAAAGATTAATTGTATTTGTATGTGTTCGTGTGTTTATGCTTGTAAAGAATAAACTCCAAAACTACTGTGTTTCAAAAAGCTACATTTCATGGGAAAGCTACATTTACCATGAGTACGCTATAGTATATTTTGAAAAAATTATAAATTTCCGCGAAGCCGGGGCTGGCTAAAGAAAGAAATTAATACCTGCTTAATAAAAGGGAAAATTGTCTATGACAGACGGAAACACGAATGATTCTATAAAGGTTTACAATTTTTCATTCCAGAAACCCTAAAAAGGCACATCCTTCGAAACCTACCGGTTTAGGGTAATGATTTTCAATTTGAATTTCGTATTCGGGTTCATTAGCAAAGGGTCCGCCTTGTATAATTAAGTCTTTGTGGCGTTTGATGTTTTACGCCCCAATGTTGCCAACTGTGTGATGTCCCTTGTCTAAAATGTACCTATGGGAGTCAGGGAGTCAGCATCTTGTCGCCTCGAGGCTCGAATAGCAATCGCACAGTGTGGGTAGACCCTTTATAACATAGTGTGATAACCTGTGGCATTAACACGCACTGTTTGAGACAAGGGTTAAAGTGTCTAATTTTTTTTTTTAATTGTGACTTCCTTTGACACTTATCATTTAATTATATTTTCTACCTTTTAAGTTGTATACACATTTTTGTCTTACCTAAGCTGTAACATTCATTATCTCTCAATCGCCCAAAGATTAACTGTAAGAGATCCCTTTAAGGAATAAGTTCGTCTTTGTACATTTATATTGTTTTCGCTTTTGTATTTGTTTTGTTGTTGCGAAATAAAGAGTTAAAATTGCATACATTTGTTTAAATTAGACATTGATTTTTGGGGATGTAACTAAATGAATTTTGTTATTTATTTGCTAAAACATGAGTCAGAATAACATTTTATAATATAAAATGTACCAGCCAAACTAGTGCAAGTACAAATGAGATTATAATTAATTATGAATAATAATTTGATGCAAACTTTGTAATAATGCATAACAATACTCGAATATAAATTTGAGTAAACTAGGCCGAATTTACATAAATACTAGTTTTAACAGGTCATTTGCATGTAATGTTTGTTTGTTGCGTAATAAATATATTTTTTTCTCTGAAAAACAGCAACAAAATATATTAACAACCAAAACAGAAGTGTTTTCCAAATTCAAAACCAAAAACATCTTTGTAGTTTAGCATTGAAAAACGCCTTATATCTTAGCTCGTATATCTGGTAAACGGTTTCCGAACGCAACTGACAGGCGTTTTTCCAAACACGGTGACAGCCAGTAAATGCTCTTGTGCGAGTAGTTTAGTTTGCGCGGTTCGATTTATCCGATCGTATTGTGCAAGTACTATGGAAGTAGGTACCTATATTATACGAACAGGGTTGCCTTGAATCTTGAGAGATAACGCTGCTGATATTCTGTAGTTTGGGAAGAAATAATAGTAGGTACCTACCTAGACAATTATGTGGGGTATACTTAAACTATTCGCATTGATGATTAGATTATTTTCGTTCGACATTCCACCGGAACACGTTGTTTTGAAAGCCGCCACCCTATCGGTCGATGTTATGTCATTTATTTATTCGTTCAGAAATCAATTGTCCTAAACGATATATATAGATAGATATTTTGTACATAAATTATACTTAGGTATTGCTGTTTAATATCGTTAAATAAATACAAAGACTAGGACAGCATAAAATGGATTCTCCATTGAGATTGACTCTTCAGATTTTACAAAAGAAAAATGAACACAGTCGACAGTGTAAATCAAAAAAGTTACAAAAACGTAATCGGTTTAAAATGAACATGAAAGGAAGAGTGTTAAATTGAAAGGTAGTCGACAAAGGGACAATCGAAGAGGACAAAAAGAAAAAGTAAACTGGAAAATGTGAAAAACCGATACCAGATTCAGCCGTACTTTTTTCCATTTAACTACAGATAGCCGCGTTTAGCCGAAAATGTTCTAGTTTTGCTGGATAACTGTAAAACGGAATGTAAGTTTGGTAGATCATTTACTATCTTTTTTTTTTAGAAATATACTATTAACTATAATAATGACTTTATATGGGATTGTATTATGGACGACACGTTAATAAAAATGAACACTTATATACGAATAAAAAAATATAACGGATTTAATTCCCGTGTATCAAATTTAAGCTGATGTTCCGAGAATTATAGATTAGATTAGATTATATTTATTTATATATCACTAGCTTCTGCCCGCGACTTCGTCCGCGTGGAACTCGTCCTTTATTGCAGCCGGTTAAAAAGTAGCCTATGTCCTTTCGGAAGCTCCAGACTTTCTTTGTACCAAATTTCATTTAAATCGGTCCAGTAGTTTTAGCGTGAAAGCGTAACAGACAGACAGACAGACAGAGTTACTTTCGCATTTATAATATATAGAGCAATAGAGCAAAAGTCCCAACCAAAACGACTAAAAATCACTATCTCAATTTAGTTATCTGCCTACTGCCTACCCCCTAAGAACGATGGCGTGATTATTTATAGCCTATGTCCATTTCTAGGTTATCATCTATTACCATACCAAATTTCATCAAAATCCGTTCAGCCGTTTAGGCGTGAAAGAGCAACAGACAGACAGACAGACAGAGTTACTAACGCATTTATAATATTAATAATTAATAATAGTAGGGATAATTACATGTACCTACTCATTTTGATATCGTTTCATATTCAAAATATAGGTACCTACCTACTAAGTTGACAATTTAGTAGGTATGTTACGAACTCTTTAGAGCATCCAACGGATTCTTAAACAGGGCTACCCCGATTAATAAATTATTAATAACTAGCTTCTGCCCGCGACTTCGTCCGCGTGGAACTCGTCCTTTTTTGCAGCCGGTTAAAAAGTAGCCTATGTCCTTTCTGAAGCTCCAGACTTTCTTTGTACCAAATTTAATTTAAATCGGTCCAGTAGTTTCAGCATGAAAGCGTAACAGACAGACAGACAGAGTTACTTTCGCATTTATAATATTATAATATATAATATTAGTAGGGAAGTAGGGATATAGTAGGGATTTATGGTTACTTATCTGTGTCATTTATTGTTACAGGTACATTGAAAGAAAGCATGATTAGCGGTTAAGTAGTTACAGACGAAGTGGAAGCAGGCAGAAGCTAGTTAATAATAAAGTAGAAGTGTTACTCAATATTTGACAGCCAAGTGCAAGATAAAAGATATTCCACCAATCACGAATGAGAAGCTTGTCTCTCATTGGTTGAATTTGACAGCTAGGTACTTCATTCTACCGCATTTTTGACATGCGATAAAGCTTGTGCGTTGTCGATTGTTTTATAAAGTCCCTTGCTATGGCTAGGCTTGTTTTCAATTAAAATTCATTACGACCTTTGTGGTTCCCACACAAAGGTCTGACATTTTACGAGGTATGTACGGAAAGTGATCCCATCAGCCAAACCAATAAAACCTCGAAAAGGCCAAACCGTTTCTGTATGGGCGGAACTTTGAACGGACTCTGTAATAAAATATTGAATAAATTTTCATATAATAGATTTTAACAAGATACTCTTAAACATAAGTAGGTAGGTACCTATATTGTCAAATTAAAATTTGGGTATTGAGAGAACATTACTGGACTAATTACTACAGAGTTGCAGTGTTTATTGCAAAACGGTATCTACCAAGTATGACTGAGAATCGGCCAACATCTATTTTTCATACCCAAGAAATGTTAAGGTTTTAAATCATCAAAAATTAACATGTCGATATCATTATCTGTAAAGTAAGTATTATTACGTAACTTTTCGAAACCTATTTGCACACTGTGATGCAAGTCAAAGACAAAAAACAAAATACCTAAATACCACTCCGTTAACTTTTCAAATGATTTTCTCGTAACAATAAAGTCGTAACACAAAGAAATGAAAGCTCTAAAAATACTACAGTCACATATCTCTGAAGACAAAGTCTGTGTAACATTGTCAAGCATATCGCTGAATCAAACTAAAAGGGATTCTGTATGTTTTACTGCCAATTTTATAGCGAGTGCATTCGTCTGCAATTCTCTGCGTTTATTTGACCTAACCTTGCGTTTTCAGTGAACTCCTTCTGTTTTATGGTTTCCTGGTAGCTCGTGTTGAATACAAATATTTTTACAATCTCCGTCGATTCGCTCTGTAGATAAAATGTTATCTCTGACTGTGATAGCCGTAAATCAAATAGAGTTTCTTTGCTAATATCCCTATGCCTATTAAAAAAAGACAAGTTTTACCCAATTACTCAGATTTATTTATCATGACATTTTAATAATTATGAAAATTCTTACATACCTTTCTTTCCTACTGTTATTTCGTATGTGAAAAGAAACTCCTATAAGAATTACATTTAATTATTGGAGCTCTAAAAGGTCAAAAAAGTTAAAAATTAAATATCTACAGTTACATAAAAATAAAACCTTACTTAATTTTGTAGTGGTCGAAGCCCCCGACTACGAAACCGGAGGTTATGAGTTCGAATCCTAAGGGCTAATTTTAGTGCGATGAAGAGGAGTATTTGTACCCAAGTTTTGGATGCTATACATATGTATGTTAATCCATTGTATAGTACCAACTTCGCTTAGTTTGAGACTAAATCTGATGTGAATGGTCCGAAAATATTTATCATTATTTATATATAAAAGTATCTGATACAAATACAAAGTTGTCCATATTAAATCACAAATGTAATTAATATTGTACCGTACGAATCAAGCCAAACCACATTTAGCTCTAAAATACGCTAGAACTTCGAAATCTACATTCCTGCTAAATGCAGAGGCAATTTTATAAGCCAGTGAATTCAGTTGCGGGATCCAGTTAGCAACTCTGACGCCTCACGACCATGACCTACCTTCGCATATATCACACGTTCTGAATTTTAGCATACCTAAATATTCATAGGAGTAGGTATTTGTCATAAAAAACGAGAAAGGCGGTACATATCATAAAACCTCTACGGTCCGTTTAAAAACTCCGAGTCATGGCCAGACTGCAACTTTGTACAAAAGTAAAATATTTTGTCTATGGAAGTACTTACAGCAATGGCCCGACTGCTACTATAAATATAAAAATATTTTGTCTATGGAAGTTATAGCAATGTTTTAAACTTTGAATGTCTTTGAAATACAAAGAAAATATTGGAATGAACTAACGGATTTAATTCGCGTATTTCATTCCAATGTGCTAACCGCGAAAGCATCAGAAATTATTACAAAGAAAATAATTAAGGATTTAGTCGCGCGACCGTCTTTCACCGCTAAAGTATGACAGTGACAGCTGCTTTCTCACGCGATAAAATCTACTGCCACTCTTGTCTAAATAGAAATCTATACTTTATGTACTTTTTTTATTAATGTGAAACTCTAATTGAGTCCCCCAAAATTTTCATTGAAGTACCAGGCTCGCATAAAGTGAGGAGAGATTCAAAACCATTACCCTCATAACGAATATGGGACAAAGGAATATAAAACATCGTTTTATTCGAGGCGGGCGCAGGCGGCTCAAGTGGGAACAAATTCTTCTCGCCTACAATTCCACCGTCAACGAGTTATTTGTACTTACTTTTATTTCGGATATAAAGAACAGCGATGTGGCATATTTTTTTTCTTTCGGCTGTTCAACCTCCGTGGAATCATGAATAATTTTTAGAGTTTCATACGTGGTATATAATAATATTATATTATCACATGAAAGGTCTTGCTTTGATGATTTAATTTTTATTTTTTTAATTATATCAAAAAAATATGGAAAATAGTTCATTTTCAGTCCTCCGGCCGGAAAGCGCCATCTTTGTGGCCGCTGCGCTCAATGAAATTTCCGCTTTCTGGCTTCGTCGAACAGAAAAATACTATACTGACCTCGGCCAGTAAAATAAAAAAGCCTCAGATCACATTTTTGTCAACCTCGGCTTCGCCTCGGACGACAATTACATGTGATCTGAGACATTTTTTATTTTACTGGCCTTGGTGCGTAATGTACTATTGTAGTTACAACGACGTTTAAAAAGTCCGCGAATTATTATTACTAACTTCTTAATATTAATTATTGAAAATAAAATTAAGCTACTGTTGCTACCTACTAGGAAAGTATAGGTAACAAAAAGATACTCCAAAAGAGAGTTCAACACTTGTTTAAAGCTGCAGAAAATGTTCACACCTATTTGTACATTTGCTTCAGATGTAAATGTTGGGATGTTTCCCACGCTGAACTCGTTTCTTTCGTTCCATGAGGTCCTGGTATATTTTTTACCTTATTCAGTATTAAATTGCATTTGCTTAGTTTTTTGAAATGAAAACAACTATTACCGGATTGAACTCGCGTATTTTTATTTTATTTTATTTGATGACGTTTCGGTTTCTTTACAGTTTCCATAATCGTAGCACGACCGAGCTGATAATAGTCTAACGCTAAAGTAATGATATTGTCAGCACAGTCGTGCTACGATTATGAAAACTTTTATACATGTTTTTCAAAAAGAAATGCGATAACCACAAAAGTTTAGACATAGGTAATGAATTATTTTTTAAATTACCAACCTACAGGTAATTTTTGTTGGATTGAATAAAAAAAAATACGTGTCTTAATTATAATATCATATTTAGTTTACGTTCGTTTCTATTAGTACTAACTGGTAATTACTAGTAGTAAGGTAGTCCCTTCCAGTTTATTGAAACCTTTCAAATGCCAAGTAGGTATTTTGTTTGCGAGAACGCCTTCATAGGCTGCGAGTGGATGTTTTATTCATTCATCTATTTTTACATATCTAGGTGGCTTGCGATTTACTAAGAATGCATAAATAAACGAATATTTAAAGTTGTATTTCTATTCAGATTTTTTGAAAATTATTTTTATAAAAAAAAAGTTTATTTATTGACTTCTGATACCTTCACTGTTATTACACATAGGAATGAAACATAATTACCGGATTTAACTCGCGTATTTCATTTTATTTGCTGATATTTCGGAAACTTTACTACGCCCATAATAATATTCGTAGCACAAATGAGCTGACTATAGTCTAACGCGTTATAGTTATCCCGAAGAACGGCATCAAAATCTGAGATTGTAACTTCATTTTTTTTTGTTTATAATATATGATAACATAGGAATATCTCCATTATATTTTCAATATTAAATACGAGCATGGAACAAACAACATTAGTTTCATAGCAAACTGATACTGGACTCTAAACTAATCTCACTTTTTAACTGAACAAACTTTTCCTACTGTTGGTCAGCTTAACTTTATAACGAGAGCAATTTTGTTCTACAACAGTGTTTCAGTCTTCTGCTATCCGGGTGGCTTTATAAAATACGTACATTAGTAAAATGTGAAGCAAGCATTCAAGTTGTATATAAGGCTGTATATTTTCTGTTATTCAGCCTTTGTAGTTTTGTACAGCTTAAAATTATATGTGTCTGTCGACGTTTGTATTTTTCATTATAAATCATTTCAAAATAAAAAATTAAAATAAAATATTATATTTTATTTCTACATAATAGTGATATTAGGTACTTTAATAGTTTAAAATTACTTGACGACTAAGAAAAACATATGTAATAATGATATTTGTTTCGAATGTTTTATTTTATTTGTTTTTTATTTTCTGTTTTTGATGATGTCACTGTGTATGAAATAAAGTATGTAAATAATGGGAACTAATTAAATCTAATCTAATCTACTTGAGGTTTTAAAATTCATTCTAATTTTGGCATAGCATCGATGATATTCTGACCCATTAATATATTATTTAAAATAATTTAAAACAATAATTTATGATGCTTAATGGAAATAAAGCAACTATAACATTAACTAGCGTTATTAACTACAATCTATCAATCGAAATTCGATTGATATTTTTGGTTCAATACCATTTTTTAATTATAATGATATTTTTGTACTAAGACAAGAGTAGAAAAATCTCAGACCCCCAGTGGGATTCGAAACCACGTTTATGCCTTTACTAGCGGCAGCGTGCTGACCATTACACTATGGGAATCAACTGACAGGCTACTCCTTTTCAATTCGGTCTTTGTACTTTAATTGTTTATATGCGAATTTTTCGCTTCAGCGCCATCTGTGTGAAATGTTTAGTGTTGACATTTTTGGTTCAATACCATTAACTAGCGTTCTTATACTTATTTCATTTAACGATGACATTTCGAAAAAGTTATTACTTAATTCACCTTTCTTTTATTTCGCCTTTATGTTCTGTTAAGAGACAGCTACGCTTGAATTACCAACTGTTACTTATGCAATCCTGGTACTTTTTGATTCACGTCCCGTTTTTCGTTGACAGATTGCCCCACGTTGCCGTCATGGGTGATTTGTAAATTTCCACAAAACGGCATGAAAAAGAGAGAATTTTTCATTTTTATTCGGGATCCGTGCCCGAGATTTATCGCGAATGAAGAATTGTGATAGGTATTCGGTTTTATCGCGTTCAAAAAAAATGACGTGTTATTTTTTAGTATGTAAATATGTATTATGAGCCTAAGTTGGTGATTAAATAAGGAAGCTTATCAGAGTGATGTGTAAAAATAAAATTGATTTATCTATTTCAGACCAATTTGTTTTAATTATAGTTAATTATTATAAATATCGGGACAATTTTAAGAGCCTATTTATATCTCAAATTATATTTTGTTTAAATTTTTTAACGGGTACCTATTTGAGACTACACAATAGTAATATTCATAAATGCCAAACAAAAAACAATTTATGAATATTATAAATGAAATTTAAAATATGCGGTCGTTAAAAAATTTGGCACGAAAAACTAACAGTTGCAAAGTTACGGGTGAAATGACAGAATGGAGATAAAACCAGAAGCGCTGTAAAACATTTTTGCGAAGTCAGTTAGCACGGAATATTGGGTTCTGGAACCACATCTGTCACGTGGCCAGATTTTTTGCTTCAAAAATGGAAAGGATCATTTTTGATGTCTTCACGGTTATTACACATTGGAATAAAACAATTATAACTGAATAATATCTGATGCCTTCGCGTTTATTACACATTTGAATGAAACAACTATTTTAACTCGCGTATTTTTATTTTATTTCACGTTTCGGATTCTTTACAGTTTTATAATCGTAGCACGACTGAGCTGACAATAGTCTAACGCAAACGTGCTAATAAAATAAAATAAAAATACGCGAGTTAAATCCGTTAATAGTTGTTTCATTCCAATTAGAACTGATTTAATTCGCCTATTTACTAAAACGTACTTTAGCTATTAGCTATTCTAATTGTTCTTTAGTGTTAGACTATCCTCAGCTGGTATGTATATGTCAGTAAATCAATAAAATAAAATACGAGATTTAAATAGAAAAAGTGTACGCCATATTTACTTTTTAAAAGATATCAGTGTAAAAGCCCATTACTTTATTGACAGAGGAGCTTAAAAAATACCAACTCCAATCAAATCAATTTCAATTGCTTTATTTGAAATACTAGTGAAAGTTTAATCTTCCATCGGTTTATAAATCGCACCTTTACTAGAAAGGTGTCATTACATGAATTAAAATTTAAATGTGCATTTCTAAATATTTTATAAGACATTAGAGTCTTAAATGGAGTAACAAAATATTTTGAGATGTCACACTTTTCTAGTAAAGGTGCGAAATATAAAAGAATCCAAGTAGGTATCTACTCAAATCTTTAAGTACTCTTTTTTTTTAAAGATATCTCAAAGATACATAATATATCTTTGTAACTATTTATGTGTTGGCTTTAAAAATAATATGACAGCTTGGCTCTTACTAAATAATACGAAATGAAACGTACACACTTCACGTCATTCCGACTGGCATGACGTTGCCCACATAAATTACCAACATCAAAACATTCAAAATTGAAGACCAAATTAATAATCAGTTTCCGCGAGCTAGTCGAATTTGCATGAAAATAAGGGAAAAGGGAATTTCCAGAAAGAAGAGATTTTTCTCTCGAAATTCCTTTACGCAAATTTGTTTACTTACATATATATCCATAAATTGATAATACTTTCGCGGTTATTGAACATGGGCAATAACCGAAATTAATATAATTATAGAATCTATAAATTTTTCGAAAGATCAGCATAATAATTAATATGAGGGATGTTGGCGATTGGCTGCTAGACGACCTCTTTTGTTATGTTTCTATATTACTTTTTATAATTTTCTATTTGTATGTGTTAAAATTATTGACGTATTCGATGTATACTGTTTTGTTATTCAGTTGTTGTTGTAATACGATTCAATTCCGTTGATTTTATTGTATTACGTGTTTTCATAGTTCACCATTACTACAGAACCCATTATATCGCTAACAAGGGAGTTAAATCAGTTTTAATTTTATTCCAATATATCTATGAATTTACTAACTGGCCTCGCGTACCGCGATATAAGAGTCGATTTTTCAATGCTGGATCATGAAAAAACATGAAAACAAAACATTTCGTCAAAAAAAACTAGAGTAGACCAACAAAAACTATATAAACATTTAGGGAAAATAGACGTTGTCCAATTTTCAGACCTACCCGATATGCACACAAAATTATATAAAATTTGGTCCAGCTGTTTAGGAGAATTTTGGCATAATTATAATAATATTCTTATTCTCATAATAATTTCTGATGCCTTCGCGGTTATTATACATTGGAATGAAACAACTTTAAACGGATTTAACTCGCGTATTTTTTATTGGCTGACGTTTCTGAGCCTTTACAAATCCATAATCGTAGCCCGACTGAGCTGACTATTATTCTCGTCAAGTCACTATTTTCTCATCACGAGTCTATTTATGAAGTACTTAAATCAATTTTCAAGATAGCTTTTAACGTTATTGTGTGACTTTGTAAAGCTGGTTACTCACGGACCGTTGTTTGCAAACTCCACAACTTTATTAACCTACTTTTATAATGGAATATTATATTTACATATACTTTCAAAGACTTTGAACATAGCTTGAAATATATTTTTCTTAATATCTAGTCTAGTACCTACTCGCCATATTTTTTTTTTTATTTTTACAAAAAATCGCAAGTGAACACAGAATGCAGATTTAATGCCATAAGGCATTATCTAATATCTACCAATTAATTACAGTCGTACATAAAAAAAAAACATTTTAACTGAATGCATGAAATAAAAAAAACACCTAACACCTTAAATTAAATAAGTCACCAATTTTATTACATCATTATAAAGGTACCTACATACAATAGGATTAAGATACGTATAACTGTTACTGTAAAAGCTCGAACTGCAGTAAATCCTAAGATATTCCAGTAAAACCTAAGATCTACCAATTCCTAATGGTAAATGTCCGCATAAGACTTATTATAATACTGGCAGATTGTAAACTACCTTAGTCACGCAAATAAACAAAGTTTTGATATACTTAAACAAAAGTTCCAATTTCAAGTGACCGCGGCCGTCTTGAATTGTATTGAAATCTTGGAATGAAACAACTATGAACTTTAGCGTGACACTGTTGTCAGCTCAGTCGTGCTACGATTATGGAATCTATAAAGGCTCCGAAACGTCAGCCAATAAAACTAAAATACGCGATTTAAATCCGTTAAAGTTGTTTCATTCCAAAATTCTTGTCTCCAAAAAAGAAAAACTAATGAATGTTACACTTTAGTCACACTTAGTCCAAGATAAAATTGTTCGTAAACACTTCGTACAATGCGACAAGGCGTTAGTGAAATTATATTATTTTTTTTGCCCTTTTCTTGTTCGTTCATATCAAAAGAAATATCTTGTATTTAATTCGGAACAAAATGAAAACATTTTCTCTTGTAAAAGTGGCGGAGAACGCTGGTGGTAAATTAGGAATGAATTTTATAGTTATTAAGTCTGGTTGCCGTAGTTTTAGGAATTTTTCATTAAATTACAAATTATTTTTTAACAAGATAGAAGATAAGTTAAGTTATCTTTCTAACTATAGGATTATTGAACTCGTCTGGATTTCGATATTTTAAAATATTTTAATATATATATATATATATTATTTCACTTAACCCGTCTAAATGGCTAGACAGATTTGATAAAATTTTTCAATTGGTTTTTGGATGCTTAGTTTTGCCGCTAACAGGTATATAGCTACTAACTTCTGTCCGTGACTTCATCTACGCAAGATAAGCACCCCCGTGTAAATAACGGATTGCTAGTTTGATCCGTTTATAGTTGTTTCATTCCAATGTATAATAACCGCGAAGGCATCAGATTCAGATATTATTATGTTATTTCGATGTTCGATTTACCTTAGTTACTATGCACTGTTTTCTGGTGTGTCAGTTTATTATATTATACTCGCCTATGAATACCATCCTTTTATTAAAAAATACTAAAAATAATTAAAAAAAAAACAATTCCGTATATAAATGACAGTTCAATTAGTGTTACGGGATAATGGCTAAAGTTGTACAAATTGCCCATATTTCAGTGTTATGTTGTTAGGAAAATGGATTTCAAGGAAATTATCTAACTTTTTAATTAACGATATCTCTTTTACAAATTAAGATTTCCATTTATTGTATTGCATGATTTAATTAAAGGCTGACTCAAAGCTTACAGTTAAACGGGCCTTGTATGACTGTTTGTCCCTGTTTGCTCCAGAATAGTGGCCCAGATCTTACGTTACTTCTTAGGCTATTCCAGCTCAATGTAAAGTTTTCGAAAAACCATAATAAAAATAATATTTATTTGACGGCCTGTTGGTCTAGTGGTCAGATGCCCTACGATACCGGAGGTTCCGAGTTCGAATCCCGCTAGGGGCAGATGACAATGTGCCTGAGACTTGGATGTCTTATATGTATTTATGTATGTTTATCCGTTGTCTACCCATAGTTTTGAGTCTAGATCAATTCTTGTGAATTGTCCAAATATATTTATTATTATTTATTTGGAATGAAACAACTATTAACGGATTTAACTCGCGTATTTTTATTTTATTTTATTAGCTGACGTTTCGGATTCTTTACAGTTTCCATAATCGTAGCACGACTGAGCTGACAATAGTCTAACGCTAAAGTCCTTAATAGTTGTTTCATTCCAATGTGTAATAACCGCGAAGGCATCAGAAATTATTATATTTATTAGTATTTATTTCTTATCCAAAATAGTCAATGCTGCTATATACTTGTCATATAACCAAATAAGTATTATAACGATAATTCACATATAACCATATATTCTGACATGATGTATTAACGCCATCATACCACAAACGTTGGCAAGAAATCCCAACATTTGTCAAACATTTGTGCCAACATTTGGCTGTATAAAATTACGTAAATGAACGTACATCATCGTCCATATGACATCAATCAAGCCCGTCTCGTACAGCCCTCGTTATGGCTATATAACTGGCTTTTAGAACTTTATATTAATCCTGGACTTTTAATATAATGTACTTTAAGTAACAATACAACGTCACGGCACAAGTTAGGCAACGTTAAGATTGAGATTAGGCAAGTATTTATAAAATTCTTTCACCGTTGGGAAGCTACAAAAAAAGGGATCCGGGCGAAACCGGGGCGGGCCGCTAGTAGTACATAATTTCTGATGCCTTCGCGGTTATTGTACATTTTAATGAAACAACTATAAGTGGATTTAACTCGCGTATTTTATTTTATTATAGTCAGCTCAGTCGTGCTATGAATATAGGTACGGTATTGTTTCGAAGCGTTAGCCAATAAAATAAAATACGCGTGTTAAATCCGTTATAATTACTTTATACCAATTTGTAATAAAAAGTAAAAAGATAAAATAAAATGAAATATGTAGGTGCATAAAAGAAATACCATAGAAGGAACTTAATTATATTTTTTTGTAATATATAAAGGTATATATGGAATACAGTGTTATTCATGTTTGGGACCGTCTCGCACGTGACTGGTTTTTAAATTGACTGGACAGGCTTAAATAAATATCCTGTATGCAAACAACCTTTTTGAAAATATAACCTCATTTTAATTAACATGTTGCAAAATAATTATTAAAATATGCTGCACAAAATATGTTTAAAGAAGTGACTTGTTTAATTTTAAACAGTAATTAACATTGAAAAATAAGCTTACTGAAACGGTTACTGTTTTATATTAAAACGTCAAAAACAGCGTTCAACATAGTAAGGAAATAGTCACAGTTATTTTTGAAAAAACAAATTAGGTCTTTTAATAAAAGCGTTTTGATAAAAACTAGAACAGTAAGGGTTCATTCTAATTTCTGATGCCTTCGCAGTTATTACACCCATATTCGTAGCACGACTATCTACTCTTCTAAATATATATTATATACCCAAGGGAAAAAATATGTCATTTATTTTTACTATTACCTGCCCACTTACATTATATTATTATTTCTATACTAGTATAACATCATTTATCTCTGTTTCCAGAAAGTCAATGCCTTAGCATCATAATTATAACCATTTTGTATTTGTACCCACTTAGTACAAATGTAAGTTTGTAACTAATCTAATTTATCTAAATTATTATTGTTTTTTTGTGTCTGTTTTTTAAGTTGCTTAAGCATGATAAAATGTTAACTATATTTCTCAATAAGTCAATACCAAGTGAATTGTATTCTTTTTTTGAGAAATAATTGTCTTAAACCAGCAACTAGCAGGATTTTAACCCGTAATCTCCAGTTTTATGGTCATATCACTAAATTAACAAGTTTAACAACCCGTTTAAGGTAGGTAACCTTTGCTTTATGCTAGATACTACAACCATAATCGCTTACCTTTCCTCGCATGGTTACCTTACCCTCTCGGCTCAGCGCGTGATCTTAATGATGTGTCACTTTAGATTACTAAACGAGGAAGCTTTCTATACTGTGCTACTTCACTACTATCTACTACTTTAATATATATTATAAGACGAAAACAAAATGTGCAGAGTGGACTTTTTCAGCGGAGACCACATTTCGGTTTACTACTCTATCACGAAAAAATATATAGTGATAATTTCTGATACCTACGCGGTTATTATACATTGAAATGAAACAACTTTAACGGATTTAACACGCGTATTTTATTAACGTCAGCCAATAAAAATAAAATACGCGAGTTAAATCCGTTAAAGTTGTTTCATTCCAAAATATAATTATAGTGAGTTATGGTAAGATAGGACTGTATGGGTTAACACCGTATGATGTGAATTTACGCCTAATCTGGGAGATTTTTTTAGTGCTGGCAACATGACATTTTCATGGCACTATGAAATGGCGCGTTATGTCCAGAATTTACTCTATAAACAATTCTAGATTGCGAAAGTTAAAGATTACATAATATTTATAGATAAAAAAAATATGGCAGTTTAGCCATAAGTACACCGTAAATATAAATAGGTACTCCAAAGACATGCTATATTAAGATAAAGGCTAAATTGTATGTAAAAAAGAATAATATATATAAAAATATTAAGTAATGCTATCTAAAAAAATATCTAGAATAATAATCTATAAAGAGTATAAACTTTCAACTATTTTCATTACTATAATGAAAAACTGTTTCCAACAGTTTAATATGATGTGAAAGAGGTTTATGACCAATTTCCGTGAACTCTCGCCGCCTTAAAAGGCTCAAGGATTTCTTTATTAAGGTCCCATAGTAAGGAAAATAGCTGTATATTTTCACCAGTATATAAGTGGGTGAGGCCGTTGGTTAATTCTATTACAACCCTTCTGACCCGAAATCCCTTCGTATGAGTGGTTCTTAATAAAAAGGAATCTGGTATAAGCCCTTTGGAATTGTAATTAGGCTATTTTGAATAATAAAAAAATGGTGGCTTAGTTTAGTATATTACTATTATTTCATTTAAATATAAACAGATTTAATTTCTGAAGCTTCCGCGTTTATTATACGAGTAGGTACGTTGTATTAAAAATATACTTAAGAGATTTTATTTGCCCATATTATTTTTATAAAGTTTTGATAGTCTTACACTAATTTCAGTGTGAGACTATACTTGAGCCTGCTCAACAATCGTGTTTTAAATCTTTATTTTATATGCTTTAAATTCAAATTTCAAACTACAAATGGAATTCATGTCAGTCGGTAAGTTACGCCGTTTTTGTATTTATATAGGTAGGTAGGTATATTATGGATAGATAGAGGTGGTATATTGTAGATATATTATTATGTAGGTAGGTGTATATTATATTATATGTATTATTCTTTTTGCGCCTACACATGCCCTCTGTTTGCTTTAAAGGTTGTCTGGTAGAGAATGCCGTATGGCATTAAGTCCACCTTTTGTACATTTGTTTTATTGTGCAATAAAGTATAAATAAATAAATATATTACAAGAAGCTATATCCAACTCCCTGTTTTTTATACCTACGAAAAGTACCTAATTCCCATAACATTTACAAACACCGTGATAAGACAAATCGTACCCATAAATAATTCCATACAAAACAACGCCCTCGCTTCGCCCATTCGAATTATTTAGCAAAATATCCAACGATTTCTTCCTATATTTTATTCCCGAATCTGTCTGTATTCCCTGAGGACTCTTTATGTTACTGAGGATACTCGAACGTATCTCGCGTTGATTTACGACCACTGCACGTCAGGTTTTTGTCGCGAAAAAGTATTTGTCACTACCGAACGTCTGTAATAAGTGAAGCAGCGAGCGTGACAGACGCTTTCTCGCGCGCCAAAAACCTGACATGTTAGGCCTCCAGCACGGGTACGTAAGGTTATTGTCGCGCGAGAAAGTGTCTGTCACTATCCTATATCTGTAGTTAGTTAAAGAGCAAGCGTGGCAGATACTTTCACACGCGCCAAACACGTGTTACCTCCAGCACGAGTAGCACGTAAAGTTTTTGTCGCACGAGAAAGTGTATGTCACTATCATACATCTGTAATGAGTGAAGGAGCAAGCGTGACAGACGCTTTCTCGCGCGCCAAAAACCTGACATGTTAGGCCTCCAGCACGAGTAGGTACGTAAGGTTTTTGTCGTGAAAAGTATCTGTCACTTTCATACATCTGTAATGAGTGAAGGCGCAAGCGTGACAGACAATTTTTGCACGCCAGAAAACCTTACATGTTACCTCCAGCACGACTAGCACGTAAGGTTTTTGTCGCACGAGAAAGTGTCTGTCACTATCATACATCTGCAGTTAGTGAAAGAGCAAGCGTGACAGATACTTTCACACGCGCCGAAAACCCCATGTTTTAGACCTGCAGCACGAGTAACGAGAAAGCACGATCAGTATGTCAGTACATACATTTCTAATGAGTGAAAAAGCAGTGACAGTTGCTTTCTAGTGTTGCACTTCTTCCCTAAAGGGTTCTTACGGAGGTGAACAAATGAAATATCCGGCTTTTATAAAGAAAACTGTATATTAAAAAAAAAATGTAAATGTAAATTTAATAGGTCGTGTAAATAGGTAAATCTAAGGATGACATACTCTAGTAATACACTAGTAAAAAAAATATTAGTCGGTAGAGCTTAGGCGGTGGGCTATTCTGAATTGCGTGTTATCGATTGCTTTGTCTCGTTCAAAAGTATTGTTTTTACGGGGAGACAGGCCAGAAGGGCGCCACTAGCACTATTGGGTGCTAGACCAAAATAAAAATGAAAAGAACAACATCACCGGGGTACAGCGGAGACGAAGAAAGATGCTAAGCAAGCAGGCTGGTGTACGGGAACCGGTGTGCAGTGCAGATAGGCAATATGAAGGAAAGCGAACTTCGACACGATGCAAGAATAAGAGTATCGAAGAAGCAGTAGCGTGAGAGTAGAAGAAAGAATATATAAAAAAAAAAAAAACCCCTGAAACAAATAAATTGTTTAGGTTAGTATATTGTAATAAAATCTATTTAATGTAAGAAATATTGTAAAATAATGACAGATTAATTCCTTACCGGATAGGGGACACGAGTGGTACACGTGGTGGTTAACCTAGTGGGCACACCATTCAATCCTTCCAGGGTTTTGGAAATATTAGCTGGAAATAAATAATACCCAAGCGTTAAACAAAATATTAATAAGGGATAATCGAATTATTATTCGATTATTTAAAAAAACCTTACCAACTACTGGATAGATTTCACGTCTAGTGCAACGTGAGTCCAATAGGAATATTATCGTCAACAACGGTGACGTAAAACTAGAACAAGGAAGGATAATTATTAATATGATTTATCAGGCGAAGACAATCACTATTTTTGTATGAAAATACTCACAAAGAAACCTAAAAAGGTTTATATTAAATGAACGGCTAGTGCGCCGGTTCAATGGCCGAGAGCCAAAAAGAAAGAAAGACGTGTCACGAACCCTTGACAGATCGTGGCACTATTGCCATATTAAGAAAAAAAACACAACGTCGACGGGATATGAAAATTATGAAAACAACGATGATTATAGCTGAAATTTAGAAACAATGTACTTACCATTTTTAGAAATCAGGAACAATTACTCCTGCATTTTATTAACAACCAGAACAAAAAATATCAAATAAGATTCCTATTAAAAAACTACATTAAACAGCAACACTGTCATAGTTGTCATAGATACGACGACTAAGAAGCGTTTTTCGGATTCTAACTAATTGAGCCAATATGTTAAGATCCCAACACACTTTATACTAATAAATTGCAATTTACAATTTAGGGTGGGAGGTTGAAAATTTATATGCAACACTAGCGCGACAAAAACCGTACAACAAAATATATAGATTCTGCATTTCTCCCGCCAGATTAAGGGTCAGGTGTGAGCTGAGGTCAGCTCGTTGCGGTAGTTGGATTATTAATTCCCACTACGCTGGACCCTGGCCAACTTATAACACCCTAAGATATAAGGAACAAAATAATAGTAGGCAATTTGTGATATTTTGAATTACTTTTATTATAACGGGCGTCGATATTATGGGATCGTCGACTGTTTTTATTGCTTATAATAAAGTCAGGCAAGGATCCTAATAGGGGTCAAAAACAATTAACATTTTAACTATATTGCCAGTCTAGGAATGTAGTACTTACGTAAGAGATAGGTACTTAGGTTAGATTCATTTATTTTTTTATATTTTTTTATAAGTGAAATAAGTAGGTAAGTAGGTATGTCCGCAGAAAGAACGTCAACAACAATTAACATTTTAACTGAAAAAAGTAGGTAATCGTGTAGGTACATATTATGTGGTAGGTACTTTAAAATTAATTGTATCAATGTGTATACATAATAATACATATTTACCAAAATTGTATGAATATAACTAATTGGAATATCAAGCCATATATAAAAATCAACTAGATTGTAAAAATGCAACGTACAATTTAAAACGCCATCTGATGCCCTGGTTTGAAAACAATAAAAAGTTTCGTCATTGCACTATTGCACATTGCTGTATTCTATATACCTATCTATACATAAAAATATACTTTGTAGGTATAGTTACAAAGGGTGTATAATATTGCAAGTTGTCCTACTGTGGCTAATATTATATATGTCAGCTTTAGGTGTGATATAATTGAAGGAGACATATCTTGCCCATTTCCAGTTGGTGACATCTAGTCACCGTGATTAGTATCAACTGGGTGACTTTTATTAACTACTAGCTTGCTGTGTTTGACTTCGCAGTTGTATACTTTAGTTTGTTCGGTTGGTAGGTAAATTTTATTATTATACTTTGAAATGAAACAACTATGAACGTCTTTAACTCGCGTATTTTATTTTACTGACGTTTCCCCAAAGTGACTTTAGCGTTACACTATTGTTAGCTCAGTCGTGCTACGATTATAGAAACCAACTTTCTGTAAATAATCCGAAACGTCAGCCAATAAAATAAAATACGCTAGTTGAATCCGTCTGAAGTTGTTTCATTCCAATGTATAATAATGGCAAAGGCATCAGAAATTATCTATACTAATATGTATTATAAAGGGCGCGGGCAGAAGCTAGTAGGCTATAAAAAAGATGATCCGTGCAAAGCCGGGGCGGACAGCTAGTAATTAATATGATGACGATGAATCTCGAATATTTTATAGCACAGTTGAATAAATAACAAAAACACATCACGAGCGATATAAAACAATTGAAAACATGATAGTGTTGAACCAATCAGCACTCCATACATCAAGTTAATTTTACTTGCGAGTCGCGTATCACGCTTTCATTAGTTTTCATTGAGCGTACTGGGCATGTCACGGGTGTTATACGAGGTTAATTCATGAAAAAAGAAATGCAGTAAAATGGCCGTCTTCATGTAAATAACTTTTTAGAATACTAGCGTCATCTGCTCATGATAAGCACCCAAGTTTTACCCCCTTAGGAGGTGTTTTTCAAAAACGCGTTAATATACGAGTCATAGGTCAAAGAAGAAGCTTGCTTCAGTTTTTTCATTTTCCAGCCCCGACTACGAATGCCTAACTTTTTCAAAATATTCTATAGCCTATGTTACTAGGGTGAATGTAGCTTTACAATGTGAAAGAATCTTTGATATCGGCATACTTAGTAGTTTTTGAGTTTATTCAATATATTCAAATTTTGCCTCTTTATAGGTAAATAGTAGTGTAGAATTTTCATTTTTCATATATTATGTATATACACTAAAACGTCACCATAAAATTAATATGTACAAATTAGATTTCTTACAGTTATATTATACCAATGTAAGAACAGCAAATTCATCAGAAATGACTAAACAAAAATTTTCATATCACTTAAAGTAGAAACGTTTATATAAAAAGTATCTTCATTGTTATCGAACCATTTTCCTCAAAGCTCCCAAATATTTAAGGCGAGAGCATCAATGTAAAAAAGCCTCCATTTTTATCGTCAAAGTACACAAATTGAGTGCAGCCCCTTTCATTTGAAGAGTTCATTATTCGTCGACCACTTTAACGAGATCAGTCATAATGCCGGTAAAATAAAATTTATTAAAGCTTACTACAAGGGAATAAAAGGTATTATAAGCGGTCAAGTGCTAGCCGGACTCGCTCACTGATATAAGGATAGCTACAGCTATAAGTAAAAGTTAAAATTCTGCGACTACTACTAAGTAGTCGCAGAATTTAACAAAGAATTTAACTCTCACTTGAGAGTGTCGAAAACTAGGTAGGTATATAAGTTTATAAATATTTTTATTGTCTGATATAACAAGAAATGTGCGGTTTTCGTTATTTTTCCTTTATTTGTGCTACCTATATGACCATTATTTATATTTATTTTTGTATGACGTTTAATGGTTGCAAAATCACTTTCTGCGACAATAATATTTATCATTGTGACTATTTAGGTAGGTATGTTGTATTTATATTTACCTTTAATATTTTATATTTTTAGGTATAATGTCCTTACGATATTGTTTGGTTGTCTTTATTTTTGTTTTTAGTAATTGAACTATATTTTTGTATGACTATAGTAAACTGGTATAAAATGTCTCAGGGCATAAACTTCGCCTTTTGTGCACTAACATCTACTTATTTAATTTTGTGTAATAATAATTAAAGGTAGTAAAAAAAAAAAACAAAAAATATATTTATACATCAATTTATTGCTTAAATGTGAAGAAGTACCGACTGTCAATAATTTCTGATACTTTCTCTAAACGTATTGGAATAAAACAATTACCTATAACGGGTCTAATTGCGTATAATAATTTTATTGTATATCAAGTAAAATCTCTTTAATATTAGAACTAACAGCTACGTTATTAATATAAACGAATTGTCTCCGTTGTTTTATTCCAATACTGTTTGTGAATTTCGAATAATAAAAATAAAAATAAGAATTAGTTTATTCAGTAGACACAAAGTGATGACAATATCTAGTTTATATTTTAAATGCAATTCATGTCGACTGAAAAGGCTTAAAAAAAGGCTTAAGTTCAGCGTTGTTGCGACCGGGGGGTCACAACGCTGGTTTTAAACTTTTGTAATTTACTAGCCGCACCTTTGTGTTATATACAAAATTGCACTTCCGATTCCCACTGAGCGTTCTACAGTGACGTATTTCAAGTTCCGAGCAATTTTTACGGTAATAGGACCGTAATGATCACAGGCGGTGGCTTCCACGCCTACTGTTGTTAATTTTCCGCAATTCTGAAAACAAGGTCTATATTAATTTCTGATGCCTTCACGGTTATTATACATTGGAATGAAACAACTTTAACGGATTTAACTCTCGTATTTTATTTTTATTGGCTGACGTTTCGGAGCAGGTTCCATAATCGTAGCACGACTGAGCTCACAATAGTCTTATGCTAAAGTGATTAATACAGCTATGCAAACTACCTTATTTATTAAATAACAAAATTAAGTACTACCCTGTTCTAAATTATAAAATATATCTGTTACATTTTACGCATTTTTTTTTTACTATTATACAATGCATTTAAAACCTAATAGGAAGCGTTACTAGCTTCGGAACATTTTTGCGTAAAATGTAACAGATATAATTTTATTTCCAAAATTTTATATAGCTTATGTCAGTCACGAATAGTGTAGCTTCTCAAAAGTGAAAAAAAATTTCGAATCTGTCCAGTCGATTTTGCGCATTTTCAATCCAAACTAACAAACCTTTCCTCTTTATTATATTAGTATAGAGTATATGATATATAAATATATATTACAAAGAGGAAAGGTTTGTTTGTTTCTTTGTTTGTTTGTTTGGATTGAATAGGCACCAAAACGGCTGGACCGCTTTGAAAAATTCTTTCTCTGTTGGGAAGCTACACTATTCCCGAGTGACTTAGGCTAAAAAAAAAAGAGATCCGTGCGAAGCCGGGGCGGACAGCTAGTATGATATACAAAATACAATAGTTATAAAAATGTGTCTCACTGTTTCAGGTACATAGAAGACAGAGATTGTTTCACCTTTAGGAGTTTCTACAGGTGGCAATTTAACTTCTTTGGTTCCAGGTTGTCCTAAAAAAAATATGATTTCAAAACATGTTATGTACCTACTTAAATAAATAAAAAAGTGGTTATATTGAATCAGGCCGAGTACCGACACATATATGTTAAGTATGTAAACTTCTTAATTAAATCCTAAACATGGCTAATACATTGTAAACCTAGATCTCATCATCATCATCATCATCCTATCGCAGTCCACTGCTGGACATAGGCCTCTCCAATTGCACGCCACTATGCTCGATCTCCGGCCGCTCGCATCCAGCTCCTGCCAGCCATCTTCCGCAAATCGTCACTCCACCTTGCCTGAGGACGTCCTACACTACGCTTGCCGAGACGCGGTCTTCACTCCAGAACACGTTTACCCCATCGGTTATCGGTTCATCGGCTAATATGGCCAGCCCACTGCCACTTCAGCTTGCTAATCCGGTGGGCTATGTCGATAACTCTGGTTCTCTGTCGAATCACCTCCTTTTTGATTCAAACCCGAAAAGAAACGCCGAGTATAGCCCTTTCCATAGCCCGCTGAGCGACTTTTAATTTTTGTGAACCAGCCGTACCGTCAGTGTCCACGTGTCGGCTCCGTATGTCATGACGGGTAGGGCATATTTTTGAACAATTTCGAGAACGGCGCCGTGTACCGCAATTGGTTCCTCATCACTTGGATGTATCGCCAATCGACTTGACATCGCTGCAGGGACTCCAGAACAGAACAGATTTCGATCGAGTCAAAGGCCTCACTATATCACTCTTTTGTTTGAAAATGGACTGATAGCGTTTAATTTTAAAACTAATTCTTACCTTGAACATCAGTGTCACAATGTTTCAAAGGCTCTACAAGATCAAGATTGAGGATTGTTAGCAGAAATACTGATAATACGACGAAAGCCATTATGAAATTTAACAATGCTTTGACTCGAATGTTACAACTCAATGTTAACTAATGAGTAGTTGACTATATTTACCATTATTTATACAAAAAAATCAATCCGAAACAAATGCGGAACTAAAAAATTTATCTTAATTACGTAGGTGGACGTGTCGAATAATAAATCGATTTGGGATACTAAATAATTTGATTGAGGAGACGCTTAGTTACACATTAATTTTATGATAAGTAGGTAAGTATTATTCGATAATAGCCAACGAAATGAGTGCAGAATAGGAAATATGCACTGATTTTTTATACATATTATTTTATGATAGCTTATATCGTTTTACTACTGTTAAATATTGTTCAGAACTAAAAATTCAAATTCAAATTCAAATTCAAATTCAAATTCAAATTCAAATTCAAATTCAAATTCATTTATTAATAAAAAGTACAAAATTACTACAAATTCCAGACATATCCGTCAGTGACCAAACTAGGCTGAGCCTGTATCTTGGCCATCCGCAAGTGCGGTTCACATAACAATTTATAAATTATAAAAACAAAATTAAATTAATTTAAAATAAAATGTATAACAAAACTAAACGTTCATATATGTATGAGAGTTGTTGTGTGTATGAAATGTAAAATAGTATAATTATACGCAATAATTTCTGCAGCCTTCGCGGTTATTACACATTGGAATGAAACAACAATCAAGCTAACGTATCGAATTCTTTACAGTTTCCATAATCGTAGCACGACTAAGCTGACAAAAGTCTAAATACGCGAGTTAAATCCGTTAATAGTCGTTTCGTTCCAATAGTATGTACCTACTTTTTTTTTTTTTATTTCAAGTTTTTTCAGGCGTTTTAAACGCCCGCCATTATAGCGCGCTTGGTGATTTAACTTGCGTATTTTATTTTATTGGCTGACGTTTTGGAGCCTTTACAGATTCCATAATTGTAGCACGACTGAGCTGACAATAGTCTTATGCTAGAGTGAAAATAAAATACGCGAGTTAAATCCGTTTAAAATTGTTTAATTCCAAAGAAATTTCATAATTAAAAACTGACTCCGGATCATTTTTCTTGCTCGCTGTAACAGGTTGACTTGTGAACACGACAATTTGTCTCCTCGACTCGAGAGGCGATGTTTATATAATAAATCGTATTTCTAAAGGTTGCGTACCATGAACATCGTTATTTTATTTAGCGTATAAATCTTTGATAATATTTACGGCGTCGTAAAATTAAGATATGTCACAAGTTGTAAAACTTTTTATTTCATTTATAATTTCTAATGCCTTCGCGGTTATTACACAATTATAACGGATTTAACTTACGTACATATTTTATTTTATTCGCTGACGTTTCCAAAACTTTAAAGTTCCCATATTCGTAGCACGACTGAGCAATAGCTGCTTTAGTGTTACACTATCCTCAGTTCGATATAATTAATATATATGATCCAATATTTTTCCCATATTGTGGTCCAGGTTTTTAGTAATTACGAGCACTTATATAAGTTTTATTAATTACTAGCTTCTGCCCGCGACTTCGTCCGCGTGGAACTCCTCCTTTTTTGCAGTCGGTTAAAAAGTAGCCTATGTCTTTTCTCAGGCTCCAGACTTTCTTTGTACCAAATTTCATTTAAATCGGTCCAGTAGTTTTAGCGTGAAAGCGTAACAGACAGACAGACAGAGTTACTTTCGCATTTATAATATTAGTTAGGATGAGAAATACCATTTCCCGTCCCATCTTATTCAATAAATGTATAATGAATGTTGAAATAAATTAAGTTTCATTAGTTACAATATTTATCTCAACTAATATTATAAAGAGGAAAGATTTGTACTTACCTATTTTTGTATGTTTGTAATGAATCGGCTCAAAAACTACTGGACCGATTTTAATAATTCTATCACTGTTGGGAAGCAACGTTGACCCTGACTAACATAGACATAGAATATTTTGAAAAAAATAGGGATCGTGCGAAGCCGGGGCGAATCGCTAGTATCGTATAATTTTAACAATCACCGATTGGATCAAAAGCTTAATCAAATCGCTGAAATCCTTACTAATATTATAAATGCGATAGTAACTCTGTCTGTCTGTCTATCTGTCTGTTACGCTTTCACGCTAAAACTACTGGACCGATTTAAATGTTCGTTGAAGTCCAAGGATGGTTTTTACGGCGAGAAAAAATCGAATAATTGCCGGGAAAACCTTAAAAACAGCCCTTTTCTTTTCTCATACAAACTGCCTAAGTAAAGGATTTGAATTTCCACGCGGACGAAGTCGCGGGCAGAAGCTAGTATCTAAATAAATAAAGTGGGCACTTGCAAACAAGAACAACATAATTCGTCATACAACAAGCACGAGTCGTGTAACTGTGTACGACAAAGCGAAATATTGCGGTATAATGTCAGCTGCACGTTGACAGTGTAACTGACTCAGCGGCCCGTGACTTGTGTGGTCGAGCTGCCCTGGAACAAACACTGTCAAAATTGGGGTAAACCTATGAACAGAGGCCTGAATACCATAGTGTTCTTAGATTATTGTTGCCGATATATCATTAGAATTTAACGTTTTTATATAGGTAATTTTACTAGCGGTCCGCTCCCGCTACGCTTGGATATCTGCTTTTTAGGGTTCCGTAGCCAAATGGCAAAATCGGGACCCTTATAGATTCGTCATGTCTGTATGTCTGTCTGTCTGTTTGTCCGTCTGTTCGTCCGTCCGTCCCGTCGTATCCCCCCCCCCCTCGTAGCTTCTAAAATAAGGGCATGATAAAACTATATGATATATGATGTGTATTACTATGCAAACTACTAACGAAAATTGGTTTGAATGAGATCTAGACAGTAGTTTTGTTTTTAAACGTCATAAATCAAGTTTCCTAATTTATTATAGATAAAGGGAACCCTTCGTGCGCGAGTCCGACTCGCACTTGGCCGGTTTTTTTTAATATATTCTATACCTGGATATTTGACTCGGAAATAGTGTAGATTTGAACAGTGAAAGTATTTTTCAAATCGGTCCATTAGTTTTGGAGCCTATTCAATACAAACAAACAAACCTTTCCTCTTTATTATATTAGTGTAGAGAAATCACTTTAGTGTTAGACTATCGGCAGCTCAATAAGCATAGGATTACCTAACTACCTATATACATAATGTATTATTGGAATAATACAACTATAGCTATTTAAACTAAAGTGATTTTGTAAGATCACTTTAGAATTAGACTCTCATCAGCTCAGTCGGCTACGAATATTATAAGAACTGTACAGGAAAATCGAGATGATTTTCTGCCTTTTCCATCCGTCCATGTAAAATATTTTTTGAAAAATAGGTAGTAGGTACATTACGCACCAAGGCCACTAAAATAAAAAATGTCTCAAATCACTTGTAATTGTCGTCCGAGGCGAAGCCGAGGTTGACAAAAATGTGATCTGAGGCTTTTTTATTTTACTGACCGAGGTCAGTATACTATTTTTCTGTTCGACGAAGCCAGAAAGCGGCAATTTCATTTAGCGAAGCGGCCACAAAGTTGGCGCTTTCTGGCCGGAGGACGGAAAAATCTGTTTTACAACTTTGTAGGTAAGTATAAAAAAGATACCTACTCATAACTGTTTTGTCACATTTCCTTTAGAATAGTTTAGACTGTCACTTTAACACTGAAACGACTAAATCAGTGCTTCCCGCGAACTTACTGAATAATAAATGATTCTCTCACGTTGGATTTATTTCCTTGAATTTACCGTCTACGAAACGCTCAGACGTGGTTTGTATGAACACCCATACTAACAAGCTGGAAGTGATCTTAGAATTCGTCTACGTTTAATTTTATTCTAGTTTCAGAATTACCTAGTTAAGGAGTTAGACTTTGATTTGTGAGCTTACTTAACTCAAGTAATTGTGTAATTTTGGCTGTGATTCAGAAATTATGAGATTACTCAAACTTTCCCTAAGTAAGGAGTACTTAAGTACTTTGTAAGTATAAAATTTATTAATGTTTTTGCTGATTAATAATGAATTTAAATTTATAGGCTTTCAATTTATGTATTAATTATAAATTATCCGTTACACAATTTGAGAAACTTTGTCACTTGATACTTCAATTATGGCTTTATTCAGTGCTTCATTAATTCTGTAGTTATTAAATCAATTGAATTAATTCGTGGATATCTAGACGTAATTCGAAAGTGATCTTTTTAACATAAGAAAACAAACCAATCACAAACGGAAAAACAATTCCGATTTTAATAATTTCTGATGCCTTCGCGGTTATTATACACATTGGAATGAAACAACTATAACGGATTTAACATAATATATACCTATAATCATTTTAAATCTGTATAAAAAACTGAATAATTTTAATTTTACGCGGCAAGTACTTTCTATTATAGGTATGTATTAGTACATATTGTTACGCGCTAGGGTAACGGATTGGGTAAAATAAACACCTTTGTTAGTTTAACTAACTTTAATACGCGATTAAGGGTACAGGTTTACCACAGTCTTTAAATCAATCACTCACTAACACTATTTCACGTAAGTCACTAACGCAGTCCACTATTCTCAACCGTACGTTACACTGTACAACGCACTATACCGTTCAACTCACAATACCGTACAACTCACTATACCGATCCACTCACTAAACCGTCAACTCACTAAACCGTACAACTCACTATACCGTACAACTCACTATACCGTACGACTCACTATACCGTACAACTCACTATTCACTTCACTATTTCTCTCTTCCGGATCCTCCTCTTCCGAGCTCCTTAACTGAACTGCCGTGGACCGCCAAGCGGTCGCCTTTTATACACACACGCGCCGAGCCGATATTCTCGTACCTTCCATTCCCGATGTTTCGCTACTCGCGACACCTAACGCCATCTAGCGCCGAGTGGCGCACTCGCTTGGTTACGCGGCATCTTTTAAACACCGCGAACGTTCCAGAGCCTGAGAGTAGCGGTGTGCGATTCGTCGATCTCCGTTCTAGTAGGAATGTACTTTCTGCGCGCGTCTAGACGTTTCGTTAAACGTCATCTGCGCAACAATATGTATTATACCTAATCCATAAGGACCATACTTATATTTCTGTTCTGTCTTCTATTTTCTAAACAAATTGCACCTCTCAATTAAAACTTATTCTCTAAGCGACAGAGTTGAATATCGTTTACCAACCTTCAATAGCCCTCTAAGAGATAACGAATAACGCTCGTGGAAGAGAGACGTAAGTGATATAATAATTTCATAGCGCTTACGTCTTCTCGTAACGATATTCTAGTGAACACGGGTACAGTATTTGTCACCTATCATAGCAGTGTTTATGACATCAATGCCTCTTCAATTCTGTCGGTTCGACTTATCGGAGGTGCCAGTAACTAAAAACAGATTAATTGTTTGCTAAAATTAATTGAAGTACGGGGAAGTTCAGTATAAAGTTCTTGTATACTTGATCTTTTGTTTATACGTGACTAGGTTCTATAATTAGTACAACGGGTAGGTACCTAGTTTATGTTTTATAGCACTTCGCTTCGCTTCGGCCCACCCCTACTTCGCACGTACCCCTATTTTTTTTTCAAAATTTAATATAGCCTATGTCATTCACGATTAGTATAGCTTTCCAACAGTGAAATATTTTTTCAAATCGGTCCAGTAGTTTAGAAATCCAAACAAACACAAATTTCCTCTTTATTATATAGTATAGATATCACAAATCTAGATGTTAAGGGAGCTAACTCAAAAAAGTTATTTTTTCAGGAAAAACTGATTAATAGGTATGTCATGTTTGCTGCAAGAGTTGTCTGTATAGATCTATGTTTTTTATTTGAAGCTAAAAGAGTTTGTCTAAACCTGTTGGTAGGTAGGTTTTGCTCTAATGAATTCGATAGCATGCATAACTCAAACCTAGGTTTTTAAATTATATTAGATATAAATCGCTATTATCTTTATTAAATATCTATTATCACACGAACGGTATAACTTACAACCGTCTCTCAAGACAGTAGATAAACTAACCTAACGAATTCAATAAGCGAGGTCTTGTAAATGGTATTTTTACTATATTATCATAAGGTCCGCACAGCTAAGGGTCGCTGACTCGACGCGACTGCAGAGTACACTCGACAGCATCCTTACTGCTCCAGTGCTTGTGTAACTGCTTGTGGCAAGTGTGGAGAGGGAGCGGTGAAATAGTACATTACGCACCGAGACCAGTAAAATAAAAAATGTCTTAGATCACATGTAATTGTCGTCCGAGGCGAAGCCGAGGTTGACAAAAATGTGATCTGAGGCTTTTTTATTTACTGGCCGAGGTCAGTATACTATTTTTCTGTTCGACGAAGCCAGAAAGCGGCAATTTCATTTAGCGCAGCGGCCACAAAGTTGGCGCTTTCTGGCCGGAGGACGGAAAGGGTACATTACTGGGTATTTGTCTGTCCGTCTGTCAGGCTGTATCTCGTCTGTATATAATGGCGAGTTAAATACGTTGTAGTTGGTTTATTCTAATGTTTAATTATAAGGAGAGCATAAGAAATTGAAACCCAACTTTTTCGTTGTTTCAATATCAACTTAATTAAATAAATTGATTTAGTACCTAACTTTGTTTTATCTATATACTAGCGGTCCCGGCAGACGTCATCCTGTCGAAATTCAAATTAGGTAACTTTAGTTAGACAACGTTTGTATGGGAAAAGAAAAGGGCTGTTTTTAGGGTTTTCCCGGCAATTATTCGATTTTTTCTCCGAAAGAACCATCCTTGGATTTCAAACAAACCTTTTATTTAATTGTATTTACTGACGTTTCGAAAACTTTACAGTTCCCATGTTCGTAGCAGACTGAGCTGATAGTCTGACATTTAAACATTTAAGTGTTTTTTAAAATCATTCCAATGTGTAATAACCGTGAAGGTATCAGAAAATAATATTCTTTATATTTTAGGTAGTAGGTAGGTACACAGTTTAATACTTGCACCGCATTTTAAATTGCAGCACCAAATCCGAATTCTCGCAACCGCATCTCTTCGGATGCAACTTTCTCTGCAATTCTTTTGTAAAGAATAAGGTAGTAAGTGGTTACACGGAACCAATAAGATAGTACCTATCGTTGTCTAGTTTTCTTCAAAAAAGGCGTACAGTCGCCATCAGATATATCGTAGACGAGGTACTCAAATATTTCTGAGCAAAATTAAATTTCAATAAATTGTTTACGGTATATAGGTATCTGAAAATTCAATTCGTCATAAATATTAGAGCATAAATATTTCAATAAAATCTGAACAAACGCAGCAAAAATATCTAAAAACACATATCGTCAATGTGATCATAAACATAGCTATAAACAGACATAATTCGCACATCTAGATCTAAAGGGATCTAACTTAAAAACCGGAAGATTTAAGTTATGCACACCATCGGATTCCAGCAAAACCCACCTACACTAAAACAGATTTCAGCTAATATAACTCTTATAGCTTTATTATAAAAAGTATAAATTTATACAGAAAACTCATGCGTGCATATGGACATATTAATCAGTTTCTCGCCTCTCCTGAAAAAGTACCTTTTTTGAGTTAGCTCTCTTTAGATCTAGGTGTGCGAATATGGACAACGAAGTGAATCTATGAGGGTTCCTTTTTCCTTTTGGGGTATGGTAACCTAAATACTCGTGACTTATTCACCTTTTAAACAAAAAACAGAATCTGAATCGGTTAATTCGTTACTGAGCTGTGGCATCATACCTACTGAGGTATGATGCCACAGACACACACATAGACACATTAAACTCGCTTATTATATTTTATTTGCTGCCGTTTTGGAAACTTTACTGGTCAGCTACATGTAATAACCGCGAAAGCATCAGAAATTATTCACAGGGTTAAAAACTGAGATATATTAGATACTATAATAAAAAAAATCTAATTATATTATATTAAAGAAAGGAGAAAGGTTTGTTTGTTTGTTTGTTTGGATTGAATACGTTCCAAAACGATTGGATCGATTGAAAAAATATTTCACTATTGGGAAACTATTCTCGAGTAACAGGCTATAGATAATAAAAAAATAGGGATCCGTGCGTAGCCGGGGCGAACCGCTAGTATATTATATGTCTTAAACGTTACACGAACAGTCTTAACAAGATTTGCGACACGTCTTTGTAAAGCACTCACATGTGATGCACGTACTTCGTATAGTACAGTTCTGGACCGTATATTGTTACCACTTAGTCAACACTGACTGCGACTGTCAAGGACTTGGAGTGTTGGTACTACTGTGTTAAGAATCTTTGTTTCACGTCTAACACAGGGTTACTTCTCCACCGTCTGTGGTCCTAGTGTTAAGGGTATAAGTGTCCTACAGTCCTAGTGAAAAAGTATAATAGATGTTACCATGTATGTCCTTTTTTTAGGACTGTATGGAATTTTTATATTAGGACCCCAGAAATATGTAAACTGTACTAATATTATAAAGAGGAAAGGTTTGTTTGGATTGAATAGGCTCCAAAACGGCTGGACCGATTTGAAAAAATCTTTCACTGTTGGGAAGCTACGTTCACCCTGAGTGACACAGGCTACCTATAGATTTTTTTTTTAAAAATGTTACCGTGCGAAGCTGGGGCAAACCGCTAGTATTTCATATGAAAATAAATTTCAAGTGTATAACCTTTATAGTTTAGGCCCTGCATTGATATATCAATCATTAAGGCAACTTCTCTTTTTATAGATAACACAAAATTGAATAGAAGTGTATAAAAGGCGAACTTAATTCCTAGAGGCATTTCCTACCAATCACCAATCAATCATAGTAGTTTATCTACTATTATTAGTTTTAAACTTTCTAAATTGTCGATAGCTAGATTTAAAAAGCTATTCTAGACCGTCTATGCCCGTTTCATATCGACTGTTATATTCTTTTGGAGTTCAGCCAACTCGTTAAAATACCTCTTATTGTATGTAAAAAGTACTATATAAGAACAAGGGCCTCTATTCGGGAGCACGCAGTCATATAGATCTTATATAAATATGACTACCAAGCTGGAAATAATGACCCTAAAGTCATACAAGGTCTATAATAATGTGAGTCTAGGGGAGAAAGTCATACAAGACTAATATGGCTATTTCGTCCCGAATAGCGGTGAAGTTTTGTTTTTCAATTGCCTGCAGTATTTGGTATTGATTTTTTTGGTCCTCTTGTGGCTGTTCGTCAGGGAATCCTCGACATTCCGGCGCCTTATAGTGAACGGAAATGAGTCGATAAAAAATTATGACCTTTATCGATAATGTTTAAATGACATTTTTTTGGTAGATTTTTACGGTTTGCGTTCGTTGGTGAATAGTTAAAAATGTAATGCAGTATTAAATGTTTACGAGTGTTTTGCCGTTTTTAAATATTATAGTATATCGGTCGCGTAGCGAAATTTAGAGCGAAACGTCAAAAACTCGGAATTTATAAATGAAATTAATATTATAAGAAATATAAAATAAGCATAAAATACCGGGATAGTAAAACTTTTTGCGACTAAGCGAAATCTCACAAAATAATCCGTAAACGCCTCGTACTTACGTTAATACTTACCAACTAAATTAGTAAACCAATATTTAATAAAAGAAAAATATCTAATAACTTGAATATCTTTTTAGTATTTACAGATTATAGATCTGAAATCTTAAATACAAATTAAAACACCACCCATGATAGTATATCAAGATAGATTACTATAATAATTTCTGATGCTTTCATTGGAATGAAGCAACTAATCCTGTATTATAATAAAAAAAAACTCTGGCGTAAGACTATCGTCAGTTCATTCGTGCTATAAATATAAGTAGGAACTAGAACATTTATAATATTAGTATAAAATGATTTCGATATAATATGTAATTTCTCGTTTCCCCATCTCTAGACGGAACAAGGAAAAACTGAAGAAAAATATTATTCTTTTAACACTCCTCATTAGCAACTGTTTGTTCTGAAAAGACATATCCAATTTCGAAAAATCCATTAAGTTACTTTTCTAATTGCGATTTATAAAACGGGATTGTTTACTTTTTTTTGTATTATTTATCTCGCTGAGAGAACTTTCTTGGAAATCGTGGAAAGTTTATATTGATGGATTTGTTTTTTTTATAATCAAGATGTTTACATGATTACCTAAGCTTTATTTTGATGATATCTATATATATAAAAGAAAGTCGTGTTAGTTACACCGTTTATAACTCGAGAACGGCTGAACCGATTTGGCTGAAAATTGCTGGGGATGTAGCTCAGAGCCATACTTTTTATCACGTTCCAGTGAAAAAAAAAGAAAAAAATATTAAGCTGATTTGTTAAAAATTGTACAACAAAACGCAACAATGACAACTGTAAATCGACATTGCCGGGCGGGACGAAGTCTGCCGGGACCACTAGTTATGTATAATTCTATTATACTGTGAAATTAATTATTGTGGTGGCCCTGTCAGCGCATTCCACACAGTCACGTAAATCACGTAGTAGATAGATCAAGCAGCGATATGCGCTGTCTCGATATAATATATAAGCCTTGTGTTTTATGAAATAAATATATTTTTCTGTCCTCCGGTCAGAAAGGGCCAAATTTCAGGCCGCAGCGCTAAATGAAAATGCCGCTCTCTGGCTTCGTCGAACAAAAAAATAGTATACTGACCTCGGCCAGTAAATAAAAAAGCCTCAGATCACATTTTTGTCAACCTCGGCTTCGCCTCGGACGACAATTACGTATGTGATCTGAGACATTTTTTATTTTACTGGCCTCGGTGCTTAATGTACTAATATTATAACAGTAGCAGTCAATACTTATAGTGTTACTACATACATCGTACCATCCATTTCAGAAAAGTTGTGTCTCCGGAATCCGGGGACATAACTTTTCCATCCTGCCCGGCAAAATTATATCTGATGCATTGATTAAACCACTGAACGGATTTAACTTGCATATTAATATCTGTATGTATTTTATTTAAATTAGTGTTAGGCTCAGTCGACTACGAAAATGAGAACTGTAAAGTTTTCTAAAATTCAGCAAATAAATAAAACACGAATTGAATCCGTCATAGTTGTTACATTCTAAGGTGAAATTTCTAAAATGTGATATTTGGCGATTTGTAATTTTTTTTAAAAATAAGCTTAGATATGTTCCAAAAATACATACCTAATGTATATATATTTTTATTGTTTCAGGTGAAATGTGCCAGTTTCAAAGTTCGGTTGTGCTTAAAAATTACAAATATATAATGAGATAGTTCAAATAACAAAAACATATAAGTGCCAAAAGTGTAAATAGTAACTCGATAGAATACAGTAAGATTGTATATATAATTTTAACAGTTATTCTAATTACGACCTTAATCGTAGGCACTTAGAGTCTTAAATAGTCATGAAGTTAAGTGTGAGTGCGTACCGCGCGCATGCGTCTGCGCACAAGAAGATCCTGACGTCATCGTACCAGCAACACTATGGCAGCACCGCGGCGCCGCCCATCTGCAACCCGTTGCAACCGCCTAACTTCACACCACAGGTATGATTAACTATAATATTAAATTTATTTGTTTTTCAATATTTTCTACAATAATGTCAAATTACGTGCATTTTAGTTAGATCATAAAAAATTATAGACATTTCATTTTAATATGACGTGTCAACAGAAATATGTCATTTGTGATTTTTGAAAATTTCACTGACTAACTATCACGTTTCCTGAGATATAGTGTGGTGATAGACCGTCGGACGGACAGCAGTCTCGGTAATAGGGTCCTGTTTTAACCTTCAGTTACGGAACCCTAAAAAAGGTACCTACTGTTCAAAAAGAAAAATGTGGGCTTCACGATAATATATAATTATATCACGATAAGTTGAAAGAAATTTAGGATAATTATATTGACTGTGAAACTAATAATAATATTAGCTATGTTATAAATATATCGTCTTACGTCACGAGAATTTTTCGAGTTGTTTTCTCTCCATGAATCGTTGTTCATAAACAAGAGATGATTTGTCAACTGTCAGAACTACGAGCGATACTGGTATTTTTTCAGACTTTCCCGCTTATAACTTCTTCCACCTATCTATATAATCTATCTGTATATAAAACAGCTTCAAGAAAACATTATTATAAAATCTTAAAATTTCTTAAAAAATTTACATAAAATATTGGTCAATGAAATGATTAGAATACTTAGTTAAAGTATAGATATACATATATACATTAATATATATATACCTAAATACCGATGGTGACCATGCCTTAAATATATTTATAAGCATTTTTATTTATAACCATAACTATTTGCCCAATTACGTTTATATTAAAACTTAAAAATTATATAAAGGTCATATTCTCACTCACCAAATTTCATAAAGTAAATTCTTACAAACTTTCTCATTTACAATATTAGTAAAGATTATGAAAAAGGCGATAAAAAAATCCGATTAGATCATAATCTTCCGAGACAGCAATTCCATAACGCCCTTAACACTTTAATTTACTTCTTAAAGGATCCCAATCGACATTTACTTCGCCCTCGGAATAGCCCCCTTGAGTTATGTGGCTTATAGCGATTCCGCCGAGAAATGAAACGAGTAATTGCACAATTACGGCCCACTTCCCGTTACAGTTGAATTACAAGAATGGTAACACGGCTACCTGTTCACTTGGGTTTTATTAACCGTTTTAATGTTGGTGCTTCATTAACAGGCGCGTGCACTGGGAAGAGCATGAGTATGGCGCCAGGGTAGGCACTCCATACATTAGTGACACTATGCCTGTATGGAACGCACGCCCTTGTTCATTAATATTTAGGTTATAACTTACCTATAAAGAGAGGTTTATCAACGCAGTAAAACACGTCCACTATTAAGAAAAAGGCCTGTTCAATGTTGTAAGTCAACCTTTTATTGTGCTGTCGCTGTGCTGTTACGCTTTTTCGACACTGCGCACCAAGGGCGTGCATTCAAGACACAATGGTATAAATGTATGGAGTGCCTATCCTGACGTGGTACACGCGTTATCCTCACTGCACGCGCCTGCTTAGCACGCCTAGATCTAAAGAGAGCTACCAACTCAGAAACCTGAAGATTTGAGTTATGCACACCATCGAATCCCTTACAGCAAAACCTACCACTAAAACAGATTTAACTCATTGTAATGAAACAACTATTAACGGATTTAAATCGCGTATATTCTTTTTTCACATTGGAGAGGCCTATGTCCAGCAGTGGACTGCGATGGGCTGATGATGATGATGATGATATTCTTTTTAATTGCTAAAGTTTCGGATTCTTTGCGAAGCTAAAAAGTTTTTAGCGTTAGACTATTTTCAGCTCAGTCGTGCTACGATTATGGAAACTGTAAAGAATCTGGCACGTCAGCAAAAAAAAATAGTTGTTTCATTCCAATGTGTAATAACCGCAAAGGCATCAGAAATTATTTTTAGGTTTAACTCTTCTATGTAGGTACTAGTTGTATGCATATTTTTGTCTTACCTACGATATATTTCTCATACACTCTCAATCGCCCAAAAGTTATCTGGAAGACATCCCTTAAAGCGATAAGTTCGTCTTTGTACATTTATTGTGTTTTCGTTTTTTGTATTTGTTTAGTTGTCTATACTAATATTATAAAGAGAAACGGTTTGTTTGTTTGGATTGAATAGGCTCCTAAACGACTGGACCGATTTGAAAAATTCTTTCACTGTTGGGAAGCTACACTATTTCCGAGTGACATAGGCTATAAAAAAAGGGATCCGTGCGAAGCCGGGGCGGACAGCTAGTTGTACAATAAAGAGTTTACATAGGGTAAAACCAGGATAGATGCCCCACTTTTTGAAATATCCTCCTAATTTTAAAAATATTAGATTTACATAGGTAATGTTTATGAATTGAACTAGTTTAATCCTTTATGTTTAACTGTAATTTGTACTTTTGGGCCTATAAATTACAGATTTTGTATATTTTAGCTTTCTGTGAAAGTCCTTTTTTGAGGATAGATGCCTACCCCTATGGATAGTTGCCCCGCCATGAAAATACTAAGGAGGATAGATGCCTGCGGCATGGGATAGATGCCCTTCATACTGTGTAATCGAAAAACTCAACCAAATTTTTATGTAGTTTTAATGACAAATTGGTGTAATTGCAGCCTAATGAAATAATAAAAAGAAATTAGCCGATTTTCAAATTTTTTATTGTTATCTTTAGCTGTATGCTAAATAAATTCTTTTATAAAATATTAATCACTGAAGTTTCAACATACATAATCATAATTATTTTTAGCAGCATAACGTCTTCGCAATGTTCTCGATGGAATTCCAAACCCATGATATTTTTATCTATTTCGTCGAAAGCTGACTGCAATTGTTCTGTAGTCCAAGAACATACTCGAGCTTGCACTCCTTCCTTTCTTTTGTATTTTCGTGGCATGGTTTTGCTACAATCAGTAGTAAACTGTAAATAATATAACAATACAAAAAAATGCCCATAATATTCACTGAAACCACATATGGGTACATACATGGTCTATGGAGGGATACATGCCTTTAGGGGCACCTATACCTTAAAAAATCAGGGCAACTATCCTTTTTGATAGGGATAGATGCCCTATTTTTTTATAAATTAATAAAAAAACAACAGAGCAATTATTTACATCTAGATACATACGTGGTGAGTCTATATATTGACTTAATAAACAATATAACGGAATTAATGACTACTTATAAAGTTATAAAACAGCAAATACTAACCTTTAAAACTTTGACGTGGTTTTAAAATTCGCCGCGGAGATGAATGCACACACGAGCGAATCACGTCCTCGCCGCACGATGGCCTATGGCTGGCTGAGGTGCGGGGTGAGTGCGGCTCTTAGTTATACTATTATTTCATAGTCGGGAGTTTGGGAAGTTAGGTTTTTTGAAAATGAGGCATCTATCCCACTGGGCATCTATCCTGGTTTTACCCTACATACATACTAGTATAATTATGTGTGACTAGTATATTTCTGGTACCTGCAGTTCTGCACAGGATGTGTGTGAATGACGTCACAAAGTAATTATCTCTGCCGGAAGTCCGTGGAGCGTAGCTGTCCGAACATTTCCGCCGGACTTGCGAACACTGAATAATTGTATTGAAACCTTGTTGAACCTCTAAAGATATTTGATTCTTGATTGCTAGTATGAATAAGTGTTATGACGTGGATACGTCTTTAGAATTACGTGGCAATCCAAACAAACGAATGATAACGAAATCGGGGGATACAGTTTAGTGTTGTAGCTACATATCTATCATCTCCATCCAAATTTCAGTTACACCACTGGATAGCTAAAGAATCAAAGAATTTATTACGCTAAGTAAGGACTGTATAAATACCTAATAATAGTTTATTCAAAAACTATTACCCGTTACGAGACGTATTCACGTACAACAATCGGCCGTGTCCATAACACAGCCACACCCCGGTTTTTTTTAGCTGCCCTAACAGCTTAGAGTAGTGACATAATCTAAAATATGTCACTTAACATTTAGGGGTAGGTATGAAACATGATGATGGCCGATTCTCACCTGCCAGATATGCATATAAAATTTAATCAAAATCGGTCCAGCCTTTTCGGAGGAGTTTGGCAACAAACACCGCGACACGAGAACTTTATAATAAAATACATAAGACTAGCTTCTGTCAGCGACTTCGTCCGCGTGGAATAGTTATTTTCCCCATTTTTTACACATTTTCCACTGTTTCTTCGCTCATATTGGTCGCAGCGTGGTGTTATATAGCCTAAAGCCTTCCTCGATAAATGATCTATCCAACAAAAAAAGATTTTTATTCGAATCAGTACTTCCTGAGATTAGCGCCTTCAAACAAACAAACAAACAAACAAACTCTTCAGCTTTATAATATTAGTATAGATGTAATTAGATTCTTAAATGTAGTATACAGTAACAATATATTTTGTTCCGTTATTATGTTCTTTAAACATAGTGGTATAAAGATCTAAATTAAATCGAAGAATAGAGAAATTTAATAAATATACTTTAAACAAAGACCAAGTTTAAAGTGAAGGTATAAACTCGAACTTTCACGTACACTGAAAGTTTTTGTTGAAACTTTCTTCGTGATCTAGTTTCAAACAATTCAAACGGGAAAGTATTTCTCGTTAAATCAATACTATATTAACTGAACTTTGGACTTTATTATTATACAGCCCACCCACAATAAGAATATACAATAAAATTTATTAAATTTCTGTTTTTAAGTACCTATCGAAGGAAACTTGGCAATTTTCATTTCACAGTAAAGTGACACATTTCGAGTTAGGTCACTAAATAATCCCTTCTAATCCCTGCTAATATTAGGTATAAATGCGATAGTAACTCTGTCTGTCTGTTACGCTTTCCCGCTTAAACCTCTCAACCGAATTTGATGAAATTTGGCACAGACGATTTTCTGACTCTGTCTCTGTCTCTTTAGACCCTGAGAAAGGACATAGGCTACCTTTTATTGCGATTAATATAGATCCGTGCTAGAACTAGCGCCCTGGCTTCGCCCGGATCCAATAATATTAGTATAGATTAGTATAGATCCGTACTATAATATATATTATATTAATATATAAATGCGAAAGTAACTCTGTCTGTCTGTTACGCTTTCACGCTAAAACTACTGGACTGATTTAAATGAAATTTGGTAAAGTCTGGAGCCTGAGAAAGAACATAGGCTACTTTTTAACCGACTGCAAAAAAGGAGGAGTTCTACGCGGACGAAGTCGCGGGCAGAAGCTAGTTTATAATAAACTCTAGTTATTTGTAACACGTTACAAATAACCAAGCTCAGACTTATTTGGACATCCAAATCCACACTTTCATCACGTAAACGGCTTCAATGTAAAAAGGCCTTTTTACGCGGCTGTAAAAAAATGGGCATAACTAAAGAATTCGCTGAATCAGGGCACTTATGTCTGATTACTAAAATATGCGAAGGGGAAGATGGGCATTTCTTTTTATGGTGGGAATTATGCGCCCATCCCGTCGAGGATTGTCTGTGACACTGATACATGGAGTTGTTTTCACATGGTTATACGTTTAGCTCGTTTTTACGGCCTGTGAGGAATGTGGCACTTTCTCTTTTACAAAGTGACGTCATGGAATGAATTGAATTTTAGCTATATGTAACTCTGTTATACGATGTGAGCTGGGTCTATACTAATATAATAAAGAGGAAAGGTTTGATTGTTTGTTTGGATTCAACAGGCTCCGACTAATCGCCAATTTGAAAAATTCTTTCTCTGTTGGGAAGCTACACTATTCCCGAGTAGGCTATAAAATATTTTGAAAAAAAATAGGGATCCGTGTGAAGCCGGGGCGGACTGCTAGTCATATATAAGTATTGGAATGAAACAAGTATAAATGGATTCAACTCGCGTATATCATTTTATTATTTGAAGTTTCAAAAACGTGTAAAAATACAATTTAAATCCGTTTATAGGTGTTTCACTCCAATGTGTAATAACTGCGATGGTTAATTATTGGAATCGTAAATTATCTTATATAAGTAGGTATATTTTAGACCCTAATATTATATACTTATGCTAAATCCTTTCCGAGTTGGAATTAGTAATAGATTAGATTAGATTAGATTTATTTATTTCTCAAAATTCATACAGTATAATACACAATTATGTTGAACTAGCTTCTGCCCGCGACTTAGTCCGCGTGGAACTCCTCCTTTTTTGAAGTCGGTTAAAAAGTAGCCTATGTCCTTTCTCAGGATCCAGACTTTCTTTGTACCAAATTTCATTTAAATCGGTCCAGTAGTTTTAGCGTGAAAGCGTAACAGACAGACAGACAGACAAACAGAGTTACTTTCGCATTTATAATATTTGTAGGGATTATATGCACTCATTTTGATATCGTCAATACAGATTTAACTACATTTACAGTATCAGCAAAAAATATAATTTTATTACAATAAATTTCATTATGCATAATATAATGTCAAGTGGTTTTTAGTGTCAAGCAGTTTAACATTAATAATAGAAATAATATAATAATTATACTACAATCACTTTTTCACTTTTTTTATAAGGTTAACAACACGGTCAAAATATTATATTACATTATTTACAATGTTTAATGAAGATAAACACTCATCTATTTTCCAAAGCTAATTAAATTCAAGTTCTTTGTGACAGTTGGTATTCGAAATAAAGGAAAATACACCATCAATAGGTAATTTAATACAAATTAAATGAATACCAAGATTATAAAACACAATGTATCAAATTGTAATACCATCCAATTAAGCTATATTGTTTTTCTGAGAAAAAGGCTGCTTTACAACATTATTAGGTCTATATTTATTTTCCTTTATGGATATTTAAAAAAAAAATCTATTTCATAGTCTATTTACGAAGGTCTTCTCAATAATCCACTTGTCTCATCTTAATTTTATTTTATAGTGTATCAAGATACAAAATGCTAAGAATTTTAAGTTGTTGCCGCCTTTCCTCTAGGAACGCAATTTTTTACAATTTGCGGCTTACACCGCTTTGCCTGTTAAGTGGCTTATCTGAAATAAATTACCAAGTAATAAATAACGGGGGTTTCAAAATTTTTATAAATAACCCATATAATAATTACATACAATAATGTAGGTATATAAATGCATCAAATATCCGGAAATATATAAATTTTTTAAGAAAAAGGTTCGTCTTGTCATGCTCAGGCAACAGGCAGACAAGAGCTATTTTAACATATTATTATATTATGGTAGGTACATTGATTTACATTATCACTATTTAATGTATTTAGTTTTCATTTTTGTGCTTACTGTCTACTTCAAAGATTGATTAGTGGTGAATGCCTTATAGTTTTTATTGTGCAATAAAGGGTTAAGAAATAAATATTAGGAGAGGCTGTAATGTTTTTTTATATATGAATGGACCCCTGAAGATGTTTGAAGACACGAAGATCAGACCCCAGGTATTCAGGCCATGCAGGCGAAGGAATATGTGCACCCCAACCTGTACTCTCTCGCCTCTATGACCTGAGCAACTGGGGAAGTGCTACCGGAGACCTCAGAAGACCTAGCAATATGAACAAGATTATCTCATGCACCTTGAAGGATTGCTGAAATCCTGCTGAAGAACTTAGAAGACCGAGAAGCATGAGCAAGATTATCTCATGCTTCTGTACCCTGAACGTTTAGAGAAATCCTGCTGAAGTCCTTAGAAGTCCAAGAAGCGTCTGCTAATGCCTTTATACCCTAATGAATTGGAGGAGGCCTGCCCAAGACCTCAGAAGATCAAGCGCAAAGCGTAAGATCATAGTGCCTCTGTGACCTAACTAACTGGGGGAGACCCACCGAATACCTCAAGAGACCAAGCGCAATGATCAAGAGCATCAGAGGCGGCGCTAGGCGTGGGCGACGTGGGCCATCGCCTACGGCCTCGCGGTCCGGGGGCCTCGCGCCTCAGATACGCGTTACTCGGACGCAACGTGAAAATTATTCGTTAATCGTTATAAAACGATAAATATATTGATGTACTGAAATATTTTTTTAGGCTAGCCACATTTTTTTACTTTGTGTTGCTATCGCGGGAAACGAACGGGGAAGCCCCTCCGAAATAAAATTGTTTTATTTACTCTAGCAATGTTTACTGACATTGCGTTGCTATTCACAGGCAACCCCCTAGTGGTTAAACTCGGAGATTTTGTTTTCTGTTTGAAGTTTGTCTATGTAAGTAAGATACTTCACAAACTTCAGCCGCTTCTCAAAAAATAAAGTATCACACGGTATATTAAATTACAATTATTAATCGTTATAAAGTTATAAAACGATAAATAATTATATTGATACACCGAAATGTTTTTTTAGGCTAGCCAAATTTGTTGGGTTTGTGTTGCTATCGCGGAAAAAGAACGGGGAAGCCCCTCCAAAAACAAAATATTTAGTCTAGCATTGTTTGTTGGCAATGCGCAGTGTTGCCAATTTAGCGACTTTGTCGCTAGAACTGACGACTTTTGCTTAAGTCTTAGCGACCAAAAAAAAGTTTTGACGACAAAAATAGTTTAGCGACTTATCTGGCGACTTTTGGAGTACAAAGCAGAAATTTTTTGTTTCTTTAACGTTATTTTAAGAAAATGTCTGTCTTTTTTATAATAAAGTAGTAAAAACCTATTTTTCAAATGTTTTTTTGTTTATGGCATTGGTTCTTACGCTACCAGAGGGCCTCGCTGAATGTACCTTGCCCACATAAAATTTTGTTCTTGCCCCGCCACTGAAGAGCATGTAATTCCTCTGTAGCCTTACCATCTGGGGGAGACCACTAAGGACCTCAAAGACCAAGCAACATGAGCCAGATCAGCTCATGCCTTTATACCCTGAAGAATTGGAGGAGGCCTGCCGAAGACCTCAGAAGACATTGCTCAAAAGCATCAAATTCCTGTGCGACCTGAAGAACAGATATAAGCAAGATTCCTCTGTAAGAATTGGAGGTGACCTTCAAAAATTACACACAAAATATTATAAAACCTTTCATACCTATCATATTCTGGTGTCCTGGTGAAATGGTGACATAAGGTAAATAAGTGGCATAAATAAGGTACTTTTGTAGCCTTTTATTAGTACCGTAGGTATGTGCCCTCCTCCACCCTTTTCACTAGGACCCCAGAGATTTATTTTCAAAATTCTTATAAATATTACTCGTTTATTCAGTAAAAAATATATTCATGTTTTATATAAGCAGCGATTTATCTTTGTTAGGATAATGGACCTAGTTTAAGTGACAAATGTATTTTTTGATCGCATGTTATTTGGGACAGGATTATGGAGATGGTATTTTTATTTAATGTAGGTAACTCAAGTTAGAGGATTTAGGTCTTACTATAAACCTAAACCTGCAAATCAAAGTAGATGCTAGAAGAGTTAGCTGAAATATGTTTAATTGGTAGGTAAAGGACGGTCGCCGAGCACAGCGAAAGACGGACGTTGTCTTTTTTTCTATTTGTCTCTACCGCACGCGCGTAGTAATAGTGCCAAAGTAGTGGTACAAATAGTCCGTTTTCGCTGTGCTCGGCGACCGTCCTTTAGGTTTTGCTGTTTGAAGGAATTCGAAGGTGTGCATAACTACCGTTATAAATCCAACGATTCGTAAAAACATTTGAAATTGAATCCGGAGATAGTTTAGGATGACATCTGTTAATATTTCGATATCCAGACTGTTCGACACCACCCGTTATATTAAATATTTCATTTGTTTTAGTACTAGTTATAAGAAAAAGCGGTTTTCTATAGGACGTTATTCGGAAACATACCTACGTTATTTATATAAGATTCGAGTTCTATTTAGTCCAATCAGTTAGCTTATTAAAAAATATTGGACATACTGTATATTTTCTTTTCTTAAACAAACAAAAACTGACAAATATAAGTGCTCCTAAATTTAGGGAGTGGAGGTTAGTGACGTCACGATATAGTATAATTTGTCCCCACACCTCCAAAACTGTTGAAGCTAGTATCTTTGTCATTTACTGTTCGGTTAAGAAAAGAATACGCGTATAATAAAGTTTGCTAATAATATACAGATTTCTGACCATACACCTACCAACTGATTTGAAGTCTGTATATTTACTTACGGAAAAAAAGTCAGGTTAGTAATATATTATTATATTTATTTACGCTTTATTGCACAAAAAAAACAAATGTAGGTACAAAAAGTGGACTTAATGCCATTCGGCATTTTCTACCATACAACCTTTATTTTATTTCGATATTCATGATCTTTGACTTTGTTGTCAAACTCAAACTCAAACTCAAATAATCATTTATTCAGGCTAGGCTCTTACAGGCACTTGTGAATGTCAACGTTAAAATTAATATTCTTTTTCGATTCAGCAAAAAAAAAACCTCTCGAGAAGAATCGAGAATAAACTCAATGAGGTATAATTTTTTCAATATAATAATATTACAATTTCACTTAAGAATAAATTATGTACAAATTACAATATGTATGTACTTAATCTAATTACATTATTTTTTAAAAATTATAGGAGAAAATAAAAAAAAAATAAAAATAACAATAGGTACTGGAGATGTATAAGGTCTCCAGATGTCAAAAGACTAAATTAAATTTACTGGAAATGTAAAGGTTTCCAGGAGTCAAATAGAGAAAAAAAAGAAAAAAATACACAAAGTAAAAAAGACACTATGATGTCTCTAGTCAGATTCGTTCAAAGCAAAAGTATGTGAATATCACTAAAGTCCCCACTTGCAGACATGAACAGACCGGACCCCTCAAACAGCACTGTATTTACATCCTCCCCGGTTAGCGAAAATTTTAAATTCTCTCTTCTCAACTCTTTGAAATTGAAATGAAATCTTCAAAAAGCTTAAATTGCCAGTTCCATTCGATATTAAGCAATGAATCAACGTCAAGTATTTGCAACAAGTTAACCCCGTTGGTTAATTAACCGGTTAATTTCAACAGCTGTTACGAATCAATTTAGCTCACGATGTTAAGTAAGAGCTTAAATATTACATTACAAGGTTAGCTTGTCTCCATTGACAGATGGAGATTAATCCTTTTGAATTACTCTTACTGATATTTAATTAAAGTACAGGGTTGGATAGTATTGTTTCTACTGACACTGGAACCGAAAACTCGGAAACAAATCCCTACTAATATTATAAATGCGAAAGTAACTCTGTCTGTCTGTTACGCTTTCACGCTAAAACTACTCGATTTATATGAAATTTGGTACAATGAAATAGTACCTAGTCGTTATAAAGACAAAATTATTATTTTTTTCTTTTCAGTGCGCTATTGTATTTTGTTGCTTTTTAGTTTTTTTTCGGCGGTTAAATTTTTTTATTAAAAAGTTATTATTTTATAATTTTCTGTGGCCATAATTTGTACAAATTATTACATGCTTAATTTTAAATTAGGTACTTTTGTAATAGCTACCTACCATGTTTTTGCTATTAACTTTTAGTGAACAGTAAATTACCCCTATTTTCCCACCCTTAAGGTAGTTTTCTTTTCCAAATATTTATGGGATCAACTTTGAGGTATTCTCTATCCAATAAAAAAAGAATTATCAAAATCGGACTACTCTGTAATAAGTTACGCGTGGTCATACGATACAATCGGTGCGTGAAAAATGAACTCTCTCTCAATCATCCCCTCTTTTCCTACCCTTAGGGTTGGAATTATTTTTCCAAATTAAAATGGGACCAATTTCGAAGTATACCCTTCCCATATAAGCCGGCAAATAAAATGAAATACTCTATAAAAAGTTATGCGTGATCATACATAAAAAAAAAAAAAATATACGCGTCGACTTGATAACCTCCTCCGTTTTTTTCGTCGGTTGAAAAGGTTCTATTCGGTAATTATTGAAAAAAATACAAATGAAAATAATTACTTTAGCATAAGACTATTGTCAGCTCAGTCGTGCTACGATTATGGAATCTATAAATGCCACAGAGTCTGGCATTTTCATTGCCTTCCCCAGAGCAAAAGGTATCCATGAGGATTTCCCCACTTAAAAAAAAAGGTTAGGTTAGTTTACTGCGACAAACGTTGAACGTCCGTATTACAAAACGGCCTTGTTTTGTAAAACGGCTGGCCGTAATAAAAGACGGCGGATTATACGATCCGGCTGCGACATATAGAAGTCTTATATTCAAATAGTTTTTTTTTGCATCAAATCACATTGCGCCTGAATCTTATACCTTGGGCGGACTTTTTCTGTCGTAATTCTATATTTATCTCACTTTAACACGTCCCCGTTGTTCTCTTTCTATTCACAAGCGCGGACAATATATTGAATGTTTAGTTTTCCGAGTATTGAATCCAGGATTTATATTATGATACTAGCTTTTGCCTGCGACTTTATCTGCGTAGTTATTATTGTAACATTGGAAATTCCACTCTATCTTTACTTCCATTAGTAATAATTTTGGGAATAAAAATTATCGTATGACCTTTGAGACTCAAATAAATTCCATACCAAATTTATGGTTAAGTTACATATATTTTTTTGTATTTATAATATAAGTAGGTATGGTTTTATATACATTGGACGGCAGTAAAACAATGTTTTTAACAGACAAAGTATATTTTACTGCAGTAAGTTTTGCTGAAATATAAAATCACATACAATGTTTAAAATTTTTATGTCGCATATTTTATAACACCAAAAATGAGATTTTAGCTTTCCAGCAAGTGAATAGTGCTATATTTTAAAAGCCGCTAGTTTACTATATAAGCTTCTCGACTCAACAGATTTAGCTGTGCCCAAATGACTGCCAGCCAATAAACTTCGTACCTACTATATTCTGATTTTAATAATAATATTTTTAATTTACTTATATACCTACTTTCCTTGTCCTAACAATAACAAACACCAATAAAATACTCATCCGATTTGGTGCAGTCGCACGGAAGTTATGCGCGTATTGTTTATGTTAATAGAAGATCAATAAATATCTTAAGATAATTTACACCTATCGATCTACTGTCAATCAAAGCTATCACGGGATTAACGGATAAACACACATACATGTAAGTCATCCAAGACTCAGGCGCAGATCCGTGTGATCATCACACTATATCTACCCATCACAGGATTCGAACCCGCAACCTCCGATTTGGTAGTTTCCAACACCAACAACGTACCAGGCAAGCATAACGTAGATGAGCAAGTATCTCCGAGTTCAATTAAAGGGAGTTTGTAACGAACATAATAAAGACATTGAAGTAAATCTATCCAATTAACTATAATTGCTTCTCATCCCTGCGCTCCCATTGTCTCATTTCCAGGCTCCTTCAGCGCAGAATGGCGTATCAGTAGAAAATTAATTAACTACGTGAAATGTACCACAGGATTGATTATGAAGTTTATCTACGAGTAAAAATACTGGTGTTAATTTAGCTTTATACGAAGTGTTCTTTTAGCTTTGTGGGATTTTGTTTGTGTTTTAAACTAAACTAGCGGCTCCGCCAGTCGTCGCCCTGCCCGTCCGATTGTTTTGTCAAAGATTTGTCAGTCTTCAGTCACTTAAGTCAATCACTTTGTATATGGGAGTATAGAAAAATGTTGATTTTACACTTTTTCAAGATGTTTTTTTAAATTTTCTCTTCTTACAAACCTTTCCTGGACTTTCACGAATAATCCAAGACCAAAATTAGCCAAATCGGTTCGTGCGTTCTGGAGTTATAGCGTCAGGAAGGAGAACCCGACTTATCCTAACTAATCCTAACTATATCCTAACTAATATTATAAATGCGAAAGTAACTCTGCCTGTCTGTCTGTCTGTCTGTTACGTTTTCACGCTAAAACTACTGGACCGAATTATATGAAATTTGGTACAAAGAAAGACTGGAGCCTGAGAAAGAACATAGGCTACTTTTTAACCGGCTGCAAAAAAGGAGGAGTTCTACGTGGACGAAGTCGCGGGCAGAAGCTAGTTTTTATATAATAGAGATAAATGGGTTTTAGTTAGTGATCTTTGATGCAGAATGGGACACTAGTAGATGTCCAGATTTCTTCTTTCAGTCTCCTGGCTCATTTACATACTGTCAGTGTTTCAACGTAAAATGTAAGTAATACCACTCTGAAACTGGAGGTTGCAGGTTTGAATACTATTAGGGGAAATGTCAGTGTAATATTTTTATCTGAGTTTTGGTTAACTTATACGTATTTATGTATGTTTGTCCGATGTCTAGTCATAGTAAAAGCTTTACATATTTAGGGACTAGATCAATTGATGTAAATTTATTTATTTAAATTTAAAATGCATCCTTTTTTTCTGGTTAATTGTCTTTTTCCTGGTTGAAAGTCCAACGTGGATGCTGGGCTTTTAATAAATTCCTACCTATAAGAGTTTTGCACAATTTTTCATTCGTTTCTTTCGTTCGCTATTATCGATTGGCACTTATTTAGCCCTAGTCTAAGCTTCTCCTTTCTACTCTACTATTACATAATTTGTTCTAAACGTACAGCTTAAACTAACAACACATTTGAATCCCAATTAGCTGTAATTGGTTCTCTATTGGTCTGTGTTCGAGCTCATTGGCCTGTTGGATTGCTATCCTAGCTGATTGTGCTATTGAAAGGCTGTTTGTGGTATCGAACCTTATTGATACTGCATGAAGTTTGTTCTTGCTTACACAGATGTTGTACATAGGATGGTTTAGTTCTGCATGCTTTAACTGAGACTGTGAAGATGATGTGTACATCGATACAAATTCACCTGTCTTATTTAGACTTACCTAAAGCACGTGAGATATTGGCATTTGCACGCGACTTCGTCTCCGCAGGATTAGTACGTTACACTTACACCCAAGGGCGTCCAATCCGTACAGGCATTGTTATGGAGTGCCTACCCTGGCGCCATACTTACGCTCCCTTCACTGCACGCACCTGATTAGAAAATATGTCTGTCTGTTATTCTAATGTACGAACTATATTGTCTAGTATCTAAGTATATCAAGCTTTGCTTCGGATTAAAATAATTAATGTGAATTATCTAAATAAGTGTCTGACCAACGAACTTCGTAGTGTTTTTATTTTAGAGACAAAATGTAAATTACTATAAAAGTTTTTAAACATAGTAAGTAATTTACATTTTGTCTTTATAGTCAAAACACTAAGAAGTTCGTTGGTATCTAGTTAAATAGATGGTTTTAGACTTATTCATTTAGATTTCCTTTAGTCGAAACCCGACCTTACAGTACTGGTAAAGTCTTCACACACAATGCTACGATAATTTTAAAAAATTTTATCTCCTCGTGGAAGATTTCTCTCAAATTTAAACCGCATCAGTGTATTAGGAAAGACCCGAAAAGATTAACTCGAAAAAGTTTGGTGAAACAAGCGTGCGAGCTGAAACTGGACTCCGCTTAGCATCTGTTATTTCTCAGATAATATTGTATCAGGACATTATATAGGGCAAACTCAGGAATAATACGGAAGTGAAACTTATTGGATAAAAGTTTGAAGTTATCCGTGTTTCCTTGTATATTAAACTATACAATTACCTCATTATTTTTCAATATTATTAACCTGTGTGTAATACAAAGTACATTAATTTTTAAAGTTCATTAATAAAGTATAATGTAGTTTTTCTACTACATTATAGTAGTTTTTCTAATACCTACCTACATTAGGTATACTTTTAATGTAGTTGTACCAGGTACCTATTCTAATTTTGAATTTATTTGACTATCTATAATAATATATATATTTCATGTCTTCATTTAATTGTTCTAACAAAGTAAATAAAAACGTGAAATATATTACATTAATTCGAGCTGTAATTAAATTATTCATTTGTTAAATAATTAATGAAAAATGTTCATTTATCTCCTGTATATTTTGCACTGCAGGTTTATTTTATGAAAACATACAATATAAGAAGGCAGTCGTAAAAAAGTCGCTTAATAATCTTTATATTACCTTTTATGTTACAGCATTTGAGCGACGAGATTAATAATAATACAAAATAAATTATTATTATTTCAAAATTTACTCATTTTTATTGTACTTTTTGTCGTTGGGGTATAGACGCCAAAGAAAAAAATACACGTACATGACTCGCAGCTGTGTGTAGATATTTCACCTATATTAAATTAATTTATCCGGTGATATAAAATAAAAATATCCTCTATTTTTCATAATTATTAAGATACCAAAATCCGACAAAAACAGTTTTGGTCTAAAAACATTATAAGTAAATAATTAGAAGAGGATAATAATATTAGTAAGTATGACAAGTTTATATCTACCGGTAAGTAATCTTATTTTTCAATGATTATTAAAATATTAATAAAAGCTATAGGTATCCTAAAGCTATTTACCATTTGAAAAAAAACACACCTTTATCATATTGAATACAACTAGAACTCTCTTTTGCTTTTGTATCGTTATAATTTGTCAAGAATACACTCATAATCGCTATCTCTCATGAAATGACTTCACGTGATAAATTCGTTTTTTATTGTCGCTCACATTTTTTTTACGACGCGTCCTCCCGCGTGCTACGCTCAGTGGATATTAGCAATAAATTCTTCCTACACTCTTTTTGATTTATTTACTCCTGGTACTTGCGCTGCCTATACAGTTATCATCAAATTATTTAATCTAAAAAACGAATTTTCACTATCTTAAAAATCTATGCTATAAATATTGGAATTAAACAACTATAACGGATTTAACTCTAGTATTTTATTATATTTCCTGACGTTGCGAAAACTTTACAAGTCCCATATTCGTAGCAAAACTTTAGCGTTGGCCTATCGCCATCGTTAAAGTTAAACTTTAGCGTTAGCCTATTGTCAACGTTAAAGTTAAAATTCAGCGTTAGAGATTGTTCAGTTTATCACAAAAATGTATTCGAACTAGGATATTGCACCTCAAAATCCTCTCAGGCTGCCACGAAAATAGGTTCAGTAATTACATTTCTGAATATTAAGCGTCGAATTATCATGTTAATTCTCAAGCCCTTTTTTGGACGGACGTAGTTACTTTTATAAAACTGACTATACATAATGTTGTTAATCATAATTTCTAATCTACACTTATATTATAAAGAGGATTTTTTTGTTTGAATTGAATAGGTTCCAAAACGACTGGACCGATTTGAATTCTTTCACTGTTGGGATGCTACACTTTTCCTGAGTGTTATAGGCTGTAAAAAAGGGATCCGTGCGAAGCCGGGGCGGACAGCTAGTTAAGTATAAATGTGAAAAAAAAGTTATAACAGATTTCACTAGCGTAGGTGCACATCGCGGAATTAACTCACCTTTATTAATTTTATGCTGACGATCCTCATTTTATGCTGAATATACATAATTTGTAACATTATTTACTATACAATAGTACCGTACCGTATCTTAATACAACCGAATCAAATCACTCGTGATATGTTTTCTAAGGTTATATAAAGGTAAATAAAAACTCCATCACTACTAATTTCTGATGCCTTCACGGTTATTATACATTGGAATGAAACAACTATAGACGGATTTAACTCGCGTATTTTATTTTATTGGCTGACGTTGTCGTGCTACGATTGTGAAATCTGTAAAGCCTCCGGAACGTCAGCCAACAAAATAAAATATGTCTCAGATCACCTGTAATTTTCGTCTGAGGCGAAGCCGAGATTGACAAAAATGTGATCTGAGGCTTTTTTATTTACTGGCCGAGGTCAGTATACTATTTTTCTGTTCGACGAAGCCAGAAAGCGGTAACTTCATTTAGCGCAGCGGCCCGAAAGTTAGCGCTTTCTGGCCGGAGGACAGAAAAATAAAATACGCGAGTTAAATTCGTCTATAAGTTTGTACGTTCTCTTCATTGCAACATAATAGTAAATCTAAATTGTACTTCATTTCTTGTAAGATTTTAATTGCTGTCTAAACCCCGTGATTGGTCGGTGAGCAGTGCTCGGAGCTCGTTCTGTTGACTCACGGCTTAACAGTCATCTGGGTCAACAATTTGATATTACGGCTAAAATGCAAATTTATGGAACACGGTATGTTTAATAACTTGTTAATAATGTGGAGTTTCAAATCGTGTTTACATTAGAAAATTCAGCCAAGTGTCATGGGTAAAAAGGGTGAATTAATGTTAAAATACTGTTAAATCTTTTTAACATAAATGATAAAACATTTCTTATTATTTACCTACTAATAATAGTCTGTAAAAGATTTTTTAGCAAACCCACTTTTGATATAATTTATAGTATACTAAAATTCTTATAAAATGGGTTTCATTCTATTATCAGAACTGTAAAGGTCGATGTATAGCCGGATCCAAGGGCGTGCTTTACATACAGGCACAATGTCACGAATGGAGTGCCTACCCTGGCGCCTACTTGCGCTCCTCGCGCCTGTATCTCCTACTAAATGGGGTCGTTAAAATCAACTGTCATAAAGGCTGTCATTATGCTAGCTAGTGTTGCCAGGCGTCCAGTTACAGCCGGACATAGGTAGGCGTTTTGATTGCGTGACCGGACAAAATAAATGGTGTCCGACTCGTTAGGCTTTAGTTAGGCTTTTTTACAATAATCAAAGAGTTTGATTTTAGATATTTTGACATTCAACATTCGCGAAAACGATTCGTGACCTTTCGAAAATGTCAATTTCTTACTTTATCATTCTATTTTAAGGGTTTGTAAATGCCGTTCGTCACTTGTCTAGGAGGGCTGATAAGATAATCTGAATTGATTTAAAGGTTTCGACGCTTTTTCCTTACTGATGGAGATAAATTAGACTAGATACTACATGTGAACATGTCCGATTACAGGAAACTAAGGACTTGTCTACAAGAAAACGTTGTATATATTTGTATTCGGGTCATTTTCAAAATTTTCGCATTATTTATTGAATCCTTAATTTAATGCAATTTAAAAAATATACAAATAGGTCCCAATACCTACACAAATTATAACCTGGCAATCATAATTTCTGATGCTTTCGCGATTATTATACATAGGAATGAAACTTTAGACGTTCTGAGGCTCCAAAACGTCAGCCAATAAAATAAAATACGCGAGTTAAATCCGTTTAAAGTTGTTTCATTCCAAAACCCGGCACTAGTTTTACGAACGCAAACTGGTTAAAACAATTTTAAGATAATATCTCATACATAATACCAGTCACAAAGTAACTTATAATTCCTGCAAAGCCTATTTGACCCAGCGCCTACTGCGAATTTATAATCTTTCATGCCCTCTTATCACCTGATTACGGTGCGAACTGACCCTCCTCAATGTCAACACTAATTTCCTGCCCTTATTATAACGAAGACAAATATGGGCCCTTCTGTATTTAAGGGCACCTCTTTATTGTTCAATTGTTTGGATTTTGAATTTATTGTCATATGTGTTGCTAGGGACCCTTATACCAGCTTTGCTTTGTTTAGGACTGAATGAATAGGTGTGATTGTCTAAAATGTATTTGATTATTTATTATGTTTTCACTTCGGATGTTTATTTCTTATTACATAAATTATATGTAGCTTTCTTTTATTTTTTGACGGCCTGTTGGTCTAGTGGTCAGAGGCCCTGACTAGGAAACCGGAGGTTGCGGGTTCGGATCCCGCTAGGGGCAGATGTCAATGTGATGAGCACTGGCATCTGTACCTGAGTCTTGGATGTCTTATATGTATTTATGTATATTTATCCGTTGTCTAGTACCCATAACACAAGCTTTGCTTAAAATGGGACTAGATAATTGGTGTGAATTGTCCAAAGATATTTATTTATTTATTTATATCAATATCATAATTTATGATTCTTTAGCGGTTATTACACATTGAAATTAAACTACTATAATGATCTTAACACACGAATATTATTTTATACTGATGTTTAAAAACTTTACATTTCTCATCGACGGAGTTAACAATCGTCTAAAGTAAAGTTACTAAAGTTTTCGAAACGTCAGTAAATAAAATACGCGAGTTAGATCCGTTATAATTCTGGACACAGTTAAAGACGGTAATTGGCCTCATTTGCAGAACCACGCACCTCATTAGCAAACACTACGTAATCAAACTGGAAATTATTCGGATGGCTTTGGTAAAGTCTATAGACAGTGTTATGGGAGAAATGAATAACCATTTCTATTTATATTTATCTGTAAATTATACTATAACAATTAAAGCTATTTCGGAAAAGTTTTGCTTAGTATCTAAAAAAACCTAACAACTCTTTTTCACCCCCTTAAGGGTTAAATTTCGAAAAATCCTTTCATACCGGATGATTATATCATACAAGGAATCATTTCAGATCTCTAAGCTACGATTAGCGGTTTAGGCTGTGCGCGTATCTGTCAGTCATTTTAGACAAAATATTTTATATAAGACAAGATAAGATAAGATCATTATTCAATTTAACTTAGTGTACTTATAAGACACTAGTTTCTTATTTTTTTCTTTATTCACTGAGTGAAAGAGAATTATTGAATTTCTAAGGTGGATTTTTTCGTACATCCTAGATATACCTTTTCTTTTGTCTATCAAAATTTTGAAAGTTTATTCATAACTAGCTTCTGCCCGCGACTTCGTCCGCGTGGAACTCCTCCTTTTTTGCAGTCGGTTAAAAAGTAGCCTATGTCCTTTCTCAGGCTCCAGACTTTCTTTGTACCAAATTTCATTTAAATCGGTCCAGTAGTTTTAGCGTGAAAGCGTAACAGACAGACAGACAGACAGAGTTACTTTCGCATTTATAATATTAGTAGGGATTTAAAGCTTTATCTTATTTCGATAGATATAGGTAAGTACCTTCTTTTTTACATATCAAAATTTTATAAAAAAATCAAGTTCTAATGCTATTAACTCGTTAGTAGGAGCCTACTAATCGGTCACTAATCTGCGATGGAAATGTGACCAGATAACGCGAAATATCCAGCATAGCAAACCGCAGCCGAATAGAATATTCCCTTTAATTAATTTTATTTAATTAGTAATTTTTTTACGCTTATTATCAACACTGTCCTCTTGTGACAAAAATAACGGGTGAACATATTCAAAATTATGTTTATTAGAGAAGCAAGATAGCCTTGCGGCCTGGCCTGATCCGTAACCACGATAATATTTGATGCCGTTGTCGTTAAAATGAAACAACTATAACGGATTTAACTCACGTATTTTATTAACGTCAGCAAATAACATAAAATATGAGAGTTAAATCCCTTACAGTTGTTTAATTCAAATGAATAATGAAAAACATTTATTTCTAAATCCTGTCATCAGTCTGTATCAAATTTAATTGTCTTTGATACTTGGTAATTCATCGACAGTTAAATTCACGATACCCATTTCTACTTATATTTTTCTGTTAATTATACTATACCTAATAATCAAAGCTATTTCTGAAAGTATCTAAAAAACCATACAACCCTTTTTCTATGCTATGCAATCCAACGACAGCTTGTTAAAAAGGGTCACAATGTTTTAACTACCTACAAAAAAGAGAGAAGAATCAGGAAGTGACGTCATTAATGGCGCGGAAACGAGTTCCCAGCTGCCACATTGTTATGGAAATGGGTCGGAGGACTGTTAAGTTGGGGCAGTCGTTACTGGCTCTCACATTGTTCATAATGAATGCTCGAGTAGAAAGTGTTAACATCGAGCGTGCATTGGATGCGTACCACTTCTGGGTGACCACTCTGTAATACACGGGCGTGCATTCCATTTAGGCACAATGGTATAAATGTAGAGTGCCTACCCTGACGTAGTACATGCGCGACCCCCACTGCACGCGCCTGCCATAATAATAATAATATCTTTTGACAATTTACACCAATTGATCTAGTCCCAAATTAAAAATTGTACTATGGGTGCTAGACAACGAATAAACATACATAAATACATATAAGACATTCAAAACTCAGGTACAAATGCCAGTGCTCATCACATTGACTTCTGACCCTAGCAGGATTCAAACCCGCAACCTCCGGTTTCATAATCAGGGCCGCTGACCACTAGACCAACAGACCGCCATATATTTATCATACTGCGTGTGTATAGAACCCACGTAAGGTTTTTTTCTCGTGAGAAAGCATCTTTCACTGCTGGTCTTCCATTCATTGCACGTACTAATAGGGGTCATTCGAGTATTTTAAGCAGATTTATTACAGTTATTGACCCCCTTTCCTCCTTTTCAGCAAAAGTAAACAAAGCTCTTTTCAAAATGCGTTTCGTTATGACGCATAGACAATGTGTGGGTTGCTATTTGTGTAAAAACGTAAATACCTAACTACTGCTGACGTAATCACCATCCAGACCCCCCCGTCTCATCAAATATAAGCAAAGCAAAGACCCCCCGCCCTATAGTGCTAACGTAATACTTGAACGACCAATAACACACAGATATGCGTTGACTTCTTATTGTACTAATACAAAGAAAAGATATTGGAATTCGATAACCCGATCAGTGACGCCCATAATGCTATTGGATAAAAGGTATAAATGTGTTAAAATCCCACTGGAATCTCTATTTAGTATATCTTGGTATCGTTATCACAAAAAGTAAACCTCGATAATTTCATCCTGTCTTAACTTAGATTAGAATCAACCTCTAACCTGAGCATCGATAGATTGATATCCATTGTACCTCGAACCTTTTCACGGCTATTACAAAGGCTCTATTGCCGCCGAGGAAAAAGGAGAAATTCGAATTTTATCCTTGCGGAATAGTAAAGTTACACATAAAGGCGTTTAGCAAATCCACTGGGTTTTGGAATGCGTGGGGCGATAAGAAAGTTGTGAAAAGATTGTAATGTTGGGTTTCGTGCGGCATCTGCTTAGGCATTTTCTATACTTCTATACTAATATAATAAAGAGGTTTGTTTGTTTGTTTGTTTGGATTGAATAGTCTCCTAAACGACTGGACCGATTTGAAAAATTGTTTCACTGTTGGAAAGCTACGCTATTCCCGAGTGACATAGGCTATAAAAAAAGGGATCCGTGCAAAGCCGGGGCGGACTGCTAGTCTTACTATATTTAACAATTGTGTGCAAAGAAATATATGTTGAATATAAGCACAAACTAGGTTTATATTACACACCTAGACCTAAAGGCGAACAAGAGCCTGAAGATTTGACTTATGCACTCCATCGAATTCCTTACAGCAAAACCTACCAATAAAATAGATTTAAGCTAACTCTCTTAGCTTTATTGTAAAAAGCATAAATCTATACAGAAAACTTTTAAGTTAAACCCTTTAAAATTTAAAGGATTAGAAAAGACATTACCAACCTTTTAATGGCAATACTTCACTATTACTAAATTAATTCACTATTAGTAAGTACATAATTATGACCATGTAATTATTATGATGTTTAAAATATTCAGAAATAAATGAATCTGAATCTTACTATACCTACCTGTATCTAAATAGTCAATATCTAAAAGGGCGTGTTTTTAAACTGTTCATTCTTCTCATACGTCCTTTTAAGCCCAGCATGCAGTCAGGCTAGCTCTATAGCTAGCCTGACAGCATGCTGGGCTTAAAAGGACACGAGAGAGCACCTATGTGCTCTCTCGTGTTGCCAATGCGTTTATTATCAGTGATATAATATATGTAAATAGTACTACGGTGTGTGTGATGCAACCTGCATCGGAAGGCTTTCTAAGTCACGTGCATATGCATGTGAGTAATTAATTTCTTTATGGTATAGAGATTGGCAATTTCCTCGCTTTACTTTGATGAGAAAATTAATTAATGGTATTTTAAGTGCGTCTTGTTTAGTCTGATAATAGCTTATGCTAAGGAATAATTATATTGTGTGCTATATATTATGACGGGAAATCTATACTAATATTATAAAGCTGAAGAGTTTGTTTGTTTGAACGCGCTAATCTCAGGAGCTACTGGTTCGAATTCAAAAATTCTTTTGTTGTTGGATAGAGCATTTATCGAAGAAGGCTTTAGGCTATATAACATCACGCTGCGACCAATAGGAGCGAAGAAACAATGGAAAATGTGTAAAAAAAAATATGAAGCCTTATGAAGAAGTGACAGAAGACTTTGACAGATCTTTGACAAAACAATCGAACGGGCAGGACGACATCTACCGGGGCCGCTAGTGTAAAATTGTAAAAAAAATATAAATGGAGGAGAGGACGAAATTCGTAGGACTAGACTGGTTTACATACATTTAAATAAAATCACAAAGTAGGTAGGTACTTAAATTAGCACTATAATTTACGAAAAATAATATTCATAATTTCTGTTGCCTTTGCGGTAATTCAGGCATTAGAATTAAATAATTGTAACGGATTTCATTGTAATCGGTTAATAAAATAAAATACGCTAGTTAATTTGCGTATATAATTCTTTTATTCTAGTAAAATATGCACTAGTTTTATAATCATTGTTCGTAATATTAATAATAAAATTGTAATTTGCTGATATTGTAAGTACCTATTGTTAAATCTGTATTGACGATCTCAATATGAGTGACTATATTTGGATATAATAATGTATTTTTTTTTTAAAACGTTATAATGTAGTTTGTTCATATTATTTATTTCTTTATTTTTATTTTTATTTTTTGTTCTGACGATCTCAATATGAGTGCATATAATTTGACATTTTAATGTAATTATACTGTATGAATTTTGAGAAATAAATAAATCTAATCTAATCTAATAATAATAATATTTAAGTCTTGTCCGTGAGTTTACTATAAAACTTGGACCATCTTTGTGGTTAGACGGAATCGCGCGCGCGTCGGTTTTGGATGTTTGACCGCCAAAACCAATTACAAACTACGCTAAGGATCTACACTTTGCAAGATTTTAACTGTGATTAACTAATGAAAACTTTAGGCGGCCTTTTAAATTATATGTTGTTTATGTATGACAAAGCAATTATGCAAGAAACAAATTATATAATGAGATATTGTCACGTCTCGGCGCCATCTCGTATTCTACGTGATATTTTTAAATTTATAAAATATTTTTAATGTGAAACTTTTCCAAATCTTATTTGGTAAAGTTTCGTTATGTCGTTCTTGATACGTTTTATGTACAGACACACATATTATATTAATTACCTAGGTACAAGAATTTGTGGCATAAACCTCTGTATCTTTTGATTGCGTTCGTTTAGAAAGTTCTATTTTTACACAGCTCCAAAGGACAGTAGATCTAAGTATTTGACGTTAATTTCGACTCACTCGATACCTTTACAAGTTCCTGAGAAAAGGGGTCTTGACAAACAGACGGGTGGACAACAAAATGATCCTATAAGGGTTCCGTTTTATCCTTTTGAGGTACGGAAAGATAGTAATACAGTAATAAATTGAGGTATTAGAATGTTCTCCTAATTTCAATGCAATAAGTACCACTTTGGCAGAAAATTGATAGGTACATTAATGTACGACACAAAAAAGTCAATTAAAATACAAATGTATTCATCACATCACATCACGTCATCAGCCTATCGTCGTCCACTGCTGGACATAGGCCTCTCCAATTGCACGCCACTTTGCTCGATCTTCAGCTGCTTGCATCCAGCTCCTGCCAGCCATCTTACGCAAATCGTCACTCCACCTTGCCTGAAATGTATTATAATAATATTGTTACGCGCTAGGGTAACGGATTGGGTAAAATAAACACCTTTGTTAGTTTAACTAACTTTAATACGCGATTAAGGGTACAGGTTTACCACAGTCTTTAAATCAATCACTCCCTAACACTATTTCACGTAAGTCACTAACGCAGTCCACTATACTCAACCGTACGTTACACTGTACAACGCACTATACCGTTCAACTCACAATACCGTACAACTCACTATACCGTACAACTCACTATACCGTACAACTCACTATACCGTACGACTCACTATACCGTACAACTCACTATTCACTTCACTATTACTCTCACAAGTCACTTTCCGCTTTCACTCTCCCTTTTCCGGATCCTCCTCTTCCCAGCTCCTCAATTGAACTGCCGTGGACCGCAGAGCGGTCGCCTTTTATACACACACGCGCCGAGCCGATATTCTCGTACCTTCCATTCTCGATATTTCGCTACTCGCGACTCCTAACGCCATCTAGCGCTGAGTGGCGCACTCACTTGGTTACGCGGCATCTTTTAAACACCGCGAACGTTCCAGAGTCTCAGAGTCGCTACGCGTGTGCGTTTCGTCGATCCCCGTTCTAGTAGCAATGTACTTTCTGCGCGCGTCTAGACGTTTCGCTAAACGTCATCTGCGCAACACTACCCCCCTCTAAGTTATGCTCGTCCCGAGCATCACTATCCCCGTAATATCGTGCTGTCCTTGGAGGTAGTATTGTTTCGTTCCCACACTCAATAGCGACTTCGTTATTGCCACACTTCAACACACCATTCGCAATGTCAATAGTACACCGATGATTCTTCAGAAAATCCAAACCGATGACACAGTCATCCAAAACGTCAGCAATCACCGCTTTCTGGATATACAGTCTTCCTCCGATCCTAACTGCCACTTCTTTCTCACCTCTCACAGGTATACGCTGCCCGGTAGCAGTTAAGAGCTGAAAGTTACTTGTTCGATTCTCTCCATGCTTGCTATCACTGCGCAACAGTCCTGAACGTACAACTGTTCGCGAAGCCCCGGTATCCACTGTCAAACGACACATTTGTCCATTAACTGTCCCTTTCACAACAAGACTATCACTGTTTCTCGCTAACCTTTGAGTAATCCCCGTTAACTTTGGACACCTGATCTGGAAATGTCCACGCTCTCTACAGCCATAACACCTTGGACCGAAGAAACGCCTCGGTTCCTCCACAATAGCCACTACCTTCCTTATACGTTGGCTACCCAGATCTTGACGAACGGCCTCTTGTTTAACCTCTTCCGTAACATTTAACTTCGGACATCTAACCCGAAAATGTCCACGTTTCCCACAACTATAACATCTAGGACCAAACAAACGTCTCGGTTCTTCCACAGTAGCCACAACTTCCCTTACACGATGGCTACTAAGATCTCGACGAACAGCCTCCAATTCCAACGCGTGCGCGAGAGCCTTCTTCAGAAGCGAATGATGTCCCAGCCGTACCGCAGCTCTAACCTCGCCGTCCCTTATTCCGTCAACAAACGCCTCTACCAGCATATTCTCTATATCAGAACGTCCCTGATGAGCCTTTCGAACCAGCTTCTCTACTTCGATAGCCCATTGCTGAAGACTTTCATTAAGGCGTTGTTTACGGTCCTTAAGCTGGGCTCGATAAGCATGTTCCAGATGCTTATCCCCATACCTAGTCTCCAGTGCATCCAACAATCGATTATAAGTAACCTCTGGTCCGATTGCTTCCAATACACTCAAAGCTTGATCACGGAGGCCAACTGTCAACGCCGTCGCTGCCTGCTCGTCATTCCATCCGTTCATCTTGACCACTTGCTCGAACTGCAGTCTATATGCCGGCCATGACGAGTTTCCGTCGAAACTTGGTACTTTAAATTTCTCCCCTGACGGAACCACAGCACCTGACGCGACGCCCTTCACCCTGATATTAGCTATCTCCTTCTTCACAGCTGCTAACTCCAAGTCATGTCTTTCAACAGCACTATTCAAGCTGGTAACATGTCTCTCGAGCTCTTCAAACCGACCATGAACCTTTTCCAACTGTTCATCTATGGCCCTCGTTACCTCTTTAATTATAACTTTAAACTGCTGCTCTTGACGTAGAATTTGCTGCTCCCGATCATACGCCAATTGCTTCTGTAGACTATGAGCCTGCTGTTCAACTAACAATTTCAAAGCAGAAATGATCTCAATCAACTCCCCTTGGCCCTTGTCCGCTCCTTCTTCTACTTCCGCTGGACCTCTATACTCGGCGGTAGCCGCTGTACCGTCCCCTTCCTCCGGAGTACCAGCCTCTGCCTGACTACGGGTCCTGGCCCCTGATTTGCTTTCGCGTTCCATTAACGGCATTTTTTTAAAGCCCAATCCCACTTCTGACACCAAATGTTACGCGCTAGGGTAACGGATTGGGTAAAATAAACACCTTTGTTAGTTTAACTAACTTTAATACGCGATTAAGGGTACAGGTTTACCACAGTCTTTAAATCAATCACTCCCTAACACTATTTCACGTAAGTCACTAACGCAGTCCACTATACTCAACCGTACGTTACACTGTACAACGCACTATACCGTTCAACTCACAATACCGTACAACTCACTATACCGTACAACTCACTATACCGTACAACTCACTATACCGTACGACTCACTATACCGTACAACTCACTATTCACTTCACTATTACTCTCACAAGTCACTTTCCGCTTTCACTCTCCCTTTTCCGGATCCTCCTCTTCCCAGCTCCTCAATTGAACTGCCGTGGACCGCAGAGCGGTCGCCTTTTATACACACACGCGCCGAGCCGATATTCTCGTACCTTCCATTCTCGATATTTCGCTACTCGCGACTCCTAACGCCATCTAGCGCTGAGTGGCGCACTCACTTGGTTACGCGGCATCTTTTAAACACCGCGAACGTTCCAGAGTCTCAGAGTCGCTACGCGTGTGCGTTTCGTCGATCCCCGTTCTAGTAGCAATGTACTTTCTGCGCGCGTCTAGACGTTTCGCTAAACGTCATCTGCGCAACACTATTTTATTTATAAAAAGTCATTTAAGTCTCCAAATCACAGTCACAGTCTGTAGCAAATCCTGTCTTAATAGCATTGTTTTGCTACTAATATTCAAATTAAGTTGTACCATTAAGCCTCCAAGGCATCGCGCGGTTCAGACCGACTTGCTAATTGCAATTATCGCTTTTCTTTGTTCCGGTGTTCCCCGTTTTTATATAGATTAGTATAATTTAATTGTACCACGAAACGTTGAATATTGAACGGGCCTCAGTGAATTTCAATAATGACTAGGGAATCATAAATTCAGTGGTGATTAAAATATTCTTCTTATTTTAAAATGGTTTTTACCTATTGCTCGTGGCGTTATCGCTGTGGAGTGAGAATGGGTGAGAATAGATGTTTTTGTGGTACCAAAAAATATTTGGACTCAATTGGTGCGCCAATTTACACCAATTGATTAAGACCCTGACTAAGATAACCTATTTAGAACCAATATTATTATATGAAGAAAATTTTAATAAATAATTATAATGAATTTAACTTGCGTATTTTATTATATTTGCTGACGTTTCGATAATTTTACAGCCCCCATATTCGTAAACGACTGAGCTGATAAAATAAAATATGCGAGTTAAATTCGTTATAATTTTTTTGAGACCTTTTTAAAATCAGCAAACAAAACCGATCAAAGTTTGAGTTTAATTCTGTTCTTAAGTTAGAACTTTTTATTTCCAATAAATTGGTTTGGAAGTTTTTAATCACTTGCCATCACTTAAAAGATAAGAGTTAGTTTACCAAAAGCTTTTAAAGAAACTTTAGATTTAAGAAAATATATGTTATTGGTCATTATTATTCTATAGGCTTAGCTCATTTATAAAGAATTTATTTTGTTTCTTGTTGCTTAAAAATAAATAGATCAATTGAAAAAATACTAAAAACGGATTTCATAGCAACCAAATCAACCGCATACAGCTACGAATATGGTAACTATTCAAAGCGCTATGTAAAGTATTGAAAGTGTCATCGTCATAAAGTTTATATAAGTTTATAAACTAAATAATTATAATCATTTCTGATGCCTTTGCGGTAAATACACATTATTAGACAGAGAGGTCTGAACAACTTTAATGGATTTAAATCTTTCGGAAATTTAAAGCAAGAATGAGTTGACATTAACTTTAGAATGACTATCGTCAGCTCAGACGTGCTACAATGAGGGCCACCGCGTGTCAGAAATCCGCTAGATGCGCTAGTGTAGAATGTGGTCTAGCTGTCATGTTCCACCAATGAGAGGCAAGCTACTGGCCTGTGGTTGGTGGTACATGACAGCTGGACCTCATTCTACACTAGCGCATCTAGCGGATTTCTGACAAGCGGTGGCCCTCATTAAAATGAAATACGAGAGTTTAATCCGTCACAGTTCAGTTATCAGAAATTATTATGCCGTAAATGATATAACGTCATACAGTCAAGGAACCAATCACTCGCTAACTTAAACAACTGACTGCGATAACTTATTACAAAGTTTGCACACTTCATAAAACAAATACTAGCGCCATCTAGTGACGGGTGAGTTGAAACCGCAGCCTCGCCGAGTTTCAGTACCCAAGTATAGATGGAGACACGAGCCACGAGGAACTCCAAGTTAGATTGACTATTGCAGTTTGATTACATACTGACAATCTAATTCTAAATCTATCTATACTTAATATTATAAAGAGGAAAGGTTTTGATTGAGTAGGCGATTTTCATAATAAAGTTTCCAAAACGGCAGGACCGATTTTCATAATTCTTTCACTGTTGGGAAGCTACGTTCACTCTGAGTGACATAGGCTATATAATATTTTTAAAAAAAATAGGGATGCGAAGCCGGGGCGAAACGCTAGTATTATTGCACAAGCTGACTGATGTATACAACGCCGGACCTAAACTTAGGATTAGAAACGTGAAATTTTGCACAGGGGTTTTACAATGTAGGGCAGGCACTAAGAAAGGATTTTTTAAATTTCACTTCCTAAGAGGGCAAAACCTGCCCGCGCTTCACACGGGTGCTATAAACCTTCCTCTTAAATCAATTTATCTATTAAAAAAACGCTTTAAATTTTAAATTTGCGTAGTTTATAGATTTAAGCATACATAGGGACGAACAGACAGCGACAGCGACGTATTATATTACTCGTATAGTTACAATGCAGGTTACATCCTTGCGCAAGTTTATAACAATCCGTTCCAACACTTAATCGCCCTATATGGTCGGTATTACGAGCGTCTCAGACGCCATCATTATCGTCTCCACCTATCGCTGACTCTTCAATGACGGCGTTTAAAACGCTCGAAAATCCGCTCAGCTCCTAAATGTGCAGGTATTTACGTTAAGTCAGCCCTCTATCTCGCTAAAAGCCTAATTTTCCACATTTACATATAAAATAAGACATAATACGACTAAATGGGATTATTATGAAAATTCGAGCTTAGCTCAGGAACGGTATGAAACAAGTTTAGTCCTTAGGTTTTGTAGTAAAGTCTGCCTAAATAGCTTATCTTATAGCTGTATAAAGGTTGACTAAGAGTGAATACTATACAACCTTTGTACACCTTATTTAGAACGTCGGTGCTGCCTGCGTGTTTGGTCTATTCGTTAAATCCACTAATAATAAAATAAGTATTTGAATGAAAATGAAACAATTATAGCGTATTTTATTTTACTTGCTGATGTTATGTGACTATATTTTTTTTGTGTGTCTCTCTCTCTCTCTCTCTCTCTCTCTCTCTCTCTCTCTCTCTCTCTCTCTCGCTCTCTCTCTCTCTCTCTATCTATGCGTATGTGTGTGTGTGTGTGTGTCTGTGAGTGTGTGTGCGTGATAAACCGACTTTGTTTCTGGTTTTTTTTTAATACAGCCATGACATAAACATGCAGAATATCGAATATCAAAAGCAAATGAAAACCTCAATCCGATTTTCACGATCCCTCCACTGTTTCACATATTGCTGCTCGTTTCAATGCAAATTAACAAGTTGCTAATGGACTTGGTCGATTTAGATGGACCGGAATAATCCGATACGGGATGAAGGTATTAAATTTTATTATGTTATTTTAGCCTAGTGTATTTTATTGTGTAATGCACCTGGTTTGAAACTGATGCCAACTGTTACGCTTTGATTGTGACTGCTTAGTCAAGTGATTTGTTTTACAAATAATTCATCATCATCATCATCAGCCCGTCGCAGTCCACTGCTGGACATAGGCCTCTCCAATTGCACGCCACTTTGCTCTATCTTCGGCTTCTCGCATCCAGCTCCTGCCAGCCATCCTACGCAAATCGTCACTCCACCTTGCCTGAGGACGTCCTACACTACGCTTGCCGAGACGCGGTCTCCACTCTAGAACACGTTTACTCCAACGGTTATCGGTTCTTCGGCTAATATGGCCAGCCCACTGCCACTTTAGCTTGCTAATCCGGTGGGCTATGTCGATGACTCTGGTTCTCTGCCGAATCACCTCATTTTTGATTCGATCCCGCAGAGAAACGCCGAGCATAGCCCTTTCCATAGCCCGCTGAGCGACTTTAAATTTGTGAACCAGTCGTACCGTCAGTGTCCACGTTTCGGCTCCGTATGTCATGACGGGTAGGACGCACTGATTGTAGACTTTCGTCTTCAGGCACTGTGGGAGTGACGATATGAAGACTTGACGTAGCTTCCCAAACGCTGCCCAACCTAACTGAATTCTTCTATCCACCTCATCCTCGAAGTTGTTTCTACCTAACTGTAATATCTGTCCAAGGTAGACATATTTTTGAACAACTTCGAGAACGGCGCCGTACCGCAATTGGTTCCGGTAGTACATGTTCATTGAACATGACCTTGGTTTTGTCCAAGTTCATCCGTAGGCCAATGCGTACAGAAGAGTCAGCCAGATCATTCAGCATCTGTTGTAGGTCCTGCAGCGTTTCTGCCACGATGACGATATCATCAGCAAATCGCAAGTGAGAGATGTACTCGCCATTTACTTTGATGCCACGTCCTTGCCAGTTCAGCGTTTTGAACATATCCTCCATTGCATTTGTGAACAATTTCCGGGAGATAACGTCCCCTTGTCTCACACCGCGATGCAATGGTATAGGCATTGTTTGCTGATTCTGGACTTGGACGGACATGGTAGCGGCTTCGTATAAACATCTCATCACTTGGATGTATCGCCAATCGACTTGGCATCGCTGCAGGGACTCCAGAACAGACCAGATCTCGATCGAGTCAAAGGCCTTTTCATAGTCCACAAATGCTAAACACAGGGGCTGATTATACTCTTCGGTCTTCTGTATAATCTGCCGCACTGTGTGGATGTGGTCTATGGTGCCGTATCCGCTCCGAAACCCAGCCTGCTCCGGTGGTTGGAATTCGTCAAATCTTCGCGCAAGACGGTTCGTGATTACTCTTGAGAACAGCTTATAGACGTGGCTTAGAAGGGAAATGGGTCGATAGTTCTTCAACAGGGTTTTATCTCCCTTTTTGAAGAACAAGACGACCACACCTCTACTCCACATCTCTGGAGTTCTCCCTTCAAACAAGACGGCGTTAAAGAGTTTTGGAGCTCCCTAAGTATAGGTTTACCTCCTGCTTTTAATAACTCTGTTGTAACGCCATCTTCTCCAGGGGCTTTTCCGTTTTTGAGCTGTCCAAGAGCGATCTCGATTTCGCCAATACTGACTTCTGGCAGGTCTTCGCTGTAGTGGCGTGTTAAAGTGGCTCTAGAATCCTCATTTCCGGGATCAGGTCGAGATGCATGCGAAGCGTACAACCGGCCATAGAAGTTTTCCACTTCGGTTAGGACTGCCGGCTTCGAAGCAACGACTTCTCCAATTTCTGTGGTCAACTTCGTCAGGTGGCTTCTTCCAAGAGATTGTACAAACACTTTTGCTCCCGGTTTTGCTCGATCGCTCTTTCGATCGAAAGAGTATTGAAGGACCGAAGATCGTGTCGTACGCGCTTACTAATCTCTCGGTTTAGAATCCGTTTCTCTGACGAAGTGACGGGTGGGTTTTCACGTCGTTTCTTCATTAGCCCTAAAGTCTCTTCCGAAAGCTTCGACTTCCTGCCATTACGTTGCATTTTACAGAATCTCGTACCTTCTTCCCTGAGAATCCGAACCACATTTTCAAGGTTCTGGTCAACGTCAGTTGTGGTTTCCACGGCAGCGAATCGGTTCTCCAGATTGGACTGGAACGTTTCAGATCCCATCCTAGTTTGGAGCAAAGTTGGTCGGAGCCTGGCCTTCATCAAGCGAACACGTTCAGCCCTGAAGTCAATATTCAGAGAGCCTCGGACGAGTCGGTGATCGCTTCCGGTATTGAACCTATTGATCACAGAGACGTCTCTGAATATATGCTTTTTGTCCGTCATGATGAAGTCGATCTCGTTTTTTGTCACAGTGCCCGGTCTTTGCCACGTCCACTTCCTTTGGGGTTTTTTCTTGAAAAAGGAATTCATCAAGAAGAGCCCCTCGCGTTCCAGGAAGTTGACGAGCATTTGCCCCCTATGATTTCTGCTCCCATATCCATGGGATCCTACTACCGATTCGTTACAATTTTGTACTCCCACTTTAGCGTTAAAGTCCCCCATGACAACGTTGTAATGGGTCTTAGTAGTGAAGTGAAGGGCCCTCGATATGTCATCGAACATAACCTCCACCTCATCATCCGAGTGTGTCGAGGTCGGTGCGTACACTTGCACCACCTTGAGGCTGTACCTCTCGGTGAGCTTGATGATGAGGTACGCTACCCGATTCGACACACTGGACACTTCGACAACATTGTCAGCCAGGGACTTATTGACCAGAAACCCAACGCCACCTTGAGATTGTTGGTCTCCCTCTCGGAAGTACATTAGGTGGCCTGATTCGAGAGATATGGTGTCCTCCCCTCTCTTCGGACTTCACATAACCCTAATACGTGCCACCTAATCTTCTCAAGTTCCACCTCCAGTTGCGCCAGATGCGAGTCGAGCCGTAGCGTGCGTCCGTTGTACGTCGCCAGGGTCAGTTTGCTGTGATGGCCTCCCGTAGCCCGGGGATTCTTCGCACCCCCCGTCCCACCGTTACCATGGTCGCCACCGTGACCAGGAATAGCGGGACCGCCGGGAACTAGGGGCCGTGGTCTTTGGTGTGCCTGCATGGAGGTAAAAGCCCATAATCGCCACGCTGGGCAGGCGGGTTGGCGATCGCAGGGCGTAGCTTCTTGCTTCGATGACGCTGCTGCCCGTCATCGAGCGGAATTTAGCTACGCCTATGTAGGGTGGATATACCGCCATCAGTCGGTCGCCAGAGCCTCGTTCGTTGGACAGCAGGGTGCACCGCGTGCAGGTGAGGTTGGCTTGGGGCGAGTGATGATGATGGTTTCGCCCCCTCTCACCCCACAAATAATTACCAACGTATTTATTGCCTACTAGCTTCTGCCAGCGACTTCGCCCGCGTGGAACTCCTCCTTTTTTACAGTCGGTTAAAAAGTAGCCTATGTCCTTTCTCAGGCTCCTGACTTTCTTTGTACCAAATTTCATTTAAATCCAGTAGTTTTAGCGTGAAAGCGTAACAGACAGACAGACAGACAGACAGAGTTACTTTCGCATTTATAATATTAGTAAGATAAACTTTAACAGTTGACTTCATTTGAAGCGCAATGAAGCATTTCACTTTAGCAATAATTAAAAGAGCGATGTCAAATTATGGAAATGAAGTTAATGTATCTATACTTAATATTATTATTAAGAGGAAAGGTTTGAATGTTTGTTTGTTTGGATTGAATAGGCTCCTAAACGACTGGACCGATTTGAAAATTCTTTCGCTGTTGGGAAGCTACACTATGCCCGAGTGACATAGGCTAAAAAAAATTAGGATTCCGTGCGAAGCCGCTACTTGATAAATAAAATGATCTTGTCACCTAACCAATTAATTTATAAACAATTTTAACCCGACATGTTTCTCCTGTGTCCCAACTCTCGTATAAAACCCCATTCATCAACTGTACCGTAAATTCATTACACATAGTAAAGTTGTAAACAAGAGCAAGTGATTAATTGCATATGCCATCGCCTTGCAAACTATTTGATAATTAATGACAACGCAACCTAGACTTTAAACCACAGGCACAGAGTTTAAATTAAAAGGGATAGTTCGTGAAAGAGTTTAAAATTTCACATTTGTTCATACGAGTTTAAGAGAGTGGTAACTAAAGTAATTAAACACTTAACTGATGAATTTAATTAGTTGATTGGTTCACGTCATTAATAAAGTGGATTTATTTTATATAAAGCAAGCTTTCTGCGGTTTTTCTGACGTACGTTTCGGTTGTACTCCTTAAGAGATTTATTTCCAAACATGGCTAATTACATTTTCGGGGAAATCTTGTAAGAGTAAAAACCTTAAAGTAGGTAACATTTGTTAATAGGCAGGAATATGATACAACTCATCAAAAAGAACAAATAAAGGAACAAGTTACATTATAATATATTTATATGTTATAATATTATTACATTGCCGTCGTTTAGAAAATTTTACATTTTACCATGTTCGTGAAATTTATATTTATATTTCACTCTACGCATAAATATTAAACAAATAAAACAAATAGGAGACATTACTAGCGCTTAGAAAAGACCTGTGGCCGGAAGAAACTTAGTAGAAAGTAATTTTTTGGTACAATTAGGTATATAAGAAATATTTTGACTCTAAAATTTGAAATTTAATACAGAACGAAAGCAAAAAAAATTAAAATCATACTTAATTACGGTATGTATACTATTCTAACTACTAACTACTAACTTTCTTTAATAATTCGTTCTTTAGTTATTCCAAAACGTATGCAGTTACTTACAAATGCCGTACTACTTATTAAGTATTTTTCGTATTTCTGAAGGCGTATTTTAGGAACACTGAATACTTCAGAAAATAAACGTTCCCGGCAAGTCGAATCCAATATACTTACAGTAGTATAGAAGTCGTAACACTGAGTGTCGAGGGACGGGTATCTAGGGATCGGTAACTTTTCAATTTCCTCTATGACCATCGACGATCTGATATCGTCTGCTAAATTTATTCAACACGTTAAATAAATAAGATTATTAAGGATATTGGATAACTTTAGACAGGAAGATATTTAATAATTTCTGATGGTTTCGCAGTTATTACACATGAGTAAAAAACAACTACGTATAGACGGATTTAACTCGTATACTTTATTTTATTGTATGACATTTCGAAAACTATACACTGATAAGAATATGATAGTTTTCGAAATATATATAAAATACGTTATAATTGTTCCATTCGAAATTATCTATGAATTAAAATAGACATAACTTAATATAATAATTTCTGATGCCTTCGCGGTTATTACACATTGGAATGAAACAACTATTAACGGATTTAACTACGCTAATAAAATAAAATAAAAATACGCGAGTTAAATCAGTTAATAGTTGTTTCATTCAATGCATAACTTAATAATTATGTATTAAAATATACATAACTTATGTATATTTTAATACATATTCCATATCTACTTAGATATGCATTGAATGCAAAGGCAGCAGAAATGATCGAAGATTGTCAAAAGAACATTAAGAACTAAATACCTACATTTATTGTGACTACACAGAACGTAACCAAAACTTTAGTTTTAATTACGATATGGTATACAATATGAAAACACTGAAAATAAAATAGTAGGCATATAATATACAGATACTATATACTACTTTCTCTCTTCCTCTTGAACATAAAACATCCGTAACCTTGAATGAAATACAGACGCTGTATTCAAAGCTCCTATCGACTTTCCATCAACTAGATTGCGTAAATATTTGTTTACCAACAAGATTCTTTGTTTTGATACGGTCGTGAATAATACATGAATGAAGGACAACGAGTTACCACAAACCTTTGACAGTATATGAACGAGAGAGGTAACCCATATGCTGTTTAACAAAAATCCGTTCCATAAATATACCTGATTCTCTGATTATATAGCTGTGAATGGGGCCACATGGGAATAAGGTCTGTCATATTTAAACAATGAGAGACGAGCTACTGGCCTGTGCTGAGAGACAACCTACTGGCCTGTACTGAGAGACAACCTACTGTCCTGTGACGAGAGACAAGCTACTGGCCTGTGACGAGAGACAAGCTACTGGCCTGTGACGAGAGACAAGCTACTGGCCTGTGACGAGAGACAATTTACTGGCCTGTGACGAGAGACAATTTACTGGCCTGTGAAGAGAGACAAGCTACTGGCCTGTGATTGGTGGAACATGATAGCTGAACCTCATTCTATAGGTACTATGGCATCTAGCGGATTATTTTCATGGCAGCTACAATTATTTGGTATGTATACGCTTGTACGCTTTTATGCGTCGACACATCTACTTGTTTTATTATCATTGCTAAGAACGTAACAAAGCCGTATCATGCTTTCAGAAGTTTTTTTAGAGAATGCATGTACAAACCTTATTCTACCTCGTTTACTTTGATTAAAAAGGGGGATCTGGGGATCTTAAAAAAGTGAATTAGCGGTCTATGCTAAAGACGGCGATGAGAAATTATTATTAATTTGAACAAATGATAACCGATAAAATAACGTCAAGTCAATATTAATATTTTTTTCTGTCCTCCGGCTGGTAAGCGCCAATTTTCTGACCGCTGCGCTAAATGAAATTGCCGCGTTCTGGCTTCGTCGAAGAGAAAAATAGTATACTGACCTCGGCCAGTAAAATAAAAAAGCCTCAGATCACATTTTTGTCAACCTCGGTTTCCGCCTCGGACGACAATTACATGTGATCTGAGACATTTTTAATTTTACGGGCCTCGGTGCGTAATGTACTATTGTAACATGTTAACTGCCAAAGTACTAAGCATATACTGAACATAGAAAGTCATCATCACAGGTAGATAATATATCACTTATGTCCAACTCCAATCAATGAGATACTGCATCATTCAATTCATTAACAGAATCATCGACTTTGAGGAACGTTTGACAATTGCAGTACTGCAGTCTGCTACACTGACCCTGTTTGCGGTTTGTTTGTGTACTATACATATCTATTGGTCAAAATCAATCGCTAATTGAGAAGTCACAGTGCTAAAGGACTTATATTCATTCCAATAGGACTTTTAATTTGGACTTTGTGACTCTAAGAACTTAGTATAAATTTGGTAAACAGATATAAAACGTATAACATATTCATTTGTGAAACAATACTTTGTTTAACAAATTGGGACCTTGCAGTATCGAGTAGATTACAAAATATATCTGTTATATTTGAAGAAATAATTAATTACAGTTTTATTAAACTTATTTTTAGACTATGGAAGGCATCATGGTGTACCTTATACGGTGGTTTACCATATTATTATGGAAATAAAATTATATTTTCGGCTTTAGGTAATCTTTTTTATGATTATTGCATACACTCTGTTATAATAGTATGGCATTATTGTCCGTTTAACAATAGGCAATATACTGTTATTTACTTAATTAATTAAGTTTATTGTAGCATAAACATTAATTGGATTTGAATTAATAAATTGTTATATTGTTATTGCCGTTTTGTGAATTTAGTTGTTATGGTTTTGTTAAATTCGTTTTGTTCATATTAGGCAATAAACGCTGAACTTGTAATTAGCTATAGTGAGATTCTGATTGAGTGGGTTTTGATTCCCATGCGAGTGTCGAAAATTACCTTAGTTACATTCTTAATTTGTCTACGCCTGCCCCCCCTCAACCTAACTACGCCCACTATATCTTTTTTGCTCAACATACCATCAGTTGAATTATACTTCGTATAAGTATGAAAACGATGTGTTTAGTACAAAATAGTCGTGTCAACACACCTTCTGACGGCCCGAGCCGAGGTGCGACCCCCACCTTGGGGGACCCTCGGGTCTGTCAGGGCTAAAAACCCTAAACCAACCCAAAAGGCTTAAGAGCCTCCTTTCAGGAGTCTCGCCACCCGTCCAGTTTTGCAGTGAAGGCCCATTAGCTGGCCAACTGCGCTTCAGTATTCAGTTCGAAAAAAAAAATGTATTTAGTATTTAAGTTATTGCCCAAAAGTGTATTTCATACAATATTTTGTTACAGGTAAAAATTGCATGCAACGTAACACCAACAAAGAAAATGTCGTAAGTGTAAAATGACATTAAATAACAATTTTCAATTAATTGAATCTTAGGGGACAAGATCAAGGGACATGGTTTTGCGCTAGCGAGCATGCTAACAAAAGGTCATATGGTCACTTTTCGTTCACCTATTCACATTTTTAGAAAGCACTTGTCTAGAACTGTGTAAATAAGTTCAGAAGCATTGAACTTACTAACGCCGAACATCTGTTTCTCTACTCTGAGATAGAAATCTCCAGATATATAACATATAATTGACAAACTAATATGATACATCAAGTGCGTAAATATAGCAATCTGAAGCCGTAACAGTCGAAACGACGTCGACACAACACATTTATTACATTCGTAAATTGGTTACGATGTAGTATTGTACCCAGTTGCTATGTTGCTTTTATTACAAAATATATATCTTGGAGTAGAAGAATTACCTATAGGTTGATTATTAGAAAACTTTAGTTGCTTTTTTCATAATTTATCGTTTTATTTTGATAACTAGCTAGCTGTCCGCCCGGCTTCGCACGAATACCTTTTTTTATAGTGTAGCTTCCTAACAATGAAAAAAAATTGGAATGATACAACTTTAACGGATTTACTCGCGTATTTTATTTTTATTGGCTGACGTTTCGGAGCCTATTGTCAGCTCAGTCGTGCAGCGTGCTACGATTATGGAATCTGTAAAGGCTCCGAAAGGTCAGCCAATAAAAATAAAATACGCGAGTTAAATCCGTTAAAGTTGTTTCATTCCAATGTATAATAACCGCGAAGGCATCAGAAATTATTAGTGAAAACATTTTTCAAATCGGTCCAGTCGTTTTGGAGCCTATTTAATCCAAACAAACTAACCTTTCCTCTTTATTATATTAGTATAGATATAGATAATAATAGCTCTAATATGAATTCAGCAACGACAAATAAAAATATACAACTACAGATGACTAACGCTCGCTTGGTAGATAATTCCATACATTCTTCGCTTTATTAGGAATAGTCTAATACACGTGCCTTAATTATTTATTGAGCGAGGGTACCTATATAGGAGCTGGATCGCATAATCTGAATTACGTAACGGCTCGCAGTTTTACACAGTAAGGCCGTTTTGTAATACGACGGTTCAACGCTAAGCCGGATTGTCATAAGCGTCGTAGTTCTAACTTAACCTATTTTACTGGTAGCAATTCGAATTTCACGAGGCTCGCAGTCTTAACCTTGAACCAAACCTTTCTTTTAGTTAGTTTTTTTATTAATTACTAGCTTCTGCCCGCGACTTCGTCCGCGTGGAACTCCTCCTTTTTTGCAGTCGGTTAAAAAGTAGCCTATGTCCTTTCTCAGGCTCCAGACTTTCTTTGTACCAAATTTCATTTAAATCGGTCCAGTAGTTTTAGCGTGAAAGCGTAACAGACAGATAGACAGACAGACAGAGTTACTTTCGCATTTATAATATTAGTAGGGATTAAAGACCGCATTACAATGGCAATCTGGCTAATCGGTGAACCACCATATTACAAAACGGCATTGTCTTGTAAAAGCTAGCCGTAATGTAATTCGGCGAATTATAAGAACCGGCTGCAACATATCTACGACTAGCGGTTCGGCCCGGCTCCGAATGGTTTTTTTTTTAAATATTCTATAGCCTATGTTACTCAGGGTGAACGTAGCTTCCCAACAGTGAAAGAATTTTTCAAATTGGTCTAGTCTTTTTAGAACCTATTCACTCCAAACAAACAAACAAACCTTTCTTCTTTCTTATATTAGTATAGACAAGAGACTCTTATCTGGACATAATGTACAAACAAAACAATTTATACTCATTCTCCATAACGATGTGTACAATTTGTACACATTGTATACAATTTGTGTACAGAATAAAACACAGCGTCCCGGCATGTGTCTAAGAGGGTAAATCCGTCCCTTCTCGGATGGTAGGTAAATAATGATCTGTACTTATTGAGTGTAAAAGAATCAATATATGAGGGAACATTGTATTGTTATAAAACTCATAATTCTTATGAGTTTACTTTAGAAGAAATAAAGTACCTGATCTTATACTTAAAGGTAGCTCCTCTTTTTCCATTGCCCATAATGATTCACAGAAGAATAATTATTATAAGGACCTAAGTACCTATATATTCTGACAATTCACATAAATTGATCTAGTCCCAAACTAAGCAAAGCTTGTACTATGGGTACTAGACAACGGATAAACATAAGTACATAAATACATAAATACATAATAATATAAGACATCCAAGACTCAGGTATAGATGCCAGTGCTCATTATACTGACATCTGCCCCTAGCGGTATTCGAACCCGCAACCTCCGGTTTCGTAGTCAGGGTATCTGACCACTAGACCAACAGGCCGTGAAAATGATTGAGTATTGAGTATTTTGCTTGTTTGGCTGTATTAGAACATCAAAATAACAAAACTGTATAAAGATAAACGTCCGTAATAACGGAAAGGAAGCGTTAGTAACACTTAAACGGGTAAATTTGTAGCAAAGAGGGTCATAAATATTTTATAACGGCGTTCTAAGGCGATATGTTAACATTTCTGCTGAATGAAGCCATTATACAGTCTGAGAGTTTAATCAAAGGGAAGAAACGTCCCCAACATAATAATAATATAGTTTATTGCTATCGTGATAATACTTTAAAATCTTTTTTATCTTTTCTATACTTTCTATACCAACATAAATATATCTTTTATATTTTCTGTAGATAAATATTAATAACCGAAATGTAGGTATGTCAGCACATAACTTCCGATCGAGTGCACCAAATAATTCGTTTTATTGTATTAGTTATTGTCTAGATTATAAAAGAAAATGAAAATATTGTTATTAAAACCAGAATATGGCGGTACAAAGTCATAGGTACCGTCATAATGTTTATATTGAAACTAATCAAGTACTTACCTATAATTGTAAGTAAGATAGGTTTTTAAAAACGAATACAAAGATCTGTACATTCGTAAAATCTCACATAGCGGTCCAAATAGAAATGACTACTACAACTACATAAGTTACTACAGACAGCAGCAAATGTTTTAGACAGCGCCATCTATCAAACCCGCCGCGTACTATCTGGTCAGAAAGTTAAGTAAGACACCTTTGCGTGGCTGATACTACCAACTTTTACTTTAGAGCGAGCGATTTTAGGGTTCGTTTAGCGTTAGCAGGCTTTAAGATATGTATGGTTTTTATAAACTCACATATGTACATGAACACTTGTCATATAGCTCTCTTATTATATAGTTACCGACACGAAACTGTAGACCCCGTCTAAATCGTCTGGCTAAATTTTTATTCTCTAAAAAATGGAAAGAAATTTGGAGTATAGTATACTATTTCCAATAAAAAAAGAATTATCAAAATCGAACCACTCTGTAAAAAGTTATACATAAAAAAAAATATATAGGCGTGGTCATACATAAAAAAAAATATATAGGCGTCGACTTAAGGACTTCCTCCGTTTTTTCGTCGGTTGAAAATGAAGCTGCAACATTGAAATTGCACCAAATATATTTTTGAAAAACGCTATTTTCCAGCCAGGTATGCAGTTCTATGTTGGTATAGGAAAGGGGTCTATATTAAAACGCATAAAATAAATCGTCATAATTTGAAGTAGCATAACAATTCTAACCATAATTGTAAATCAGCATAACATTAATAAGCATAATTGAAAATGCATAATTTTAATACGCATAATGTAAATACTCATAACGATAAACTAGCATAAAAATAAAAAGCCTAAAATTATTTTTTATAAATATGAAAAATTATAAAAAGTTTAAGAGTCTGTTCACAACCTCAACTGATTTAAATATGATTTTTGTGTGCATAAATACCAAATTTTCAATATTCAATATTGAAAAATTAAAATGTTTTCATACATATACTTTTATTTTCATCTATTGGGGCCAATAAAATGAAAAAATATGTTTAAAAACTGATCTACTTTTCTGGTAGCAAATCGATCCTGCAAGTGTCGCAGTTTTAACCTAACCTAACCTACTTTTCTGATAATTTTGGAATAAAGACAAGTATGATTAATATTATACACGACACTAAATGAAATGTCTAAGAATAACTATTGAAAGTTTCTAGAATTGTTGTAATAATTTATGATGAAAAACTGTCTGAGATAATTTTCGGTTTCTCATTAATCGACTTTTTCATTTTGTGGAAACTGTGGTGCCCCCTTATTTATGCATTTATTTTATTATGCATATTAAAGTTATACCAGATAGAGTTATACTAATTAAAATTATGCTTTTTCATTATTATGCATTTTAAGCAGTATGCCATTTTATAATTATGCATATTGTATGTTATGCATAATATTGTTATGCCAAGTCTGTTATGCGTTTTCAATATATGACAATTAATGTTATGCTATTTAAGGGGCACCTATAGGAAAGCTATGTGACAAGTTTTCAGCTTGCCTCAAATACCTACCCAAAGATTGATGTCAGCTCTCGGAATAATAATATAACTTTTAAACAAGTTTTATTATTTTAAAATTCCACTTTATTCGTTTACTCCACTCTTGAATTTCACTTATATCCAACCAAATGTATTTTTACAGTGGAAATCGTCTTTATGATGCGATAACGTGGGAATATGAAGTTATAAAATAATATCAGTAAAAAATATTTTATAGGATATAACGGAGATATAGCTCTTTATTCGGCTCAGGATTTCGTTTTATAGATGCATTTAAATTTATTGAAATGTATTATATTTTATGTTGTGTTCCTTGAAATGGAATTTAAGCGGATTATTGTGAATTTTACTGGAACCTACTCAGACGCACAAGTTTTTTATAAGCTGTACAAAGGTTGTATAAAGGTTAACGACCTGATGGTCAGAGCCCCTGAATACTACACCGGAGCAGGCCTTTCTTCTTGGGGAAAATGTTAGTGTGATAGGCACGAGTATCTGGACCTGAGTCTTGGGTGTCTTATGTGTGTTTATTCGTTGTCTAGCACCCATAGTATAAGCTTTGCTTACTTTGAAACTAAATCAACTGGTGTAATTGTCATTTATTATTTTTTTTATAACAGGGTTTCCTTTTATAACGCATAGGAGCACCAAGATAGAATCTATGAAAATTAAAAAAAAGAAACCGGGTGTGCTTGTGCTTATCGTGCGTAGATGTAGTCGCGAGCTAAAACTAGTATAACAATAATTTGATTATTATAATAAAACATTTACTTTAACAGAACTTATCTTTTGCAGCAAGAAATCTCGAAGAGAAATATTGTACAAAATAATTTATTACACTAATAATTATATACCTCAGTGGTAACAATAAACAACCTGAAATATAGTAGGTAATAATGAACGGTATTTAGCGGGATTAGTCTAGAGAAAGCAATAATTTGGCTCACTTTGCCAAATTACCTAAAACATTAAACAACAAAAAAAGGTTCAAAGAATCCATTTGCACGTAATGGGTACCAACCGGCACATGTCGTAGCATTATCTGCAGGCTACGAGCTACGCCGGCTGCTACGAAGTGAAGCGTAGCACTGCTACGAGATAATCCTTACTTCCTTACTTATATTATATATCGCACACCTAGATCTAAAGGGAGCTAACTCAAAAAAAGTAAGTTTTTCGGGAGAGGCGAAATTGTTGTAAGGAATCGGATCCTTTTTTTTAGCGTGTGTTTAATTAAAATCTTCAGATTTTTGAGTTAGCTCCCTTTAGATCTAGGTGTGCGATATTAATATTAGGAATGCGAAACTCTGCTCCTAAATAAGTGATATTAGACACGAACGCTATAGAATTGATTAAAAAAAAGTTGTATTGACGTAAGCTGACGAAAAGTCCCATGGTCAGTTTTCATTCAATTATGTAATACTAGTTTCTGCCCGCAACTTCGTCCGCGTGGAACTCCTTTTTTGCAGTCGGTTAAAAAGGTAGTGTTCTTTCTCAAGCTCCAGACTTTCTTTGTATCAAATTTCATTTAAATCGGTCCAGTAGTTTTAGCGTGAAAGCATAAGAGACAGACAGACAAAGCATGACTGTAAGTGAAGAAAATTTGTGTAGAATTAATAATTAGGTATTTTTATGTATATTATTAAAATATTGGTGTTACTTGTCTTAATGATCTGACTATAGACATACATATAATTTAACATAATGATAATACAATTATAATGTAAGTATGACTAATAGGTAACAATTTTTTGCTCAATAAGTCACGTACTCGTAAGTACCTGTGAAACTAGTATTTCGACCTAGTATTTACTTGGAGGCGAACTCGAAAGGCGGAGTACGTATTTTTCCTAGTACCTACGTCACACCCCTAGCTCCAACTTTACGAAGTTTCGATTAATCCACAAAAATCAATTCACATCTACAAATGTTGCAAAGTTATGCAGTTACCCAATACGATCGTTATTTTCATTTTAGTCTTTATTACTAATGTCATAAAGTGCGTTTTCAATGTAGCACGAGAGTGTTTTGTAGGTTTATGGGGAAACTAAGTTTTACGATTAATAAAAATTATGTCAACACAGAATAACTACACGAGCTTTATCTTTTACGGCTTCTGAAGCTAGTAACTTTATTTAAGACACTTACTTTATATTTCAATGAACTCGCTTGCAAGGTTAACTGAAATAATATAATATTGGAACTATTAACGGATTTAACACGCATATTTTTATTTTACGAATATTTTATTTGCTGACGTTTCGGATTCTTTACAGTTTCTGTTTTGGAATATAATAGTTTCTGAAACTTCCGCGATTATTACACATCAAAATGAAATAAATATAAAGGATGCGTAAAGAAATGCGAAAATAGGTACCTATTTCATTTGCTGACGGTTCGAAAACTTTAGTCTCCATATTCATAATCGACTGAGCTGACGACAATCTAACACTAAAATGATTTTACATTCATTTTTTTACGTTCCTTAATGCTTTCACGGTTGTATATAGCCCTTATAATAACATAGCACATAGATCCAAATGGAACTAAATATTGAGTTATATGATAGTGATGCATTTCTTAAATCTTTAGATTTTTGTGTGAGCTCCTTTTAGAACTTTATACTATCGTTATATATTCGTAGCAGGTTGATCTGACGATAGTCTCACAAACTAGACTATATTTAGTTATAATTGTACAGCTAAATTGCTTCATAGCAGTAGAGGCTCAAGTATTTTAACCTATCGAACATAATATTCTTTATTAGCAATACGTCCCGCCCACTGCCACTTCATTTTTAGCAATCCCGGGGTCTTTTTAACCCCCGACGCAAAAACGACGGGGTGTTATAAGTTTGACGTGTCTGTCTGTGTGTGTGTGTGTGTGTGTGTGTGTGTGTGTGTGTGTGTGTGTGTGTGTGTCTGTCTGTCTTTGTGTGTGTGTGTCTGTCTGTGGCATCATAGCTCCCTAACGCATGAACCGATTTTGATTCTGTTTTTTTTGTTTGAAAGGTGTATTATACCTTTGTCCTTCTAAGAATCTCATTATTTCCGATTATATCACACAGATATTATTATGTTGAACGGAAAAAGATACGGAGTGTGAAAGAAATTAACGATGTGATGCAAACAACAGTTTCAAGTTTCTATCACTTTTGTAAGATATAATATGTCACAAACCGCTTTCTTTCTCTTAGATATCACCACATTTTATTGCGGTAAAATCCCTTAAGGGTTATGACTTGACGGCAGCGGTGAGCGGTGAGCGGCAAGCGTACGTATGTTGCTGAAGGACGGTCGCCGAGCACAGCGAAAAACGGACGTTGCTCCTTTTCTATTTGTCTCTGTCGCATGCGCGCAGTAATAGTGCCCTCACGCTCGCACGGTAACCTTGAAGGCGCTCGTCGCTGGCTTTTGAAAATGTGTATGTAAGATTGAGCTCGTCGCTTACTTCCCGCTTACCGCTCGCCGCTCACCGCTCACCGCTTACCGCTGCCGCTGCCTGCGTATGTCGTGGCAAAGAGTAACAAAAAAACAATCAAGTTAAAACAAGCCCTAATTCTAAGATGTCGCTGTAAAAGATAAATCTTTGTGGAAGATACAGTAGATTTAAAGCCTAAAAGGATATAAAGAAAGGAAATATTTTTACTTGATTACGAGGATGTGGCTTGAGGGCAAACACGACCAATGGATATTTAAGACAATAAAGACGAAGAAAACCGGAATAGAATTAAGATTTTAATTTCTGATGCCTTCGCGGTTATTACACATTGGAATGAAACAACTATTTATTACTATTAAGATTTTACTTGGCTTTATCTTTACTATAGATGTCACCTCTGTTATTATATTATTATTAACAAATTAAAATTATAAATCCTTTTTTAAAACAAGCCTTTATGGAAATAATATTAGAACGACTTAACCGATTTGACATAGGCTATAAAAAAAGGGATCCGTGCGAAGCTGGGGCGGACAGCTAGTAATATAATAAAGAGGAATAGTTTGTTTGTTTGGATTGAGTTGGCTTCAAAATGGCTGGACCAATTTGAAAAATTATTTCACTGTAAGTTAGCTATGTTCACCCTGAGTAACACAAATAAACATTTTGAAAAAATTAGGGATCCGTCCGAAACCGGGGCGAACCGCTAGTAGTATATATACAGCGTTTATTACAAACTAAAGAACTCTCCTACTTAGGCTAAGAAATACAGTCCACAGTCCTATTCAAACAAAACCAAATCAGTAAATCAATTTTTGTTTCCAATAATAAAATGTTAAGGAAAACATGGACCCTATCGGGCTGGGACGCCCCGTAGAATAACAATGGGGGATTCGAACTGTAACACCGATGTCCCAAATTCACCATTACATAGTTTTATAGCACATACAGTGGTTTTTTTGTATATTATTTGTGCTAGAATGATTCTTAACTTAATAATTTCTTATTACGGAATATTAGCGTGTTTGTAAAGGTTCAGAAACGTCAGCCAATAAAATAAAATACGTCAGTTAAATCCATCTATAGTTGTTTCATTCCAATGATTCTAACTTCTTTAAATTATTTAGTTGAATACATCTTAACTCTTCCTACGCAGTCAACAACTCTAAGAAATTAGTTATTAAAATCTATATAAATATACATTAAGGAAATTTGGAAAGAAATACAAAGAATAGTTCTGAAAAGACGCGGTACCTACGAAGTTTGTTGGGTAAGCTAGTCCTCTTATATTAAAAGTACAAGCAATTATTGTGCCTACTTAATATCGATTTATACTATCTATATATACATGCCAATGGATTCAATGTCAAGAACGGCACTACAAAATATTTACTAAATAAAAAAAACTCTTTTAAAGTGAGACCAGAGTCCCAACTGGTTTTGATTAGCGAGGACACTTCGAAAACTTTTAAGCTCCCATATTCGTAGCAGAAGACAGTCTAACACTGAGTTTTCACACAGTAGGCACTGTGGAACTGTTGTACTGTGTCACAATTTTGTAGGACACTTATCCCAAATTTACTCGCCGCGGGACCCGCACTTTATATATTAGTCACACAAGCGAACAGTGAATAAAACACGTTCAGACAACTAGGAAACACTCACTATAGAACATACCTAGATGTGGTACTAGGAGCACAGAAGTCTGAAGTACGTCATTTGACTGATACTCAAAGGCGAGCATTTCATCACAATTTGGTGTATGCGTGAAGTGCCTTCCTCCGTTTTATGTTTGCCTGGTACGCGCCGGCAGATACCAGCCCCGACTTCGCACGATTAAAAAATTTCCGCTCGAATCACTTTGTCTATAAAAGAAATCACATCAAAATCGGCGTAGTTTTAAAGATCTAATAAGCATACAAGGGGCGTAGACAAGATGCCAACGTTCAACGTTAACAGTCACTAACCGAAAAAAAAATAAAAAAAATATGGGATTTGACATCCGCGAACGACTTGACGTACGTCACAAACGTTCGCGGATGTCAAATCCCATACATTTTGGTCGGTCGTCGAATAAAATGGTTAAATAGGCAAAATACATAACATAGTCACCTCAAACAATAATGACAGTTGTATGTTATTTAGACAGTAATATAGGACGTCCATCCCTTCCTTTCACCTTGATTATTTTGTTAAGAACTGTACCATAACATACCTTTCCTTTAGCATAAGACTAAATTATTGTCAGTTCAGTCGTGTTACGATTATGAAATCTGTAAAGGCTCCGATACGTCAGCCAATAAAATAAAATGCGCGAGTTAAATCCGTTAATAGTTGTTCCATTCCAATGTGGTAATAACCGCGAAGGCACCAGAAATTATTAAATTACGCAAGTTAAATCCGTTTAAAGTTGTTTCATTCTTATTCGTTACCTTGTTAAGCATAAAGAGGTATACAATCATTCTAAGGATTGTACACATATATCGTTTTTGCTTTCCGAATGACTTCCCATTGTGTAGTGAATATAGCTACAGAGCGCGGCCGGAGGGTCTGCGATTGTATCTCCTCGGGTCAGTAGCTTGACCTAATAAATACATCTCGATTCATTTCCTGTTTTAATTTAATTATGTATAATAATCTCAATTAATTAGCGAAATTTAGGTAGGGAAATCATTAGGATAAATTACGCTAATTGTATATTTTTATTAAATAATTACCTAATTAAAATTTCGACGAATAAGGTTGTTTTTCTATAAATATTTATACTTAGGTACCTAATTAAGTTCTTCTTATTATTTAAAACTAGCGATCCTGGCAGACGTCATCCTGCCCGTTCGAAATTCAAATTAGGTAACTTTAGTTAGACAACGTTTGAATGGGAAAAGAAAAGGGCTGTTTTTAGGGTTTTCCCGGCAATTATTCGATTTTTTCTCGCCGTAAGAACCATCCTTGGACTTCAATGAACATTTAAAAAAAAATTGGCCAAATTGGTCCAGGCGTTGTCGAGTTATGCGCTTACCAACACATTTTGCGATTCATTTTTATATATAAGAAGAAGAAGAAGAAGAAGAAGATATACGCGTCGACTTGAGAACCGCCTCCGTTTTTTTCGTCGGTAGAAAATTGTCGGGAGTGTTTAAATAAATAAAATTCAAAACTTTTTATTTTTCATGTTTTTTTGTAGGTACCTACATAGAATGCAACTATTACTCATTGGCATGTTTAACAGATTTCATTATATTTGCTGACGTTTCAAAAACTTTAATTCCCATATTCGAAGCTGTAACGAACAGTTACTCATTTTTATATATTACTAGCTTCTGCCCGCGACTTCGTCCGCGTGGAACTCCTCCTTTTTTGTAGTCGGTTAAAAAGTAGCCTATGTCCTTTCTCAGGCTCCAGACTTTCTTTGTACCAAATTTCATTTAAATCGCTCCAGTAATTTTAGCGTGAAAGCGTAACAGACAGACAGACAGACAGACAGAGTTACTTTCACATTTATAATATTAGTTAGGATAGATAGATATATTATTAGATTTAATAATCAGGTTTACTTTGCTTGGAAAGAAACGATTGGTTCGGATACTATCGGAATCGTCGAAGAGAGCTAGAACAAAAACAATTTCATACTTGACTGACTCACCGTCAGACGAAGTACACTCATAACCAGATAAAAATAAAACTAGAAACTTTATTCCTAACACAGAACTTCAAAATTCATCTATTCGTAGACATATGAGAAAGCATTTATTCCTTCGAAATTGATGCAGCTTAAAAAAGCGTAATAATTTCTGTTCGTTACTCTCGTAAATAGTCGGTTGGATTTGAGTATTTTTGATTCAGAAACATTTGTGGTAGTCCAGGAAACGATTTAAAAAAAATACGATGAAAATTAATTGGGAACAAAACGCTACAAACGAATTGAATTGAATAAATACGCGCGTAAGTAAGTATAGAAATTTTTATGCTGACAGAGAAGAAATCTTATATATAAAAATGAATCGCAAAATGTGTTGGTAAGCGCATAACTCGACAACGCCTCGACCAATTTGGCCAACTTTTTTTTAAAATGTTCGTTGAAGTCCAAGGATGGTTCTTACGGCGAGAAAAAATCGAATAATTGCCGGGAAATCCTTAAAAACAGCCCTTTTCTTTTCCCATACAAACGTTGTCTAACTAAAGTTACCTAATTTGTATTTCGAACGGGCAGGATGACGTCTGCCGGGACCGCTAGTTTCTCATAAAAAGCGCTAGAAGCTACACTGAGTCAGCTAATATAATTAAAATTATATCACACGAGTAACCACGCTATTTAGCAATAAATCGATATCATTATTAACTTTCATTATATTGATTTTTCATTATATTAACATCGTAAAGTTTTAGAACAGTTCAATAGCAGATGCGAGATAATTTGAAAAGTCAAAGGCAAAATATATTGTGAACAGTTTCAAAAATAAAAATACAGAAGATCGAGCCCCCAGGTCACGTTCGAAGGCAAACGTCAGACCCAATGTAGGCAAATCGAAAATGCCCGATAAAGAATAACTTATAGAATTGTTTAGAGTTCAGTAATTTATCCAGCGATATAATCTAGTAGGTACATAATCTAATACATAAAGTGTCGCAATGTGATACGGCTAGACCAATTCTATTTTTTTTTTGTGTATGTATTTTCACCCTCTCTTTTTACCATAAATCCTTTTTAATAAAAATTATCTAAAAAGGGGTACTAAGTTCTCTGGGTCAGCTAGTTATGAAATAATTTCTGATGCCTTCGCGGTTATTACATATTGGAATGATAAATTATTACGACAATAACTCGCGTATTTTATTATTACTCGAATTCTTTTCATACTTTCTCACCGTTTAAACCTTCCCTGAGCTTTCTACAAATATTTCAAGACCAAAATTAGCCAGATCGGTAAAGCCGTTCGCGACTTATAGCGTGATCAAGAGAAATGGGGATTCATTTTTATATAGATAGATATCGAAAACTTTACAGTTCCCATACTCGTAACCGACTGAGCCGATGATAGTCTAACACTAAAGTACAAGTAGGTAGGTACACTAAAGTCAAGTAGTAAGTATACATGTACTGTTTCCAAAGTAATTTTCAAATAGTCTTCTTGAAGTTTACCCTTAATAAAACAATTCAAATAAAAGCGTAAATAAATAACCTGTCAGTACTAAAGTCTACTGCAAAAATTAAACAAATTCCTAAGTCTATTTCTATAGATGTATTTCAAAAAGAGAAGAATTTTCATTACTAACTTTCTTTCATTTTCAATAAACGTTGTACAAAAAAGTTAAACCAATTTAATTCAAATACATTCATATATTTATTTATTTGTAAAACATAGGTATGTATTATGGAGTTAGCAAGTAGTAGGTACAGTTATATGTGCAATTGTTTTTTTTAAGTCAGGAAATATACAAAATATTCTATTAATTTTATATTTTTACTTAAATCCATGTTTTGGTCTATTAAACAATGTTGTATTGAGTAATATGCTATGGGAACTAAAAAGAAAAAGTGTTTTAAAAAAACATCTACTTAAATACATTGTGTACGTCTGAGGTAGAAGCCTCCAATTAAGAAAGGGTGACAATGTGATAATGTCATGTATATATATGTACCTATATATGGGTAAGTATATATTCAGCGTTAGCTTAGTTATCGACTTGATCAACTGGTGTTAAATATCAAAAGATATTACCTTACTAATACGTATGAACCAAAAATCATTCCTTTAAAACAGAGATTCCCTTTTTAATCATAGTGACTTTGTATTATGTAGGGATCTATCCAATAATTAGGTACGTTATCTTTTTCATATTTTCATGTAACCAATTTTACTTTATTTTTATGCATGTAAGTACCTATTTAATTTTAAAAGTGTGCGTTCTGCAAGTACCCCAATTTCATTTTAAATTTTACCCTGAAATACCTTTACCCTTTTAAATTCCTAGCAGGCCGTACAAGAAAGTCTTTGAAGTGCCCCGCTTACCCTACAAACAATGCGGAAGAAAACAAAACACTAATCCCATTTCCCCAATTCTCGAGCACTACAAATGCCTCTCAAAAATGTAAGCAGCCTCTTCGCGAAGTTAATTATACTAATTAACGACACTGTGGGAGACAATCCGTCCGGCGAGTTACTACGATTCAGTAGAAGGTTGGAAGCCGAGCGGGTCGCACCTCCCGGCGCAACGCCGCCGAAGTTTCACAACAAACAAAAAACAAGACAATAAAGTGACGTGATAGTGTAGTGAATTCTTCCGTTACAAAAAAAATATATGAATGGCCACTAAAAATAAAGTAATACGTTTGCCGTCAGTGGTAAGAATTTGGTCGATGTAAACGCACAAACAATTAAAAAAAACAATTGGCATGTTTTACAGGTTTTTACATAATGTAGATTTTGCCTGGCTTTGTATGGCTCGTTCACCTGAATGATTTATGAGGCTTTATGCATTTTGAGATCGAAATTGTATATAATTCTTGAAGCCTGCGAAAAAGTTGAACGTTTTCCCTGTAGATTTGATCTAAGGATTCCGGGCGCGTAAATAAATAATTTTAAATGGATACTGAGTAGGAATAACAATTCTCGGAGTGTTGGGAATAATTTTTGGCGCCGTTGCGACATCTAAACTTCGCGAAGGATATTTTCCTTTGGTTTGTAGGTATCATTATTCTGTTATGTTCCCCTCTGTAATATACTCCGTTAAACGCGTGAATGCTTAGCTTTTTATGATAAAAATCTCAATAACGTTGAATGTATTTTGCGTTTCGGATTGGTCAATAACTTTTCCTACTTATTGATTTACCTTTAGCATGATAATCAAATAAAACAATTATAACAGATACAACTCGACAGAAAACTTTACGATTCCCAGCGGATTAAGCTAACCCCTAATCGTTTGGTAAATTATATATGCGAGTTTAATCCTTTATAATTGTTTTATTTTAATTAAACAAAACAACAAAATATATTAAGCATGATATTATTACTAATCCTACTTAGTGTGATGAAAAGACCAACACGCACGGGTGCTATAAACCTTCGTCTTGAATCACTGTATCTATTAAAAAGACCGCACAAAATCCGTTGCGTAGTTTTAAAGATTTAAGCATACATAGGGACGGACAGAGAGCGACAATGACATCATTATTATTGTACTATGTTTAACCGTTGTACCCATGGTACAAGATTTGCTTAATTTCTGATTATATAAAGTGTCAATGAGGGCCACCGCGTGTCAGAAATCCGCTAGATGCGCTAGTGTAGAATGAGGTCCAGCTGTCATGTACCACCAATCACAGGACGGTAGCTTGCCTCTCATTGGTGGAACATGACAGCTATCTCATTCTACACTAGCGCATCTAGCGGATTTCTGACACGCGGTGGCCCTCATTGTTTAAAGATATTTACTGACAGAAAGTTATTTGTAGTCGATAAACACACTGTATAAAAGGTTAAACATAATATTACAGAAATTATGTCGCCTTACAAAACTGAACCCGTAAAAATAAATTTACTTACATAATGCCGGACCCTTACAAAAAGTAAAAGGTATAAAGTGGTACTTGAGACTGTTTTTCAGACAGATTCGCGATTCGTTTGTTCTTACGTAGGTACTTATCTACCTGGTACTTAATAATTATTTTTTAATACTTTATTACACAATACTCAGAAAATGTATATTTATAAATAATAACTTAGCATATTATGTTATTAAATATAAATGGAATGAAACAATTATAAACGGATTTAACTTGCGTATTTTATTTTATTGGCTGACGTCTGGAAAACTCTACAGTTCCCATATTCGTAGCACGACTGAGCTGACGATCAGAGCTCATTGTGAAGTCAGTCGTGCTACGAATATCGGAACTGTAAAGTTTTCAAAACGTCAAATAATTAGATAAACTACGTGTGTTAAATCCGTTTATTACTGTTTCTCTCCAATGTGTACTGACTGCAAAGGCATCAGAAATTAAAATGTAAATATAATTCTTAGTAAGTGTATAAAATGATCAAACCTAGTAATATAGGCATTTTACAGTCAACCTTAGAACCGTATAAAAAAATCGTATATACAACCAGTATATTCCTGACCCTGAAATTGCTTGTAGATTAACTAGCATGCATATAGAACGCAACCTTTTTAGTTACAAACTAGTTTAAGGTTTTTCTATTTGTACAGTCAGCCTCAAGTATATCGTAGCGCTCAAGGTGCTTAGTGCTCGATTGGCCAACTGTACCGTATAGCCATCTCCCCCGGACTTACCCTAAATATATCGGAACAGATTTTTTTAGACATTTTGATGTTGACTGTACAATTATCCATTTTTGTTTTCATTACTGATAGTGACTTTGAGTCACTTTAAGACAATCAAATTATTGTTCCGTACTCCATCCTATTATCGACTTAACGCCACTTATGTTAGAGTATAAAATAATAATCCCTTTTTATCAGTTAATTTTACGTCTTTTTGTTAAAGGAAATTGTTATATGATTATAATAAAGTCATAAGCGAGGGTTATAATTGCTTTTTGCTTTAACTTAAAACAGGTACTTTGTCAGTCTGACAGTTTGTAAATAAGCCTTGTGTTTTTGACATGTCAGAAGGAAACAAATATATTAAAAACGTGTCAAAATTAGAAACGCGTCTTGTTATTTCTAGATTGTTAATAATTTGTTGTTTTGGCGGTATCAGAAATACACCTGTGAAAATTTCAGCTGGCTAACTGTATGTATGTAAACTCTTTATTGCACAACAAAACAAATACAGAAGCGAAACAATACAATTGTATAAAGACGAACTTATCCGTTTAAGAGATTTCTTCCAGTTAACCTTTGGGCGATTGAGAGATTATAAAGATGAGACAAAAATTATTTGTACAACTTAAAAAGTGGAAAATACAATTGAACAATTTGTCATAAAACATAAATATATTTCATAGATATCAATAAAAATAACAACTTACGAATAACTGTCACGATACATGACGTACAACCTGAAGACAGACGGACGGACTGCGGAGTCTCACTACCTAATCTCGTTTTACACTCTATGTACGGAACCCTAAAAAACCACAGACTTTAACAACAAATACTTTCATAGATACATATGCATTGTAATCTGTTCGCATCGTCTCTTGAGACAGCCGTGTTCAGTATAAGATGTCATTAAAATGCAAGATAGCGGTTATACAAATAGAAAATGCTAAAGTCCACTCAATATACTGAGTGGGCTGGTAAGTACGTGATAAAGAAAATCTTTGAGTATTTTTTTAATGGATTACAGTGACCTTTCCAGAGTTTTTGGAACAACTTGTCTCCCCTCTCTCTCTCCCTCTCTTTATCTCCCTCTCTCTCTCTGTCTCTGGCCTCTTCACGCTGCGTCCATCTATTCCACGGACCTCATGCTTTTGCAAGCTGAAAGTGGATTGCAACGCTGTAAGCGCCTTTTAATTGAAAACTGTTTTTTTTAATTAACAACGTAGATATATATTGATATCAGGAAAAATAGTACCTAACGGTTTTGTTAACACGCTTTTAATAGCAAATTTTTATATAATTTAAGCCACCTTTTGTAACAAAAGGATCTGAAAAGCATCAGAAATTAGTAAGGTACCTTAAGTAAGTAGGTAAGTATATAAAAAAAATATTACACAAAGTACTTACGTGTAGGTAATGACAAAATAATCGCCGATTTCGACTCAGTATATTGTAATCTCGTAATTATTATATTAAAAAAGATTTTTATGAAACTTTACTATGTAAAATTTTGCTTAGTTCTTGTGAGTGAGATTTATTTTAAGACAAATAACCTTAAAGTTATCACGTTTTGTAACGTTGCCATATTCGGTGAATAAAATGTACACACACTTAGAAGTGCTTCGTTCCCTAAGGGAAAGATATATTCAGAATCCTTTCTAGTACCGCTCCTTATTATACCTTGATATGAATTCCCTTTCATTGATATTTTTACAAAAATCTTAGTTCAAGTACTTACCATTAATTTAAATTGCATTCAATTATTTTTTTCGAAAAATAAATTAATATTTTTTTTATTAGAATAGAAGCTTGTTGGAATGAAACAACTACAAACGGATTTAACTTGCGTATTTTATTTTATTGCCGATTTTAGCGTTAGACTGTTACGTGCTATAATAATAGATACTGTAAAGTTTTCGAAACGTCAGTAAATAAAAAAAAATACTTACTCAAGTTAAACCTGCTACAGTTATTTCATTCATTCATTCTTATCTATACTTACTAATATTATAAAGCTGAAGAGTTTGTTTCTTTGTTTATTAGTTTGTTTGAACCCGCTAATCTCAGGAACTACTGGTTCGAATTCAAAAAAAATTTTTTTGTGTGACCATTTATCGAGGAAGGCTTTTCCACGGGGACGAAGTCGCGGGCACAGCTAGTGTGTAATAACCGCGAAAGCATGAGAAATTGTTTAAGCATTTTCTGTAGCAATCTAAACATAATAAGCCAACAAGTAAATATGGAAGATTGGTTAAATGCAGTTCAATATGATGAGTACATTAACCTAGTTGTCTCATTTAATTTCTATCTCTTTTACTCTAGAGAGTTACTCTCAGAAAATATGAAAAAGGAAAACCTATCGGCGTAATTGCTGTTTTATGTCGTTTCGGATCAGTAGGTAATGCATTTTTGTTTTTTTTTTATATTTTATTATTGTAATGAAATAATTACAACGCAAATAAAATACGCGAGTTAAATCCGTTACAATTGTTTCATTCCAATGTATAATAACTGCGAAGTTATCAGAAATTATTGCGAAGGTGATTTTTACAAAAATCTCTTTAGCGTTAGACTATCGTCTGCTCAGTCGTGCTACGAATATGGGTACTGTAAAGTTTTTATAACCAATTAAATGAAATACACGAGCAAATAAAATAAAATACGCGAGTAAAATCCATTTTTTAATTCCAAAAATAAAAACAACCAAAAAATAATATAAGGACATTATATTACATAATTATGAAATACTAGTTCACTAGCAACAATCCTATCATTTCACTTGCCACCATTTTGTGGATTAGCCACGACTATATTTTGTTATTCCGCACATGACGTTCTACCCGTACTTATATAGTCATCAAGGCTGCTTTTCCCACTCGATGATGATCGATACTTTGACGAGTTGATACGGAAGTTTCTGGCGAACTGCCAAACGAATTAAATCGTTGTTTCCCTGATTGATTTTCTTGTTAATATGTATAAGCTGTGATGAAAAAGGTTGCAGATCTATGCAAGTACAATGAACCTCTATTAGCAATGCAGAAACGTGATAAATTTGAATATTTTAATGTGATTTTTATAGTAAAGGTACATTGACTTGTCTATGTAGGTGTTTCTATTTATGTGCTGAGGTTTCAAGTGGATTTTTGTGTTATTCCGATGAATAGATTTACTGAAATTTCTTTTTAATTTTTACTGTCAAAGTATATTTATATTATCAAATCCTTGAAGGAAAGTAGCTTTAAAATTTTCTCTCGATTTTGCACCCCTTGGGAATAAAATTCTAATATCAATTTCTTTTTTTACCTACTAATATTATAAACGCGAAAGTATAGGTATATGTTTCGATGTGGATATTGTGTGGTAGTGGATATTTAAATAATTTTGCTCATACATCATACTTAATAATTACATAGCTTTAATTTAAAAAAATATTGAGAAAAGTACCTACTTACTAATCCAGCGCAAACAAAGTCGCTGGCAGAAGTTACTATATATTTTTTTAAGTGTCACAGTTAGGTACTTATACGAAAACACGTTTCAAAATGTAATAAATATAGTAAAATTGATTAAAATTAATAAATTCAGTTACTTAATAATAAAAGTAAACGAATACGTTAAAACTACTAATATCACTTAACTGAGAGTGAATTCGGTACCTATAAAACAAACGAATTACATAAAAAGCTTTCGCAAATGTTTTATCAGCGTAACTGTACACCGTATTAGAGTCAAGGTCGGTCATTCTGAAAGTGAACGGAATATTGCCTTATTTGCTTCTGAATAAGGTGGTTGTGTTGTTAGGTGGTGTAGTATCTACATTGATTTGTGTTTTCCGAATGACCGCTATGGACTTGGGTTTGAAATATGCATTGCTTGCTGGAGTTAGTATTTCTCTTGCTTGTTAAATTATTGTCTTTATTAAACACCTATGTTTTTAATAATGAGTACATAGACATTGTACGTATTCTAAGCTTGACTTATATGGGTCGTTTTTCTTTTGTTTTGGTAATGAACCGACGTTTTCCTGTTTTTTGGTTTATTTAACTATTTTTTGACTATTGTAGTATCAATGTACGTTTTTTTAAATGCGTTTGCTTTTATATAGACTAATTAAACATATATTTTCTTTTAAAACAAGTATGACCCATCTATTTCTGGTTTTAGTTAGACAAAATTTGAATTTTTAAATAGTTTTCTTAATTTTATTCTATCAACTTTACCTATCTTTTGTGCATTCTGTGGAAAAACGTAAAGAAAATCGAGAAGCACTTCCACTTATTCAAGCATCTTGCAGGAATAATCTCCTTTGTCATATGTGACACCATCCAATAAAAGTAGTACACAAGCTGCAAGAAGGCTGTAAAAGAGTGCATATTCTTATAAAACCTTTACAAAGGTATTCAGATTAAATAAAACAACTACTTATCGTTATAAGTAGTTGTTTTCAGCAAAATAAAATACGCTTATAAAATCAACGGATTTAATAAGCATATTTTGCTGACGTTTCCAAAACTTCACAGTTCCCATATTCGTAACATGACTGAGCTGACGATAGTCTAGCTATAAATGCGTTAAATCCGTTTTAATTGTTTCATTCCAATAACTAGTATATAACCACGAAAGTATTGGAAATTATTGTAGGTACCTATTCAGTATTAATATAAATACATAATTATATTTAGTACGTTCATTTTAGTAGGACAGAAGTTTTATCTTATAGTATTTATTTTACGAGTTTAATTTTATAGATGATTGGGTTCCTAAGAAACCTTGTTTATTACCAAAAGCGCTATTCAATTCAAATTCATTGTCCTGAAATGTAATCAGACCTATTTACCGCATCTTATTTCCTTCCATGTCAAAAGGTCTTATTTATAAATTGGTTGTCATTATAAATTGAACTTTGAGCATCGTTCACAAAGCTCAACTTCGAACTTTAGTAAAATTCGTTCAATCAACAAAATGCTGTATACGGATAAAAGAGAAGATCTATTGTGAGCTTTATCACCTCGTCTTGAGTTTTATTGTTCATTGATGAATTGATTGTTTATTGATGACGTGATTGAAGAGGCTGTCGGGCCGAGGATTGTTCCGGGAGAAACTGCAGTGCTATTTGGAACCGAAAAAGTTAAAGATTATTCAAAAAATCGAGTAAGGAATTCGATGGTGTGCATAACTCAATTTTTTAGATTGGAATGAAACAACTATTAACGGATTTAACTCGCGTATTTTTATTTTATTTTATTTGCTGACGTTTCGGATACTTTACAGTTTCCATAATCGTAGCACGACCGAGCTGACAATAGTCTAACGCTAAAGTGATTTATACAGTAAGCGCTAGTAACGCCCCCTTAGTATTAGGTTTTAATTGTAATGAATAAAAAAAAATTGCGTAAAATGTAACATTAGTATTTCATAATTCAGAATAGAGTAGTTTTTCAAAATTTGTAATTTAAATATAAGGTAGTTTGCATAACAGCTGTATAAATCACTTTAGTGTTAGACTATTGTCAGGTTGGTCGTGCTACGATTATGGAAACTGTAAAGAATCCGAAAGGTCAGCAAATAAAGTAAAATAAAAATACGCGAGTTAAATCCGTTAATAGTTGTTTCATTCCAATGTGTAATAACCGCGGAGGCATCAGAAATTATCAAATTTTTAGGTTTTTGAGTGAGCTTAATCTAGGTCTGCGATGTATGAACATGATTAGGTAGTTCTTATTCTAAGTACAATGTATGTCGATTATACACTTTTTGGCTTAGTTTGAATGTTGAAACGGAAGTTTTCAGTTAAAACCTAAATGGATTACACGCGGAAATAACACGTAGGATTTTAGCTCTTTTATCTCAGGCATCAAGGCCCTGTATAGCTTACATGCGTAAAAGGTTTAGTAGGTAGTGAAATTTTCAACCCCAGCCGACCGATGTCATATTGCGTGGCAATTTTGTTATTGCATGTCAAACCAAATTCTATGAATCGTCGTTCCAATATTGGCCTCTAATTTACATTATGAAATTCGGTTTGACATTTTCAACCACAGCCTTTGATGCATAATTGCATATGTCGACCTACTGCTCGATATGTTTAATGCATTTATAAATTGTAACACGTGTTATATTCTGTTTTATTATTTGAATCCTGTAAGGTAAATTATTGAAAAAAATTAATATTATAGAAATTAAGGTCCAAATGCGAACTTATCCCTTTACGGAATCTCGACGCGTAAACTTTAGGGCGATCGCGTGAATATGGTAATAAGAGCGTATGTGTGACAGAAAAAAAAGTTAACAAATTTAGAGGTGGAAAATAGACCTACAAGCTAAAAACTAATGTTTTGTTTTTCGGTACAATAAACAAATTAGGTATGGTAATAAGTAGATGAATTAGCAGATATATTTGCTGACGCGTTAGACTCCTCAGCACAGTCGTATACGAACCTACAAATATGGGAACTGTAAAGTTTTTAAAACGTCAGCAAATATAAAAAACGCGAGTTAACCGTTACCGCGACGGTATCAGAAATTATTAAGTAGGCATATCGTCGACCGTAGGTTCAATTACGGTAAGGGACAAAATGCCGAAAATGAGTTAAGTATACAGTTTTGTTCAGAATTTTGCGCTCTTTCGAATGGTGTATTCGAAAAAATTCTAGCTAAAAAAAAATGTTCCTTACCATAGTGATTTTTAGGGGTCACAAGTCAAATTATCCCTCGGCCAATAATGTATCTGATAATTTTTGAACAATAGCATCTTGGAATAGTGTAATTACCGCCGTGAACTCAAATTAAATAAGGTAAGGGTCTTCGCATTCTATTAATTACATGTACATTGTTTTTCATAAAGAGAAAATAAAAAATATCACCCATACCTTAAAAAAATTGCACAATTTTTAAAATAGTTGTCCCTTACCTTAATTTACATTAGCGTACCATAGGAGATGTTACCGTTACACTAATTTTATCATAACAACTCGGGATGTGTCACCTTATGAATTCAAATTTAAATAACTATGACATAGAGTCTTAAATGGAGTAACAAAATATTTCAAAATGACACACTTTTCTAATAAAGGTGCGATATAATTATCTTCATTTTACATGTATTTTTAACTTCATAATACAAGATACAGGCATGTGCTTATAAAAGATACGCTGCAAAATGCAAGATTAGAGGAAAAAAAATAGCATTGAAAGAAGAAGGAGTAATCTTTAGGATAATTCTTTCCAGTTTGCAGGTACTCTATGGATTATATTCATTTGAATTCATGCAAGTAATATTTATTAATACCATAAGTATTGTAATACATAAAAATGCGACCAGTATTATCAAAAACAACACTAATACCTACTGCTTTCTTTACAGCATTAAGGTTTGAATCTAATTTGAATCATCTTAACTTCTTTTCTATTGTCTCAAAGATTTCAAGACACCTTCACAAGACAATTCATCATTATTGGAAACTGTAACTTTTCCGGTATTATCTTTTCTTAAGTCTTTCATCGAATTAATTCGTTATTATTAATTATAATATATGCCCAGAAACATTAAAATCGACATACCGCTTATTGTTGTTTCTTTACAATCGTAATAAACAGCACTTAATATTCTTTGATTTTGAACAAAACGCTCTATTTGTGTGATGGCATCTAGTTTGTGCTTTACAAACTAGATGCCATCACACAAATAGAGCGTTATTGGATTAGACTGGTTCGATTAATTCAATAGCTTTATTTTAAGAGTTCTCCAGAGCCATAACTAGTAGATCTAACTGAGGAGTAAACCTCCAAGATAGTGATTGAAGCATCTTCTACAAATAACCAATAACGTTCAAGTCTTGGACTGTTGTTATTAGGTACAGAATCTAAGTGCTTCTCAATATTGCAGCTAAAATCTACAAGGCAGTACCTATATATAAAATCCTATCCTGTGTTTATTTTACGCACTTTCATAATAGCTTTATACGTAAAATTGTTATGATTTAGTCAGTTTTCCTTTCAGCAATAAAATATTGGTATATTTTAATATTGCATAATAATATAAAAACACTCAGCATGCACTTTCTGTACATTTTCATGTCCCTTAAATCTTTTTTGCGATTTATAATTTGCCTTACAATAAAATTTTCCATTAATTTCTTTTGCAACAACTATCTTACAGTATTTTATCTTTAATTTTTATTTTTAACACGTCTTTTACACTATTTGTAATAAAAAAAATGATTTTAACTTAGTAGTCAATTTAATGTAAGGGGCGTGACTACGAAATACTTGCAATGTAACGGACGTAATTTTCGAAAAACACTAGTGTAAGGGACATCTATTTTCTAAAATAGCTGGAATATCGAAATAAACGTTACAAGGACTGATAGAGCACTACAATATAAGGTTTTTTGTGAAATCAGGTCCAAAAAAGATTCAATACAAAAAAAGTTACAAGCGATTGAGTCCGAAAAAAAACTTTGTCGGCCTCTCCTAAAAAACCGTATTTTGTCCCTTACCGTAATTGAACCTACGGTCGACGAATTATTACGAACTTAAGGCATTTTCAACGAGTCAAACTTAGTCTTCTTACACTTCAGAGTTTTACGTACATATCTATAAAAAGACCCTATATATAAAAATCAATCACCGTTCAATAAGTATCTAATAAGATTACGGCGCCCGATTGCACTTTCTGGTCTTTAACGTCCAGTACAGTTTCCTTATTTCTCAAAGGTCGGAGATAAATTGGTAGATGCAGTATTGAAATTGAACGAGGTTAATCGGCTTTTCGATAGAGCCTTCGGCTACCGTTGTAATAGGACCTTTTTGTTGGGTGCGGACTTTTAAATTCTTTCGCGTTTCACTCTAAAGCACTTTGGAGTTTTATTAGTGACACGTGCCGAGTCATTTGTCATTCAGATGGCGTTATATTGATTAAGATGAAATTTAAGCGAAAAATATATTTTTTATAGATAATATTGTTATGTTGCTTATACAATTACTTACTTATAACGGATTTGAGTCTAATGTCTTATTTTATAATGACGATTCAAAGACTACAAAAAGTCTAGGTGTTATACTATGGGCTGCTCAGTCTGCTATGATTATACGAAGTGTAAAATTTTCGAAATATCAGTGTATATATTACATAATATGTAATATACACCAATTATATCAGAAATAAATTCAAAATAAACAAATACATAGGTATATATAGAATGCTTAGTTCCGATTTACTGACTGACTGACGAATACGCACACAGCCTAAACCGCTGATCGTAGATACCTTAGAGGATAAAAAAATATCTGTTATATTTTACGCAAATATTACTATTTTTACAATACAATTAAAACTAACATGGGCGTTACTAGCGCTTCGGAAAGACCAACATTACTGAGAAGAAACGCCACAAGCAACTCAGTAGAAAGTAATTTTTAGGGACAATTATGTAAAAGCTCCGGAACGTCAGCGAATAATGACGTTGTTTCATTCCAATATATAACAACCGCGAAGGCATCAGAAATTATCAGCACCTTTGTTTCTGAAACACCGAGCCATATTAAAAAATCAATTCACAGATCCCTTTTGAAATGCGGTCCCTAATCGATTCCGAGCGAACCTTCGCAGCATCCCGCTCTGTTATCATCGATTTAACCATAAAAATAGAACCGCCACGCGCGTGCCATACAAATGGGAGAACGCATGTAAATGATGGCAGGAGATCCGTAAATGAACATTACTGTTTGTCAGGAAGATAGATGATACGGCTCTTACGTAAGGCGGACCATTTCTTAGCTGATTCAAAGAATTTCATTGTAATTTAGATTTAAATAAAATACAAAAAGGCACGGCACTTTTTGACGGCCTGTTGGTCTAGTAGTCAGAGGCCCTTTACTACGAAACCGGAGGTTGCGAGTTCCAATCTTGCTAGGGGCAGATGACAATGTGATGAGCACTGGCATGCGTACCTGAGTATTGGATGTCTTATATGTATTTTATATTTATGTATGTTTATCCGTTGTCTAGTAGCCATAATACAAGCTTTGCTTAGTTTGATAGATTAATTGGTGTGAATTGTCCAGAGATATTTATTATTATTATTATAGATGTGAAACATAGTCAATCTCAAATAAGGGGCAACATGACAGCAGATGATAAAAACAAATGATTAAATTAATCCTCAACACGCTACGTCAAAATTGGGTACTTACTTGGTAAGACCTCTTGAGTTTCTTGCTGTTATAATTTCTGATACCTTCGCGGTTATTATACATGATAATAAAACAACTATAGACGGATTTAACTCGCGTATTTTATTTTATTAGCTGACGTTTCGGAACCTTCACAGATTCCATAAATCTCGTTAGCTACAAATGGGATCTGTAAAGTATTCGGAACGCTAGCATAAAAAAATATTATACGCGAGTTAAATCCGTTATAATTTTTTCATTCCAAGGCGTATTAACGGATTTACAATGAAACAACTATCTGTCTAACGTTAGATTATTCTCAGCTCAGTCGTGCTACGATTATGGAAACTGTAAAGAATCCGAAACGTCAGCTAATAAAATAAAATAAAAATACGCGAGTTAAATCCGTTAATAGTTGTTTCATTCCAATGTGTAATAACCGCTGAGGCATCAGAAATTATTATATTTTCAGTTATTTCTTCTTTTCCAAGAAAGTGAAAACTGTACAAATAATGTATATTAAATTTGGGGGGTTGTTTTTCAGTCAGACCAATTACTTTATTACATGACTCATTAGCTCGACGGGGTACCGGCTGAATTACAATGCCGGTCAAATTATATAGAAAAGGGATCAGGCATGAGTGGAAAGGTCTCGTTAAGGCTGTAATTATGTGTTCACATTTCAAGGCTGACCTTAATTGTAACGAGATATATTATATGCTAGCTTCTACCCGTGATTTCGTCTGCGTTTATGTCGTATGTCGTCTTGAACAGCGTAGGTTTGTCAATGAGGGCCACCGCGTGTCAGAAATCCGCTAGATGCGCTAGTGTAGAATGAGGTCTAGCTGTCATGTACCACCAATGAGAGGCAAGCTACTGGCCTGTGATTGGTGGTACATGACAGCTGGACCTCATTCTACACTAGCGCATCTAGCGGATTTCTGACACGCGGTGGCCCGTTATTGCAATTCTATGATCATTTTACCTCTTTTCACCCTTAAGGGGAAGCTGTGGTGGAAACTATTGTATGTCCTTATTTGGGTATAAAATTATTTTTACACCAAATGCCATCTAAATCGTATCACGAACTAAAAGCATCTACCCTGGTACCAATTTGCACCACTTTTCATTTTCATACCAACGTTAGCTTACCTACCTTCTAATTCCATTACGATCATACCAAGATATTCGTAATATTTATTAAACTAACCCGCGTTACAAACTAGGAAGCCTGGCATATGTCAGAAGTAGACAGTTAACTTGGACTTTCGGAACTTCGTAAGCAGGATTTTGCGTGGCACCGACAGGCGCTGGTTTCAATGTCCGGCCAAACCAAAGTCCGGACTAACTCGTGTGAAGTACCTACGTGTTATAGACTTATATACCTACTTTAACTGTAGTTATTATATATCTAATATAATAATTTCTGATGCCTTCGCAGTTATTACACATTGGAATGAAACAACTATTAACGGATTTAACTCGCGTATTTTTATTTTATTTTATTTGCTGACGTTCCGGACTGAGCTGACAATAGTCTAACGCTTTAGCGTTAGACTATTGTCAGCGCGAAATACGCGAGTTAAATCCGTTAATAGTTGTTTCATTCCAATATATCTAATATATTCATCTGTATCTTATATACATCTTGTCCCAACGCTCTTAAGAGGATTGTGAAGCTGTTGATTTTCATACAAAAGGCGATAACGTTTTACACCCAGTAAATATAGTTAGATTTTTATAATTTTTGGATATGTTGTAGATATAATGAGAAACTACGCCTGTACGTTTTGATTTTTAAGAAATATTGCTTACGCTAAAATTTATTAAATTTATTAGATTTATATAGAGATTTTTAAATGCTAATAAATTTTAGCGTAAGCAATATTTCTTAAAAATCAAAACGTACAGGCGTAGTTTCTCATTATATCTACAACATATCCAAAAATTATAAAAATCTAACTTTATTTACTGGGTGTAAAACGTTATCGCCTTTTGTATGAAAATCAACAGCTTCACAATCCTCTTAAGTAGAAATAGAAATATAATCAAGATAATATTATTATAGGGCTACAATTTAATTTATTAGGTAAATAGGTACATTAAAATGTTCTAATGAAATAGTTACGGCAGCTATTTAATTATACAACTACAGCGTAAAATAAAAAAGTTATGTACGTATATAAACTCTTTGTTGTAAAATAAATTGACTATAAAAAGTCGACGCCTAAAAATTAACTGCACAAAGGCGAACTTATCCTTTTAAGGGATATCTTTAAAGCCTTGGAGCGATTTAGTGAACATGAAATTAAAGCAAAGGTATTATGGATAAATTATTTTGGGATGTGTAATACGCAATTTATACACTGTAAGTACGTTTATAGATATATATCGTACCTACTACAAGAAACATCAATTAACCCTACTACCACACTTTTCAAGCCGAAATGACGTCACGAGCCCTCTCTCGAACTTTTACATGCTTCACCATTGTCATTTCCCTTTAACAAAAAATATATATATATCCAGTATTTATATTATTGATGTGGTAAGTAACAAATTAATTGTTTTGTTTATATTTGGGCGTTTAAGACATCGGCATTGCCGTCTCTAAGTTGAAAATAACATCATAAGTAGGTATAAATAGAAACAGTATTTTTAGTACCAGGAGAGAGATAATTTCACTTGAATTTTTTGTACTTATTGATTCTGTTCGTAAATACAGTCTAAGGCAACAATTATGGCGTTTCAAACGCTCGAAAATCCAAAACAAGATCGGAGGACATTTTAATTTACAATAACAAACGATTTTAAACATAATACCTGTCGCAATTTTCATACGCGTCAACCTTTTTCACGTGTGATTATTGTGAGGCTTTCATTATATCGGCTGACATGTTTTGACGTTCCATCAATACGTATTTCTACCCTTTTTTGCATAATGAAACTCGCATATTGTCCCTCACACCGTGTTATTGCTTCAGGTGAAAACATTCTATATTCATTATTCCTTTAAAAGCTTATTATTATTTATTTTACAGTATCTTAAGTTAGGTCTAAAATTCCAATTGCTTTTAATTTGACTAGCTCCTACCCGTGATTTGGTCTGCGCAGACCTGTAGGAGTATTTCGGTGATTACATCAATTCACCCCCTTATATACTTCTTTTTAATTTGTGCTAAATAATAATAATAATATATATAACAATATATATATAAATAAATTGCAAAATGTATTGGTAAGCGCAAAACTCAACTTCGAACGGGCAGGATGGCATCTGCCGGGACCGCTAGTATCTACTTAATATCTATGAAAAATTCATATCAATTGATCTAGTCACAAATTAAGCAATGTGTACTATGTAGTGATAAGACATCCATTACTCAGGTACAAATACTCGTGCTTATCAGAAATCTTCCATTATCGGGATTCGAACTCGCAACCTTCTGTTTCGTAGGGGACTCTGACCACTAGACCAACGACCGCAAAGTTAATAGGACTATAGTGTGGATATCAATATTTCTTTTTATAAAAATACATATTGTATAGACACTGTCTCGACTTGATAGCGCTGGATTATTATAGAGTGGCAATAAATAAAATAAATTGCTTACGAACAAATTGCGTGTAATGTTTTCTCATCACAGTCCGTAGGTCAAGAATGTTGCTATACCTCAATGTATGTAATAATATAATGTATTTATGTGTAAAGTCTGCGTTTGCTTGGAGACAACAGGCATCTCAATCTGCTAACCTTTATAATCTTATAAATAAACACATTGATATTTATTCCTCCACCGTAGGCAAATGTAAAAATTAATAAAATGGTTGAAAACCAAAAATTATCAAGATATTGAAAACTTAATCAAAAATACTGTATAATTAATCTGATACATAAAATATGACACACACACACACGCACACACACACACACACACACACACACACACACACACACACACACACACACACACACACTTACACAGCTTTACGCGCTTACACTTTATTGTACTTTAATTTTAATTAGATATAATTTTTGTAAAAATGTTTTTCTATTTATGTCACTTCACCATAATTTTTATTGTAAGCCACAACCTGCGGAAGAGCGGTGCATTCTTATCACAAGTATCAAGAATACTTAAAAAGAGGCACCAGCACATAAATTGTAACCTAATTCTAGTTAACAAATAAATCATTTTTCATTTTTTTTTTTTCATGTGTGAACTCTTGCACGACAAAATATTTGTGTGTGTGTGTGATGGGGAATACACTTAGACATGTCAAAATTATAAGTACCTAAGTATTTTTAATCTTCGTCGTTTTTACTATCAAATAAAATGATATCGGGGTTCAACCAAATCTCATGTATCTTTGTAAGCCTTACACGGTTATCTTAAAAGTTCTATAGAAAAGTCTATTAATATGTTAGCAATTTATGTTCTATAGAAAAGTCTATTTATGTAGTGTATTATGTTCTTTGTTAAATACCTACTTACTCAACTTACTATTTTAAGAAGTAACGCTCGAACTAAGCCATTTTTCAAGCTATAATATAATAATCATTAGGTTTATCTTATTACTATTATAAAGGCGAAAGTTTGTAAGTATGGATGTATGGATGTTTGTTACTCTTTCACGTAAAAACTACTGAATGGATTTGAATGAAACTTTACCACAATATAGCTTATACATCAGAATAACATATAGGCTATATTTTATAACGATATTGTGTGAAGTACTCATCGTGCGCAGACGAAGTCGCGGGCAGAAGCTAGTTCTAGTATATAAATATCCAAGCTCCGAAAAAATATTGAAAACGCTCGGTTTATAATCGACATGCTTAATTGAGCTGTAAATTTTCCCTTGTTCACCTGTATTTTAGTTAACTAGGTTCATTAATTTTACAAAATAATCATGTTATGTTTGCCTATAATTAGTTATGCATGTAAACCTAAGTTTTGATAGTGACCTCACGTATTACTACGCGCGTCCGATTTTCGCTGTGCTCCGCGACCGCCCTTTATTTATATTATGTACTTATTGCTGTAATAAATGTTGGCCGAAACAATAAATAAATCACAGGTGCCTAAGTAAGACACAACACTTGTTTGTTTTAATAATTTAATAATTTCTGATGCCTTCGCGGTTATTACACATTGGAATGAAACAACAAAATGTATTTTTATTTTATTTTATTTGCTGACGTTTCGGATTCTTTACAGTTTCCATAATCGTAGCATGACTGAGCTGACAAAGGTCTAACGCTAAAGTGATTTATACAGTTATGCAAACTACCTTATATTTAAATTACAAATTTTGAAAAACTACCCTATTCTGAATTATGAAATACTAATGTTACATTTTACGCAAAAAATTTTTACTTTTATACATTACAATTAAAACCTAATAGGGGGCGTTACTAGCGCTTCGGAAAGACCATCATTACTGAGAAGAAACGCCGCAAGAAACTCAGTAGAAAGTCATTTTTTAGGACACTTATATATTTACAATTAAAAAATATTATGACATTAAAATTAAAATTATACAAAACCAAAAAATTCAATTAAATTAAAAACTGAAAACTAAGTCTATGCAGTCTTCTGTCCGCTTAGGATTTGATGAGGTGGACTACTGGATCCCAAGCTGCTGGAACGGAGAAACCATCTTCCCTATTGAAATTCGGGTGTTTTTGAATTTCAATTGCCTCGCGAAGCATCCTAGGTAAGTAACGGACTTCCTTCGCAAGGACCTGGGCTTTATCAAATTGGATAGAGTGGTTGGGTTTATCCATGACATGTTCACATGTTGTGACATGTTTCTTTCGATACACTGTATGACCTAGGTGGTTATTGGGTTTTCTTTTCAATAAAACATCTAAGAAAGCTAAGGTATTATTATGTTCTAACTCCATTGTGAATTGTATTTTGCTATTAATGGAATTAAGATGGTTCAGAAAAACAGAAACACTATCTTTAGGAAGAATGGTGAAAGTATCATCCACGTACCGTTTAAACATCTTCGGCACAGCCGGGGCCACAGGTAAAGCGCGCTCCTCGAAGTCCTCCATGAATATATCGGCGACTACGGGAGAGACAGGTGATCCCATTGCTATACCGTCGATTTGCATGTAGAACTCCCCATTCCACAAAAGATAGCCTGATGTCAAGCAATGTTCTAATAATTCTGCATATTCTAATGACAAGTTATGTTCCCTTAACTTCCTTTGAACAATTTCAATGCAGTCTCTGACAGGTATGCTTGTAAAAAGCGACTGAACATCAAAACTGACCATAGTTTCATTATTAGTGAGATGTAGGTCTTTAATCTCACTAACAAAATGGTAAGAATCCCGTACATATGCTTGTGTGTTTCCTCTAAGCGGAGCTAGCACTTTCGCCACATGTTGAGCCAGTCGGTAAGTTGGTGTATCGATCTGACAAACAATTGGTCGTAGTGGAACATCGGTCTTGTGTACCTTCGGTAAACCATACATTCTAGGTGGTTTAGGACAAGAAGGAATTAACATTTTCACGTCAAGCTTCAATTTCTCGGAATATTTAGACACTAAGTTTGAAGTGGCCTTTAGTATTTTCGCGGTAGGGTCTTTATTTACCTTACGATAAGTGTTTGTATCGGACAACAAAGTAGTGATTTTTTCATTGTAGCTTAAAATAAACTTAAAATAAAAATACGCGAGTTAAATCCGTTAATAGTTGTTTCATTCAAACTTGTTTGTTTTCCTTTGTTAATATGTCACAATACAAAAATAGACCCATTACCGTTTGTTTGTCGACATAGAAGTCGCGCGGCTGTCAGTTGTCACCAACTCGCCTCCCAATCCATCAATTTGTTACGTTATTGATTATTTGGAAATGTCACCGTTATTATTTTTTGGCACCATGCAATTCTTGTTTGTTTCTTTTCATTATCTCATAAATTGTGTTGTGAATCTTATTACAATATAAAATATAATATAAATAAAAATAACACATAGGTTCTGTGCAGCCAAAGTCGTGGACAAAATTAAATACATAATTTAAATGCATTTTTGGTAGTAGGTATAGGTATTTTAAAAATTTTTGGAACTGAAATATAAGCTTCCTTTGCAGATTAATTAACCAATCAGCAAATTTTCCAGTGAGTAGTATGATATGCCAACTACAGGTGAATTTAATATGTCGAAAAGTAGGCCACGTAATTAATTAATATAATAATTAGGTAGTAATTAATTTGTATAGCGTTTTAAATGCGCGTCTACCTCAGAGGCCTTTGTGGGAGTTGAATGTCAAAAAATGTCAAAAACAACACCATAGCATTTAATGTTTACAATAAACGCTAAACATACAATTTTTTTATAAGTAAGCATATAATAAGAATGTGTTATTAACACTCCCAGTTTATGATACGTACATTTCTTAAAAGTTATTGTTGCAATTATTCCCTCAAAGACTAATCTAAATTAAGAAAAATTCATAGATAGGTTTTTCACTTAAGTTGATTATTTTTATGAGTCACATTAACTTTGTATTAAGAATATTGTAACATCTGTTCTAATTAAATTTCACTTTAACAAGAAATTTCATTAAATCTTTTCACACTCATAATAAAACGTCTTACATATATTCTTAGACGCACAAATGTGTACCATTAAATTTTAGGCGTTATAGCTTCCACGTTTCACTGTAGGTATCCTACACCATAATGTAGGTGACAACTGTGTATCAGACAGAGAAAGTATTTACATAAGGACGGGTCCACGAAATGTGCGGCATTTGTGAGCGATGAGCGGTGAGCACTGAGCGGTGAGCGGTAAGCGGTGAGCGGTGAGGATTGAGCGACGAGCAGTAAGCGCCGCCTCGCATCGCTATGAGTTTAATTTTAGCGCTCGCCGCTCAGCGTTGCTGGGGGGCTAGACAAGTGCCCAACGTTCAACGTTAACGTTAAACGTTAGCACCAAAATGTATGGGATTTGACATTTGTGACGTACGTGATCACAGTCGTTCGCGGATGTCAAATCCCATACATTTCTGTCCTAACGTTTAACGTTAACGTTGAACGTTGGGCACTTGTCTAGGGCCCCTGGTCGCACATATCGTGGCCAGCCCTCATAAACAAGTACCGATCACTTTAGCATAAGACAATTGTCAGCTCAGTCGTGCTACGATTATGGAATCTGTAAAGGCTCCAAGACGTAAGCTAATAAAAATAAAATACGCGAGTTAAATCCGTTAAAGTTGTTTCAGCCTGATGGTCTAGTGGTCAGAGCCCCTGACTACGAAACCGGAGGTTGCGGGTTCGAATCCTGCTAGGGGCAGATGTCAGTGTGATGAACACTGGCATCTGTACCTGAGTCTTGGATGTCTTATATGTATTTATGTATGTTTATCCGTTGTCTAGTACCCATAGTACAAGCTTTTGCTTAGTTTGGGCCTAGATCAATTGGTGTGAATTGTCCAAAGATATTATTATTATTATAGCTAATAGCATCCGAATGAAACGAATTTGAATTTAATAAATGGAAAACTGACCACGTCACGTTTCGCTTGTAAGTGTCAATTTCATAAGATTTTCTGTTAGCGATTAGCATTTGTCTAGGAATCCAGAACATATAAGAATTTAGGTGAAACGGCGTAAGCAACCTGTCTTGTTTAGGTGCAACCGTCTTTTCAATATCGATTTTTACGTACTTATATATAGAACAATTTGAACAATATTTCAATACCTATCTATAGATAATGTTTATCCAAGTTCAATAACAAAAGTCCACTAACTAATTTTACTAATCTAACTTTGAGATCATACCGCATTAAACTTTGTTATAAACTACTTGTAGTTAGAATATTCTAGTTATTAACTAAAAGCCCGAGTTATTAATATACTTGGATGATTCCACGGGCGTTTAGTACGCTGATAATCCCTTGTCCAAAATACTAAGGAATAAGCTGCTATATATGATTTTAACTCTTTTAATTCTGACGACACATGTATCATCGAAACGTAATTTTTAGTAATGCTAATATCTATACTAATATTATAAAGCTGAAGAGTTTGTTTGTTTGTTTGTTTGAACGCGCTAATCTCAGGAACTACTGGTTCGAATTCAAAAATTCTTTTTTTGTTGGATAGACCATTTATCGAGGAAGGCTTAGGCTATATAACATCACGCTGCGACCAATAGGAGCGAAGAAACAGTGGAAAATGTGTAAAAAACGGGGAAAATATGAATCCTTATGAAGAATTACTATTCCACGGGGACGAAGTCGCGGGCACAGCTAGTCTTTAATAATGGAATACTCGCAGAATCAGCCACCTGGGACAGGTTTCACTATGACCAAGCCGTCGAGATGAGATAATAAAATGCACTTAGATTCCTATAACCTAATTCATTTAAAAATAACATCCCTGCTAAAGTTAAAAGTCGCTACGTCGCTACGCTATATAAAATATTAAGTCGACTCAAGTCATATGTCCAAGAAATTACGTCTTGATATAGATACGGAAAGGGATAATCTATGGACTGTTTGACCATGAACATTGAATAAACAACACCAAGAATCAAAATATAAATCGAGATGAATCATCAAAATTTAAGATCAATACGGAAAATCAGACGAGAAAGCATAATTATGATATCCATTGGTAATTTGGGGTCACCCACGCCCCCACGCGCGTGGAATGATAAATCAAGGACCCCAACCCATTGTACAGGCTCGCATATGTCAAGAACATTAATAAGGACATGAGACCCCTTTTGTGTTCTGAATTCAGGATGTAGGAATGTTGAGTATAATAAGATGTACAACTTGAAAATCCTTAATACCGCATGTTCTAAATGGATATTATGTATAAAAGGTTAAACTGACCGTATGACACTGTATGACGTTGGGTCTAAAAATTTGAGCAGAAAGCAAGGATTTTCAGATTTATTATCTGTTAAAGGGATGCGCAACAAATACTTTTTAAATCGTTTAATAGTAGTAAGTCTACTTTAATAACTACTTTTACATATACGTATACTAGAGCTAGAAAAAGATTATAATTGCTAAAAAGATACGCAGCAGGAAAGTCAGCAGAAAGTTTTTTATCAAAGTCAATACTCTATAAATGTATAAGTACAATTTCTAAAGCGAAGAAGCTAATCTTTTATAATATTACATACAATAAATAAAATAATAGAATATAACAATAAAACAATACCAACAATATAACATAGGACACTATAATGTTTCCAGTCAGAATTGTCAAATGCGCACATAGATCAAATATTGTACTAAACTTTTAATTCCTTTTTGACGGCCTGTTATTGGTCAGAACCCTTGACTGTGAAACCGTAGGTTGCAGGTTCGAATCATACTAGAGGCAGGTGTGCACGACTATTTTAACCTGTCTTGTCTCAATACATATCTAAATCTAATCTAATCTATGAATGTTTAGTCCAAGCTATTTTGGAACTAAATCCATTACTGCGAATGATCACAGATTTATATGGTTTTACTTAAAACTTCTACCAAATATCAAAGGAGTAAAAATGTCTGAGTTTTGTAATAAAATTAAGTTAACAGGAACATAAAATTTTGATAATAAATTTTAATTTATCGTTGCAATAAAGTTAGGTAATTCTAGTTTGTTTGAGAATATTATTGTTGTCTTGTGATGTCAGTGTACCTCGTAATGTATTATTTCGACACAGTTCGCTTTAAATGAGGCCATGTCATTTTAATTCGCTTGTGTTTTATGGAATACATAATATAAAAATGACATTTTTTTACCTACGTTTTTTTAGGAAAAATATTCCCACAATGTTACAAGTCTTGAAACTGTTACATACCCAATTACTGAAATACCTTTACGCTAAATATATTAAAAATATAATTAAGAATGAATGACCGAAATGCACCAATTGGGTAATTATTTTTGTTATTATCAAGACCATGTATATGAGAGTGAATAATATAAGTGTTGGGAAATTATAAAAATATAAAAAAAAATGGCGGTACGAAGTTCTCTTAGGTCAGCTATATGTATACAAAACAAAAACTACTGTAGTCAGTATATTTTCCTACTAGCTTCTGCCCGCGACTTCGTCCGCGTGGAACTCCTCCTTTTTTGCAGTCGGTTAAAAAGTAGCCTATGTCCTTTCTCAGGCTCCAGACTTTCTTTGTACCAAATTTCATTTAAATCGGTCCAGTAGTTTTAGCGTGAAAGCGTAACAGACAGACAGACTTACTTTCGCATTTATAATATTAGTAAGGATTTTTCCCTTTTTCACTTAGTAATACGCTAAGTAAATATTCAATCCGGAAGTTCTTTTAGCGCAGAATGTGACTCTGCAAACGCCATGTAAACGTATATAGAGTTCTAATTCTGCGCAAAAGAAGTGGCAGGCAGAAGCTATTAGGCAATAAAAATGTTTCCAATAATGTTTTTTCTCGAGTAAGCTTACGTATCTGACAACTCGGATTAGGAGGCTCAAATGGCTTAAGGAACGAACACTCGGAGTTTGTCACTTAAGATAATGCCTTCAAAAAAGGTCCTACTAAGGTAACTAAAGTAACTACGTAAGTTCATGAATTTATCATTAAAATAGATTGAATGTAACAGCTATACTAACAGCGATGCAACCTCTTTTTATAGTTTTATACTTTTTATTTATCCCTACTAATATTATAAATGCGAAAGTAACTCTGTCTGTCTGTCTGTCTGTCTGCCTGTTATGCTTTCACGCTAAAACTACTGGACCGATTTAAATGAAATTTGGTAAGAAGAAAGTCTGGAGCCTGAGAAAGAACATAGGCTAATTTTTAACGGACTGCAATAAAGGAGGAGTTCCACGCGGACGAAGTCGCGCGCAGAAGCTAGTGTTATATATTTAGAAGAGTTATATTTGTGTTTTGTTTTATATTCAAAATTGTAAGCGTCAGTTGGTAATAAACAGTTAAAGAAACCACTCGCTTTTTAAATGATAGGTATTAGTTATTAGATTACAGTCCACAAACGGATTTAACTAGGATGTTTTATTTATTGACTTACGTTTCGGGACCTTTATAGTTTCCTTAAACGTAGCACGACTGAGCTGACAATAGTCTAACGGTAAAGTAAAACGTCAGCCAATAAAATAAAATACGCGAGTTAAATCCGTTTATAGTTGTTTCATTCCAATGTGTAATAACCGCGAAAACATCTGAAATTATTACATTAAAATGGAATCACACAAAACTAACGTCCCTTTTAAAGTTAAGTATTAGCAAAGGTATAACATTCTTTCTGAATTTGCACTCCTTAGACAAGTTGCGATCGATAATAGCGAACGAAACGAATGCAAAATTGTATTACATCGTTTGATTACGTTAATTATATTGGAAAAAATAATCATAACAATAGATTTAATTGTCCCACTGGGCACAAGCCTACCTAGAAACATGTAGAGTACCTATAACACCTAATTACAGTTGTAATAATAAGTAGTTAAATAATAACATCCCTACTTCCCTACTAATATTATAAATGCGAAAGTAACTCTGTCTGTCTGTCTGTTACGCTTTCACGCTAAAACTACTCGACCGATTTAAATGAAATTTGGTACAAAGATAGTCTGGAGCCTGAGAAAGGACATAAAAAAGGAGGAGTTCCACGCGGACGAAGTCGCGGGCAGAAGCTAGTACCTAATAAGTAGTTAAATAATAACATAAGCTATAACATATAAATTAATATTAAGTACTTTAATCAAGTACATAGGTACGTACAGTTAAAACAAATTGGACTCAACGAATATGTAAAAATATATCTCACAGAAACATGATAATATTTATTTTATGGAAACCGTACTCTTTTTATGCAAATATGAAAGCTTTGGTTCGTATTCTGTGGCCGTGGATTTAATATAAATGGTCTCTCAGTTTACATAACCTTTTTATACAGATATTTAATAATTCCTGATGCTTTTATGTGTGCTACCTACATTTTGGATATAACTGTATTGGGTATCAACGAGCGTAAAATAGACTTCATTAATTTATAACTAGCTGTCCGCCACGGCTTCGTACGGATCACTATTTTTTTCAAAATATCTATAGCCTATGTCACTCAGGGTGAACGTAACTTCCCAATAGTGAAAGAAGTTTTCAAATTGGTCCAGTCGTTTTGGAGCCTATTCAATCCGAACAAACAAACAAACCTTTCCTCTTTATTATATTAGTATAGACAAATTTTCTTAACAACTTAAGCCATATCAGAACAACCTTCAACATCTAAAACTACTACTAATAATTTATTAATGATGATTAGATTAGATTAGATTAGATTTATTTATTTCCCAAAATTCATACAATATAATTACATTTATTATTATGTCAAATTACATGTACTCATATTGAGATCGTCAAAAACAAAAACAAAGAACCATAAGATTAAATAATAATTAACATCAAAATTACAATAAGATTTTGTCATACATATAATGTCAAATAGGTATATTAACTATCATAGATTTTTCTCATTAGTCGTCAGTACAATTTGTCATACGGAATAATTTATATTTAATACATACAATTTAATTCTTTTAAATGGACAAATCAATAATTTATTTATATTTCTGAACGAATTCGTCAACAGAATAGAACTTATGGATTATGGATGATTACTTAGAGATGATGTTTCAAAATGTAAGTATAACTACAATTCCTAAATTAGTAGCAGATTGAGTTGACCACAGTTTGATACAAAGAAATTGTATATGTACAAGAAAATACCATAATCTTTCATTAGCCCCGAAATCTGCTACGTACACGCTTTTCGCTACGCGGATATATCATCGGCTACGCGCGTAGACCTTGCTACGTCAAAAAATGTCTGTATAAAGTAACCATAAAACTACCTGTGTACGGCTTGTGTACTTTTTGGCTACCTAATATTAAATACCTACGTTAACTTTTATACTACCAACTTGATGAAAATAGGTATCATAAGCTTATAAGAGCTAACTTTAAGGTTTAATGAAGTAAATAAGTTTCGTGTACTTATGTGCCACCTGTTTTCGATTATGGAACGCGTGCTTCAATGAACTCTTTGTTCCCATAGAACATTAAAAGTACAATCAAAATCCCGTCATCACAAGCGATGCCACAATTATAATCGTTTTCTGTGAACTTCCCGTCGTAAAACGGAACTTGTAAAATAAACGGAGGCTGAAAACGGTGAACTTTGTAATCCGGTATAACCAGGGTTGCCACGTTACAAACAACAAAGGTTTTTTTTTTGTTATTAAGCCTGGTTATTAATACTACAGCTTCTAATTAACTTGAAACTTGGCTATAATTAATTTACGTTAACGATTTTCACTTTTATCCGAAGCATAAGAGTGCTAAAATTTGACCAATTATTTACAGTACCCAATTATGGAACTTAGGTACTTATAGAAATATCTATATTTAAAAAAAAATAGTCATAGGCTCTATTTGAACAACATTAAATCCTTAGAACCTTTCATTTGTTTGACAAACACCAAAATACATCGATAAGTCAAGAAAAAAACAAATGCTGTAAAAACGGTTAGGTTAGGTTAAGACTGCGTACCTACTTACCTTCGTGAAATTCGAATTGCTACCAGAAAAATAGATTAGATTAGGTTAGGTTAAAACTGCGACAATCCGTCTGTTTTGTAAAACCGCTCGCCGTAATGTAAAGACGGATTGTACGATCCGGCTGCGACATATACACGAAGAAAAATATACAGTCATATATAACAAAAATCCTGTTAACCCCGAACGGGTGGTAGCCCTAAGTACACCAGTACATGTATATCTTTGCGGACAAATATTTTCGTATTGAGGGGCGCCGAAGCGACGACACTTTAACGAATTGTTTACACGATTTTCTTACACAACTCACACAGCAGCAACTCGACATCAGAGGAGTAAGGACGGATGTACAATGCCTGACATTCTAAATTAGACTATGTGTTATGTTTACTTAGAGATAAATTTAGGCCTGTACATTTAGTGTGATGGGTCAAATCATAGAAAATCATTTTAACTTATCGAAATATTATAAAGATGTTAAGCCTCTGAACCAATTTAGATGAAATTCGGTATAATATAGTTTAAAGCATCTAAGGATTTAAGTTTTATCTTGATAATTATATTTTGGGATGATCTGGTGTTTACTATGGAAATAATAAAACGATTAGTACCTACACGGAATACTAATTCTTCGCAAACGAAATCGCGAGCTGAAACTAGTTTATCACATTATTATGTAAATCAGGAAACATGTGAGTTTTATTATATTCAATACCGACCCTTGGGCTTTGTGGCGCGTGTTCAAAAAACAACTTTGGAATGAGACATCCCTACTAATATTATAAATGCGAAAGTAACTCCGTCTGTCTGTCTGTCTGTCTATCTGTTACGCTTTCACGCTAAAACTACTGGACCGATTTAAATGAAATTGGGTACAAAGAAAGTCTGGAGCCTAAGAAAGGACATAGGCTACCTTTTAACCGACTGCAAAAAAGGAGGACTGAGTTTCACGCGGACGAAGTCGCGGGCAGAAGCTATAATATATATAGACTGAGTTGACAATAAGCCTTACGCTAAAGTAGTCTTATTGTCAGCTAAGTCGTGCTACGATTATGGAAACTGGAAAGGTTCCGAAACGACAGCCATTATAATAAAAAAGCGAGCTAAATCCGTTTATAGTTGTTTGATTCCAATGTGTAATAACTGCGAAGGCGCAGAAAGTATAATTGCAAGTAGAAGTTCCAATTGAAATGTTCATGAAAGAAACTCGTTTCTTTAAATACATAATAACATTAGTAGTATTCTCAGTGTAACATCGTCTTGAAACCATAAGACCGATGTAATTGGATCACAACGGGCATCTGTCCAACAAACATGGAATGGATAAAGCATGTTTTAAAACTGTTACTACGATTGTATTTTTTATTGCGATGAAATACCTACCTATTAATAATAATTAAGTATTTTATTAATTATTATTAAAGTTCAGGTCCAGCTGAAAAACAGCGCTGTGACTATAAGTTGCAGCATTATGCTGAGCTGGTCGCCCTTTTGGTGCTGTCCTATTCACATCTCTCACAATGTCTACAGTATCTACGTCTTTTCTCTGTATCTGAATTATGAAAGATGTACCTATGTTTGTTTTATGACACTAAATAAACGTTTCTTATTCTTATTCTTTAGCATAAGACTATCGTCAGCTCAGTTGTTTTACGATTATTTAATCTGTAAAGGCTCCGAAACGTCAGCCAATTAAATAAAATGCGCGAGTTAAATTCGTTTAAAGTTTTTTTTTATTTCAATATGTCTATTAATAATTATATACCAGTAGATGTGGTCATCTTTGGGGGAGACCTATGTCCAGCAGTGGACGTCTTGCAGTTGATGTGATGTGATGATGATGATGATGATAATTATATAAAAGGAGAAGCTGATTTTAATGACTGATACAATATCAACGCAGGGCATAAGAGTTAGAAACTTGAAACTTTGGTTAATTTTCAGCGGTAGGCAGTAGTAGCTACAAATCCCTACTAATATTATAAATGCGAAAGTAACTCTGTTTGTCTGTCTGTCTGTCTGTTACGCTTTCACGCTAAATCTACTGAACCGATTTTAATAAAATTTGGTACAAAGATAGCCTAGAGCCTGAGAAAGGACATAGGCTACTTTTTAACCGACTGCAAAAAAGGAGGAGTTCCACGCGGACGAAGTCGCGGGCAGAAGCTAGTGGTAACTATAAAGTTTTCAAAACATCAGCAAAATATAATTATTTATTAAATATATTTTTCTATTCCAACGAAAGTCTGGTAGTATTGTATAATTTCGTACGTATTTATAATTATAAAGAATTCCGTTAAAGCGTACAAACTTTTGTCATTATCGGTAAAATAAAAGTAGAAGTGAAACTATTCAAGTTGACCAATAAAGTTTTAAACAACAAATAAAAAAGTCCACTTACAAGAAACTGAACCGGACATTGTTAAACCATAGAAACAATTGATTTTTTGGTAATCTACTTGATGAACAAAGAAAAAATTGTCGTCTTACCTATTTATACAAGATTAATTATATATTGTATCACTATCACTACATATTATCAAAGTGGCTGTCGCTGTCTGTCCGTACTTAGGTACGTATTCTTAAATCTTTAAAACTACGTAACGGATTTTGAAGCGGTTTGTTTTAATAGATATATATATATTCAATGGGAAGGTTTATAAGACCCATGCGAAGCCGGGGCAGATCGCTAGTCATTCATAAAACAGACTTGTCACTTCGCACAAAATACCTGTTTTATTCCTTATCCATTATCAAAGATAATTTCACAAAGTGCCACTCACTCCTTATCTTTAGCTACCGGGTGTGATGAATAAACGGCAAATATTATGCATTGTGCTTTAATTTAAATTAGGCACCTTGAGGATAAAGGCGCCATATTTAAATTAAGTACTACTGAGTACAACCTTTCGAGACACCTTTAAATAACGTACTTATTACAAACGGAAGACAATTCACAAGAATATTAGATTTTTGTCAACCACTTGCTTCTACCCGCGACTTTATCTACGTACGATAAATTTTACCTTTTAGGGGGTGAATCCTACTACTATTATAAAGGCGAAAGTTTGTATGTATGGATGTATGGATGTTTGTTACTCTTTCACGTAAAAACTACTGAATGGATTTGAATGAAACTTTACCACAATATAGCTTATACACCAGAATAACATATAGGCTATATTTTATAACGATATTGTGTGAAGTACTCATCGTGCGCAGACGAAGTCGCGGACAGAAGCTAGTTTTAAATAATTTCTTAGTGCTTTAGGTATTTTGTCATATTACATACACCAATACTTAGAAGGACTAACAAATAATAATACGATTTGATAATTAAATAAGATACAATAGGCTACAGATACCTACAGGCGCTGCAAAGTTTTCGAAACGTCAACATTACGCACCTAGGCCAGTAAAATAAAAAATGTCTCAGATCACATGTAATTGTCAAAATTGTGATCTGAGGCTTTTTTATTTACTGGCCGAGGTCAGTATACTATTTTTCTGTTCGACGAAGCCAGAAAGCGGCAATTTCATTTAGCAAAGCGGCCACAAAGTTGGCGCTTTCTGACCGGAGGACAAAAAATAAATTATCGTTAAATTTAATTCCAATGAATATTATTCTTATCGTTCCTAAAATTCGAATATCACTTGTTTTATAAGGCAAAATACATACGAATTTCTTAGTAACAGTGAAGTGACGAAGCCTACAAGTCGATAAACATCATATTTGCAGACTATATTTTTCCGATAAAACTAATTATCCGGCACTTCTTTTTTGCTCATTTCCCTTTCATCCAATCCATCCTTTTCCTTCCCCTTTTCCTTAACTTTTTGCACACAAATACAAAAAAAACGTACCTACATAAGAAACATAAAGCGAATTATCTTCACGTCAAGATCATTTAGAATATAATGTACCTACTTACTTATGATTTATATCTTATAATATATTTTTTTTATACAATAATCTAATTTAACTCGTATTTATTTCGTGTTGACGTTTCGAGAACTTTGGCGACGTTGTGTCGCTTTTGGTATTAAATCATAATATTCATGAAGGGTCATCATTCCTGAAATCTTGCAGTGTAGTGAGCAATATCTTCGCATATTATGCATCTTCGAATATCCACGTATAAAACTTTATCACAACTCAAATATATATAATTAATAGGTGTGACGACTTGGTCAACACGAAATTCTATTAAGCCAGTCAGTTAGATTATTAAAAATTATTAAACACGATTTTTTTTTCTGAAACAAACTAAAAATTACCAAAATAAGCGCTTCTTAATTTTCGGAGGGGGGGCTCCTGACGTCACGGCATGGCATGAATTGTATAGGGTAGGCCAAAAATTTTACAAATGGCAACATTTTCTTTTTTAAATCATAGACGGAGGAAAACGCAAGTGTCGAACTTCTGAAGCGCTTATCTGTGTCATTTATTGATCCATTGAGAAAATAAAAATACGACACGTATTTTTGTGTAATACTTGATGGACAAAAAAAAATCAGTAGTCATGCCTTTAACAATGTCTCCAGAATACCCTAAGTAATCAGTGACCTACAATAACCATAACGTTGCGTCAAAACACTTTGTTTTCGTAGACACTAGACGATTAAACTAACGTATGAATATTTACTAAACGTCGACAAACATGTAGATTGTCGTATCTTCAATTGTCATAATATATAACTGAGTGAGGATGACAGTTGACAAATCGTCTAACGAATTATCAGTAGGGTGTTTGTTGGGGAGAGTTACGGGAATAGGCTCTATAGTGATATGCCTATCGTATGCTTATCTAACCTTTCTTATACGCAAGTGCTTTATTAGTTCATCTTATCCTAACCTATAAATAATGATAAACGGACACACACTCCAAAATAGTGGTAACCGTTCTCTTTTGACCTTCCTCTCTCCGAATCGTACATGTAAAATGGAGAAACCTTCAAAAAAAGTATTAGCTTCACCTATTTTATATTAATAATTTCTGATGCCTTCGCGGTTATTACACATTGGAATGAAACAACTATTAACGGATTTAACTCGCGCATTTTTATTTTATTTTATTTGCTGACGTTTCGGATTCTTTACAGTTTCCATAATCGTAGCACGACTGAGCTGACAATAGTCTAACGCTAAAGTGAAGATCACACATACAAATATCGTATTCCTACCCACACGCCTATACATACCCACACCTACACAACCACGCACAGTTTTTATTTAGGTACTGTTTTGCCTTTAATTACTTGAAATATTTCAAAATATTTTCCATGATATTTTTTGTATTCTCTCTGTGTCGTGGACATCTGTTTCATGTTAACTTCCTTTTGTACTTTTTTTGTGTACCTACTGTTTATGCTTTGATCCGAATATTAAACAAATAAACACATCATTTTTAGGTTTTCCTAGGCCTAAAATCAGTAGCTTTCATTTGTCTAAAACGGTTAAACTCAACGTGTAATGATCCCTATATTTCTCTGGCGCCCGCAGCGCTATTCGTGAGAAAGCAGCAATCAATGGACTCTCAACAACACTCATATAAAACGGCAAATATTGTATCGCTTCTTACCGCGGTGCGTAAACAGGCTATACTTAGGTAAGGCCATAATTTTGATCCCAATTCTACAGTTTTACACTGATTTCAAAAGCATCCAGAAATTGTATGAATGTTTAAAACACTTCACGATGATTGTAATGCATTTTTACCACTGTTCGCTTTGATAAAATGCGTGGTGAGCATTTTTTCAGTAGCATTTTTTTAGAAGTGGACGGAGATAGTAGTATAAAATTATTCTACTAAAAGGTTGCCAGTATAAACTAAAACTACCAAAGATCCATATGAATGTTTTGCTCCCGAATAGCGGCCCCGATTAGTATTTATCCCGGGCATTGTGAAAATCGATGCGTAATGTAAATATAGCTCCCCCCCCCCGGGACCGCGGTAAGGAACCCCAAATCGAGATGATGTTTTTATACGAAGCGATACCATTGATTGCCGTTTTATCCGAGTCCAATCTGAATTTTATTCATTGGATGGTCTTTTGTGGAGTTAATTACTTTTATAAATTTTCCTTTTTGTGTTATTAATATACTACCTTTATTTCATACTACTGTTCTCATGGAAGTGATGTATCAGTCAAAAACTTGGATAGTTACACCGTTTATAAGTTAAGGACACTTTACGTTAAGTGATTTTAACGTTAGACTATTGTCAGCTCAGTCGACAATTATGGAAACTGTAAAGAATCCGAAACGTCAGCAAATAAAATATGCGATTTAAATCCGTTAGTAGATGTTTCATTCCAATATGTAATAACCGCGAAGGCATCAGAAATTATTAATTCAAGAACAGCTGAGAACTTTTCATGATCTTTGATTATTAACCTTATAAAACAACATTAAATAATGAAAAGATCAAAATATTTGCATTATTTACAGTACAGTTTAGTGACGAAAGTCACCACACTACTCACGCGATGACGTCACGCGTTGTCGGCACCGGCCGACCCGGGCTTTTAGGTATTGCAAATTGCTTTGAGTCTAGAGATGTGAAACTGTTGTAGGTATGTGTTAACTGCTTTTATCGACATTTTGGCAGGGAATCGAAAGAAAAAATCCTACACATTCTTTAGCAACAAACCAATAATAAAATGCAGTACAAAGAAAGTCTGAAGCCTGAGAAAGGACATAGGCTACTTTTTAACCGACCGCGAAAAGGGAGGAGTTCCACGCGGACGAAGTCGCGGGCAGAAGCTAGTATTACATATTTACTAAGAATTCCTCACAAAAATTAAGCCTATTGTTATTGCTAATGAGTGTTTCAGGTAGAAAGAAACATTAATAAAAGGGTCATTTCTTTACCTGTATGTGGTCGTTTTCTGTTTAACAAAGATCCTATTTGTTACGCTTTCACGCTAAAACTACTGGACCGATTTAAATATTCAATGTACATAATTATCTAAACTAGAACACTTGCCTCGGTTGCTCGTCAAAATACTTCATTATAATAATTGACAGAGGTATACAGGATAAAAATTACAGTAATATAAAGTTTGTTTCTTTACTTGAACGAGCCGATCGCATACATTACTGGTCTTAAATAAAATACTTTAATTATTTTTTGGTTTTGGTTATAACCACGAGACTAATTTAAATACCTAAGTGTTCAAAATATGCTGTAAAATGTATTTTACTATTCCCATTTTGATTAATTAATTGCATTCAAGTAAATTAATTAGTCAACTTACAATTGTAGAACTACACATTTATAAATTCACCTACATTAAAATTTTCGTAACGTGTATTGCAACAAACAAAACACGGTTGGTGACAGCACTACGCCGCGGCTATCGCCGACTAGGGCTTCAGTACGAGCCGTATTTGCTGCATTTTATCACGGCGCGCAAAAATGTTTATTTATTCAATGATGTTAGATTGTATCACGTTTATGTATTAGGTTTACGGTAATTTAGGCTTTAACCAATAATAAAAGTTCATAATTTGTATACTAAACTTTTAATTTACTTATAATTTTCGCCTCTAACTTTCAGTCGGTAAGGGCCGACGAGGCGCTAGTGGTACTGCTTTTTGTAGTCGGTAACTGCCGACTGGGGCGGTGAAAAGGTTAAATCCGTTAGTAGATGTTTCATTCCAATCCTAATTCCTAAATAATATTATAAATGCGAAAGTAACTCTGTCTGTCTGTCTGTTACGCTTTCACGCTAAAACTACTGGACCAATTTAAATAAAATTTGGTACAAAGAAAGTCTGGAGCCTGAGAAAGAACATAGGCTACTTTTTAACCGACTGCAAAAAAGGAGTTTAACGCGGACGAAGTCGCGGGCAGAAGCTAGTATGTAATAAGCGCGAAGGCGTCAGAAATGATTAATTCAAGAACAGCTGAGAACTTTTCATGATCTTTGATTTTTTTGCGTTTATTCTGAAATAGCAGATTGAAGTATTAAATATAGGAGAGAAAAAGATCTGATATATTTCTAATGGAACGGTTAGTATGTCTCAGCTTGACAGGAAGACGTCATGTATAAATCAATCACCTGAACGTCACGAATTCTTGTACAACATTCACGAGAAAGGAGGTGATATGGGTTCATATCCCGATGGGGTATCTTTTTTTTCTATTGTTGTTTCCGAAGCGCTAGTAAAGCCCTTCTTCTTTTAGATATATTTGTATTTACAAAATAATTTATTTATGTGTAAAATGAAACGTAAATATGTCATATTTTAAAACGGGGTAGGTAGGTAAAATTGTATAGTTTCTAAAATAAGGTAGTTTGTATAATTTAAAATCACTTTGGTGTAAGACTATCGTCAGCTCAGTCAGCTACGAATATGGAACAAGTAAAGTTTCAGAAACATCAGCAAATAATATAAAATCAAACAATAATCAAAGTATTTCATCCTATTAATTAATTAATATTATAAACGCGAAAGTTTGTAAGAATAGACGGATGTCTGGATGTGTGTATGTTTGTTTCGCAAAAACTACTGAATGAATTTTGATGAAACTTTATAATAATGTAGCTGATACATCAGAAGATCATATAGGCTATATTTCATGTCAATATTGTGTAAAGTACTCAGACGAAGACGAAGTCGCGGGCAAAAGCTACTTTCCATATCAATACTAACTATTATAGTTCTTATTGCAATATGAATAAGTATTATTTTATACATGTATATAAATAGCATTAATCCGTTTGAAGCTTCCTTGAACCCTGGCTTCGTGTGACCTACTTGTGGACTATTACGGTCTTATGATGTCTGCCTGACATCTATTAATAAGGCAGTCCAATTCGCCCGATTGCATTTAGAAATTACAGATAGAAGCACGAGTGTAGCCACCATTTTAGAGGCGGGGCAGAACTCGGCAGAAGTACGTAGATCTAGTAGGTAGTAGGAAATTAGTATATTACGCACCTAGGCCAGTAAAATAAAAAATGCCTCAGACCTCAGACCACATATATACATAATTGTCGTCCGAGGCGAAGCCGAGGTTGACAAAAATGTGATCTGAGGCTTTTTTATTTTACTGGCCGAGGTCAGTATACTATTTTTCTGTTCGACGAAGCCAGAAAGCGGCAAGTTCATTTAGCGCAGCGGCCCGAAAGTTGGCGCTTTCTGGCCGGAGGAGAGAAAATAGTACATTACGCACCAAGGCCAGTAAAATAAAAAATGTCTCAGATCACATGTAATTGTCGTCCGAGGCGAAGCCGAGGTTGACAAAAATGTGATCTGAGGCTTTTTATTTTACTGGCCGAGGTCAGTATACTATTTTTCTGTTCAACGAAGCCAGAAAGCGGAAATTTTATTTAGCGCAGCGGCCACAAAGTTGTCGCTTTCTGGCCGGAGGACAGAAAAATATTTTTATTCACTGATTGATGTTTAATGCATAATTCCGCACGGAGTAGGTGGTCTATGCGTTTAACAAACCCACTCATAAGACTTCGTTTCATCGTTACATACCTAATATATCTGATCGTACTGAAATTTTCGTAGGAAAATAAAAATAGAAGCGCTTTTCAACTGTCCAATTATTTTTAATGACAAAATGTGTTTTGTAATATACAACTTATAGTTGTTTATTTTTACTTAATCTTGACTATATTATCTTACTGTTTTATGTAATCGCTGGTAAAATAAAGCTTTTATTCTGTACGCGAATTCATAGAATCATAATTAACCTTGGCTTATTTTACTTAGGTAAGAACCTATTTAATGCCCTAGGCTAGTTTTCAGTTTATTTAGGTACTTGGAAACTTGTAATAACCCCGAGAAATGTAAATATCAATTACCTTATTCTAAGCTTTAGTTAATTTAAAAGAAACATTCGATTAGAGACTGAATATTAAGAAATAAGGAATATTAAGTGACTGGAAATATGCCTTGGAATTTTAACTAAGTACCTACCTTTGTTTTTTTAATGTTTTGGAAAAATGATAATTGCTAATGATGAGAAATTTAGTAATAAGAAATTTAGTAATAAGAAATTTAGTAATAAACTATAACTAAAACACTAAAAACAAGCTTTTATCATTTTACAACGTAGGTACATAATATGAGATCCTCTTTCATTTGATATATTTCGGGTTCGTTTATTCCCTCATAATCGACGTCACATAATCATGCATTGTCATTCAATCTGAACTTGTGTACAAAACTTCAGCTTAAAATTGAGTTGCTTGATTTCACCATATACATCGGTGTACCTCTTTATATAATACTTACATACCTACTTACATTGTAAGTTCAATCAAATAATTTAAAGAACAAGAACGTTAAAACGTCAAGTAAGATTTCGTCCTAATGTTAATATTCCTTTTCAATAGTCCCATAGATAGTACTCATGCTTCGGATCGCATTCCCTCAGCAAGGAAATTAGACAATTGAGTGAAGGAATTTTCCTATTTCGTGACGAGGTTCGTCTCACAAAGAAATGCGTTGCGTGGTCCATTGCTAGCGTCTTTTGTGGCTTAAACCTTTTTGGATATAGTGTAGGTAGGTACTTGGAAAAATAGTCCTATATAATTATACTAACTTCTGCCCGCGACTTCGTCCACGTGGAACTCCTCGTTTTTTGCAGTCGGTTAAAAAGTTGCCTATGTCTTTTCTCAGGCTCCAGACTTTCTTTGTGCTAAAATTTATTTAAATAGGTCCACTAGTTTTAGCGTGAAAGCGTAACAGACAGAGTTACTTACGCATTTATAATATAAGTAGGGATATGTTAACAAATACGTTAGGCATGATAAATATATATATATAAGTCAATACCAGATTTTTGCGGCCAAATTTGAGTTGGAATTCGTTATTTTGTAACTCCTAATAGCGTCAATAAAGAAAATAACAGCAGATGAGATTTTTAACTGGCAACTCTAATCGGGTCATTTTCACGGATTCCCATTATGTTCCTCCAGCCTGTTGGAAATATACGGAAAAAACAATGTCAATAAACTCTGTGTACAAAAACTCATTTAAAAATCTGATGAGCTAAAATGCGTGAATGAGGAACATTCCTTTACATAAGCTATATAGAAGTAATACGTGCTAATACAAGCATACCTTAATATCGCACACCTAGATCTAAAGGGAGCTAACTCAAAAATATGAAGATTTTTTTTAAACACACGCTAAAAAAAAGGATCCGATTCCTTACAACAATTTTGCCTCTCCCGAAAAACTTTCTTTGTACCAAATTTCATTTAAATCGGTCCAGTAGTTCTAGGGGTGCGATATGTAGAATATTAGCGTAAATTAAATAAATTGTTTTTCATTTATGATGCATGCTTTTAAATACCTAGCTTATATAACTAACTTTTGTCACATTTATATCGGGGTCGACTTTATTTTATGCTCGTTATAATTTAAATTAAAGCACAGATATATATAAATCGAAATATATAATATATTGACTACCTAATCATTTCTGATGCTTTCGCGGTTATTACACAACTTTTGGACTGTAGCGTTAGACTATTGTTAGCTCAGTTGTGCTGATTATGGAAACTGTAAAGAATCTGAAACGTCAGAACATAAAAAAAAAATACGCGAGTTAAATCTGTTATTAGTTACCCCCCCCCCCCCGGAATGGGACTTCAATTAAATAAAATAAAAAATTTGGTGCGCTATCGCGTTTGTCGTTTTCCATTTATGTATCTCTTGGCATTGAAGAATTCTGTGTCGATTTGACAAAAAATGTATCTATTATTGGCTCTAGAACTGTTTTAATTTGTACTCCAAAAGTCGCCAGATAAGTCGCTAAACTATTTTTGTCGTCAAAACTTTTTTTTGGTCGCTAAGCCTTAAGTAAAAGTCGCTACTTCTAGCGACAAAATCGCTAAATTGGCAACACTGAAAGCACTCCTAAATTACAAATGCTTCAATTTAATCAGTCTTATAACTCCAAGTTTATCACAGAATTGTACAGAACAACATAACCTCAAAACGTGATAAAGCTAACCTCAAATTGAACAAATCTCGGCAGGAACATAACGCCGGGGAACTAAGTAATATTAATTTCAGTTACGTGTATCAAATAAGAAATAAGTTCCCGGGGGAGCACAATTATTGCGGTTGGAGGACTAACTTTGTAATAATAATATTGTAAGAGTTTACTCGTTCTGTGTTTCTTGGTGCTATTTATAATAAATAAATAAATATCTTTGGACAATTCACACCAAGTATCTAGTCCCATTTTAAGCAAAGCTTGTGTTATGGGTACTAGACAGCGGATAAATATACATAAATACATATAAGACATCCAAGACTCAGGTACAGATGCCAGTGCTCATCACATTGACATCTGCCCCTAGCGGGATTCGAACCCGCAACCTCCGGTTTCGTAGTCAAGGCCTCTGACCACTAGACCAACAGGCCGTCAAGGCTATCAGTTGATACCACCAAGAAATAAACAGAAATATACAAGAAGTATGCTTAAATTAACAGTTGTTCATCTATACTTCTATACTTAAATAATACAGAGGAAAGTTCTGTTTGTTTGGATTGAATAGGCTCCAAAACGATGGACGATGTGACATAGGCTATAAAAAAAAGATGATCCGTGCGAAGCCGGGGCGGACAGCTAGTAATATAATAAAAAGGAAAAGTTTGTTTGTTGGGATTGAACAGGCTCCTAAATGACTGGACCGATTTGAAAAATTATTTTACTGTTGGAAAGCTACACTATTCCCGAGTGACATAGGCTATAAAAAAGTGATCCGGGCGAAGCCGGGGCAGGCCTCTAGTAATCTATAAAATCGGTTACATTTTAGTATAAACGACGGCTTAAAACCGTTGCTAACCAAACCCGTTAAAATTTTCAAAACGGCTTACTAGTACATATATTGAAAAAGACCAAACATCCATGTCTTAAACATCTTTTCTACGTACCTATAGTAGAGTATAGCTAAGTAGATTTGCATGAAAGCGGTTTAGATACCCCGCCGCCCTTAAGGAACCTTACTCAGCAAAATCCTTCGATAAACAACTTAAGTCTCTCTCTTAATCTTATTCTGAAATTAACTTAATATACTTCTTTGTACTCTTAAAAATCTGCTTAAACTGGAGTCGTTGAAATTTTTTTAAAATTGTTTTGAGTAAAATATTATAAAAATAATAGTGTATGTTGGCAAACTCCTTCGAAACTTTTTTTTTTCATGTCGAGTAGGTCAGAAAATAACCCAACATCTATTTTTCATATACTTAAATATTAATTAAAGGTGAGATCACCCCAAAGTTTTTTCTAAATTTGTTTATTTTTTTTAACTCGGTACTAAGTTCGTTGGCTTACCTTCCTAATAGCTTTGAAAGTGTATATTTTGACACGAGGAAGTAATATCACCATTTCTCAAAACTAGTTGACCTTTAGATCTAAATTTACTTATTAATCTTCATCAAATCACTGCGCTAGACTGATGGAATTCATTAAACAGAAATAGTAATGTATTTACTTCAACTGAAATAGATTTTATGATGTCTAAATATGTCATTCATATAATACGATATATTTTAAGTCAAAATTGATCAAAAATGACAAATTGCTTTCATTCTGACGGCCTGCTGGTCTAGTGGTCAGAGCACCTGACTACGAATCCGGAGGTTGCGGGTTCGAATCCTGCTAGGGGCAGATGTCAGTATGATGAACACTAGCATCTGTACCTGAGTCTTGGATGTCTTATATGTATTTATGTATGTTTATCCGTTGTCTAGTACCCATAGTACAAGCTTTGCTTAGTTTGGGGCTAGATCAATTGGTGTGAATTGTCCAAAGATATTATTATATTATTATTATTATTATTATTATTCTGCACAAGGCCCGACAGTCAGATATACCTATCGACTAATATCTACTTAATGAAACTTACTTAATCTTATGAACGTATTAAAAATACTGCCGGTAGAATTTAGGCTTACTTGAAACAAACTGACTTAAAGTAGATACCTTCTTCATATTAATATTTTGAATAAATTTAACAGCAACCTCCGCGATATCTCTGTGCTCCTAGTACTTACGAGAGATTTTATTGGCATCGTAAAGTCCTACACAAAATATTTACTTTATCATCCACGTTACTTAATTACCAAATATTAAGTAACATAATGTATCGTTTATTTGCTATTCAATTTTACTGCTACATTTAAGATACCGTCTATTTTATGTAGAACATCAAGAGGAGATATTTATTATTTCGAAAAAAAACCTGCCTATACATAAATTGTAACTTGAAATACCTATTGGTTTGAACTTTAAGGATTAGAACCTTAAAATTTTGCATGTCCGATGGTATAATATAATAATATATTATTTTAGACCTAACTGAAGCTATTTTGTAGAAATCAGAATGGCTGACATCTTTACTAATATTATAAAGGCGTTAGTTTGAGAGTAGTTATATAGTTTTACACTATTGTATGTATGGATGTTTGTTACTCTTTCACACAATAACTACTTCATGGACTTCAATTTTACATTCCAATAACTATACATCACACACACACCACACACACACACACTTATACAGCAGGAAAAATCTGCCATCTGCGAGTTATATTGGCGTGCGGTGAAAAAACCGTTAGAGATACACACATAATAATTATTCTTTAAAGTGTACCTACTTCTACGCAGACGATATCGCGGACAGAAGCTAGTTAATAATACGATTTGACACACACTAAGCCGATCTTCCTAAAATACAAGAACGCGATATTTCAATATAATAAAATTACTTTTATATAACCTTTTTGTAAAGAATATAATGTACCCAAGAGACAATTGGTTCATCATAAAGTGGTTTTGCAGGGCGTAGGTGTATATGTTGTGAAAGGGGCTGGTGGGTCGACAATTTGTAAAGAGTATTGTTAGAAACTACTAACGGGGGTTGCAGTGCAGCTATGCTAATGCAATGCAAGCTTGAATGCAATGAAATTGCTTTGAGACGTTTGCAATCTCTTGTTCATTTATATAATACTTTAGGTTAGGGCGTACATTGTAATGAATAATGAGATACTGTCAATTAAGTACTGTTAGGTATAGTCTTATGCTAAATCACTTTAGCATAAGACTATTGTCAGCTCAGTCGTGCTACGATTATGGAATAATAATAATAATAATAATAATTTATTGTACTTAAAACACACATACACAATTACATAAGCATACAGATAAGTCATTTGTACAAGTATTACACTTATCTGAATCTGTAAAGGCTCCGAAACGTCAGCCAATAAAAGCAAAATACGCGAGTTAAATCCGTTATTATTTGTTTCATTCCAATGTATAATAACCGCGATGGCACCAGAAATTTTTTAGTACTGTTGTGATTTAAATTTTTCATGTAGGTATTTGTTGTTCAATCAAAACACTGTATCTTACTCGTAAGTTACTGCATTATAGATTCACATAACAGTGAAATTTGTTTTGGTAAAATTGAAATTGACCACAATTTTACTCTAAAACACATTTGGTCTTAAACGTACTGAAGATGAGTCGACTGTTGAAGAGTGGATATTACTGGATATATTTATATGACTTATTCTATGGTTCCTGAGAAGTACAGACCCATGTTATTCCATATTATTTCTCATTCTGCAGGCAGTGAATGAGCTCTTATAATTCTAATGGCCTCTTCAAACACACGTAGGTACAGTTGCTCTGTGTACAAGTCGCATTTGAAATGGCTATATTCTGCTAAACTTTCACTTGCATTTAATACCTTTTGATGTCCGTGCTCAGTTTTATACTAGCTACTTAAAAATATGCAAACAAACATTTGATATGTTTGCCCTAAGATACTCATGTCAAAGTTTATAGATACCTCTTATTTTATTTGGCATAATTTCTATGTGTAACAAAGAATAGGAAATGTCGAAATATTTAGAGATAAATTCTGAGTATAAGAAAATATACCAGAGGTGCAGGAGCCATGAAGCGATACATGATGCAATTCTTAGCACTGAATGATTTATGAACTTCAAAGTTCAGTGGTTCGACGAAACACTTACGGGAAGAGATTCCGTCACCTCCATTTCGTTTGATAGAAAAGTGGGTCGGCGATATACTTCGGCGCTTATGTACTCCTAGTTCCTGGTTTGGATTTATATTTGGGTTGTCATTTTTGGGCACCGTTTTTTCTTGTTCCGTGAAATAACAATGTTGTTTATCTTTCTGACTGACTATCCTCAACGTACCTAATCGATAAAATATAATATGGAATATTATCCAGAATAAAAGTTTAAATAAGGTAGTAGGTACGTAGCATACTTTTAATAGAACATAGAACACTCTCAAATAGGCACCTAAAGTTGATGATCTTGTAAACTTAATTAAAGCACAATCGATTTACACTGGGGTCCAATTAAAAAAAAGTATAGGATTCCATACTTTTCCATTTAAATTTTCCTAAATAAGGAATCCATTTTAGGTCTTCAGTAAAAGTGTTGCTTAAAGTGGATTTCCCTGTAGTTAAACTGAAATCGAGAAAAGAATACTACCAAAATACATTTGAAATATGTTACAACGAATAAATCAGCTTTAGTAGCTTTCGTGTAGCAAATAAACACCTTTTTCTTATCTAAATACCGCACAGTGTTTACATATCCGGGTAAAGTCCTCTGCATTGAAAAATATATGATTCAGGAAAATATACGGTAATACTCTTGAGAGTTGGAGAGTTCTTATTAGGTAGAATTCCGTAATGGTACTTGCCCCAACAAAAATATAATTTATCGTGCATCTATGAATGTTTGGTAAGGTTATACGATATTTATTCAGTAGTTATGTTTACGTACCTATAATTTTGACGTACGTTTAGTTTATCACCAGCGAAATACAATACGTGACCTAGATTAGGTGCTTCGCTGCGATTCTACTAAAACTTAAGTATGTCTTATGTATGATTTAATATCACTCAATTTGTTTCTGTAGGTACTTATTTAGATATATTTATCTGTTTTTCGAAATTGTTAAACATTTTTATTAATTTTCTTCCATGGCATCGCTCGGTTGTGATAGTGTAATTATATACCTACCAAGTTTATTTAAAAATGTACTTCTCACTATTGAAATTATAATTTTCACATGAACTTTAATACCATATCATTATGACATATAGGTAGGTAATAGTACATTACGCACCAAGGCCAGTAAAGTGTCTCAGATCACATGTAATTGTCGTCCGAGGCGAAGCCGAGGTTGGCAAAAATGGAATCTGAGTAGGGTTTCTGCTCGAGATTTCTCGAAGCGGGAATTCCCGGGAAATCTGGCCTTACTCGGGACGGGAAAAATGGCGTCGAGAAGTCGAGAAGTCGAGAAATCGCACATCAAAATAATTACGCGTCAATTTTAGATTAAAATGGCCTTCCTTAACACTTTTTCAACGCGTTCTCCTTCACGCTAGTCCCTTGGATTTGGCCGACCCCGATTTTGACTAGGTACCTACTTCCCCCGCTCGCCCCCCTTTAATTTATTGTAGGTTTTTGTTTAATGAAAAATATCAAGTTGATTATTTAAGATTTGCTGTGTTGCGAGATTAAGACTGAAAGACGATTTATTAGTTTGTTGCTAAACTTCCTAATTATTAAATTTTCTTGATTATTTGGATACTATTTCTATCTCCCAACAGTCGTAATACCCAAAGTAATAAATGGGTTGTATCTCTAATCATTAATATAAGATTATTAAGTGTTCAAAACATTTCTATATCTTATATATAAAATTCTCGTGTCACAATGTTCGTTCCCGTACTCCTCCAAAACGGCTTGACCAACTCTCATGAAATTTTGTGAGCATATTGAGTAGGTCTGATAATCAGCCAACGTCTATTTTTCATAGGTGATAAGGGTTGTCTATGTTCTGAGTGAGCCACAAGCTAGGGGGTAGTTAGATATGAAATTTTATTAACCTAACCAAACTCTCATTTATTTTGCTCATAACGTGGATTTCTTTTTTATCCTAACCTAACTTTTTTCTTAACCTAACCTAACAACTTTTTTTCACGTAACCAAACCTAACCTAATGTATTTTTATTTTTATTAAATAGGTTAGGTTAGACCTTTTTTCACAAAACGTGGATGTTAACCATTACTAAACCTAACTTTTTTTTGACCTAACCTAACCTAACTTTATTTGTCACCAAACCTAACCTAACTTTTTTTTATTTAGGTTAGGTTAGGTTAGGTTAAAAAAATTGCGGAAATCTCATGTTCTGAGTGAGCCACAAGCTAGGGGGTAGTTAGATATGTAATTTTATTAACCTAACCAAACTCTCATTTATTTTGCTCATAACGTGGATTTCTTTTTTATCCTAACCTAACCTAACAACTTTTTTTCACCTAACCAAACCTAACCTAATGTATTTTTATTTTTATTAAATAGGTTAGGTTAGACCTTTTTTCACAAAACGTGGATGTTAACCATTACTAAACCTAACTTTTTTTTGACCTAACCTAACCTAACTTTATTTGTCACCAAACCTAACCTAACTTTTTTTTATTTAGGTTAGGTTAGGTTAGGTTAAAAAAATTGCGGAAATCTCATGTTTTGAGTGAGCCACAAGCTAGGGGGTAGTGAGTTATGTAATTTTATTAACCTAACCAAACTCTCGTTTATTTTGCTCATAACGTGGATTACTTTTTTATCCTAACCTAACCTAACTTTTTTCTTAACCTAACCTAACAACTTTTTTTCACCTAACCAAACCTAAACTAATGTATTTTTATTTTTATTAAATAGGTTAGGTTAGACCTTTTTTCACAAAACGTGGATGTTAACCATTACTAAACCTAACTTTTTTTTTGACCTAACCTAACCTAACTTTATTTGTCACCAAACCTAACCTAACTTTTTTTTTATTTAGGTTAGGTTAGGTTAGGTTAAAAAAATTGCGGAAATCTCATGTTCTGAGTGAGCCACAAGCTAGGGGGTAGTTAGATATGTAATTTTATTTACCTAACCAAACTCTCATTTATTTTGCTCATAACGTGGATTTCTTTTTTATCCTAACCTAACCTAACAACTTTTTTTCACGTAACCAAACCTAACCTAATGTATTTTTATTTTTATTAAATAGGTTAGGTTAGACCTTTTTTCACAAAACGTGGATGTTAACCATTACTAAACCTAACTTTTTTTTTGACCTAACCTAACCTAACTTTATTTGTCACCAAACCTAACCTAACTTTTTTTTATTTAGGTTAGGTTAGGTTAGGTTAAAAAAATTGCGGAAATCTCATGTTCTGAGTGAGCCACAAGCTAGGGGGTAGTTAGATATGTAATTTTATTAACCTAACCAAACTCTCATTTATTTTGCTCATAACGTGGATTTCTTTTTTATCCTAACCTAACCTAACAACTTTTTTTCACCTAACCAAACCTAACCTAATGTATTTTTATTTTTATTAAATAGGTTAGGTTAGACCTTTTTTCACAAAACGTGGATGTTAACCATTACTAAACCTAACTTTTTTTTTGACCTAACCTAACCTAACTTTATTTGTCACCAAACCTAACCTAACTTTTTTTTATTTAGGTTAGGTTAGGTTAGGTTAAAAAAATTGCGGAAATCTCATGTTTTGAGTGAGCCACAAGCTAGGGGGTAGTTAGTTATGTAATTTTATTAACCTAACCAAACTCTCGTTTATTTTGCTCATAACGTGGATTACTTTTTTATCCTAACCTAACCTAACTTTTTTCTTAACCTAACCTAACAACTTTTTTTCACCTAACCAAACCTAAACTAATGTATTTTTATTTTTATTAAATAGGTTAGGTTAGACCTTTTTTCACAAAACGTGGATGTTAACCATTACTAAACCTAACTTTTTTTTTGACCTAACCTAACCTAACTTTATTTGTCACCAAACCTAACCTAACTTTTTTTTATTTAGGTTAGGTTAGGTTAGGTTAAAAAAATTGCGGAAATCTCATGTTCTGAGTGAGCCACAAGCTAGGGGGTAGTTAGATATGAAATTTTATTAACCTAACCAAACTCTCATTTATTTTGCTCATAACGTGGATTTCTTTTTTATCCTAACCTAACCTAACAACTTTTTTTCACCTAACCAAACCTAACCTAATGTATTTTTATTTTTATTAAATAGGTTAGGTTAGACCTTTTTTCACAAAACGTGGATGTTAACCATTACTAAACCTAACTTTTTTTTTGACCTAACCTAACCTAACTTTATTTGTCACCAAACCTAACCTAACTTTTTTTTATTTAGGTTAGGTTAGGTTGAGCCACAAGCTAGGGGGTAGTTAGTTATGTAATTTTATTAACCTAACCAAACTCTCGTTTATTTTGCTCATAACGTGGATTACTTTTTTATCCTAACCTAACCTAACTTTTTTCTTAACCTAACCTAACAACTTTTTTTCACCTAACCAAACCTAAACTAATGTATTTTTTTTTTATTAAATAGGTTAGGTTAGACCTTTTTTCACGAATCGTGGATGTTCACCAGTACTAAACCTAACTTTTTTTTTGACCTAACCTAACCTAACTTTATTTGTTACCAAACCTAACCTAACTTTTTTTTATTTAGGTTAGGTTAGGTTAGGTTAAAAAAATTGCGGAAATCTCATGTTTTGAGTGAGCCACAAGCTAGGGGGTAGTTAGTTATGTAATTTTATTAACCTAACCAAACTCTCACAAGCTAGGGGGTAGGTATGGGTATGTAATTTTATGAACCTAACCAAACTCTCGTTTATTTTGCTCATAACGTGGATTTCTTTTTTATCCTAACCTAACCTAAATTTTTTCTTAACCTAACCTAACAACTTTTTTTCACCTAACCAAACCTAAACTAATGTATTTTTTTTTTATTAAATAGGTTAGGTTAGACCTTTTTTCACGAAACGTGGATGTTAACCATTACTAAACCTAACTTTTTTTTTGACCTAACCTAACCTAACTTTATTTGTTACCAAACCTAACCTAACTTTTTTTTATTTAGGTTAGGTTAGGTTAGGTTAAAAAAATTGCGGAAATCTCATGTTTTGAGTGAGCCACAAGCTAGGGGGTAGTTAGTTATGTAATTTTATTAACCTAACCAAACTCTCGTTTATTTTGCTCATAACGTGGATTACTTTTTTATCCTAACCTAACCTAACTTTTTTCTTAACCTAACCTAACAACTTTTTTTCACCTAACCAAACCTAAACTAATGTATTTTTATTTTTATTAAATAGGTTAGGTTAGACCTTTTTTCACAAAACGTGGATGTTAACCATTACTAAACCTAACTTTTTTTTTGACCTAACCTAACCTAACTTTATTTGTCACCAAACCTAACCTAACTTTTTTTTATTTAGGTTAGGTTAGGTTAGGTTAAAAAAATTGCGGAAATCTCATGTTCTGAGTGAGCCACAAGCTAGGGGGTAGTTAGATATGAAATTTTATTAACCTAACCAAACTCTCATTTATTTTGCTCATAACGTGGATTTCTTTTTTATCCTAACCTAACCTAACAACTTTTTTTCACCTAACCAAACCTAACCTAATGTATTTTTATTTTTATTAAATAGGTTAGGTTAGACCTTTTTTCACAAAACGTGGATGTTAACCATTACTAAACCTAACTTTTTTTTTGACCTAACCTAACCTAACTTTATTTGTCACCAAACCTAACCTAACTTTTTTTTATTTAGGTTAGGTTAGGTTGAGCCACAAGCTAGGGGGTAGTTAGTTATGTAATTTTATTAACCTAACCAAACTCTCGTTTATTTTGCTCATAACGTGGATTACTTTTTTATTCTAACCTAACCTAACTTTTTTCTTAACCTAACCTAACAACTTTTTTTCACCTAACCAAACCTAAACTAATGTATTTTTTTTTTATTAAATAGGTTAGGTTAGACCTTTTTTCACGAATCGTGGATGTTCACCAGTACTAAACCTAACTTTTTTTTTGACCTAACCTAACCTAACTTTATTTGTTACCAAACCTAACCTAACTTTTTTTTATTTAGGTTAGGTTAGGTTAGGTTAAAAAAATTGCGGAAATCTCATGTTTTGAGTGAGCCACAAGCTAGGGGGTAGTTAGTTATGTAATTTTATTAACCTAACCAAACTCTCACAAGCTAGGGGGTAGGTATGGGTATGTAATTTTATGAACCTAACCAAACTCTCGTTTATTTTGCTCATAACGTGGATTTCTTTTTTATCCTAACCTAACCTAAATTTTTTCTTAACCTAACCTAACAACTTTTTTTCACCTAACCAAACCTAAACTAATGTATTTTTTTTTTATTAAATAGGTTAGGTTAGACCTTTTTTCACGAAACGTGGATGTTAACCATTACTAAACCTAACTTTTTTTTTGACCTAACCTAACCTAACTTTATTTGTTACCAAACCTAACCTAACTTTTTTTATTTAGGTTAGGTTAGGTTAGGTTAAAAAATTGCGGAAATCTCATGTTTTGAGTGAGCCACAAGCTAGGGGGTAGTTAGATATGTAATTTTATTAACCTAACCAAACTCTCGTTTATTTTGCTCATAACGTGGATTTCTTTTTTATCCTAACTAAAAAAGTTGTTAGGTTAGGTTAAGAAAAAAGTTAGGTTAGGTTAGGATAAAAAAGAAATCCACGTTATGAGCAAAATAAACGAGAGTTTGGTTAGGTTAATAAAATTACATAACTAACTACCCCCTAGCTTGTGGCTCACTCAAAACATGAGATTTCCGCAATTTTTTTAACCTAACTGATAAATGATTATAATACAATGTTCAGTGCAATCTCAAATGCCAATGATTAAAAAAGCAATGTCATTAAGTTCACTATTTTTTTATTAAGTATGTTAAGTATTATGTATGAGTCGCGAGTAGGTAGTAGTAGGTACATTTAGTTGGTGATCAAAAAATAGCGATGTTAATGAATTTGAAGTGTTTTTTTCGCCTTATATTCATGATTTGTAAATTTCTCGAGATCCCGGGAATTCCCGGGAAATTTTAGTCGAGAAATCTCGTGCCCCGAGAAAAAAAATAGGTCGAGAAATCAGAAACCCTAAATCTGAGGCTTTTTTATTTACTAGCCGAGGTCAGTATACTATTTTTCTGTTCGACGAAGCCAGAAAGCGGCAACTTCATTTAGCGCAGCGGCCCGAAAGTTGGCGCTTTCTGGCCGGAAGACAGAAATAGATATTTAAGCCATTTATAAAAATCGATAAAATGAATCCGTTGGCCACACAGTTATTATTATGAGATATCGCATAACTTCTTCTTGTTTTAAATTACAGTTCACGGCTAAAATCAGAAAAATTAAAAAAGGAGGAATCTACTCTGTATATTTCTAGATGCTCAAAATTGTGTCTTGAAATGCGAGGTATTTGCGTTCGATGATCATCATTAAATACGATAAATGTCATATTATTATATATAGGTATGTATCATAAAAATATATAGCAGTGATATTGCGTTGTGTTGTTAGACATTGAGATTTATATTTCACAGGGCCTCGTGCAAAAAGGTATAAGTGTCATTCGATCCCATTAAAAGGGTACAAGTACTTCAGCTGCAATATTACACTTATAACCTTTTTCAGTAGTACCGTATTCCACTTATACTCTTTTTCACTAGGACCCTACATTTATGGAACGGATTTCAAGTAAAACCAATGTATGAAAATACCCTGCTTGAGAAATCCGAGTCAAGTTGAACGACAATAGAAATGAGATCTAATTGGTCAGTCTTGATTGTTTTTATAACTACAAAATATTTCATACCAACTTGAAATAAGTACTACTACTGTCGTGGCGTTTGACCTCTTTCGTTGACGCGGCCGACTGACAACGGACTGGCCACCGGGACCGTGGAATCTAGACTTGACATGACACCTTAACAATTGAGACCGACGACAGGACACGACAGGTCGCTTTTCTTATATATATTATTATAAAAATGAATCGCAAAATGTGTTGGTAAGCGCATAACTCGACAACGCCTGGACCAATTTGGCCAATTTTTTTTTTAAATGTTTGTTGAAGTCCATGGATGGTTCAAAGAAAAAATCAAATAATTGCCGGGAAAACCCTAAAAACAGCCCTTTTCTTTTCCCATACAAACGTTGTCTAACTAAAGTTACCTAATTTGAATTTCGAACGGGCAGGATGACGTCTGCCGGGACCGCTAGTCTATAATAAAAAAGACTATATGAAAAGCCGGGTTTCAATTCTTAACAACTACTAGTCTTTACTTTCAGAACTATCAGGATTCCTAGGCCTGTAACCTAATGAAAAACTAGGATGGTCTAGTCTCAAACTAAGCTAAGCTTGTACTATAGGAGACATACATCAAAACATAATAAATCCAAAACACAGGTATTATAATGCTCATGCTCATCATACTGCAATATTCCCCTAGTCGGAATCGAAGCCACAACCTTCGGTTTCTTTGTCAGAGGCTCTGACGCTAGACCATCAGTCAGGCGGGTCGTATATCGCACACCTAGATCTAAAGGGAGCTAACTCAAAAAAAGTAATAATTTCTGATGCCTTCGCGGTTATTACACATTGGAATGAAACAACTATTAACGGATTTATCTCGCGTATTTTTATTTTATTTTATTTGCTGACGTTTCGGATTCTTTACAGTTTCCATAATCGTAGCACGACTGAGCTGACAATAGTAGTCTAACGCTAAAGCCTTTAGCGTTAGACTATTGTCAGCTCAGTCAAAAAAAGTAACTTTTTCGGGAGAGGCGAAATTGTTGTAAGGAATCGGATCCTTTTTTTTAGCGTGTGTTTAATTTAAATCTTCAGATTTTTGAGTTAGCTCCCTTTAGATGTAGGTGTGCGATATCTTATATTTGATATTTATATTGCCACTGAAATTCACCCTACATCTTCCCCTTAAGTGAATATGGTTTTTATAGCGGAAAACTGTAAAATAATGCATCATTAATCTTTATACAAAGAAGTTGACGCCTTCGTCCCCATGAAGTGCCTTGGGGAAAGCAGTAAAAGTGAACTTTTTTAACATATAAATATACTATATGATTTTTAACGGATATCGCCATAATAATATGTGTAGGCACAAATGGGTCATTTCCAAATGTTGTGTAGGTAGTTAAATGTCCTTTTTTTTTATTAACAACGATACAGTCTCAAAAAATAATCTATGTCAAGTAAGTAGGTACTTACATAATAAATTGCAAGCATCCATGTAGAAAAAAAACAAATAAGTATCTCTGGTACCAGACATGACATTGATTGTAAACCTCACTTGAGAAGATACGGCAAGAAACTCAATGAAGCATATTTTTTTTAAAAACGTACATAGTTACTTACAAACTAAACAAATTTATCCTTGCAAACTAAACAAATAAAGTTAAAATTCGCTTCAAAATTCTTTTAGAGCAGTGTATGCAATTTCGGTAATAAAGCGAGCGTTCAGTTGCCTAGAACGTTATGTTACGGAAGTATCGTAAACATAGTACTATCATATTTAATAATGCTGTAAAATGCGTTGTTTTCCTTTATTGAAAATAAGGAAAAGGAGAGGATAAAACTGAAAACTCTTTCAAGACTCGTTTCCCAGTTTACGATATAACAGGTTCAATAGTCTTATAATCAATTCTAAAACAATAGCTTCGAAACTTTTATGAGCGCATATAAAATTCATAGCGCTGAAGTACCATATATGCTACCTTATATATCTAACTAGCTTCTGCCCGCGACTTCGTCCGCGTGGAACTCCACCTTTTTTGCAGTCGGTTAAAAAGTAGCCTGTGTCCTTTCTCAAGCTCCAGACTTTCTTTGCACCAAATTTCATTTAAATCGGTCCAGTAGTTTTAGTGTGAAAGCGTAACAGACAGACAGAGTTACTTTCGCATTAGGGTATTTGACATGTTTTTAAAATCCATTTTATATTATGTAGTAGAGTCTAAGGAACCCAGCAAAAGTTGTTTTTTTTAATCTGGTATGTATTAGCTGAAAAACATCGAATTAAAAATTAAATATTTAAATAGTGTGCCAAAACGCTACTTTGACAATATGGCGCCGCAATGAGGTCGGTGACGTCACATGCCTGTTTGACAACTAGGCAACACAACTAGGTAAACAAAGTTTACGGGCATGTGACGTCACGAAAAACTCGGCCCAGCAGGAGCGTTTTGTGTCACGTGACAAACGTTTAAAAAATGTAATTTTGTATTTAAGGATTTTTAAATAAATCAATCATTATTTTCAACTTACGTTAATGAATAATCATTTTTTAACTCTTAATTTATACTGTTAACAGTAATTTACACTATATTTTTCGCATTGTCAAAAAGCCTTTTATAATATTAGTAGGGATATAGTAAATCTACCCACATATACTATACGTACCTTCGTTACAGTATGAAACTCAGCTTACGAGGTAGGTAAACAGTTAAGAGAAAAACCTATTTTGATAAATTAATAATACCTATAATATATATAGGAATGAACCAACTTTAACGGATCTAAGTCTTCGGCTTCCTTAGTAGATATTTTTCACACATTTTAATAAGCAATCAATTCTATCCCCTCTTAAGACCTATGCCAAAAGAATACGATGACACTTTCGATATGTCGACATCAAACCAACTCAATACGCCGATGTATCGTAGACAGACCTAATAAATATTCGATGCTACAGGATGGGATTCTGTGAGACAAACAATGTGATCACGTGCAGACTGCTAAAATAAACATAGTACCCAAGTTGATAAGAGAAATACAAAGCTCCGGTAATGTTTGGCTAACTTTGGTTTGCTATTCGATTAGAAGACCGGATCATGAACGGTAGAATTAAATGTCAATCGACTTACGGATCTTTGATAGTTTAGTGTTATTATTACGCGTGGTGAAAATTATACTTGGACGTTCAAATGTCCATTAAAAATAAATTGAAAAAAAAACGAAATGTTTTTGCAATTGTTCTTGCTGTCGTAACTTATTTTTTAAAGCAAGCGCGATAGAAAGTGTTACTTCAAAAAAAAGAAAAACACTTGCGGAAAAAATTAAAAAACGTGTGTATTTTACCAATAGGTAACAAATAAATGTTAGTTATGCTATATTTAGCATAGGTAGTTATATATAGATTCTTAATTACCCAATTTTACTATTACTAGAAACCTACAAAATATGTCACATTCTGTTATCTTTTCTATGACGATGTATTTACCAGAACTCGATCGATTTTGTCTACGTTTGACTTGATACAAATATCATTACCATTGCCACTGACTTGTTAAATGTAGTAAGTACATATGAATTTCGTATCTACTTACTGCATTTACCCATTGTTAGTATGGCAGCATAGTCGTTTGTTTACCAATTTATGTTAGTTTGGCAGTGATGTGACGAGACTTGTTCATTACATATATATATTATATATGTATGTTGCATGCAGTTACACGAAATAGTGAATGCAAGTTAGTACGTGAGATTGTATATCTGTTTATATAACGTCTACATAGAATTAATTTAGCTTAGACAAGATCAACTACCAGAGTAAATCTTAACTTTCAAGTTAATCTTGAATTTTAGATAAACAAACGGGTAGTTAAACATACATATTAGATAATAGCTTCTGCCCCCGACTTCTGCACACGATGAGAACTTAACACAATATCGTTATAAACTACTGGGCCGATTTTCATCAAACATAGCTAAGAACACTCCCGACATATTCACCTTTCAAACAAAAAAAACAGAATCAAAATCGGTTCATGCGTTAGGGAGCTATGATGCCACAGACAGACACACACACACACACAGACAGACAGACACGTCAAACTTATAACACCCCTTCGTTTTTTCGTCGGGGGTTAAAAATAGCCTACATGTTTAAATCCATTCAGTGGCTTTTGCGTGAAAGAATAAACTGCGTACACACTACACACTCATACACCCACAAACTTTTTCCTTCATAATATTAGTGTGATGTGATTCAAAGTATATCAATAACTTTAATACCTATAAATGTTAAGAAACAACGCTAACTCATGAGGTAGGTACAGCACGACGCCATTTTGTATTGTAATTGAAAGATATTTTAAAATTTCTATTAATGTTAACGAATTTACTTCATGACACAGATGTTTTTCTAGGTTTAGTTTGACACTTCCCGAATAATTATTTATGTTTGACTGAATGCATGCTTAGTTCACAACCACCTAGCACTTATTTGTTATAATATTGTTAAACGCACTTGGCTAAAATTTTGCTCGTCCTATGGCCTCACACATTTCAGCTACACACTACGAGTGAATTTTGCTCGGAAAATACTTAACTTTGTCTATTTATATTCATTGCGATATACATTTGGGGGTTCATAGACTTTATGTATGAGTCGTAAAGTCTTTACTTAAATCCTTACTAATATTATAAATGCGAAAGTAACTCTGTCTGTCTCTGTCTCTCCCTCTCTCTGTGCTCCTCCAACTCGCGCATCGCTAGATCCAACACTCGCTTGTGATTGGTCGATTTCACCTTGATCGATTCTAGATCCTGTAATCGTTATATGATCGATTTTCGTATGAAAATGATTTATGCCATTGATTATAAAGCAAGTAGATATGTTGGTAGGTGCACAAAAGTGTGAAATCCCTACTAATATTATAAATGCGAAAGTAACTCTGTCTGTCTGTCTGTCTGTTACGCTTTCACGCGAAAACTACTGGACCGATTTAAATGAAATTTGGTACAAAGAAAGTCTGGAGCCTGAGAAAGGACATAGGCTACTTTTTAACCGACTGCAAAAAAGGAGGAGTTCTACGCGGACGAAGTCGCGGGCAGAAGCTAGTTGTATTATAATACTTGTACTATAATGAGAGCGTAACCTATTATAGGATCAGTTCACTCTCATCAGTTTCAGTACGTAATTAGTACGCTTCAATAGAGTTAACAGCTAGTTAATATTAACATAAGCGGTTAATGAAGTTATTATAGTATACCTGGTCTACCTGTTTTGATTGCTCATTACCAACATAGAGCTGTAATATAAGCTTAATTATTTAACTTAAAATACTAAAGAAAAACATGAAGAATATAATGATGTAGGTATGTACTTATATTTAAATATAATTTTATCTTGTAAATGTTTTATTGTACAATAATGAAATATGAAAAATAGGTATGAGATTATAAATTTTTAAAGTTTTCGAAACGTCAGTAAAAAATGACATTAAATAATTGCATTATATTAAAGTACTTACTGTAAGAAATATTTATAAAAATACTATAATTAAACAAATTATATTATTATTGTAACTTATAAATTAAATATCTATATCACTAAGGAGTTTACATACAATACTCAATAAATCTTACAAACAAAACTGCATTGCATGCATCGCTGCAATCAATCCAGTGCAGTCTTAAAACATCAACACTGTATATATCCAAAAAGTCATGCAAGTATAGGACGTATGTGTGAGCATACGCCCTTTTGCCTTAGAACTGTAGAGGCAATAAACTGTCGATACCGCTGACTTGTCGGCCCTATGACCTATATGTCAAGGTCTCGAGTGGGTATTGTATACTAATCTGGCAGTTATCTCTTGTTTAAAATCTATTGTGGTAAAGACTTGGAGTGTGCTTGTATTTTAGTGATAACGGGCTTGTTAGAACTTTGTAGCTTATCGGAGGCTCACAGCGACGTATTACGAGTAGCTTACCAATATTTTTTTTACCCTGGAATCAACTGTACAGGCAGTAACTAGGACCTAGGTACCTGTTTTACCAACCGTATAGCCAGTTACTAGGTACCTGGGTACTTATACCTAGGTACCTAGTTACTGCCTATACGGTTGATTCCATTGTAAAAATATTGTGATTAATCCGTCGATTTCATTTTATGTTTACGTTTCGAAAACTTAACAGTTCCCATATTCTAATAATGTGTTAATATATTGTTAGATTTAAAAGGTCAGCATAATATTAAAATATATGACAGTTATACCTAGTTATTCTTTATCGATGCGTAATAAACGCGATAGCATCAGAAATTATCTTTTTTTTTCCACTATTACCTATCACGCAATAAGAGTCTAAGGCCCGTATTATTAGAAAAATATAGACTCGATTACCGGCACAAAAATTAATTCAACAAATTGATTGATTAAATATAAGGGATACAATACAATAATATCACCAAATTCAAAATATTAAAAACAAACGCTTTGGATACAGTGTTGTCATTAACAACTGTTCAATTAATCTAAGGAAACAGAATAAAAACAAGGCTCAAAAAACCTAAACCGTTTCCAATCAAGATTTCCAGTGTTTCCGAAACACTTGGGTGCCGTGCGTCGGCCGCCACTCCAGACGGATCATGCAGGCTTACGTTTTTCATCCCGGACTTGTAATGAAAACTTTACAACGGGCAGGAATACAGGAATGTTTTTACAGTTAACTGGGCGGTAACGTTGCGATTTGGAATTTGGGATAGATCAAAAAAAAAATTAAAGTTTTTTATTTTGCGTGCTAGTTACAACAACAAAAACGGGTTAACAACGGGTTACTTATTAAATACTGATTATACAAAAATTAATCGTGTAGGTATGTAAAAAACTAAAAAAATACTAAATTACCGCCGACGTTTCTGATGCGACGTTGCAACTGTGGTCGAGTGAGTCGTTCTCCACGACCACAGTGGCAACATCGCTTTGAATATTGGAGGTAATTTAGTCAGGTTTCCTTAAGTGTGTTATACCTACGCGCTTTTATATAATTTTTACGAACTCTTTATTAGACATATAAAAACTATATAAACATATTATACAAAAACATTTATAAAACACACCCCTTGTATATTTGAAATAGAAATGTAATTAAATTAAGGAACTTTTGCGTTTATTAGATAGGTATTACTATAAAGCAGTTGTAGTGGAAATCCATTAAAAGATAGCCAGGTAAATACCTTCACGCGTTCTCTCACGTAAAATCAATATAAATAAGTAGTCGAGTTAAATCCAAATATTCCAAAGAAATGTATGTTTTTTTATCCTATATTCAGCCAGACTTTACAAATAAAGAATTTATTCCTAGCATACCTTTTGTGAAAATCGTGCGTTCAAACTTCGGTAGATTCTTATAAAAAATACAAATATCGAAGCTTATATTTCGTACAGATCGCATTCGTTAAAGCTTTTAATCCACAGATTCAATAACACAATATTTACCACAACATTGTGTATTTTTCATTCGAAATAATCTTCCGAATGACTGGATACAGAAATAGCTGAATGAACGAAATGAATGAAAGATCCAATCCAATTGAATCCAATCAGCTGAGCGCATGGATGGCATAAATTTCATTCAATCACCGATAAGATTGTAAATAAGGTCTAAGTTGGTACGCCTAAACGTGACCTACTTATTCTTACCTTATCTGTACCCAAAGGATTATTACTGAGACTCCGCTGTCTGTCTGTCCGTCTGAAACCAACCGGTTTTTAAACGTAATAAATTTAAAGGAAAAAAAATACTTTATATGGCAATAAATAACAGCATTACTTAGTTACACACACTTAGTAGGTACAACAGCAAAAAGGTAACACAAACTTTTGTATTACATATAAATAATAATTTTGATGCTTCTGATTACACATTTTAATAAAATAACTATCACAGATTTAACTCACGTATATTAATTTTATGCTGATTTAAAAAGCGAATACTTTTTTGATTAGTACTTAATTACTGGAATCCAAATAAAAAAATCTTAATTGTCTCTTAAGTATAATGATTAAGAGAATATCAATCTGCACCTACGTGTAAGTAATTTCTGTATAATGTGTACACAATATTTCCCTTAAAACTTTACACTTTACCCAAAATATTATACGAAGTTTATATCCATCTTGAGTTATATCGCTTTGCCATCTGACGCTCGTTTTCATTTTATGCTTTTCGAACTTTGTCGTTGCTGCAAGCAGCGGCGATGCATTTCGTTGCAATGCAAGCATGGACTTATAAATTTGCTCATAAAATGTCCAGTGCTTTTAATATACTTTTAATTAAAAAGTAACGAATATAGATTTTGTTATAAATTCAACAAGTCCGCTCTGTCGGCTAAAAATATCCGCAGTTTTTTTTTTAAATGAAACACTGGAACGGATTTAGCTGGCGTATTTTATTTGGTGACATTTCGAAAACTTTCTTCGTAGCACGTCTGAGCTGACGATAATGTCGTAAAATATAGTAGATAAAGTGACTTTAGCATTAGACTCGTGTTACGAAAATGGAAACTATAAAATTTTGTAAATTCCTATGTGTAATAACCGCATGGATCGTAATTTTTACCAATAATCTTGTTACGCGTGTTTATTCCGTCAGTTTTATTCCAAAGTAATAACCACGAAAGCATTAGAAATTATTATGCAATTAAATTTTCATCTATCAATCAGTTTGAACAATTTTCTCTTCCAAGGAACTATCCAAAAATAACACGCAAGTAATGTACCATAAATAAGTTAGAGTGATGTTTCGATGTTATTGGAATAAACACTAAACGATTTCGATGTAATTTGATTGACGTCTGCGAAGGAATTCTTCCAGTCATGTAGATGTATTGAAGCGAAGACTCAAAAGCTATAATATAATATATATACCAAAGTAGCGGTCCGCCCCGACTTCGCACGGATCCTTTTTTTTTCAAATTTAATATAGCCTATGTCACTCAGGAAAAGTGTAGCTTCCCAACAGTGAAAGAATTTTTCAAATCGTTCCAGTCGTTTTGGAGCCTATTCATTCCAAAAAAACCTTTCCTCTTTATTATATTATTAGTATAGATATCGCACATCTAGATGTAAAGGGAGCTAACTGAAAAAGTAATGTATTTCAGGAGAGTTGTAAGCCGGTTGAAATTTTCAATAATGACGTATTTCTATTGCCGTTATAAAAACAAATCCATACTAATAATATAAATGCGAAAATTACTCTGTCTGCCTGTCTGTTACGCTTTCACGCTAAAACTACTGGCCCGATTTCAATGAAATTTGTTACAAAGAAAGTCTGGAGCCTGAGAAAGGACATAGGCTAGGTACTTTTTAACCGACTGCAAAAAAGGAGGAGTTCCACGCGGTGAAGTCGAGGGCAGAAGCTAGATACTAATAAACTGAAATAAATATTTAAGGGGGCGTCCATTCAACTATCGTTATTATATAGGTAGCACGGAATCCTTTCTTTATTTCAGCAATTTGGACAGATTTTTATATATAAGGGCACGTTATATGTCGTAGGTATGTCTAAATCTAAAATCTTAATCACACAGTACATGAAAACGAGGATATATGTATGTTATCGAATAATAATAATTATATAAGTATAATAATATAAGTACTAACCATTAGAGAGGAGGTAGTATCTAATACATTATGTACTTACAATGGTTTTGGCCATTTCTTTGAAAACACATTAAGTATTAAAGATCCTTTCAGTCGACCCGGATTTATCTTTTTCTACAGAGGCTTATGAGTCGAATGTGACAGAAACGCTCCTATTAACTATATTGCTTTTCAATTCGTATTAGAGCAGAGCCTCTAGTGGCGAAAAATGGAAATTACCCCTTAGGAGATGAATTTCCGGAAATCAAAACTTAGTGCCCACTTACATCATATAAAAGCAAAGTTAGAATCGTTCATACTATAAAAATAACTAGTAAGCTATGCCTTCATTTTGTTAATGACTACCATGATCACATAACGACATTCATCAAATATTCAAAACGTATTAGTGAACGTTAGTTCATATGCCCGTTTTGAAATTTAAATCATAGATTTGCATATGCCGTGGAATTGTATTTATGTAAACTCTTTATTGTACAAAAAAATAAATACACAGATTAAAGTGATAACAATAAAACACAGGCGAAATTATTCATTTAAGGGATCTCTTCCAGTTATTTTTTGGGTTTTGGAGTGTTTAAATACAATGAGCGTGCTTAAATAAATTTTGATTAAAACAAAAACATAATCTATGTCAGAAGACTTAAACAAGCGTTTTAAGAATAATAACTTAAGCGATAAAAATTTTATGGCCGATAAAATAACACTTTTTAAAAGATAATAAACGCATATTTTATGTACCTACTATAAAGTTAGGTTCTTTAAAGACGAATTTCACATTATATATATGAAAGCAGTATTCCATTTTAAGTTCAATTTGTAGCTTCCGTTTTTATTCTCTTCGATTAACCCGTTGACACAATTCTGTCGTTTTAGAGAATAAACCTCTACCTAAACGAGTACCAAATTTTATCTTTAGTGCTTCATAAACAACCAGATGATATTTATTTCCATTCTGTTCTTATATAATTTTACAAATATAAAAACAGATATGAATCTCTAAACATTGATTATTTCTCTACAAGCACTTAGGTATCTAATTTGTTTTAAATATGTGATGGTGCAAAATAATAAAATTTCAAAAACATATATTATCTATGTCATGAAGCTACGTCAAAATTTTATATTATTATAATAGGTGCAGAAAATCACACAATTTATTTTTTTTTTTTTTTTTTTTTTTTTTTTCGAACTGAATACTGAAGCGCAGTTGGCCAGCTAATGGGCCTTCACTGCAAAACCGGACGGGTGGCGAGACTCCTGAAAGGAGACTCTTAAGCCTTTTAGGTTGGTTTAGGGTTTTTAGCCCTGACCGACCCGAGGGCCCCCCAAGGTGGGGGTCGCACCTCGGCTCGGGCCGTCAGGAGGTGTGTTGACACGACTATTATGTTGCAAGGGAACAGAAGGTCCCTGCGGATAAGTCCGACGCGCGCCGGGTGTATGTGGACGTCTTCGACCCCGCCGGCGGGGCCGCTGTAACACTATCGAGTATGCTAGGTGTGGGTGAGGCCGCATGCCGCGCGGCAGCTGCCTGTGTGTCGGTGTACGGTTTGTGTCCGTGGGAGGGGGCGCGGCGGCCGCTATGGCAGCCGTGATCGAATCGGGCGGGTCCAGGAGGACGTTACGAGGGCGACGTTTACGAACAGTTTATTTAAATTTTACCACAACTTACTATCACCCATTTCACTATGTCAACAGTCTTTATTGAATACCAAAATTACGTCGTAACTACGGTGGATGTAAATTCCTGTAAATCAAATCCTACACAAGTGTAATCAACCGTGTAATTGAATATGAAATCCTTGTACAAAATCGACAATATGTATAGCAAAAATATTGAAGAGACAATACCGCTAATACGTGTACAGGTAAGTTTATACGCTTTGTCAACTCTTAATACTAACATATAAAAAAAATATCTACTCTACGACGGCCTGCCTCCAACAAATGACATTTGAAATTTTAATAAGCGAACGAAAAGTCACGTGGCTATTTTCGAGTTCGTAATGGTTCTAGGGCTTGGCCCTTAGACAAAAGCCAATCGATAATAGCAACAAAACGAAACGAATGCAGAGTATGGAGTTAACATGTCTTCGCGAAAGAAAACTGACCACGTGACGTTTCTTTCGCGTTAAATGTTTAACACTTATAATTATAAATATTTAAATAGCTATTTTCCGATCTAGAAAATCATATTTAGTAATTTGTTAAAATAAAACCATTATTGTAATAAAAAAGATTTCAATACCGATATGACCCCAAGCGGTTTCCTTTGATAAATCTTCAAAGGTATTTGAACAATTATTTCGCTGGAATTATTTTTAATGTGTCTAATTATAATTAAATTTACAGTCTGTTTATTATAGTGTCCTAGTCTGCATGTTCTTTTAATCTATAATTATATTTTAATCCCTTTCGAAAATGCAGATATTGCATTTTGCAAGCATGTACGCATGATCACTGCAAACTGCATGACACTAAAGCACCAAAATGCATTAAATTGTCCAAAACCTCATAGGTAGTTAATTTATAATAAGCACATAATAATGAAAGACAAAATTTCCTGAAATAGCGGCAATATGAATCACTACGAATTTAATTAATTCTCCCAGCAGCATTCTGAAATAAACTCTAATAAAATAAGTGCTAAGTCTGATATTGTTTGGTTTCAGGCAGAAGAAGGTAATTCGAGGACATCTGAAGGTGAAGACAATGATGGAAGCGAGGTTAATGCCGGTTCCTCCAGGGCTCTGTCTGCTGCCACTTCAAGAGAAGAAGATGATGATTCAAGCAACAACGCTAGCAGTGAATGCAAAAGTCCTGGACAAAGGTGAGAATCTCTTATTCTTAATAGCCGTTGAAATTATTAGCCATTCCAACACGGAAGAAAGAATGAAGAGTTTAATTGATACCAAATTAAAATAACTAGAGTAAGAACTTAAGGATTATTCTTATTAACCCATAAAATGATTAGGCAAAATTCTCAAAAAAATATTCAACTAATTAAGAATAAATCAAGCAATTTGTACTTAAAAGATAAATCATTGATTGGCGAAATTTTAGAAAATGCTCATTTCATATTAATTCGATCGTCTCGGACCGAAAAATGAAATTATTATTTGATTACAAAAACCGATTTCTATTTAATCATAATGATTTAGGACTCGTTCAAGTGAAATCTTTAGGCTATTTTCATAAAAGAATTCGGCGCGGTTATTGTTGAGCAAAATCCTAACAATGACTCTCATTCTTTATAGATTCATATTGTATGTACGTATCGGGGTCTATTCACAATGGCAGTAATATCTCACAGTTACAGCTAGGGGTTGCCAGGTTTCCAAACCTAAAAGCCGGACAGATCAGCCGGCATGGCCGGACATTTGGGTTGAAAGGCCGGAGTACATTATTGAGGATTTTGTGTCTCAGTATTAATAAGTACCACAAAAGAAATGTAAAATTAAGCTTTATTGATTATTGTAAAAAGCATTTCAAAAGCCGGACAATCCGGACACCGTTTATCTTGGCCGGACACATATTCAAAAAGCCTGCTTATGTCTGGCTATATCCGGACGCCTGGCAACGCTAGTTCCAGCTCAGATAAATAATGAATAAGCTTCGTTACCTGTGAATAATGAGGCTGTTCTGTCTATGCCTTGCTTTCTATTGTACTAGCTGAAATACTGAGCCATATTGCATTGTAAATCAGTTAAATGTGACATTTTATACCTACATTATACTGGGCTAGTCGTTTTGATGCGCTAGATTTGAAAATGATATTTAAAATTACAAATTATTTTCTTCTCATAGAATTATTGGTAATTAAATCTTTTAGAATTCCATCTTGATTATTATAATCTTTAAGAGTCCTATTGCATATTAGTTTTTTCAGGGTTTTTAAACTGAATATCCTAAAACTACAGCGGTTTAACTCGCGTACCTTTATTGATTTTATGTGATGATAAGAACATTTCTTGTCATGGTTGCATATATAATAATATGTAAAACTGCTCAGCGATAGACTATTGTCAACTGCTGTTACTACGAATATGTATTTTAACTACAAACCTGAACTGAAAAGTTTTCGTAATCCAATAACAAATGGCCCCGAAAACAGAATTAGACAGAGTATGTACAAACGTAATATGTATAATAATATACGTAACGTACCCAATAAAGACGTCACGTTCAATTTGTTTATAATAAAAAAAATATCAAGACCTCAGAGTAAATTAATAAATTTTCTTTCTAACCATTTAGCACTAGAGTACTCGTTGCCAAATATTTTTCTAATCAGATATGTTGGGCCGACTGTCTAGACACAAAAGTACCATTTGGGTTGAATTCAAATGAATTTGACCTACATTTCGTTTTGGAGATAGGTGGTTTTACTCTCGAAATAGAACCTACAGACGCCAGCTGGTCGCTTTCTCAGATCAAGTTTCCTTGCAAACTTTTATCTAGAACATTGCATAAGCGTCGAAAATTTTATATTATCGTCTCTAAAACTCGTTATATTTTTATTACCGAAGCACCCTCAATGCATAAATGTCATTATAACTAAATTATAAGTGCGTAAGTGATTTTCTTATTCACGAAAGAACTGTATGAACTTTGGTAGATAGATAGGACTTTGAAAAAGAACATGGGATATTTGTAATACAGTGGATTGAGATACAAATTTTGTATCTCGATCCACTGTAAAATTCAATTCTTCGCTGACAAAACCTCGAGGCACTGCTAGTTATTCTACATTAAGGAATCAGTACTAGAAGAAATTGGACGTTAAATAATTTATCGTCGCCTTACCTCGATTCACCAAAATAAATTTACTTTATGACGGCAATGAATATCAAGAGATACCGATCCCATATCGCAATTTGGCGACAGCATTAATATTAAAGCCATTTTCTTTGCAATTCTTCGTGATGTCTTGAAAAAAAAATCGGTTCGGAAAGGTTTATAGGGATCGTAACTTGAAAACTTGAAAAGGGCACCATCATTGGGACAAAGTTTATGTAATCACTGTTAAAATTTTGAGCTTAGGGCATGAAATTAACTGAAACTTCGCTTTATCAGAAAAGTAAAAACGTTTAGTATTCAGGTCGCTAGAAGACTGAGGTGAAAAGGTATTTTATTGATCAAGTCGTGCCCATCATTTTCCCAAGTATCTCATCTTGAGCAATACTCACAATAATCAAAATATTTTGTATGTGCAATACGAAATTCAGTATTAAATTTCCAGTAATAACAACACATTTATATTGATCTAAATTTAATCCTGAATCACGACATAAATTAGAGGGTGTAAAAACTAATCATAGGCTGATTTAAAATTAAAAATGGTGAAACCTAACGTTGTCTCGCAGCCTTTATTGATTCGGTTTATTCTTGACCGTTACACAATACGGTGGCATAAACTTTATAGAACATAAGAGTAAGGTATTGATAGAATCCATTGCAATATACAAAATACTTAAGTACCTATTCGTTAATTTAATTTTCATAATAATTTTGAACAAAATATGCTATAGTATATGAGGTGAACAAGAAGATTTTGATGTTATCAAGGTGGATAAACTCTCTAAACTATTTACTAATTTAATTTGAACTTTTCTTTCATTCAGGTTAATTAATTGATGGAGAAAGTTATTTGGTAATAATTTTTGCTAAGTGGGAAACTGATACATACACAAATTGATTAATACGAGTAAACGACTCATTACCAAACTGTCAAAAAGTCAGAGAACTTTGTAGACCGTTTTGTCTTGTAGGAACGTCTTAAATCATTGAACGTAATTAGTTCAGATTGCCGCCCTTCGTCAAAATTATCATGATCTCGATGATTGGTGTCCACAATGTTAGTCCGTGATCATATTAGAAACTCCTTTAAAACTATGTCTAACTTTCGAAAGACCTATCAATTTTCTGGTGAGATTACATCGCTTTTAATTGTTATGGACTATGGTAACATCGGGTCAGAGGAGACTAAATTGAAGCAAACTTATAATAAGCGAATGTTCAAACACCAAGGATCAAGTCAAAGATTTGTCAATGTCACATATACACTTCGATAATACCTTAATCTCCGATTACAATTTTACTTGCTGTGTAAAAAAGCATTTGAAAACAGCCAGATAGACCTGGTTTTGATTGATAGGTAACAACAATACTTTAGCGTTGTTGGTACGAGTAGCCTGTATTACGAGGCTTCGGTATGGCTTCTGTCTGTCTACCCCGCGCCCCGTTTCCCCTATTCGAAGATAATTCGGGTGTGTTCGTTTTACGACTGTTTTTATAGGAAGTTCATTGACTCAAGTGTATCGATTTTGACAGATCCCTTTTACGTTTGACCTACCAGATGCTCCGACCTAAGAGGATTGGTCACGTTATATGGGACTTATTTCTCTCCCCTGTCAATTTGACAAATACTTCTGGTGCCTATGAAATATACCTTGATGACCTCGAGTCTTAAGAATGAGTTGATTTTAGGGATGTGTTCTAAAATAGGAATAACTTAGGCACCTACCATGTCGCACTAACGGAATATTAAACATATCGTTTTAACCTGTCTAGATTGTTGAGCAAGTTATCGCCATTCACTACCAATGCCCGGCCAGACGATATGTAAGTGGCCAGAAATGGCATCCATTGCTTATGGAGGCTTAGCTGCGACCCTAGTGAGGAGCACGTTCAGAAACCAATGCCGATGCCGATACATGCCTGATAGTAAGCGATCGGTGTAGCTTTCCAGCGAAATAAAATGATCATTTGATTTCTTTGTCAAAAATGACAAGAGATATTTCTTAAGCACTGAGGATAGATTGTATTGAAACGAGAATGATATCATTATAGATTTCCAATAAGAATAGTGGTACCTAAATTACAACGTCTATCAATTGCTTTAGCGAAGCATGTAAGTACCTAAATGAGATACTAAGAACGTTTTCTTTTCGCCTTGAAAGCTACACCAATCAATATTCTGCATTTGGAACAAATGATACCTAAGTAATTGGTGCCGTACCGCCTATCACAGAATTATATGTGCAATTCGCATAGTACATTGTACTGACTAGATCACGACCCTGCACAGCTGGACGACTAGACGTCAGTCACTGCAATGCTAAATCATACACGTAATTTGATAATTTGTCCTGTCCGTGAACGATTTAGTGAGAAGCTGATTTATTTTATTATATATGCATGTTATTCTTTTGTGGAGTACCGTTACCACAGTGTCTTTCGAGAAAACCGTGAGTTTTGAGCTTTGGTTATATAGACTTTATTTTTGTGACGTCTATTTCATTTACTACTTTTATTTATCATTGATAATCTTACTAACAGGCCTACAAGGACACCTATCATTGAACCTTTACCATTTTTTTCTGTCTAGCCTTTGTTTTATATTTTCGCCCGAGCATTCGAAACTCACGGTAGGGCCTTCCACAAACAGACCACAACACTGTACACTGCTGCCTCCGTGTAACACGAAACATCCCTTTATAGGCGACCGATCATTGCATCGAGCTCGTCAAGCTCTCGCAAGTCCATGCAGGACTCAGAGCGGCCAGCGTCAGACACTGACAAACGCGGCCATAAATGGAGACACGTCCAAGCTGTCATGGCATACTACCAGGCACTCAGGAAAATAAAAAGGTTCGATTCGAGAAAGGACAACGGTAACGCCGCATCGTTGTCGATTGTTTATCATTGTTTGTTTATGATTTCCCACTAATGTGCTACCTTCGTCTATGTCTAGGCCTTCGGGAATGATTTAATCACTGGATATTTGTGTGTTTTCTTGTGGATATTGTGTCTAACTAGCTCACCTTAAAGCGATTCTACTTTCCTACTGTCACTTGGGAGATCAATACTCGTATTCAATGTTTTACTTGTTTTAATTGCATCTGTTTGAACGTTTAAATATTTAAATAGATTTTATGAAACTTTAGTGTTTAAGCTCCTGACTCTAGATGCAGTTTAGTTCTAGTTTTAGATACTTACGTGGTTTTATAGATACAAGCTCACTAATATCTTACTCTACAAACATACTTTTTTATATTTATGCAATTTTATTTATCTAGTGTGAATATTGCATAGTCGCATGTCGATAGGTAGATAATTGTTTGCACGTATAAATTATATTTCATTATAAATAAAAATGTGTGCGAAGCACTAAAATTTAAATTTAAAACTGTGTATAGAAGCATATTTGAGACTTTGATTGATTTGCATTTTTTTTCTTTTCCAGCAACAATGAAAACTAAATTGAGAACTTCTTAGATTGGCATAGACTTAATAGAACTTAAATTCCAAATTCAAAATTTGATCTCACCTAAAGCTTGGGTCTGATTTCTGACTGAATTTCAAAAGAGCATGAACACTTTCGCTTGACGATCTCTTGGGAGGTCTTTTTTTCTACAAAATGTTTGATTTTTGTGTGTCAACAATGCAGAACAAAGTCGAATCAGCGATGGATGAAGTTAAGAACCACGGTGCAGTTGAGCTCGGCGATGCAGAAGAAACCCCCGCTGAAGAGAGAAGACTCCTTCTTGAAGCGGTTCTCCACGAGGCAGATACCGGAGACTCAGGAAACTGTGAGATTTTGATGTTGTCGCTCCGAAGAGTAAAGTTATCTAATGTTACTATTGCGAGTCAAAATTCCGCTAGATGTCGCTAGTGCTTATTGTTTCTAGTTAGTTAGTTAGACTTCCGCGCAGCTACAATTGGGTGATCTGTCCACAGATACTACTACTAGACCATTTCACTTTCCTCAAAGTTGGTAGTCAAGAATAGCTTACGAGTAATTGGTCAAGACTTCTAGTGGATTTATGATTCGTAATAGAAGTAATTTTAATTGCTTATTCCTTATGTTACTGTACATAATCTTCAGGTCCACCACATTGCAGAGCGTTATCTTATTCACTTCCTTCTGGTATATTCGATTTAACCTGGAAAGAAAAGTTTATCTGCAATCTGGTATTGAAATTATGTCTAGACTGAAAAATTGGAAAGTTCAAATGACTAACCATATAGTTTAGAAAAGTATAGATCGTTTTTAATATCGATCACTTCTCAAATAAAGTTGTAAACTTTTGAAACAACTTCGATATCAGATGTAAATGATTCGTTCTTAAGTTTAGTCATTCTAGCTCAAAGGGAGGATGAAAAATGTAAGAAGTCTTAGTTCAAAATAGGAATATTTTGCGCATTTATAAAAAAACTGATTTTAAAAGTGGATTTTAAAAGTCGAGAATGTTTCAAATATAAAATCGGGAAAGATTTTGTTAGGTTCTGAAATTATTCTTCTGTTAAAAATAAATGTCTAAATTAAAATAATAAAATTTTATAAATCTCAAACTAGGTAGAAGATACTGGTTCGGAGGGAGCAACAGGCGACCACAGAGCTACCAACCGACAAAGACGAAGGAAAGTCCGCGTGCCCCGCACAGTTGTCAACCCTGATGAGAACTTCTACTTCTATTGGCTATGGGTCATAACCGCTTGCGTGTTGTATAATCTGTGGACACTCATCGTACGGCAGAGTTTCCCTGAATTACAGGTAAGGGGGGCTAGACAAGTGCCCAACGTTTAACGTTAACGTCAAACGTTAGCACCAAAATGTATGGGATTTGACATTTGTGACGTACGTGACAGTCGTTCGCGGATGTCAAATCCCATACATTTTGGTCCTAACGTTTAACGTTAACGTTGAACGTTGGGCACTTGTCTAGGGCCCCAGGTTTATTATAGATTAGATTTCAGAATACTTAGGTTTGTCTATATTTATGTGAGTGTGTGTTTATAAATTGCAAGGATATCAAAATAGATAAAAATATTGAGTATTAATTAAACAACTACCTATAATAAGTAATTTGCCATACTGTTCACAGTGCATGTACCACAGGTACCTACGCCAAATGCATGATTAATAAAAGTTAAAAGATTTATTTTCATCTTCATATTAAACTTGCTTATTTTGTATTAAAAATTGAGTTTACATTAATTTGAATAAGTAACATTTGTAATGGCTCTGAGAACGAATTTGAACAATCTATAATCTCTTACTATAAATATATCCATTTTGATGGTAATATGTATTCTCTCCGTAATGTCACTTAGATAAGTAAATAAAATAAATTAGATTTCCTAACTTGCGAGCGGCGTCGCTAACTATTCGTGATATTGAATTCATTCAGTTTTCTATGACTGTTTAATCCAATTTTCTTAACAAGTTCTATTTAATAGTCGCGATTTAGTTAAATTATATTTGAAAGCGTATAAATTATTCAAATTTATAATATTTACTGTTTTAATAGTGGCTGGCCATGCGTTGCCTTTTTTTTTCGATAAACGTGGACTAAGATCCCAGTATCCCTAGACGTGTTTTTAGAAATAAGGATATTTTTAGAATTGATAATATAAAATAAATTTAGCATGGAATTAATTATCGTTAAGCTGAAAGCGAACCCATTTTATAGGTAACAGTTAGTAAAGGTGTAAAAAAAACATATACTTTTTTTCCGGAATGGGATAAAAAGTATCCTATGTCGTCTCTTGGTTGAAAGCTACCTACCCCCATAAATTTTGAGCCAAATGGGTTCAGCCGTTCTTGTCATATCCATTAGGTATAGATAGTTTTATTCCAAATACATATAGCTTCCTTTTAACTTTATTGTACTACGTACTGCATATAGATGACTGATTACGCAGGATGGCAAAAAAAAAACGTAATTTAATCATTTCTTATATAATAATTTCTGATGCCTTCGCGGTTATTACACATTGGAATGAAACAACTATTAACGGATTTAAGTCGCGTATTTTAGCGTTAGACTATTGTCAGCTCAGTCGTGCTACGATTATGGAAACTGTAAAGAATCCGAAACGTCAGCAAATAAAATAAAATAAAAATACGCGAGTTAAATCCGTTAATAGTTGTTTCATTCCAATATTTCTTATATTTTAACTAATCATTATTTAAAACGTATCATCATTTTAGTAACTAATGTATTAATTCTGATTTGTACAGTAAACAAAGAACGTTCTAGACTAACTTTTAAATTAAATAAAACTTCACAGATATGTGTTTGAATTCGCTCCCCTCGATTGCATTCTGGCTTGTTATTGTCAACAGTAATTTCATTATGCAAATGAATTAACTATGAAATAAACTGAACTGTCTATGAAATGCAATTTATAACTACGGGGAGGTATTGCAAACATTACTTTTTGGTATTCATTATATTCGTATATCAGACTTTCATGCAAAACTTCTATCGTCTACACTAAGATTCGGCAAACAAAAGTACGATTATGGAAACTGTAAAGAATCCGAAACGTCAGCTAATAAAATAAAATAAAAAATACGCGAGTTAAATCCGTTAATAGTTGTTTCATTCCAAAACAAAAGTTGATCAACTTTAGAACCATCGGTTTATTTTAGATAGGTACACTAGTTGTCCCAACGAACTTTGTAGGTACCGCATTTTTTGAGATTTTTTGTAATTAAATAGGGGAATATTATCATGGAGAAATCAAAATATAAAAGATGTCCAAAAATGACAAAAATATGCAAGAAAAACTTAAAAATAAGTCCAGCTGTTTCGTTGAAGTTTGGCAACAAGCACTGTACCACGAGAATTTTATATATTAGATAAATAACTATACAGAAACCATTACATGAACTCCGTTTCGGATGCGAAGATACTGTATCAACATCTTCTAATTGCGTTTTTAAACTACCCGCACTGTGTGATAATCGTAAGTTTAAATAAATATTACATACGTACCTGAGTTAGAAGACAAGCAAACTCCTCCAGCAAATTGACGTCATAAATTTTCTGACACGAATAAAAAGGCGAGCATTCAAGCACCATACCTTCGGATTTGTAAGAGCATCGCAAACCCTCGGCGAGAGTTTACTTTAAAAACACGTCGGTTCTAAAAACACAAATGAAAGCTTTCTATTGGACTTGGTACTCTTACGGTATTTCCCAAGACAGAGTCTTAAGTAAATACAGGGCGATGGTACGATCTTAAATACCCACTGGGGACTCACTTCGATTTGCCTCAACGTGGAACATTGAAGGAGCTCCGATTTAAAGCAATATAGTCTTTAAACAAAAGCCTTAAGAGTTTGGTTAGTTGTTTTTGGAACGCAGAGCTATATTTGTCACGACGTGTGGACGAGATTGAGTAAAACATAAGACGAAAGGCAATCAAATTAGCTAAGTTAGTGGAATTGAAATGTATTTGTTTACGGATTGTTGATTGAGGTCGTGAATTAAAATATGGCCAGGAGGGAATACTGAATAATGATAGTTGAAAATCTAATTTATCTACATATTATAGTAACTTGTACTAAGACGTAGATAATGACGAGTGTACAAAACTGATTCTGTTAATGATTCTCTAGGGTCATTAACTTGTCTGTCACTAACTTGACAAGGTATTAATAACGCTAAAACTTAAGACTGCATTCTTATCCGAAAAGCAGTATCTTAAGATACATCTATACTAATATTATTATAAGGAAAAATTTGTATGTATGTACCTAACCAAAAAAATACTGAGCCAATTTCAAAAACTCTTTCACTGTTTTAATGCTACGTTATCCAGGCCCATATATTAGGCTAATATTTTCAAAAGCTAGGCATGGAAATAGGAACTGCAAAAAAAGTCCTTGATACCATGATATTGTCTACTTTATAATATTATACCAAAACGTATAGAAAATAAATACCCACCAGTGCCAAGTTGAGGCGGGCCGCTAGACCTTAGTGGGTATATAAATAAAATCACAATTTGTGAGTCCGGCAACCGACTTGTGATTATTATTAAGTAATAACAAACATGTCTAAAATTTAATACACAAAGGTTGAAAGTACAATAACCCCATTACCAAAATCTCAACATGCCCATTAGAAAATCAGTCAAAATAGAAAGGGTTTTGACAGCTAGGATGCCCTCCGGACCGGGGTCAAACGTAAGATTAATGAACATGTTTCATATAAAATTAAATAATATATGATCAGCGGCGGATTTACCGGCAAGCTGAGTAGGACGGCAATTTTAGGGGGTGGCAAAATTGGCCTATACTTTTGTGTGTTACAGAAATAAAAAAAAAATTGAGGTAATTAATATTCATATATTACCTACCTCATTATTTTTTTATTTCTATCATTTAATCATTACAATACCTATATTATTATTGAAATAAAGTTTCCGAAACGCCATCCAATAAAATAAAATACGCGAGTTAAATCCGTTTATAGTTGTTTCATTCCAGTCCGATTAAGTTCTTTAATTCAAATGTATAATTATATCTTATCGCAAAAGCATCAGAAATTATTAATATACATACCTACCTATACCTAAATGGACTTACATTTAAATACCAAACTCGAATCTAAAATCTCCATTCTCTTAGTCAAATAAAATGAAATAATCTATACCTACCTTAGCACGCCATTTTCCACGACCACAGTTGCAACGTAGCATCCGAAACGTCAAAATATATTTTAATCTATACAAATATTATAAAGAGGTTAGGTTTGTTTGTTTGTTTGGATTGAATAGGCTCCAGAACGGCTGGACCAATTTAAAAAACACTGTTGGGAAGCTACACTTTTCCCGAGTAACATAGGCTATAAAAAAAAGATATCCGTGCGAAGCCGGGGCAGACAGCTAGTTATTTATATACGCGATTAAGTCCAATTTTCTATAGTACAATGTATGATTTGAGATTTTCATTACTATACTGGTAATTTATGTCCAAGCGCTAATTGCTCTACTCGAGGCGCCAACTGAATTTGGTATATTTTAAGGCTTAATGCATACTCTAGCCTTTTCAGTCACGTCTTGGAGCCGTAGCTTTAAATGTTCCAGTTAATTTTACTGCAGCGCCTATAAAGTAAAAGGCCGATAAAAGTTTATCCAAGGTTGCGGACTTAAACCTTAAGTCATAAGTAAAGGGAAATTGGAGATCTGTCAAATGATAATTCTTTCGATAGACTCTTGAATTTATAACAAGTTTTTAGCGTCTATCGTCAGTTCAGTTGTGATGTGAATATGAGAACTGTACAGTTATCCAGACGACAGCAATTGAAATTAAATACAAAGTTGTTCCCCTTTCACGCAAAAACTGCTGAATGGATTTTGATGAAAGTTTACAATCATATAACATCGGATAGCCTATATTTTATAATGATATTGTGTAATCTCTCTCATCGTGCGCACATGAAGTCGCGGGCAAAAGCTAGTCATTTAATATTTTTTTACGAAAAGAAAATCTCATTCACCAAGGATATCAATAATAAAACCTTTATGACACGAATTTGTAAAAATGTGACGCCCAGATCTTTTTTTATGTTATAGTGTCTGTAGGGTCGCCAGTGCTGGAATAAGGCATACCTTCGCGTTACTTAATATATATCTGATTAATCTTTTTTTTTACTGATGTACGTTGACCTCTTGCGACCTGTTACTGAGACATGACCCCCACACGTTGAGAAACACTTTAGCTCACTAGTAAACAAAGAACTGAGAACTGCAATAGAAAATTTAGCCGACTCGGTCACGCCCACGTTGCAATCTGTACAACGTTCCGCGATTGAAGGTAGAGTGGATTCAAATCCCATTGGGATCTTGATATTTTCTTTGGTTTGATATTTTCTGTGTTTAATATTATATATACGATAATTTGAGCCCTTCGCAGCGTTTACACATTGTAAAGAAACAACTAGGTATAATGGATTAAACTCGCGTAAGTATTTTATAAATAATAATGTCGAAAAAATCATATATACCTATATGGGAAGTGTAAAATTTTCGAAACATCAAAATACGCCAGTTTAACCCGTTATAACGGTTTCTTTCCAATAACTTCTTCAGCTTCTGTCCGCGACTTAGTCTGCCCACATTAAGCACCCCCGTTTTAGGGGGTGAATTTTCAAAAATCCTTCATTAGTGCTCCCCTGTACAAATTTTTAAGTTTCTACCCTAGGCTAAGTCCTGCGCTAATATATCAGTCATCAAGTCAGCTTCTCCTTTTATATATATGTTTTTCAATGTCCCCAACAGATAATGTTCCACTACTTCTGGCTGACCTGTGATGGGATCAGCGACACGGTGTTCGCTCTGGACCTGGTGGTGCAGCTGAGGACCGGGTACCTGGAGCAGGGACTCATGGTGAGACCTTTATTATAACCGTCTTATCTTATCTTAGCATTGAGGTCCTTATCTTATCTTACCAGTGGGTCCTTTCGGATGCACTTCGACCCATTGGGATCTTTTGGGCCCACCCCTCCCTTAGCTTACTCCAGGTTCTCCATAACCAATTATTATAACCGTACTTAAGTAAGTATATGGTCTATACCTTACGTTACTAATCTGTCAGTTAGATTATTAAAATAAATTGGACCAGTTTTTTTTTTCTCAAACAAAAAGTTACAAAGATAATTGTGAGGCTCGTGACGTCACGTAGTACAATTTATACTATTATAAAATTTATACCATAACGTGACGTCACGAACTACCACTCACAGATCCTTAAAGCTTATCTTTGTCATTTATTGTTCGATTCAGAGAAGAAAAAATAGCTGTCCTATAATCTTACCGACAGCGAAACATATGTTCTTTATGGACACAGAAAAATATAGCCTATTCCGGGCAAGGGGCAGCGGTTGAAACGCCATGGAACACCCATATTCATTCCAGATCTTATTACTTCTTATCTTATATTCCAGGTGTACGATTCGAAGAAGCTCGCGAAACACTACCTGACCTCCAGGCCATTCCTACTGGACATTGTTTCGCTGACCCCCCTCGACCTTCTCCAGCTGAAGATCGGCACTAACCCCATCATCCGCTTCCCCAGGTTCTTCAAGGTTAGTTTAATCAACATCACTCCTTCTAGAACTCGAAATGTGAATTGAAATTTAAGTGTGTTGTAAAACAACTTCAAAGGACTATCGTCAGATGAGTATGGAAACTGTAAATTTATCCAAACGTCGGCATAAATAACTATATTATAGGCATACATAACGACATATAAGTGCATATTATAATCTATTTATAATAAACTAGCGGCCCGTCCCGGCTTCGCACGGGGGGACTTAAGATTTTTTTAAGGCCTCAGAAACGATACTTTTCCCCCGTTTTTGAAACATTTTCGGTTACTGCTCCGCAACTATAAGTCCTAGCGTGATATCATATAGCCTATGTTACTCGAGGATAATGTAGCTTTCCAAAGGTGAAAGAATTTTTGAAATCGGTCCAGTAGTTTCGGAGCCAATTCATTACAAACATACAAAAATACAAATCTTTCCTCTTTATAATAATTTAGTAAAGATAAACTGCTTTATCCTGATCGTAAAGACATGAAACTTGGAGGGTGTGTTCCTTGTATAACATACGTCCGATCGTCGAATTAATAAAAGATTCATCCCCAAACGGGGTAAAAAAGGGGCAGCTTTAATGCTTTTGATTTAAACTACGTTTTATTTCGACACATGTCTGATAATTAAATCCGATGTTATTAAAAAAAGGTTGAACTCTCATAAAGCTAGATATCCTATTAGACATTTTCGACTTCTACACAGATGAAGAGCGAGCATAAGATGGTTTCACATAAACTGTAATTTCTTTACGTATAAATTTTACTTGGTCCTACAAACAGTGCTGCCAATTTAGCGATTTTGTCGCTAGAACTAGCGACTTTTGCTTAAGGCTTAGCGACCAAAAAAAAGTTTTGACGACAGAAATAGTTTAGCGACTTATCTGCCGACTTTTGGAGTACAAATTAAAACAGTTCTAGAGCCAAAAAAATGTATCTATTTTTTGTCAAATCGACACAGAATTATTCAATGCCATATTCAAACTTTATGTAATTTAAGTTCCATTTGTATATCATTATGGGGGGGAGGGGGTCCACGAACTTTTTATGGTTATATTTTAGTTTTAGCGACTTTCTGGCGACTTTTTACTTTGAGTTTAGCGACTCGAATTTGTAGGAGTTGGCAACACTGCCTACAAAATGACCGATTCTGTGTAATTCCCCAAAAGCTACGGATTGATAAACAAATTTCAGCTTTTTTTCCTGGATCCGATTTGAGCTTAGCTTGATCACGTCCCTTTCACTCGATTAATTCGGAATGGACGTATGAGGAAGAGTGATTGAAAGATCGTAAAGAATGCGATATTTGAATAGAAATTCTGAAACCTTTGACCTGCTGCCGTTTTTTTATAAAAACAATGCAAAACTATGAGTTAAGCAACCATCTTTAAAATTAATATTTGTAAAATGTTGTGTTGTATAAGATTTTTTATGTAAGTTTAAGTTTACTTTGAAAGACTTTTTGCTGAGTTTCTTGTAGAGTTTCTCTTTCTCATCTGACGTGTGAAAGTATTTTATTTACTAATAAATAAATTTTATCGTATTCGAATATGCAAAGCATCAGAAATTATTGTAATAAAATAACTGTTAATCGTTTCTAATGTTTCCGCGGTTATTACACATATGAATGAAATAACTATAATAGATTTAACTAGCATATTTTATTTTGCTGATGTTTCGAAAACTTAACATTTCCTTGATTTTATTAACTGAGTTGACGATAATCTAACACTAAAGTCTCAAGTACTTTAGTGTTCCAAAAGAACTAATGCCTAGGTATTGATTAGTCAAACTCAAAACTTTTCAACAATTATAAAAACAGTTGATAAATACTTCCAAAACACCTGTAGTTACCTAAAAACGAAATCGGCTAATTTTCCAAAAGCACCTAACATCTTATGCAAATATTTAATTAAGCGGAAATTCGATTTCTTGCCGATTTTTGCAAATGTGACCTTTAATTGGGTGTAGACCTGGCGCTTGTGGATCGTCCTAATGGGCTGTATAAATCTTGTCCCTGGCTAAAATTGCCCGATCTCAAGGGTTCTTAACTCCACACTCAATAACGTAAGCAAGCAATATACGGTGTCGGATTTCGAATGTTATATTTTGATACCAAGTCAATAGACTTAGATCATGACATGTCACGAAGCAATTTTGAGAATATCTATATAAGGGTCGTTCTCAAAAAATTGGAGCCAGACGATTTAATTTGTCGATTTTGAAAAATGTTCGAAAAATAATGTTTTTTTTGCGGAACTTTATTCTTATCTCATCCAAGATAAGGAAATTCAAAGAGGGAACAAGATATTTACATAAATAAGAAAAATACAGCTATGTAAAAATACTGCATTGACAGGTTAATGTTACCTCCGACAGATTAATGTGAAAGTATGGTATTTCTGAGATAATAAATCAAAATAAAAAGATAATTACTATAAAATAATTAGTTTTAAGCACTACGCAGGTACTGTGTTAATATTAAAACATAACAATTTGGGTATGACACTAACTCAGGTCTAAATTTCTTTCTCATATAAAAAATATTTCATTACAGTATCGAAGCATTAAGACGAACCCATCCATTGTTCATTTTTATTTTATATATCAGTCAATGTTGAAAGTTAGCTTTGGGCGTAAATAAATATTTTTCTTTTTATTTTGAAATTAATAATACGATGAGAAATATTAAAAATACTTTAAAAAATATGACAAACTTTAAACTGTGAGAGAAGCAAAGGGAATTTTACTAAAAATAACATAAACAATATAAAGCGATACGTACAAACGACAAATACGAGATCGACATATAAAATAATTCTTTTTTTCTCTAAAAAAAAAAATTATACAAGAACTAAGACTCATGCTTATCGTCATTATATAGCAGCTCAAACTTCTCATATTTAGTGGTTAAACCTCAATTAATTTTTATTATTTTGACTTTTATATAATATAATATTACAATTGGATAATTTAATTTATAAATTTTGTTTATATACAAAATTTACTGAATACTATAATTGACAAAAGTTATGTTTTGATTTTTTAGAAGATTTTTAATTAGAATCGGAATCGTGTTCAAAAATGTTCATGTCTACTGTATTCAAAATATTTTGTGTTAGTTGTCGTGATGATGAGACACTTTTAAAACAGAACCAGCCAACAAAGAACAGTTCTTCCGAAGCTAGAAGACGTTGGAGAGACGAGATTTGTTTTATGCCGATTTCTTTTTATTTTCTATCGACTTTTAATTTTTTAAATAATAATCCATTAGCCATAAATAGCGAATAGATTACTTTTTAAATGGCTAATGGATTACAATTCGATTATTGCTTCGAGCGAACTTCATTTTTATCGACTGCTTCTGTTTTAAGTTGTTGCATCAATCAGGAAAAATAGAACATTTTTTTATACCGGAGACATAAGGACTTTTTGATTCTCGACTATTCATATAAAATCCAATTGTAATAACTATAAGTACTTGTTATTATGAAAAGTGTAGATACTGTTAGTGTTATATCGAAAATCATGCTAAATCACATTTAGTGATAATATGCATGAAGCGCGTGGCCGACACGCACTTAGCTTGATTTTATTAGAATAAAATGTTTATTTATAATTAACCAATATGACCTACATTGTTACGCTGCTTATTTATTAATTAAGCTTTGAAGTAATGATGATCTAATCTTACTAGGCAGGGTATATTCTACATAATAGTTTATCAATGCCCTGAATAATTCCTATGCAGATTGTACTGCAATTTTACTATCAAAATTATATTATTACTATTACCTACGCATGTTTATACTTTAATGTTACCAAATGACTATTGATTTTACGATATATACTTACATTATTTTGTCAATTTTAAGTCTAACTAAGAATAAATGTATATTTTCATAGTAACCTGTCAAGGATCACAATAACCTGTACCTTAAAAACGAGTTAAAGTGAGACAAGTTATTGTAAAAATGGCCTTTTTTATTAATTTTCTTAAAAACTATGTATTCTACATAATACTCGGTCCGTATATTTAAACCATGCATAAAGATATGTCATTCAGTGTATTCGGTAATCAGTCTAACTTCAAGTTTTTTTTTAAATCGAGACAGAATAAAGTATACATGCCTGTTACAAAATCCAGATTTACGCCTTTGCCCGATATTTAAAAAAAAACTGGCAATACTAGCCCACTACTCTCTTCGTCCATGGATGTAAGGAAACTGACCGGCAAATTAGCCGTGGAATAAAGAGTTTAGTCTCGTTTAGTTTTTGCACTAGGCGCCGTGCCGTGCAAACACAGAAAAGTGAGAAATTTCGGCTGGACAATCTTTGAACGTAAATTTTATTATGAAGATATGTGATTTAAAGTATATGTGTTTGTGTACATTTAGTACATAATGTATTCAAGAGATATTCACATTAAAAAGTGTATGTGGTGAGCAAAAAAATCGTACTGTGAATTTTTATATCAGAGTGAGTTGCGTTTGGACACGACAAGTTAATGTAAAAAAGGTACTTTACTTTTTTTTTATTATTTATATATAATATATATCACTTTAATATTATTAGGCCTCGATGTAAAAAGTAACACAAATTTGATTGGTATATTTAGTCAACCACCTATTCCTTATAATTTTTTGACTTTCTATTCAAAAACTGTGTGACAGGTTGCGGCTCCAATTTTTTGAGAACGTCCCATAAATAAAAATCAATCCCCGAAATGTTTGTACGCGCATAACTTCCAAACACCTGTACCGAATCGGGTAGGATTTTTTTTTTTGTTGGTTATTATCAAGACAAGGTTTTGCGTCATGGAGTTTGTTTGTGGAGGTAGAGTTGTTTTATTCCATTGTGTAATAACCGTGAAAACATCAGAAGAACTGTCAAGATAAGTAAGTCTTCTTGGGCTTAAGAAATGTAATGAAATATAATGCGTGATAATAAAATTCGGAAAGATATATATCGCACACCTAGATCTATAGAGAGCTAACTCAAAAAAGGTACTTTTTCAGGAGAGGCGAGAAACTGATTAATATGTCCATTTGCACGCATGAGTTTTCTGTATAAATTTATACTTTTTATAATAAAGCTAGCAGGGTTATATTAGCTGAAATCGGTTTTAGTGTAGGTGGGTTTCGCTGGAATCCGATGGTGTGCATAACTCAAATCTTCCGGTTTTTGAGTTAGATCCCTTTAGATCTAGGTGTGCGATATCTTAGCAGTTATATGCAAATCGAAACCCTTTCCTTGAAAGCCCTTTAACTGTTAGGGCAAAAGTTTTAAACTGAGAGCTGCATGAATAAATTATCACCTTCAAAAGTACTTCGAAAACAATGCCTCTTCAGGTATAACTTTCCTTTCGACTTCAACTTGTTTTGAAATATAAAAATGCTAATTTTGTTCCGGTGTTCCCCTCTTTTTGTGGTGTCTAATAAAAAGAGTTTTTTTATTAAAGCATTTTACATTTTTATGGAAATTTAATCGTTTGAAGCCGATGTCGACAGGTATTAATAACTTAAGCTGTATTAAAGCCGTCTAGGGTATCTTTTACTATGTTATTATATTTATTTTGAAGTTTATTTAATGATGTTAGCACAGATTTTAGTTCATTAACTTAGTGTGTGTAAACTATCCCAAATTCAGTATTTATTTCTTTATACATACTAAGTAGGTATGTATGTCAAAACACAGGTCATATTTTCTTGAACAGCTGGTGACATACTTGGTATGACTTCGCGCACGATAAGGAGTTTACACAATATCCTTATAAAATATAGCCTATATGTTATTCTGAAAATCCATTCAGTAGTTTTTGCGTGAAAGAGTAACAAACGTAGTAAAGATTCTAATGGAGTATGGCAACTATATTGATATTGCTTTCTGAATTAATGATACATATATATATATAATATGCGTACACGCACACATTTCTAATTAAATAAATTGTATGGATTTGGTGTTACAAGTAATGCTTATTTCAATTTAAAATTATTTTTGTCTCCGTCCAGGTATACCGAGCAATCAGCTGTTACTACATAGTGGAGTCCAGAACAGTCTACCCCAATTTCTGGCGCGTCATCAACCTGATCCACATACTGCTGATCCTGGCACACTGGTTCGGCTGCTTCTACTTCCTACTGTCAGAGGCGGAAGGGTTTCAGGTAAGGACTTTCTATGTTCTCTTTACGGTTCAGAATCTGCTTCTTGTGGTGCCATCTTCTAGAGGATGTTAGCGACCATTATGGCAATTTGAATCTGTAACGGAACGCACACTATTTCAAATTCTTTTTTTTATTTCTCACTTTTTAAAAAAAAAGAAACATAAACGTCACTGTCACTTCAACCCTTCTCTTACTCTCTGTATCTCATAGCGGATAGTTGTTATATTTTAAGCAACTTTTATAAAACTAACTAATAAGAAATAAAATATCATAAACTTCTACAACATATTTTTATTAAATATAATGCAATATTTGACACAGTAGCCCTGAACCAAGAACGTGTGCTCTTATTATACCATTGGCTCAATTTTTTAAGCCAAGATGTTCTTCTTCTGGTTTCGAATCTAAAGGGTAAAAGGGGATATTACTGAGACTCTGCTCCGTCGGTTTGTCACCAAGCTTCTTATGAACTGTGATAGTAAACTAGTTGAAATTTTCACAGTTTGAAATGGTGAACGTCGTATTTTTACCCCTCATTCTAGTTTTGTCAATTGTAGGAATGTCAAAAGTTTTTCAATGAAAAAGTTCAACCCAGTCCCGTGAAAGAGTTGAAATAGTTTTACTTTATTGCAATCGCTTTAATAATGACTATCCCGGACAATGAAATGATAGAAAAGAACTATAGAAGATAAAAAAAATATGGATTTTATTCTCATAATATTTCAAGATAAATCCAATATATTCTAATCCTTACTAGTCTATCCTTAAAATAGTTCCTCAGTCTGGAAATTTTATGTTCCCCAAAAATAAAAGGTTGACTTGATGATCCACATTTTTAAAAATCCCTTTTTAAGATAATTTATAACTAAATGTAGATATTTCATTAAATTGTATGCTTAAAAGGCAATCTTAAGTTAAAATCTTATAAATTTTATGTAATCTTAAGTTAAAATCTTAGAATTTACCTAATAGATACTCACATAAAATTTAGACGGTGAAAACATCAATTTGCGTGTTCAAATCAATTCCTCGTTTCAATCCATTGGTTACATTTACTCACCTTCCGTCAATCATTCCTTTAATGCGGTAATACATGTCAAGTACATTTGGGGCCATGTTTAATGACGTCATTACTGACTCGTCTCCTACTGATTAGGATGATCATTTGATCTATGCCGCAAGATTAACAATTACGTACAGCGAAATGCAAATATTCGATTATATTTTGGATTTGCTTTAGGATCTCCTATAGCAAATAAAGTTTCCTTGCATATAAGTAGTACCAATATGTAGGTATCTATATTTACATTTTCGAATATAAACCTATACACCTAAGAAAATAAGTTTCGTTACCTGATGAATAACCTGGATGTTAAATGGTCTACTTTTTTTATTCAACGCGGGAAAAACGGCAGAGCACAATTAGTACAAATTAAATTTCCCTTACCTTAGTTAGAAGTAGGTAGATGGAGACCTGCAAGGTTGTCCATTTCCTCAGGCTACTAAAAACACAATTCGAGTTTAAAAGGCGGTCTAATAATTGCAAAGCCAGGTTAATTGTAATGTTCATTTCAACGGGTCGTTCATTAAATCTCGAAGGTTCTACGCGATTGCTTCCGTAATTGCTTACTGGGGAATAATGGGGTAGTACCAACCTCTTGGGTCGAATCTACGACCGCACGGCGTCATGTTGGCTGCCCCGAGGAACTGCGGTTTTATATTATTACGAACAACTAAATCTGTTACAGTATTCTGTCTTTGCACCGCTGTTCCAAATTAACTTTTCAAGCGTTTTTCATATATTTAGAGGCACGTAAGTTTTTTGTCTTCTGTCACACTCGCTCTTTCAGTCATTGTTAAAGTCTGACAGAGATAGATAGCATTCTTGTGCGCCAAAACCTTATTTGCTCACCGTCTTAGGGATTTATTTTAGGGCTTTAAATAAATTACGTCAAAAAAGTGACAAACGCTCTTACAAGCAGAGGCTGCGAGATGAGACGGGTAAAGCAAGTATACCTATATAAAAAATTGTTAATAGTTAGGGACAACGTTTGGTAGGTATTTATCGTCAAGTCACGTTTGATAGTTTTGCAAAACACTGAAGGCGTCGGACCACTGTAGGTAGATATATGGCTCCACTGTAGTGTATTATCTATAGTACCGAAGTTATGGAGTTCACTGACTCTACAAACAACAGTGTTATTGCAGTTCGCTTCATTTGTTTCTGTTGGATTGAACTCTGATTTCATCGAAAATGTAACAACAAACATCTCAAATGAAACTAAGGACGGTGTTATTTTTCTTACCGCGGCAATAAAATACATAAGCCAGTTTTATAATGTCCTAGTTTAGTGAGATTTTTGTAACTAATGTAAGAAATAAGGTCTAAGCTCGGTTGCGTGCAATTTATTCTTTTTTAACCCCCTCAGAAATGAATTTCATAACATGTTGAAGCTAATTTTTAAGTAATTAAAAGAATGAAAATTTCCATACAAACTTTTACCCTCTTTTATATTTGAATTGACAAAAATAAAGAATCACATTATTTTTGATTTTAGTCGTTAAATGCTTACCTATAAGAAATCCGTTAAAGAATAAAAAAGTCATACAAATTTTCACCCTGTTTTGTAAGGGATGAATTTCCAAAAAGTCTATGCAAAATTTCAAATTTTCCAAATCTTTCGGCTGTGTTAATATCAATCAGCAAGCAAATAAGTCAGAGTCACTTTAGCCTTTTACATATCTATGCTAATACATATAAAAAAGAGGAAAGGTTTGTTTGTTTGGATTAAATAGAATCCAAAACAACTGGACCGATTTGAAAAATTATTTCACTGTTGGGAAGCTACATTATTTCCGAGTGACATAGGCCATGAAAAAAGGGATCCGTGCGAAGCCGGGGCGGACAGCTAGTTTTATTATACTTATATCCATCTGCTTCTCCCTTCAGGGTGACTGGTCGTATCCATATCGACCTGGTGACTACGCCACCTTGACTAGGAAGTACCTGGGGTCCCTCTACTGGTCTACTCTGACCCTCACCACAATTGGAGATCTGCCCACACCAGAAACTAATGCCGAGTAAGTATAAAATAATTTTATTATCTACGTAATAACAATATTATAATTGGTCTGTCCGTTACATTATCAAGAAATATTAGACAGGTAGGTATTTCTTCTTTTGTTAATAAACGAAACTTTACAAAGATAAATTGCATCAAAGTTAGGAAGTGGGAGTTCGTGACGTCACTTTGTGGTGAAAAGATGTTACGCAGAAGTCTATCAGAATTCAATAATATCTCAATATTGTTTTGTCTGACAGTTTTATAATTACGTGTCTATTAGTCTAACATTTTTTGATAATGAAACCGATGGGCTGCATTTTTTTTCAGTACCAGCGAATTAATATGATTTAAGTAATTTATAAGTCAAGAGGTCATTTAAACCAGTAAATAACCCTTAGAAGTTAATTATAGATCTGAAATCGTATTTATCTATAGTGTTTGTCCTCGAGAACTCCTAACAAGCCTTCAAATTAATTTGCAAATACTTTCGACGGAATGCAGAGTACAAACGGTTATGAAATACTTTTCAGTTTTAATTGGTTTCCCTTAACGATTAATGTGATTAGACTTTCGTTAGAAACTCCTCAAATGAAGACGCTTCTTCGTAAATAACATTCTTACATTTTGTTCACTAACTTTATTGTCGTAATTGAAATTGAAATGTCAAGTTTTCAAATGATACCTTTTTAAGAGAAGCAGATTTAATTTTGAGAAGTAATCTACACTCAGAGGCACAATTAACCGCCTACATTACGAAAACTACATTTTACGAAAACATAACAAAAACACTATAAAGTGTATATAATTTTTCGCAATTAAAACTGTTAAGTGTTCATAGGTACCTACCCGTTTTACTCATTTTGTTATTTTGTTAACATAAACATGTCCTTTATTGAATAATCAAGTTGAAATAACAAATTTCAGAAGAAATTATAAGAAAATTCAGAAAATATATGTGGGCGTTTAATTGTGCCTCTGAGTATATTTTATGTCTCATGTGCACAAATTTTGAATCCGGATTATCAGAAATCTGTTTTCATACCGCAAATATTGAATATTAAGCAATAAAAGGCGTTTAAAAAGATAGAATGCAATTGATTTGAACTCTAACCCTTTCGTCTTAAATTTCATATTTGAATAACGAACACAGATTTTTAAATATTCATTATCCTACATGGGTTTTTGATGTTGATTATAATATGTTCTTATTAGAAAGTATCATTCGTTGAATCGAATTTGTTCGAACGTTCTTATAACTTAAAGACGAAACCCAGCACTTTTAGACAAAGTATTGGAAAATATGTTTTCAAAGTCGAACGTAGCAATTTATCATTTTATCGGATAGGATCTTGGGACGTTTGTTAAAGGTTACTTAGAGTTACTTAAAGCGGTACAGTCAACCTCAAATATCTATCTTAGTAGCCAAGGTGTTCCAATCTGAAGATGCTGTAATGTAATAATGTCCTTTACAATAGAGACGTGTATGAATATATCTGATGCTGACTGTATCCCGAGTACTTGAAGATAATGACCGTTTAGAATTATAGTACCATAACAAATAAAATATAAAACAAATGACTATTTACAAAAATCTGATATCAACAAAGCTACGAAACGAAGTGTCTAAAATTTAATAAAAGATGATATCTTTTAAAAATCGTTATGATTTTTAAAAGATAAAATATCATCCGCTTTTAAAAATTAATAACACCAAATACGTACTAGTACAAGTCACCTGCTTCTATAAAACGCGTTATTGAACATTAATTTTTAATGAAGAAGTACGTATCTTATATTATTTTATTATTGGGTCTTGTCAATCTACGATAGACCCCTTTTTCTACTAGTTACTCGGGTGTTATCAAACAGGCCCTTAAGCAAAGGCGTAGCGACGTACGTTACCCCTTACCCTGTGGATTTGATTCCCTTGCGAGTGTCGAAAATTACCTTAAATAAATTTTTAGTTTGTCTACGCCGGCCCCCCCTTAACAAAATCCTAGCTACGCCCTTGTCCTATTTAGATACATTTTTGTATCCGAAAAACTAATTCTACGTCTTCCACTTCACCATTACCACCGTAACATCTAGCTAAATTTGACATTAAATAAGCAATAAAGATAATAAGCAGGTTTGGTTTAACGATGGTTGTATGTGCTAGCACGCATGGAGGTCCCAAATTTCTGCCACGCCGTGGTCTCAAGTCGCGCCTGTTGCAGTTCAAATCTAACAGAGGGTATGTCTTCAGAATAACGCACGCGATTGGTCAGATCATGGATACCTTAAACTAACTATTCATATCTAGTTCTATGGATTCTTCATATTTTAATGTACGAATTGTCAGTGAAGTTGATTTTTTTAAGGTCGATGGATCGATTAGAGCATAAAAGAATCGTCATTTTTTTTAAGCAATAAACATTTTGAGTTAAAGTTGCACTCCTAATTCTGCTGCACTCTCTCCATATACATTAGTATTTTAATGAGGTTATTTGCTCTAACAATATCTATATTAAATATGTAATAATAAAGGAAGCATATTTTTTTTTCAATTGAATTTTAGGCAGGCACATGTTACATGCTTATTATTATTAGGCAGGCACATAAATAAAAGTAAACCTTTCCTATAACTGTAACCCAATGTAACCCCTCTTGTTACGTTATTAAAGATATAAAAAACTGTTATGAAATAAACATCTTTATAAGCCAGCCTTTTAAATATACGTTCATTTCGTTCTCGATTATGATTAATCGTATTTCTAAGCCCTTTCAGTAAATGGCTTAAGTGCTGAATCCATTATTCAAGCTGCTGAAAAAATTGCGAGAAAAATACAGGTGTTTCTGGAATCCTTTCATAACTTTTTTTTATGTTTTACGCCCTCAAATTGCTTGCTGGCGTGAATTATTACAAAATATAACAAACTCCGCACGCCTCAAAACAATATATTATTCCCGGGATATATTTTTCTCAAATCTTGACGGAACTTTTTCTAATCTTACCGGGAAAAAGTATATGAGTTGACAATAAATCTTTGAGAGGATATAGGAAGAGGCTCATTTTTGAGCAATAAATAACATTTCAGGTCAAATGCCGTCCGTAAGTGTCTTCAACAATTTATGGGTAGGTACAATGCTTCAGAAATAAGGTCAGGACTCAGGCCATATCAGTTTTAAATAATTATAGTCGATATCGAAATTGATTGTCATTTTCAACCTAAAGACAGCCTTAGGTCCTCCAAAGTCCACCACAGCAACCAGGTAACTGACCTCCTAGTATAAAACCTCACTCTGTTTTCGTATTCGTGGTAGATATTCAGGCACTTTCCACCCTACGAGTGAATGGAAAACAGCTTAAGTCTTCAGTGTATAAAAGTAAAGTACTGTAGGTGCTATTTTTAGGAACTGGACTTCGTTAGTTTTATCTACTTCTACAAGATTTCACTTATCCTTGTGTACCAAATAAGCGGCACGTTTTTATACCTTTCATACCCGCAAAAACTTGTTACCAGATAATAAGGGAAACCGGGAAGTGGAATGAGTATCCTTAACACGCAAGTGTCGAGGGAGCGGTTAGGCTATCCATAAACTTGGATTCTCTACCCAGAACCGAATTTCTACATTACATCGCTCTCTTTCACTCATATCATTATCTATAAGAGTGAAAAAGACAGATTGCTATCGGATATTGGTTTTTCAAATAAAACGGCCGTTTTCGTGGAACGTATAGCCCCAGTTGGAATGTTTTTAACATTTTAGTCGACGGAGAGAAGTTTACCAAGTTTTATTTTTTGCAGGTTTTGTTTACAGTCCGGTGGGAATCGATATTAACCTTTACATTATATCTGGGTCATAAACCTAAAATATATTTTATATATTATAACACTAGTGGTCACTTAACGTCGTTCTGCTCGGCAAAGCAGCGCTACATTAATTAATCGATTTGACAGTTGACATTCAGATCGTACAACGTTTAATATTTTCGTAAAGTTTTCTTCGATTTTACGCGCAACTTAGTTATAATTTACAAACCTTCTCCTGGTCATAAGAAAGACAACCCGAAATTAATTAGTGAAATCGGCACAGCCACATCTAGTGTGATACCGTACATAATTATTAATTATATAAATATCTTTGTTTTAAATCGAAAGGTATTTGAAACTTGTGAGCCTAATGTGCCACTATGTATGTAACTTTTCGAAATAAAGAAGTGTCATAAGTCAGTAATCTCAAAAGTAAAACAGTGTACCTATTTAAGTACCTAACTATTTTGAAGACTTCGTATTAAATTGATTCTCATTATAGTCAGTGCAGTTTTATTGAGTTATCGATTAGTTTGTTAGTTCGTTGTGCGATTGGACAGACGTAATGAACTTAAAAAAGTTAAAGAAACACATTTCTTCGAGTAGATACGTCATTAAAAGTTTTTCTTTGATTAAACTTGCAATAGGTTGTTACTTGCAACTGTAAAATAATGAGCTCAGTACTTACCTATATTATGGCAGGTTATTTGGTAAGAGTTTTATTTTTAGTTTTCATTGCAATAGAAAATATTTTTAATAACGATTTGCATTTAAAACGCTTAATTATATTATTTATTAGGTGATAAAAAAACACAGTAAACATTTTATACAACATTTATTTAAAGAGTTACCTAGTTAGACTATTTTACTTACTTTTTTTTAACTTATCACTTATACCTAGTTGTTTTTTTATAGTTAGGCAGGCATGTATGATTTTTTCTTTGCTGGAAAAGCTATAATTTACTTATTACCGGAGACATCCGATAAAGTTGCCATAAAAAGAGCTAAAGATACGACATATAATTACGTTGTATGTTTATTTTCCTTCAATTTCCGGACTTGAGAAGAAATTCTATTAAGGCTCTCACGCGCGGCGAGAGGCAGTTCAGTAAATTTCAACGGCCTAATGTAACAGACGGCTCTCAGATAAATGTTACTCGTATTTGAACCTTTTTTTGGATAATAATTGAAAGTATTAGTCACTCTGTGGCTTCGGTCTTTATAAATGGGAGAAACTTTGTAGAACTTATTTTTCATTCGAGGAGAGAGAGCCATATGCCTCCTTACAATAACTAGGTACTACTAGGTACATAGGTTGTACCTATTCTATTATACATCGCCTAAAAAAAGTTTTAATATATTGGAACAATTTTGAAAATATTTAATATTAACAATCTATACCGACCTTCACTATGTAAGCTGAATATGCGATTGATTATTATTTTCAAAATTAATGTCATGTAATCAAAAAATGTAGCTACACAATTCACAGACTTTTGTCCTCATTTTCTTATAAGTAGCAAAATTATAATAACTGCTAGGCTAATATACTAACTTACATAGACGCACATTAGAAATAAATTAAAATACAATTAAGTATCACAATAACATTTAATGGCACAATAATCTTATCTAATATCAGGCAAGATTTTTAATTAACGGATTCCGCAAGACGCCGAGCAATGGCGGCAGACAAGCAGTTATCCGCCATTTTCTGCACGATTAAATTCATTTCCACCATAGACAACAACGGGATACTGGTTTGTTTTTAAATCGTTTAGGAATTATACTTATTATCTATCATCTTTTCACTCCATGAATCTTTTAAAGTATTTTTTAAAAATTATGTACCTACTGTCTAAATGTAGGTTTAATTATTCTAAGTATTTTTAGTATAAAGGAAATAGGCTAGATGTCGCTGATTATTAATTACATCGCGCTAATGAAATGTTATCTTGATTTTATATGGTTCGTCCTTAATAAGTGTTGATTTGTGGGAAACAAGCAAGTATATGCGAGTTAAATACTTCTTGTAGTTTGATTTCATCTCACCCTCGAAGACCCTGAGATTTATACATGGTCCTTCGAACCGGATTTTTGAAAGTCAGTGTAGTGACGTAAGTGTGGTAGCTTGAGTAAGCTACACTCTGCATCGCTCCCGGAGTGGCAGTGGATCGCTGTCCGTGGGGAGTCGAAGGTTCCAGGAAGCAGTGGAACAGTCAGCGCCATCTAGTGGCGAGTGGCTGGAACACAGGCGGCGCGAGTCGCAAGGTGGACGATCAGCAGAGTTGTCAAGAGTGAAGAAACATCACGGTGGTATCAGAAGTTGTCATCTTTACATGTGTGAGTGCAGTGTTTACGTGTGTGGATAAAAACTGTGAGTACTTTTTGGTTTGATTTACTAGGCGAATTTGAACCTTAAGAACAAGAAGAGCGAAACTTAGAATTTCATCGGTCAGGTTAAAAAATATTTACAAGAATTTGGACATTATACAGATATTAATAAGATCTAAATTTCATTAAGCTAAATACTTAAATATTAACTTAGAAAATTTGTGGTTAGTGATTTTAGGACTTAGAATAGTTTTAGAAAAAACGAAGGTACGGGGAATCCATGCCGGATTTCGCCCGAATTGTGAGTCTAAAACACTTAGAAAATTTCACATAAAATTTTATCATTCAAATTATTCTAAGTTTAAATTTGACATTCACTGGGACTTAGAAAATTTGAATCGACTGCGTCTTTGAAATTTTTCAAAGTGTTGTTCTATTGTAAATTTAAATTAACTTTCAATTTTATTTTGCTGTTTTGATTGTAGCTGATTGAGTTATTTTAAACATGGAGTCATTGATTCATTTCCAAATAGATACCTGGAATCGTATTGTGAAGGCTCTAGCCAACTTTCGAAAGACTAGTAAAGAGAGAATGACCATAGAATATGTAGAAAGTAGGTTGGAAACTTTAGAACAGATGTGGTCCGAGTTCAGGTCTGGTCACAAAGAACTTATGCAGACTAGTGATCCGAAATTTCTAAAGAAGGAAAAATATGTTACTGACGATGTTTATGAGCAAGCTCTGGAAATATTTACCGAATATAAATGTGAATTAAAGAAAAAGATATCCGTTCTTACTGTCATACCTTCAACTCAGTCGCTAACAGTAAATTCTGCAGGTCCAAGTACGAAGCCAAACCTGGTCAAGCTACCAAAAATGAATATACCAACCTTTTCGGGAAAATATACTGAATGGACCACCTTTCGAGATCTATTTCAGTCTATGATCCACAGAAATGATTCGTTAGATAATGTTCAAAAGCTACAGTATCTAAAGGGTTACTTGACCGGCGAAGCTGAACGATTATTGCGCTACACACCTGTCACTGATGCAAATTATGAAATAAGTTGGAAGTTACTAGTAGAGAGGTACAATAATAAAAAATATCTGTCCCACTGTATACTCAAACGTTTTTTAAGTCAAAGGAATGCATCTGTGGAATCGGCTCAAAGCATTAAGGAATTGTTAGATACTTCTACCGATTGTCTCAATGCATTGACAAATATAGGCATTGATGTAAAGTCATGGGATATAATTGTAATTCATGTGCTTGCTCTTAAATTAGATCCTGAGACTCATAAGCATTGGGAAATTGAGGTCGCTACGAATGTCAAGTCAGACGAACTGCCTACTTTTGCAAAATTCAAGGAGTTTCTGACAAGTAGATTTAGGGCCTTAGAATTTGTAGAACCAAAGCAAAAATAAAATGTTTGTGCAAAATACTGTAAGATCTAGTAACTCTTATCCAAAGGTATTACACGCAACCGACACAGGTCGAGTCAGTTGTGAGTTCTGTAGTGAAGAACATAAATTGTGTTTTTGTAAGACGTTTGCTCACCATGACTATGAGAAAAAACATGAGTTTGTTGCTAATAATAATTTATGTTTTAATTGTTTAGGTAAACATCACTCTGTTCGATTCTGCAAAAATACCGCCAGATGTCAGATTTGTCAAAAACGTCATCACTCTTTGCTTCACCCACCGGGTAATCAAACTGTTTCAGTTGAATCGCGTAATTCAGTCCAAACTTGTGCAGCGGTCTTTGAGAATGATAGTGATACAAATGATAATAATATGTCAACTAGTTCAAAGGAACCCACAGTGGTAAATCATATGGCCTGTATACCTACCATCAAGATTAAGTCAGGTAAGCAGGTATTGTTAGCCACAGCTTTAGTCAATGTGCAGACTAAGGCAGGACAGTATCAAACAGTCAGAGCTTTATTAGATCAAGGCTCTCAAGCCTCTTTCGTAACGGAGGCTACAGTCCAAGGTTTAGGACTTAAGAAGATCCCGGTACATAGTCGTATATCGGGATTGGGGGGTAATAATTCTGAAATGATTTCAAAGTGTATGGTTTTGTTAAAAATTCAATCTCGTCTAGAATCAACCTTCCAAATGGAAATAAAAGCTTATGTGTTAAAGAATATAACTACTTACTTACCTGGAAAGAAGGTTGTAGCAACTGAGTGGATTAATTCACAACAATTGTATCTTGCAGATCCGAAGTATAATTCACCAAATAAAATTGATATTTTATTGGGGGCGGATGTGTACTGCCAGATATTGATGGAAGGCGTACTGCGAGGTCCAGTCGGAACTCCAGTCGCACAATGCACCACTCTCGGGTGGATATTATCTGGAACAACAGATTCGGAATCATATGATAATGTAACAACTTTACATACCCATGTGGATGAAGATGATTCACTAAAACGTTTTTGGGAGCTAGAATCGGAACAAACAAACAACTCAAAGAGGATTTTCAGCGATGAAGAATTGAGGTGTGAGGAACTCTTCGCATCTACTACTGTAAGAAACAATGAAGGCAAATATGTAGTGAAGCTTCCGTTCCGCGAAGATAATCCATCTTGCAAAAATGGAGGTTCACGGGAAATTGCAATCCAGAGATTCAAAACACTGGAACGAAAGTTTGCTAGAAACAAAGAATTTAAAACTAGATATTCAGAAGTTATACATGAATATTTACAATTAGGTCATATGGAGCTGGTACAGGAACCTGATAAAATTAAAAATGAATCTGTGTACTTACCACATCATGCTGTCATCAAAGAAGAGAGGACAACTACCAAGGTGAGGGTCGTCTTTGATGCGTCCTGTAAAAATTCGAACGGTGTTTCATTAAATGATTCATTGATGATCGGGCCTACTCTGCAGTCGGAGTTGCGTCATCTTATAATGACGTGGCGTCAGTATCCCGTATGTTTAATTTCAGATATCGTTAAAATGTATCGGATGGTATTAGTAGCATATGAAGATACCGATTATCAGCGCATTGTGTGGAGAGATGATCCTGAAAAAGAAATACAAGATTATAGATTATTAACAGTAACTTTTGGTACAGCTTCAGCACCCTACTTAGCGGTAAAGGCTCTCAATCAAGTAGCTCAAGACCACAAAGAAGAGTTTCCGTTGGCTGCAACAAAGGTAGCAAAGGAATTTTACATGGACGATTTGATGACAGGATGTCAAACTGTAGATGAAGGAATACGATTATACAAAGAGATGAATGCACTAATGGAAAAAGGAGGATTTATTCTGCAAAAATGGTCCAGTAATAGTGATGTATTACTTAAGAAAATGTCGGAAGAAGAAAGATGTACTGAGGAAGAAAAGAAATTAAAAATAAAGAATGACAACATATTAAAGATTTTGGGACTTACCTGGAACAGAGCTGAAGACGAATTCCAATACTCGGTGAATCTGCTGCCGCTGGTCGCACCTGTAACAAAAAGAAAAATTATATCGGATGTCGCGCGTTTATTTGATCCGCTAGGATGGTTAGCGCCATGCGTGATAAAGGCTAAATTGTTCATACAGAGACTGTGGTTAGCTGGAATAGGATGGGATGAAGAGGTTCCATTAGATATTAAAGAGGATTGGCTTACTTACCGGGAGGAGTTGCCCCAGATAACAGCATTTCGAATTCCAAGATGGCTTCATACGAAGGTGGACGATCAAATGATTGAGTTACACGGCTTCTGTGATGCTTCTAACGTAGCTTACGCTGCAACAGTTTATTTGAGAGTTATTAATAAATCAGGGGAGGTTCATACAGCTTTGATTGGAGCGAAAACAAGAGTAGCACCAATCAAACAAGTGAGCATACCTCGCCTTGAACTTTGTGGCGCTGTTTTACTTACCAAGTTACTAAGAGAAATTGCAGAGATTCTGGATATACCAAACAGTCACATCAAGGCCTGGACGGATTCGACTGTAGTACTTGCCTGGTTAAATAAACATCCTTGCACCTGGAAAACTTTCGTCGGTAATAGAGTGTCTGAAATAATTACAAACCTGGATTCTTCACATTGGTATCATGTTCCTACGTCACAAAACCCGGCGGACTGTGCTTCGCGTGGCATACATTGTAGTGAGCTAGTAAATCATAAGTTATGGAAGTACGGACCAGAGTTTTTACAAAATGTTACTATTGAATATACAAAACTGAAAAATAACGTCACACAAGAAGAGAAGTCTTTGAAGGTACATGTTGGAATTGTGGACGAGTCTCTCCTCGAAAGATTTTCGTCTCTTAAAAGAATGTTGCGAGTGGTTGCATATTGTAGACGGTTTATCACACGTCCCAAACTTTCTACAACAGAAAGCGGTAAATACCTAAACAAATGGGAGATTGATGAAGCTTTAATTATTTGTGTAAGGCTAGTTCAAGGCATGTCCTTTTCAAAGGAAATTACAGATTTAGAGAAATTTGGTCAAATTAAAACAAAATCTTCACATATTTTGGCGCTCACTCCATTTATAGATAATCAAGGTTTGTTGAGAGTAGGTGGCAGGTTATCGCAGAGTCAAGAAGCTGAAAATGTGAAACATCCATTACTTTTACCACATGACTCACATTTGTCCAGACTGATAGTAGCTGATGCTCATTTAAGAACTTATCATGGCGGAAATCAGTTAATGTTAAACTTCTTGCGTTCGGCCTATTGGATTGTAGGAGCAAAGAATTTAGTGAAACATCATGTTCGAAAGTGTGTGAAATGTATAAGATACAGAGCTGAACAAGTAAATCAACTGATGGGGTCATTACCATCTGTACGAGTTACGCCTGCTAGGGCGTTTAGTCGTAGTGGAGTAGACTATGCTGGCCCTATTAGTCTGAGAACTTCCAAGGGTAGAGGTCATCGCGCATACAAAGGTTATATTTGTTTATTTGTGTGTATGGTCACCAAGGCCTTGCATATTGAAGTTGTCAGTGATTTGACCTCAAGGGGATTTCTTGAGGCATTTAAAAAGGTTTGTTTCGCGACGAGGTCATTGTTATGAGCTATACAGTGACAACGGGACCAACTTTGTTGGTGCCTCTAAGGAACTCAAGGAATTGTTTAATCATGAGAAATCCAATCTTACTCAGGAAGTGGCTGAATTCTAGCTACGCAAGGAACCACCTGGCATTTTATTCCACCTCGTGCGCCTAATTTCGGTGGGATTTGGGAGGCTGGAATAAAATCTACAAAGTATCATTTAAAAAGAGTCATCGGAGATTCAACTCTAACTTATGAGGAAATGGCCACGTTACTCAGTCAAATAGAAGCTTGTCTTAATTCACGGCCGATTTCGATGCTTCCCATCGAATCCGGAGAACCAGACGCTTTAACACCAGCACATTTTCTCATAGGTGAACCACTAATAATTGTACCCGAGGTAAATTATGAAACATCCACAATTACATCTTTGCAACGGTGGCAGTTGACCCAGAGAATGCTTCAAGCTTTCTGGCGTAAATGGTCCAATGAGTATTTGACGCAATATTTGCATCGTTATAAATGGAGTTATAAGAATCCAGAGCCGCAAGTAGGTGATGTCGTTTTGGTCAAAGAAGATGATTTGCCTCCGGCAAAATGGCTTTTTGGAAGAATCGAACAGAAACATCCTGGCTTAGATAATATTACTCGTGTTGTAACATTAAAATGTAAAAATTCATTTATAAAACGCCCAACTTCCAAACTTTGTATTTTGCCAGTTACAGATAGTTATGATAAATAGGTAAATGATATTTTATTAAATATGATATATTTAAGTCTAGAAGGATATATTTGTTGTGTTGTAAGTTCATTTATGTTATAGTTAGCTGAAGGACATTCTGTCCTTGGTGGGCGGTATGTCTAAATGTAGGTTTAATTATTCTAAGTATTTTTAGTATAAAGGAAATAGGCTAGATGTCGCTGATTATTAATTACATCGCGCTAATGAAATGTTATCTTGATTTTATATGGTTCGTCCTTAATAAGTGTTGATTTGTGGGAAACAAGCAAGTATATGCGAGTTAAATACTTCTTGTAGTTTGATTTCATCTCACCCTCGAAGACCCTGAGATTTATACACCTACTAATAATAACTAACCAAAATGGTTAGGATTTATGTACCTGCATCTATTGAGTATGATTAACACGCACTTCTTGTTTTAATAAAGCTAATTAATAAAATATTTCAAAAATACTAATAACCATGATCTGACAAATCGCAAATGCATCGCACTAATGACGTTAATTTACTTAAAAGTTTTATTATAATAATATTATACTATTTCACATAGCGACTGTCTCTATTCGCGCGTTTGCCTTCGTAAACATTTTTTACAGATTGTTCTTCGATTTAGTTACTATTTTATATTGTTAGAACTGACGTTTATAAGTGATAAAAATGGCAGTTTTAATCTATGTAGTTTTATTTTTAAGGCCATATGTGATCGATGGCTATTTTCATAGAGTAAGAAAATATTATAGAGACTAGAGACGGCATAAATAAGCGCTTTATTGAATAAGGATTTTTTTGCACACGCCGTTAAATTAGCATTATTTTGGTATTATTTACGAATATACGGCTGAATCCCATTTGAAAAAGTTTTTATGTTGGTAAGTATTTTGTCAAATGGCTCCCGACCATAGATAAGATGATAGGTAGTTACTATGTATGTAAAAAAATGCAGTCAAATTTAAGAGGCTTATATACACTCATCCAAATAATAATATGTAGTGTCTCAATGAAAGGATTGCAAATATATTAACATTCTATCTCTTTTTACTGTATGGTGTTGTTTTGCGCAGCGTTGAATTATTCAGCCTGGCCTATCTATACAGTACTTAATTGTATATCTACGGATATTTTTCACCCTTCAAGTTCGATTAACAAAGAACTACACGGGACTGAGTTCCAAAAATCCAGCCTACCATTTATCCATAAAGGCCGTCTACATTTTAGTGATGGATGGCGCCTTGACGAGTATCTGATCCACAGAACGTTCTTTTCTGCATTATCAAATAATGTCTTATTAAACGATAAGCTTCGTATTCGAAACCAGGGGTTCTTAAGAGCTTCTGTCACTTTTTAACGGGTCGTGTGTGAAAGGGACATACGCTCACTCTCGGTTTGAAATAGTGCGTGCTAATAGTGCAGTAAAAAGTAGTTTGAAAAGAGACAGCCGATGTGAAGTATTATAAACTTAAAATGGCGGCGGCAGAAATTTGGAGGCTGTTCGCTTGACGGCGACAAAGTTTGGGTAACCACGATAAATGTGACTAGTTCTTTCATGGAATTGTCTTTTTGTTTGTTCCTTTTTCTTTACTCATCGATGTTAAACTCGACGCGAAGTTTTTGAAAGTTTTCGAACAGCCTTCATTGATTGAAACCGCCATATTTTAATTGTATCGCTTTATATACCTTCGTATCTGTTTGGGGTGTTTTGTATTATTGCAACTGTTCGAAAACTTTGCACTTTTTTTTATATTTGTGTATTTATTTTGATAATGTATTTAGAAATTTCTGCTTTTTATTCTTCATTATCACAATTTTTCTACTTAGTTGATCTCGTAATCTGTCGTAGACTAACTTTTCTAGCATAATAAAGACTTTATTTCAGGATTGATTTAACTTAATATTCCTAATTAAATAAAACGTTTATAACGGATTTCACTGGCGTATATTAGTTTTACGCTGACGTTTCAATAACTTTGCAATTTCCTTATTCGTAGCAGACCGAGCTGACTCAGTATTAGACTATCGACCTCTCCATCTGCTACGAGTATGGAAAATGAAAACACTGGAATAAAATTCGTTATAATTGTTTTCCTCTAATATCTAATAACTAATTTACTTAACACCTATCACACAGTTCATAATTGCTAACGAAGTCCTTATTATCTAGATAAGTTTACACCAAACCTTTACTTGAAATCCTAATATAACAAACAAACTAAATCTCACCCTTTATTCTAGATACGTATTCACAATAGTCAGCTACCTGATTGGTGTGTTCATATTTGCCACCATTGTGGGGCAAGTGGGGAATGTCATCACAAACCGGAACGCCAATAGGCTGGAGTTTGAGAGACTACTCGACGGAGCCAAGACGTACATGAGGCATCATAAGGTCAGTGAAGTAATTATAATCAAAATAAGACGGTCATTTTTATTTATTAACTACCCGATTTGTACGGGTGATTATACAAACATTGTCCTATTGACGAACACAACAAAAAAGAAATTATCCAATCCGGTGCAGTCATTCGGAAGTTTTTAAAAATCCATTTTTAGAACCCGTGACGCTATAAAAAATAATAATCGGAAACTGTTCTGAGACAAGTTTACCGGTGCAAAATTTAAAAATGATCGACCAGAACTTTAAACACAAAACTAATATTTGAGCAGTTGAAACAAGTTCATAGATTATTTATACAATATCAAACGAACAGATCAGCTCCTCTTTCGTAAACAACAATATAATGATCAATTATGGATTTACTGAATACAAAGTTTCGTTCGAACTTTGTACCCTGTTTCATCAGTCTTCATTTAGAGGTTATATAACTATTGCATAACAGGAAAATGAAGTTAAATTTTTAATGATGATCGGATGAACTAAATCCATTATTTTAAAGCATATGAAATATTATAAACATCTCGCGTGACGAACCTTAGCTATCGATTAGATACATTTAAAACTCACCTAAAATCTGCAATCACTTTTGTTTACGTGATAATTTTAAAATGGAAATATTTTTATATAAAGTCGACAACCCCAAAATCATTGTCTGCGTCCACGCCTGCATTTACAAGCATTTTTATTGTTCGATTCAGGTTCCTGGTGGTATGAAGCGTCGGGTGCTTCGTTGGTATGACTACTCCTGGTCTCGCGGCAGGATCCAGGGTGGCGGAGACATCAACACTGCCCTGGGGCTTCTCCCCGATAAACTGAAAACAGAACTCGCTCTGCATGTTAACTTGAGCGTATTGAAAAAGGTACCCAATCCAGCAGACCGTATCAATAGACAGATCTTGAATATGAAATCAGACTTAAGTAATAACAAGGTTATCTCTGACAGCTCTTGAGACGGTTAAGACCGTATCGATAGGACTCATAACAAGGTTATTTTTGAAAAGTCTTAAGATGGTCCTGTCGATGGATAATCCTGTCGAGATTCGTCTAATAATACAGATCTTAAAAGTGAAGTGAAACAAATCCGAAATCAAGAAGTGTCTAAATTTTTCTAAATTTCAGGTGACAATTTTTCAAGAGTGCCAACCAGAATTTTTACATGACTTAGTGTTAAAAATGAAAGCTTATATATTTACACCTGGAGACTCTATATGTAGAAAAGGTATGAACATAAATCTAAATGCTGCTTAAATTGCGAAGGAGTTTTAGAAATTTTGGAATAGTGATAAAGTAATAATTATAATTTGATTACAGGTGAAGTAGCTAGAGAAATGTTTATAATAGCTGATGGAATCTTAGAAGTTATATCAGAGACAGGGCGGGTGCTGACTACTATGAAAGCTGGAGACTTCTTTGGAGAAATCGGCATTTTAAACCTGGATGGCTTGAACAAGTAAGTTAAAAATAAGAGATTTATTATACTCATAAGCTTGCAAAATAGTCAATAAGTCCTTCGCTCACTTTGTAAACTGTAATTAATTATTAATGATTAGAAAACCTGTCTATTTCTGTAAGAGCAAGTCCTCGTGACACAGCCATGAATAATTAAAGGACTTAACCTTACTTTAATACTCACCATCTTTAAACAAATAAACTGTTACGGTGAGCGATCCCCATTCGTCCGGTGGAGCAGTAACGGCCCCAGGGCCAACTGTAAAAGTCAGTTCGAAAAAAAACAACAAATAAACTTATTCTTATCTTCTTTTGTTCTATATACTTCAATGGTGGATTTATAATCTTTATTATAATTTTAGACGTACAGCAGATGTACGCTCTGTTGGATATTCAGAACTGTTCTCATTATCTCGAGAAGATGTATTAGCAGCAATGAAAGATTACCCTGAAGCTCAGGACATACTCCAAACATTGGGAAGGAAACGGCTGCAGGAAGCGAAAAGCATGTCCAGGCAAAAGGTCAAAGGTAAAGGTAACGGTATCTTCTTACAATAATTAACCGCTGTTGATAAAAAAGTATTACATCTATATGTAATTGTTCTTAGTAGTTAATAATTGCCAATTTAATATTACCTCCACCAGGTGATACAAGTCCTGACAGAGGTGGTGATGATAAAGCATCTAAAAGGATAGTTCACAAGCTACGCAGTGATGTAAAGGTACATGATATTAAAATCCTTAAGCATGCCGTGACGCTTTTTCTCAGGAATTATAACTTATAACAATGTTTTTTCAGGGTATAAGAAATGCTATTCGCAGCAGGTCTCGAGCAGGCCGACGTTCCGGAGAATCTCTTGAGCTACAAACGCTGACTGCAGAAAGGTCGTGCGTCGATGGAAAAACTTTAAAAAGAATGGCGAGAGTCGAGAGTGATGATTCACAACCTTTAAATCCAGATGTAAGTAAAAGATTCGCAGTCATTAAGTCCCGGGTTTAAGGTTATTTTGTTTGTAATTACTTAAATATAATTTTATTAATTTTAATTTTAGGATAATGGGGAAACTACATCTGGAAGCAAAAACGGAGAAAAATGCATATCACCTATAGGGGCGGGTCTACCTTTACTATCAAGATTAAAACTACTCAAAGAAAAGCAGGTATTTACTACTAACTCGTTTTAAATGCATGAAATTAATAAAATCGAGTCTAAACAACATATTGTTGACGATAGAATAATGCATTTTTAATGAGATTCCTTCTTTTTTAAGGACCGTGAAGAAAAGGCTGCAAAACAGCGTCATTCCACATCATCTGTAGTGTCACCTGTACCTCAACCAACACCTTCAACCAGTTCTGCCCCTGACGGAGAACCCGAAGTTATAGGAGCAGGCCTTCCACTTTTGCAACGTTTGCTATTATTGAAAGCCAAGGAAGAAAGAGAGAAGAATCAATTGACGCCCTTAAACAGCAACCAAGCCTCAAGCTCCGATACTATTAGTCCCAGTTCTATAAAAAGTCCCTTAAGCCCCACTATTAAAACATTAAGCCCCATAAGAAAAGGATCAGAGTCTAGTTCCCCTGGCAAACTGCATAGTCCTACAGCAAAACATTCGAGAAAAAATTCTTCCGGGTCAAGTGACGGTACATCGAGACCCAAAGTTAGTTTTCGAGATAAAATACTGCAGGTTCAAAGTGATGGTACAGCTGTATGTCAACCACTCATGAAAGACGGAAGTGAAAAACCAGCAGCAGTTGTTGAACCAACTCCCAAAACTGAAAGCAACTTGATTTCAATACCACATTCCGTGGTTAGTAAAATTAAATCTCCAGCTAAAGCAGTTGGATCAACATTCCGAGATAAACTGAAAATGTTACAGGGTGGAAGTTCACCTAAAGAATCAGGAGGTAGCTCTCCAAAGGAAACTTCTATTTCTTCCACTGATAAAATTAAGGCGCCAGTTCAAGAAAAAACGTCAGTTGAAATCACTCCAATGCCACAAAATGAACCTAAAGAAGAGCCCAAACCTAAAAAACCTTGGACTAAACTTAAAAAAGCTGCTATTCTGAGTGAACCTAAAAGTCAAAGTAAATCTAGTGAAGATAAGAAAGATGCCGGAACGACTAGTAATGATGTAAAAAAAGAAAAAGATGAAAGTAAACCTGACTCAGCTGTAAATACATGTGTGCCTATAGTAACGACAGCGGAGCTTGTTAGAATAGACAATAATAATGTTGACGTTGATAGTGATAATGTTAGGCAAGATAAGCCTAAGATTTGTTTAACAGGCCCTTTGGAACCCGTCCAAGAAAAATCTTTAGATTTATTAACGTACTCTCCGAAACCCAAAAATAATATAGTTAAACCAAGTGAGTCTAGAACAACCAATCTAACTGGAGGCATGCTTCTGCCAAAAGTGAAAAAGTATAGATCAATTGATGATTTATCTCCAGAATACGGAGGTTTGCCTTTTGTGAAAAAATTAAAAATTTTAAATGAAAGGCAAAAACTTGCAGAGTTAGAAAAAGTAGTAAAATTTCGCAGTTCTAGCTTAGATTGCACTAGTTCTTCAGAAGATTTACTTTGTGATACTTTAACCAGAAGTCATTCTGAAGGAAGTACCATGGATAAAAGAAAATACAAACGGAAATCAATTGATTCTATAGGTAGCCTTGGTTCTAACGAAACGCTCGAGAGGCGAACGCTGAAATCAATTTTGAAAAAACTGTCTGAAGACGTCACCCCAGCCGAAAGCCCGGAACGAAGTAATGAACTAAAAAAGTTAATACGAGCTCCAACATTAGAGGGATACGCTGCTCGGCATTCAAAATTTGCCAAAAGCGTTACTTTTCACAGACACACTTTGCCTTCACCTCCTGCTAGCGTCCCGGCGGATGCTAAAGCTGAAATATTTCAAATGCCTGAAACTAATAATGAAGAAATACCAGAAAATATTCAAGCACCAACTGTCGATGTTGAAGTAACACCTGAAGCTATCGTTCCATGTAACCAAGTAACACCCCAAATCAACGAAAATATAACGACACAAGATCTGAATTTGAACATCAGAACAGAATATGAAATACAACAAAATATTGACCCAATGTATGATTTTAAATCACTCAGACCTGAAGAGATAAAAGTGCCTTCGGAAAAGCCTAAAATAACTTTAATATCGGCTGTGGCGAATCAACGTAAATTAATGCGTGGTAATATTAATTTCATTAATATTATATTTGCACAGCTTTTACTTAATAATAAATATATTTATTACATTTCAGGTTCTCTTGAAGAACAAGAGTATTTTGGGGAAGTTTTACTTGGTATAAAGCATGTCATTCAAGGCCATTTACATGATGTACAAGGAAAGTTTCAAGATAGGTATGTAAAATTACATGTGTTTACATGTGTAATACAGGTACATAGTAGTTTTATAATATGATTTAAACATCAGACTATCAATCCAAAGTAGCTTTTATACTTAAACTAGATTAGATTTTTATGTTAGTATTTTAGTCGTACTTAAGTATAATTCAAAATTTTGATAGGTTCAATAGCTTAGAAAATGAGGTGCGGAAACGAGACGAAATAATCAGTCAGCTGCAAAAACGTATTCAAGAACTTGAAAGATTAGGTCTGCCTGGCTTAAGCCCAGGTGGGGAACAAGCAGAAGTTATTGAGCTACCTGTATCAACAGAAGGAGATAATAATGTTGTAACTGCTACCTTATCAAAGAATGGTAGCTCGGGCAGTGAAGATGTTTCTGGTGCTGAAGAAGGTTTTATGGTAAAAAAGAAAATTATTTACTTATAAATTTATTTAATATGAATATTAACCGTTAGTTATACGAATATGTAATAATCTTGCAGAGAGGAGATTCATTAGATACTGTATTTGCAACATCACCGCCAACTGTTAGTGCTGATGATGAAGAAAAAGAGCCAACCAAAGAACAAGAAGTGACATCCCCCGTTAAGCAAGCCATTGACCCTGATGATATCACTGAAGAGAAGCTGGCAGAAATGACCGAGGGTATAGATTTAGGAAAACTATCGTACTCGGAGCTGCAAAGTTTAGCCGAAACCATATCCAGTAGAACAGATAAGTCTTGTTCCAATAAAGAACAGTGGAGTGTAAGCAAATCGAAGCGATTGGATCTAAACTTGGACGGAAAAGCGGGAACTTATTCGAGGAAACGGGCGGCGAAACTAAGACAAAGGAAGTCTTGGGAAGATCAAAGTGATCAGGAAAGCATGGAAATGCAAGACCTAACGCGGTAAATAAGAAACAACATATGTTTTGACTTGACAATACTGTTAAGTAGGATGCTAATGATAGATATGAATTTGTGTTTTAGGCCTTTGTCTCCTCATGCAACATCGGAAGACCGATCGCTTCTCAGCCCTGAGCAAACAAGTCTAAGAACCAGCAGGCGCGGTATCCATCCATTCCACTTCTTTGGAACACATTTGGACAGCACCAAGTCGAAGATTAAGAAGACCTTATCTGTAGACACTGGGATGCACCACACTGGAAGAAAGGATAAAAGTAAGTATTTTGGAATGAAACAAAGTTAAACGGATTTAAATCGCGTATTAAGCATTTTTTTTAAAAGTGTTTCTGTGGCAGGTCCACCAGAATTACTTTCATCAAATTCTGAATCATCTCAATTTCGTTTAGGATCACTTATTAATGGTATATTCTTATATAATTTAAGTAGAACTTGGTCGTCAACGGCACCATCGCAAGTTCAGCCTGGGGTCCTTCTTTGGGTATCACCGCGGCGCCCACTCGAGCCACAAACCAGCCCACAACTGCAGCGATGTTGTCTTAGACATGGGAAGCGATTACAGTTGGAGCGACACGTGAGTTTTTTACAATTAAATTATGATTGACTAGCGACCAGGCTTCAAAAGATCCTATAGCCTATGTTGCCTAGGGTGAAAGTAGGATTTCAATAGAGAAATAATTTTTAATATCGGCAGATTTTTTGAGTTTATTCATTACAAACAAGCGCACACACTAATGTAGATTACTCATGTACCTTTTTCCTTCTTGCCCAGTATATCACTTTTACTCATGATTAAGATTTAGATTTAATTTTGATGGATAATGGTTTTATTATAAAACATACATAATAGCTTTACTTAAAAATAGCCAGCGTTATCTAAGTAAATTATCTATATTTAAATAGGTATCTCAGGCTTTTATTCTAATTAATCCTTTTTAACACTTTAATCAACGTCAAATATACCTACTGCCTTCACTCCTCTATTTATTTATTTCATTTTATATTTTCAGCACGTCGACATCATCTAGCAGTGATTCAGAATCCTTACCACGTACTCCAGTTTTTGAAGAGTTTATAGAAAGCAGTTCTCGTAGGGGACGAGCCAGCAGTTCTGGGCACGGCACTCTTTCTCCGCTCAGAGGTAAATACAAAAAAAGATTTAAATCTTTTATTTGCAAAATATGCAAAGACAAAACTTTAAAGACTTCTTAAATTACAGGCATGTCAGGTAGTGGAGGTGATTGGGAGGTAATGATGCTGGCCGAAGAACTAGACAAAAGAGAGAGGGAGAAGGAAAGAGAAGAGAGCAGAAGACATCACTATCCGTCAACTTTGAGAGAAGAAGAGGTATGTAATCAGAACACTTAAAATGCAGTTTGTATTAGATAAATATACTTTGGTTACATTCAGATGTAACCAAAGTTTTCTATCATTATATAAATAACAAAGTTTAATCCCTGATGATTAAACTTTATTATTATATTTAAGTACTTCAAACATCACGAGGTCGTATGGTCCGAAATCCCTTTAGTGGAATCTACTTGTAATAAGAACTGCAGATATAAATTAAGTCTATATGTATAGTTACGGTAAGAAAAAACTCTTGCCCATAAACGTAATAAATGCAAAATCTCAATTCACCAGGAATCCGATACGCCTCAGCGCGAGGACAGTCTCGACGAATACTCCAATATCGAGGACTCTAACTCCTCGTCGACGACGCACCTGCTCTCCCAGTCCATCAGCGAGCACTCGCAGCGGTCGCTGGAGACCTCCTTCACTGAGCGCAGCTCCCGGACCGGCCGGCAGCAGCGGGGCGGGTCTGTTGGGGAACCGGTGGGTTCTATGGATTTTTTGACCGAACCCTATACTAAGCTTAGTTGTCAATCTCCCAGATTGACAACTTGGCTCGGATCGTCGGAACGTGTTAACATGATCTCGTAAGAGTGCGAAGCGTCGTACAGTTCAATAAAATTACTTATGTCTACTGTCTCTCAGAACTTTTTATGGCTCGAATAGGTATCATAGCCTTACATTATGATTATTTTATTATTGACTTTGGAATTAAACAACTATAACGCATTTAACACGCGTATTTTATTTTATTTGCTCACTTTTCGAAAACTTTAGTTCTCAAATTCGTAGCACGATTGAGTTGAAGATAGTCTAACGTTAAAGCCAATAATTCCAATACGTAATAACCGCGAAGGCACCAGACATTATTAATATTTACTGTTGTACAAGCCATAGACGTTTAATTTTAAAACATTAATTACGACAATTTTAACATTCCTATTTTTTGAAGGTCCGTCAGGACTCTCCATTCCGTCAGTCGCGTGGGCTCATCCTGCGAGCTGCGAGCCTGGACAGAGAAACCACTCCGGCGCCGTCCCAAGCCCGCCGATTCGGCTCCCTGAAGAGCGCCAGTACAGACTCCCACAAGAGACTCTGATCCGTTTTGCTACACGGACCTAACAAGTCCGACCGCGGTAGCAAAACAAACGACGCGAACGGTAGTGCAACGAGTAATGAAAAACCAAACGCAGCTCAAATTTGTAGTGCAAATCGTGCAACGATTAACGAAAAACAAAACGCAGCTCAAATTTGTAATAACGAAACAAACGAACAGGTAAATAGAGGTGAAAACGAAAGAGAGAGACGTATAGATAGGAACGAACGAGAGAATGAACTAAGTTTAAATTCGAACGTAGAACGTAACGGCGACCGTAGGGTTGCCGGTCAATTATTGGTGGTGATCGTGTTGTTTTATAATAATATCGATTATTTATTTATTTTTATTTTAGAATAGTTTAAGGTGAATTGTGTTGTGACGAGGGCACGATTGTCTTCACAATTTCTACTTATCTATTAAAACTACTATCTAGTTTTTCGATCTTAAACGGGAAATGCTTAAACGAATAGATATTTAGATTTATCGATCTCAATATTGTTTGTCAGAAATAATCCTTAATTTTTTAATGTCCCTACAGAGTATAATTTATCTATCCCTTTGTATAGATTATGCACAAAATAAGATACATGTCGAGATGTTTTAATTGATCGAGTAATATATTATTATAATACCTAAAATGCAATGTTCCTAGATATAAAGTTTTATTTATTGAATTGTTATATTTTAATGACGCTAAAGGTACTTAAACCGATAAAGCAAATATTTACAAAACAGTTTTTAGTGCCAAATAAATTTTATAATGTACCTATGTAATACTTTTTCAAATATCTATAAATTTTAATAAATTAGTCTTATGTATTATCTCACGTATTACGTGATGTGTAACACATTGTAAATAACTACGAGTAGATACCTGCTCATAACTTTTAAAGTCAAACTTAAGGTACTACCTATAATAAAAATATTTATGTTACGGTAAATATTTAATAGCATTAAAGTACCTAACTAATTTTATTTTTTATTACTTCGTCAGTAGTCATAAAAAAATGCTAAAAAAGAGTGCCAAATATTTCAACAATGACGTATTGTAGGTACAAAACCAAAATGTATTTCAATTTTAACTGGTTCAAATTAATCTCAATTGGTTGCATGGTTTTTATTTACCAATAAAATATTGATCTAATTCATCTATGTATTTAATCACTTCCTAAATGTTTTTACGTACCTACCTTACCTTACCTAAAAAAACAACTGGTAAATAACAAATAAGTTAGGCGTCCTTACCCGAATAAAGAAAAAACCGAATTTTACTACAAACATAATCCGAAATAGGTAACTGAAGAGAGTAACTGGGTACAATTTATAATACTTTAGTACCTTCTTAAAAGGTGGAAATCATTTTTGTAATGTAGCACAACGTTAGATTGAATAAAGTAAATATAATAACGTAATTCAAAATAAACGGTTACCTACTTATACTAATAATATATATTATAACAAGCCCAATTAATATTTAAGTCATAAATAGATATAATTAGACAACTACATGAAATTAATGATTAAAATATATTAAATGATAATAAAACACTTTAGTGAGATAGTCTATGACGAATATAAAATGATATTGTATTAGATTTAGGTCTACTCTTGGAGAAAAGACGAGAATAAAGATACATTTAAAATAAACGGTATTTTTAATTATTGATGTTTATCAAAGATATTGTAAATATTTATAGTACCTATTTTAGATTTAGTAAGTAGTACTACCTATTCATTAGCCCAACTTAAAATAAATATAGAGCAAGAGCCCGTAAATGCCAGAACTTCGTTTAAAAAACCTGAAAATTAATTTAAGTATGCCTCTTATCTCTTGTACCTACTTACAAGTAAGAACGATCCCCACTTATGATACCTTTACCTTATACCTTTACCTGGGTAGTGGTTCCTTTAGATCTTTCCAAGATCCATACGAGATCTATACCACATCCACGATATTCACACTACTTACTAACAAAAATAATAATCTATGACTCGTAAGAACCCTTTCAAGATGGAAAATTCAAAAATGCCAGAGGAAACGGAAACCTATGTTATGCTATAATCAGTCTATGGTTTAAAGATGCAGAATGAAACTAATATCCCAAGGTTACTTATAAATGTCAACCTTGGAAAGATCGAATGACTTTGTTACTGTCAAATCGATTGACCGAATGGAATCTTTGTTAACAAAACATAAACCTGAGAAAAATATCGTATTGTTTTTGCGAAGAATGTTGCTGCTGAAGAATTGAATTATTATTGCCGTGAAATTCTATTAATAACTAGTTGTTCGTGAAATTAACCGTAGTAATTATTATTTTCATGTGTTCATCGTGTCAAAATGTCGCCTCGTAAACAGCCCAATACTTTGTTCAAAATATGCATTAAAAATTGTATTAGTCTTATTAATTCCGCTTGTTATATTATCGAGAAAAGTTGTCCAGAAAATAAGTTTAATGAGTGCGAGAGTCAGGCGTTGGCATTGAAATGCCACCTAATGTCTATGCTCCCTGCAAGGTGAGTTCAAAATAAAATAGAAAGCCAAATATAATTGAACGACATAAACAAGTTTTGTGCTGTACTGATCGTACTTCTAGTAACTTAATTAAAACCCGATTCTTAATAGATTAAAATGTAACATGGCTTTTATTTCATAATAATGCATATATATTATGCTTAATTAGTGATTAGTGTTCCTATTATTAAAATTCAATTTACAGAAATTATATAATATTTTTATGCACATTAATGCTTTTATTTTCAGGTTATTTGATGTCCTCTGTTCAGAAAGAACATGTTGCCAATACCGAGGAGATCCCTGGGTGCAACTCCACGTCCTCACACACCCCAACATGACAGTCTTCCGCAAATGTGACCTAGACAACGGCATACCACATAAAATTTGGATTGATATTCTTCCCAACTTTAGCCGCTTAGTAATCTTAGATCTCAAATTTATCTGCACTGATGAAATACTCCATGTCATTGGCGTCAATTGTCTTCTACTTGAAGAAATCAATATTGTCTCTAGGGTTGATATATGTAAGTCACTTTTCAATGCTTCCGTTTTAATACGAAATGTGTCAGATGCTGGGCTTTGTTCAATTGCTAATTTGAAGCAATTACGTATTCTTGCAATGGATCCTCCAAGAAATGAGCGTGCAAACCGCATCGGTCGGTGTGTCTCTCAAGCAGGCATCATAATGCTGGTCAGTGAGCTTCCATATTTAGAAGAGTTACGAATTGAATCCTGTGATATTGGCTCCACTTTAATAGGCACTGTCATGGATATTGGTCCTTTAAGTCTTAGAAAAATGAATTGTCATTTTGCTTCAGCAGAGGGTATGAAAAAGTTAATGAAGATTTGTCCATTCTTAAAAGAATTGACAATCACACATTTGTCAGAGCACAACAAAGATGCTGTATTAGAACAAATTTCAATTAGTAATCTAAGATTAAACCGGTTGAATTTATCTTTCTTCCCTTATTCGGATTCATTACAGCAACTTCTACATATAAAAGGTGTACATTTGACTCATTTCTCACTGTGGGACATTGATCATTCTTTGACTTTAGATGCTGTTCTCTCCTTAGGCACTTGTTGTCCAAATCTCAACTCTCTTTGTATAGTTACTCAGTCTAAATGCTTAGTAATTCCAAAATATTTCCAACGGCCGAGTAACATCTTCACCCAGCTTCACAACTTGACTATAGGCAATGAAAATTTCAATTTAGGCCACATATTGACCTTTTTCTTAGACTGTACACAGAAATTACAAAAATTGGTGTTAAAATATCAGACCAAAATAAACATAGACGAAACTATGTTGCATTTGTTAGAAAAGGGGTGTTTAAGTCAATTGAATTATTTGTGGCTGGACTGCACTTTAGAAGTATCAAAAAATGTAGTGAAACAAATAATACAAATGTGTGAACAGCTGCAAATGTTCACAGTCGACTACACGGAGGACATGAGTGAAGTCCACCGGTATGTTAGTGATAATAATTTAGATTTGAAATTAGGTAGCTACTAGAATATAAGTAGTATTCAAACGTTCTTTGTATTTATTGTACATTTTGAAATAAACCTTTGATTATTTTTTAACATGTGGTTTCATTTCTCTAGTAAAGAGGCTCCGTAATAATAATTATAAAATGTTTATTTATTTCATTGATCACTGATTTAAAAAAATATTTACTTACTTACTTAATTAATATTTCTTCAAAGAATTCATCACGTCGAGGGGACGCTCCTAATTTAGGTGTAGGTACTTAATATTCACAATCTATAAATCTACGGTCCCCCCGACATGACAATTTCTTTGTACCTTTGACTTTTTAACCGATATCCAATAATCATTGTACCGTTAACTCCGTTAAGGACACTCCCGACATATTCATTCATCTTTCAAACAAAAAAACAAACTGTGTAATTATAAAATGTTTATTTATTTCATTGATCATTAAAGATAAAAGTGATAATTATTTACAATTTTATACTTATTTTAATATAAAAGCAGACCTTTAGATATGTGCTAGGCCATTTAATATTTACATTCTACACAGGCATGTCGCCAAATAAGTATGATTTATTTTCATTACTACCTATTAGGACGATCTATAATCCCATGTTTATAAAACACATTTTCCCAAATATCCTACATTGTAGGCAAACTACCCTACTATGCATTTTATATATACCTACTTAACTTTACTTAATAACTAACACAGAATCCATTAAAGAAAATTTAATATTAAAAAAACTTCTCAACTTAACTTGGACTGTTTATGAATGGTAAATGAACTACTACTATTTAGGGGAAAAAATGAATAAAAAATAGTAAATATAGTACCTATAGTAGTAATAGTAAATGAAATAAATAAAATGATCGTATGTTTGTCAGTAAGTACACAATTAACTAATGAAAAGTTAACCAGTCAAATCAAATTAACAAAATTCCACATGAGAAAAAATATGAATGTACAGTGTTATAAGGAATACTTCTAAGCTTAGATCTTAACTAATCTAGAATATCACTAAGTATTCTTCGATCTGACTAAAAAGTTTAACTAAAATACTGTTAAATTAAACAATTTAAAGGCATTTTAACTGCCAGTCAATCAAAACCGAGAACAACATTTAAATTAAATATAACCTACATACTATTCTATAACCAAAGTGCATCTTTCATAAAATAAGTCTTTAATCCGTTGGCGCAAATCCGCAAATCAAATAGGATTGTATGTATATTATTATAATTTACACAACATTAATATCTCTAGAAACATTATGTACAAAAATGCAATTAAAAAAGTCATAATTCATGTCATATTTCGTTTAATTAACCTATTATTTAAATTAAGAACCAAAATAATACCGTAATTTTAAAAAGATCTATATTTCACTAAAATGATAGATCGTAGGCAGAGTTTATTACGCAAGATACTCCATTGAAAAGTTGCATTTGTCAGTGCCTCAGTGGACACAATTTAATTTTTTTTAGATATCAATCATATCAAGGAGGGTCAAATAAAGTTAAATCAAATGTTTGTATGGTTGCAGCCCGACACAAATGATCTGATGACGCTAAACTCAAAAAAAGGCAAACAACCCAAACTCAATCCCTGACGCACTATTTCTACTATCTTCCAAAGCTTAGTACTAGGAAAGCAGAATACGTCAGGAGTTTGGTTATACCTTAAAATTCATACTAGTATTACAACCTAAACCACACATATCACGTTCTACTTAAATATTAAGCAATCTACTACACAACAGTGTAAAGGTACGTTGACACGCTTGCCAAGGCTCGACAAGTATCCACAGGCACAAGCGTGTAGAGAGGCCGTTGGCTTGGTTTGCGTGAACTTGCGGGCGCTTGTATCGATCTTGTATCCGATTCGGACTAGTGTCGGTTTTTTGACACAGATCAAAGGGAGTTCGTTTACACGTTGGTGCGCGTTTATTAGCCGCTGTGAATTCATGACGAACGGACGTAATAGATACAAATTCAGTGTCCGCCATGCTTGGATGTCCGTAGCACACTGACGCATTCGCAAGCGTGTAAACGACTTCCAAATGCCAAGCGATATTTGTGAACGCTTTGGGCTTGTGGATACTTGTCGAGCCTTGGCAAGCGTGTAAACGTACCTTAAAAGAGTAACTTTATCTAAGCGTCCCCACGCCTTATTTACATGAATTTCTTTCTATACCTCCTATAGCCCTTCTCTTGTCAAATGGCCGGCGGGTCCGGCGCGGGGCTCGTATGCTATGGCTCCTCTGACTTCACAACCGTTTCCTTCTCGTTGTCTTTCTCGTCGTCGAAGAATTCGTTCTTGGGCTCTACCATTTTATCGGATTCCTCCTGGCTGATCCTGATATCCGGGTCGGGCTCGTCCTTGATCTTGTAGTCTTCAGGGAAGAAATCGCCTGTGAAACAAGGTTGTTTTAATGTTTTAGACTACTTTTCACATAATGTATAAGATAACTAGAATGTTGGTTAAAATTTAGCTACGAAAACAAACCATAATAGTTTGTTTGTGGATGTATCTATTTCTGCTGCTGACTGTAGGTAACAATATCACATTAGAATGAAACAACTGTTAACGGATTTAACTCGCGTATTTTTATTTTATTTAAGAAGCGCTAGTAACGCCCCCTAAATTAGGTTTTAATGGTAATGTACAATAGTAAATTTTTTTGCGTAAAATGTAACATTAGTATTTCATATTTCAGAATAGGGTAGTTTTTCAAAATTTGTAATTTAAATATAAGGTAGTTTGCAAAACTGTATAAATCACTTTAGCGTTAGACTATTGTCAGCTCAGTCGTGCTACGATTATGGAAATTGTAAAGAATCCGAAACGTCAGCTAATAAAATAAAATAAAAATACGCGAGTTAAATCCGTTAACAGTTGTTTCATTCCAATGTGTAATAACCGCGAAAGCATCAGAAATTATAATATCACATTATATAATGTAAATACATAGATCACACACAAAGAGCTCATAAAAATTATAAGCAATTATCAACAGTTAATTATAAGCAATTATCTTAATTCTTACACGATTCATACCAAAAGAACAATAGTTACATAATATAAACACTGATTTCTTACACCTACTTCTTCTGCTGTGATACATTTTTATTGGTGGTAATAAGTACTATAATAATATATATTTACCTGGTACATGTGTCATTTGCACCGCTGGCGAGTGCTGGCACATCTTAAGGTTGTCGTACACGTGTTTTGTAATAGCTTCTAGATACTGCTTGCTATTGGCGTTGTTAGTGCTGCGAATACAGATCACAATTTTATAATTTCTAATGTTTTTTTTTTTTCTAATAAAACTACTATAAATATTTTTTTATTTTATCGCGTATTCTATTGGCTAACGTTTAGAAATTATATTATTTTTTTTGAAAATAAGGTAGTTTGCTTAACATATCACTTTAGCATTAGACAATCGTCAGCTCAGTCGCGCTACAAATATGGGAACTGTAAAGTTTTCGAAATGTCAACCAATATAATAAAATACGCGACATAAATCCGTTTATTAGTTGTTTCATTACATTCAGCACTTTTTGCGTGAAAGGGTGACAAACATACAAAGTCACACACTTTTGCCTTTATTATTTAGAACTAGCGGTCCCGGCAGACGTCATCCTGCCCGTTCGAAATTCAAATTAGGTAACTTTTGGGGTTTTCCCAGCAATTATTCGACTTTTTCTCGTAAGAACCATCCTTGGACTTCAACGAACATTTAAAAAAAAAAATTGGTCAAATTGGTCCAGGCGTTGTCGAGTTATGCGCTTACCAACACATTTTGCAATTCATTTTTATATATAAGAAGATTAGAGATAGTTACCTAGTGATTTCCGGGTGCAATTGGAAGTCCGGTGCAAACAGCTCCAAATATTCAGTGAGTGGTAACTCGTTGGATATATTCTCATCGACCAGGAGAGAAGTCTCGTACGTCCAGCAGCGCGCCACGTTGCGCAACGTGTAGCTGTCGAGGAATATTTATTCATTAAGTACATATTATAATTTTCTTTTAATATAATATAGCCTGAATAGTGTAGCTTCCCAACAGTGAAATTTTGTTTCAAATCAGTCCAGTCGTTTTGGAGCCTATTGGAACCAAACAAACAAACATACAAACCTTTCCTCTTTATTATATTAGTATAGAGTATAGACAAAGTCGTTTTCCGATGTCCGTTCCTACGCATGCTTACATTAACTAAAGGTAATGACCAAATTGGTCCAAGCGTTGTTGCTTACTAACAAATTTTGCGGTTCATATATTATATCCCTACTAATATTATAAATGCGAAAGTAACTCTGTCTGTCTGTCTGTTACGCTTTCACGCTAAAACTACTGGACCGATTTAAATGAAATTTGGTACAAAGAAAGTCTGGAGCCTGAGAAAGGACATAGGCTACTTTTTAACCGACTGCAAAAAAGGAGGAGTTCCACGCGGACGAAGTCGCGGGCAGAAGCTAGTATTATATACCAAGATAAATAATAGTATAATAGTTTCTTACCCGCCACCGCCAACTACGAGTGTAGGCACATTGAGGTTCTTAACAAATTTGACACACTCTCCGTGTCCCTTGGTAGACAGTGAGAAGCAGCCAAGCCGGTCGCCGGCCAGCGAGTCTGCGCCACACTGGAGGACTATGGCCGTGGGCCTGTAGAACTCCATCACGGTTGAGATAACTGGTTTAAATACCTGTAATAATAATAAAGCGTTTTTATTTCATACTAGCTTCTGCCCGCGACTTCGTCCGCGTGGAACTCCTCCTTTTTTGAAGTCGGTTAAAAAGTAGCCTATGTCCTTTCTCAGGCTCCAGACTTTCTTTGTACCAAATTTCATTTAAATCGGTCCAGTAGTTTCAGCGTGAAAGCGTAACAGACAGACAGACAGACAGACAGAGTTACTTTCGCATTTATAATATTAGTAGGGATTGTTTACAATCTTAACACTAAATTCAAATGGCAGTGGCGAAGATGGACCATTCTTGCAACAAAATGGCCGGGACCAACAGGGAAAAGGAAAGTAGAAAGACCAAAGAAGAGATGGGTCGATGACATTGTGAGTGTAGAAGGGAAAAACTGGGATGACGCAGCCTAAAAATTGGAAGAAGCTGGAGGATGCATTTACTGAGAAGGGGTCCACATCCTTACTAATATTATAAACGCGAAAGTTTGTAAGAATGTATAGACGTAAGGATAGATGGCTGGATGTATGTGTGTTCCTCTTTCAGGCATAAACTACTGAATGGATTTTGATGAAACATTATAATAATGTAGCTTACACATCAGAATAACACATAGGCTATAATTTATGAAGGTATTGTGTAAACAGAAACTGCTACTCTTGACGCAGACAAAGGTAGTAGTAGTTATACTACTTAGATTAAATATCTTTATAAATATCTTTGGACAATTCACACCAATTATCTAGTCCCATTTTAAGCAAAGCTTGTGTTATGGGTACTAGACAACGGATAAATATACATAAATACATATAAGACATCCAAGACTCAGGTACAGATGTCAGTGCTCATCACATTGACATCTGCCCCTAGCGGGATTCGAACCCGCAATCTCCGGTTTCGTAGTCAGGGCCTCTGACCACTAGACCAACAGGCCGTCATTAAGATATTATATATATACTAACTATATATATACTACCGGCCGCCGATTAAGATATTATATATATACTAACCAAACTAAAACCATAGAAACTCACCTGAACGTAACTCTGATCATCAATACCCTCCTTCAGCGGCACGTTCACCGAGTAATACCGTCCGCTCTCAGCTCCTATCTCGTACATATCTCCAGTGCCAGGGAAGAAATAGTTCCCGTACTTATGGAAGCTGACAGTCATCACTCGGTCCGTCAAGTAGAACGCCTCTTGGACTCCGTCGCCGTGGTGCACATCGATGTCAATGTATAACACACGAGGATGGTATTTAAGAAGTTCTAATATTGCTATCACGATGTCGTTCACGTAGCAAAAACCTGATGCAAAAAAATATTATTATTTACAAATTACAAATAACAAATTTTAAAAAATTAGAGAAAAATTAGAGGTTTGACGAGAATTGAAGTGGCATATCTAAAAATTTGAATAGTTATAAGAACAACCTAATTGCAACATCAAAAAAAGGCAGAATGTTGCTCACATCTCAAATTGATTCACAGAGACAAAGAAAGCAGAGACAAACAAAGAAATGACAAGATCCTTCTGATCTTGTCATTTCATGAACTTGAGAAAAATTGTTTTTTTTAATAATTTCTGATGCCTTCGCGGTTATTACACATTGGACATTACAATAATTAAAATAAAATATATAAAATGATCTGATATTAAAAACACAATACAGCAATGCTATATCAACATTCATTAACTCTTCAAATGGTGAAAAATGAATATGTAATTCACACACACAAACCTAGGTGGATTCAGATAAAGCTAAAAAAATTATTAACAAAAAAATGATAATAAGTGATGTTTTTCTTTGGACCACATCCTTGTTAAAGTATATGAGGGTTTACTTACCAGATGGCTCAAACTTTTTAGCATGATGAAGTCCACCGGACCAGTTGATGGCGATATCACATGCATCATTATTTAGTTTCATGGCTCCCTCTAACGATGCTCCCGTATACATTGAGCAGAAGTCAAACAGACCATCAAACACTGGACAATCGTCGCCCACATTGTAGTGAAGAAGGTCTTTGGAATAAGCTAAAAATTAAATATGTGATTAATTTAAAAATAAAAGGTAATGGTGGTAAACTGGCCTAACTAAGAATGAATAATTATAATTTTTTATATAAATTCTAACAACAAAATGAACAAATAGCATAATTACAGACTTTTAAAATAAAAATGTATACTAAGTATATAAAAGTATTTTACTGGTACTAACTTTAAATTGAATACATTACACATTGTAATTTTATTTCCTATTACTTATGTTTTGAACATTACAATAATATAACATTTTGCATATGTAGACATTTAAAATTCAAGCGGTCGAAGTATTTCCGTGACCTTGAATATTAAACAAACATAAAAGTTTCAAAGTCAATCACTGCAATGCACCACTTACTTTGAATGTTCTGAGGAGTCACATTCTGCAGGAACTCGATGTAATCCTCGCTGTGGAACCGGCACATATCATGCGCACTAGCGCGGTATGGCTTATAAACCTGCATTTTCTTATGCAAACCATATTTCAATACCAAACTATGAGTTACAGACAACCTATGAGGCTTCATAGGATGACCGGGCCCGTAGTGGAAGTTCCCCACATCCGCGTTATAAAAATAAGCCACCCTGTGTTGAGTCATAGCGGATAAATAAACACGTACTCCTTTAATATCAAAATAATACCCAAAACTAATGCAATCACTACTAAGCGCTTAGTTAACTGGATATCACCTAGCATGCTTTTACAGACATTTTGTTAAGTGATTAAGATAGTCTTTAGCACTAGTTTAGACAAAAGTAATTAGGAGAACTTTATTTTGCTTTAATCATTATTTACTAAACTATTTTAGTCAAATTTAGGAAGCGCCTACTAGCCTACATGACATGAACATGAATGATGACAGACAGACATGACAGACAAGTGACAACAAACAACAGGAACGTTCCTCTTAACTTTTCAAAAATTTCATGTTCTTTATCATATTAAAATCAGTTGCATCAGTTCATGTTTCTGTACCGTTTACTATCATTTACTTTTAAGTTATTGTAAAAATATTAATTATGCTATGATCCCATATTCTAAATATAATCAATTCTTAAATTAAGCTGTACTTATACTCTATTATTTAGCATAAGTGGAACGTATATTTTACCGTTCTATTGGCAGCATTGTATCTCAAGGTTAGTATCGAAGTAACCTTGACAAGATGACAAAGTTTAAAGATGTGTTGCAAAATTTCTTAAAATAATGCAAAAAATCTAATTCAAAAACCGGTACAGTACAGATTCCTTAAATTCCTAATAACATTATATCAGTAATATTTTTATCAAATTAAAATCTAATCATGTCAAAATCAAAATTTGACATTGACATTACATTGCACGCTGTAGCTGAAATTTCAAATTAAAATGTATAATTTACTAATTTGACAAAAAAACATTTGTCTCGTACACTTATTGATAATATAAAATCTTAACAATGTCCATGTCTTTAGAGGAACGGTCTACACCTGAAGAAATGGCCATTATAGGCTTTTTAAAATCAAATGTCCCTAAGTCAGACATTGCAAACATTGAACCAGAGTTAAAGAAAGACTTTCTACTTGCGAAAAAGAAGGGTAAAAACTACAAGAAGACAAAGAAAAAGAAGAAGCTAAAGAATTTAACCAGAGCAGAGAAAAAACGTTTAGGTTTTTACGAAATACCTAGAAATGGTGTTAAGTTTGAAGATGTTGTGCCAATGCATGACATGTGGACTGACTATATAAGTCAAATACTAGAATTAGATAAACCAGTGCCAGACTGCACAAGCAAAAGCTGGGAACAATTTACGCAGTCAGTATATAAAGCTGATTTTCATGGAAGTTGGCTTAATGTTATAAGATCAAAATGTCCTAGTTATGTTGGTAAACAAGGGATTTGTATAATGGACACTAAGAATACATTTAAAATTGTGTCCAAAGACAATATTGTGACAACAGTACCTAAAAGTTGTTCTGTATTTGAATTACATGTTAAAAATATTAAAATAATGTTGTTTGGAAAACATTTGTGTGTTCGTCCTGCAGAGCGATCTACTAAAAAGGTTAAGGGCCGTTACCACCCAGACTTTATTTAATCTTTTTATAACTTGGTTTAGATGTTATTAGTGTTATGAATTTATTATTTGTATGTCAAAAAGTGGGAAACATGTATTGAGCCTGGTTAATGTGTCAGCCAGTAATAATATTTGAAATATAGTAGAACTATATTCTTACACATACCTGTAACTTATGGAATAAATAAAGAAAATAATATGAATTTCTTTTTATTAGCATAAATTATTGTAATAAACAGGCAATGTTGTGCTGTACTGCAAGAAGTAATCACAATTGGAGTGCAAATTTACTTTCATAATTAAAGTTTTGAAACTATATGAGAAGTATCACATGCAACAAATTTAACATTCATTCCTATAATGTCACTTTATATTGATATACTTACAATCATAATAAATTCTGTATATCATAAAGTTACAAGCAGATAAATGAATATTGTAAATCTATATGCACTGATAACATATTCAGTAATGTAAATTTGGCATCCAATATGAAATAAAATATTAAACTAAATATACAAACAGCACAACAAAAATAAAATCTTGATGTAAAGAATAAATACATGAATTTAAAGAAAGAATCTCCGAATTTTTACTTATCCCCCCTGATGCTGGGCCAAAACAAAAAATAGACATTTCGCACACCTAGATCTAAAGGGATCTAACTCAAAAACCGGAAGATTTGAGTTATGCACACCATCGGATTCCAGCAAAACCCACCTACCCTAAAACAGATTTCAGCTAATATAACTCTGCTAGCTTTATTATAAAAAGTATAAATTTATACAGAAAACTCATGCGTGCATATGGACATATTAATCAGTTTCTCGCTTCTCCTGAAAAAGTACCTTTTTTGAGTTAGCTCTCTTTAGATCTAGGTGTGCGATTTGTGTAAAAAAAGCAAGAAAACCTCTAAAAAAAAAATTACTACAAATTTATATAAATTTATTGCTTAAGAAAAACTTCCTTGACACAAAATTAACTTTTAAAAACCCAATGAATAGCAGCACTATTTTAAATCCCAATACTGCTGTGATAATGCTTATTAACCTTTTCACCGCCCCAGTCGGCAGTTACCGACTACAGAAAGCAGTACCACTAGCGCCTCGTCGGCCCGTGCCGACTGAAAGTTAGAGGCGAAAATTATAAGTAAATTAAAAGTTTAGTATACAAATTATGAACTTTTATTATTGTTTAAAGCCTAAATTACCGTAAACCTTATACATAAACGTGATACTATATAATATCATTGAATAAATAAACATTTTTGCGCGCCTTGATAAAATGCAGCAAATACGGCTGGTACTGAAGCCCTGGTCGGCGATAGCCGCGGCGTAGTGCTGTCACCAACTGTGTTTTGTTTGTTGCAATACACGTTACGAAAATTTTAATGTAGGTGAATTTTACTTGAATGCGATTAATTAATCAAAATGGGAATAGTAAAATATATTTTACAGCATATTTTGAACACTTAGGTATTTAAATTAGTCCCGCGGCTATACACGACCAGTCATCTGAGATCGGCTCGTTCAAGTAAATAACAAACGAAAAAATTGTATATTACTTTATATTACTCTAATTTATATCCTGTATACCTCTGTCAATTATTATAATGAAGTAGTTCGACGAGCAACCGAGACAAGTGTTCTAGTTTAGGTAATTATGTATATTAAATATTTACAAACCTATCGTTACTTTATCTAAAGCACAGGCAACCAAATACCAGGGTCTTTGTTAAATAGAAAACGACTACATCCAGGTAAAGAAATTACCCTTTTATTAATGTTTCTTTCTACCTGAAACACTCATTAGCAATAACAATAGGCTTAATTTTTGTGAGGAATTCTTAGTAAATATGTAAAGCACACCGCACGTGCAGGCGGTATTACAAACGAATTCCTGGAAAATGCCGACTATAAGTAGGTATGCTATTTGTACTTCGTAAATAATTACCTATCGGAATTTATTTAAAAACTTTGTTTGTAAGAAATCTACTTACCTAGTAGTACCTAGATTTCTTACAAACAAAGTTACAGTAATAAAATGTACAAACTAAGTTAGTACATTTTATTATTGGTTTGTTGCTAAAGAATGTGTAGGATTTTTTCTTTCGATTCCCTGCCAAAATGTCGATAAATGCAGTTAACACATACCTACAAAAGTTTCACATCTCTAGACTCAAAGCAATTTGCAATACCTAAAAGCCCGGGTCGGCCGGTGCCGACAACGCGTGACGTCATCGCGTGAGTAGTGTGGTGACTTTCGTCACTAAACTGTACTGTAAATAATGCAAATATTTTGATCTTTTCATTATTTAATGTTGTTTTATAAGGTTAATAATCAATGGACATGTAGTAACAACATTATTGTATTATTCTTTTGACATTTCTCGACTTTTTGGATATACCTAATTATCGAGGATTTATTTAAATATCGATACACTATTTCCAAGTCACTATGGTTTCTCGATCTCGAATGCTTGTTTTTGTTCTGGCGTCACAGGCTCAGCGTTTTGTATTGTTGCCTTACTATATTATTCTGCATCTACCCAGTACCTAAGTACTAATTATTCGAACTTATTTTAATATATCGTAAGCACGATTCTGGATTAGTAATCAAACATACTATCAGGCATTAGGGGGTATTTAGGATTGACTTCAATAAATTGCTTCCTATGATATGCATGCCCTTGCATCCAACTGACAGTAACATTAACAGCAAGATTGATTCAAGTAGCCAACATAACATAACTCATGTTTATGAATACCTAATCCAAAACAAATATTATTCACGATACAAGTGTTATTGACATAGGTATAATAGGTACACACTATCAGATCAAACATGCCTCTATTGAATTCTGTCTGCACAAAAATGTGTAGGCATAGTGATCATTGAGTAATTTAAATGTAGATATCACGTTTCTTCACTCTTGTTATTATTAAAATACAAGATAATCCAATAACAACTTAGTAGGTAGGTACTTCCATAAATTACGTACCTACTTACTGATTCAATTTTAGCTTACCTACTTAAATTAGTGAAGATCACATTTTAACTAGGCACGATCGGAGAAAACAAATAAAGTATTACTTATTACTTTAACATCAAGACTTATCTGCAGATACCTATAAAATTAAGCATTTGCATTAACTTTTTTGGGGCCTCTCCAAGGCCCTTTTGGCCCAGGCCCCTTTGGTCCAGGTCCCTTTGGCCCTTTAAGCCCTGGTCCCTTATTCCCCGGTCCTTTGTTTCCTGGATTCTCATTTTCCTCGCTTTTCTCCCCCTTATTGGGATTAGGGCCTGTCGGGATCCTCTTTATAAAGTACCTAAATGACAATTTCCCCTCCTTGATAAAATGGGCCAGCATTTCTATGGGAAGAGCGGCGCATTTTCCCTGACGAAAGACGTCATCAGACTTCATAGCGTCACTGATGCAGTGGTCTATGAAAACCACCTTGCGGCGAGGATCTTGGTTGCTGGTGACGTGAATTTCGTAAATGTGCTGATGGGCTGTTTTCTTGTTGCCAATGAGTTGAATGATCCAGTACGCCATTTTTTGGATTGTGTCGATCTTGACTGTGAGGAGGAAGTGCATTTTGCCTTGGGTGGTGAGGAAGACGCGGCGATCGTCTTCACTGGCACTGACGCCTGTCAGGTCCACATCGGTCTCGGAGCTAGGGTGGAGGTCTGAAGGGTGTCGCTCCTTGAAATGGTCCACCATTTCTCTCAGTTTCCCTATGTTAAAGTATGCAGTATTGACCTTGGTTGGTTATATTGTATTGTTAGATGCATTTAAATACCTGTATAAATATGTTTTAGCTTATGCCTGTTGGCTTTACATATTTGCAACAATTGTTGGTATGGAAGCCAGCGAAACTACCTCTACCTACCTAATTTAACTACGAAACCAGCGGCTACGAGTGCGAAGTGGGTATTAATAATTTGTCAATGTGGCCATCACCAGAAGCACCTGAGTCTTAGCTAAGTAGATATGTCTTATAAACAGTGTTTTATTTGTTTTTTATTATGTCCCTTAAAAGGTACAAGCTATGCTTAGTTTGGGATAGATCATTTAGCTAGCTAGCAATGAGGTTTACTACTCGCACTTTCGGTGGCACAAGGCACAATTGTCAAAAAATCCAAAAATGAGCCAAGTATACAGAAATGTTCCAAAAAAATTTTGAACATTCTGTATACTTATCTCAATTTTGGATTTTTTGACAATTGTGCCCTTGTGCCACCGAAGGTGCGTACTGTAAACTCCTAACAAAAATGTATTAAAAAATAAAATGTTCAAGTAAGTAGCTGAATATTGCTAGAATTTGAAAAAAATAAGCACTTACCAGACCAAGAACACTTCCCAAATACAATGCCGAGAGGGCAGGCCATCTCGCGAAAGATGCACTGCTTGAGATGATCTTCCAGGTCTGTAGCCAGCATTGTATACACACAGCCTGAGGACTTGTTGGGGCAGGGCACCTGAGCCTATTGATACAAATTGTATGGATTTTTAATAATAAATCTAACCCTACTGTCTTCTCGTTTTTTTATATTCAGATGGCTAATAAATGATCTTAGATATCATATATTAATAAATTTTAAGAATTTAATTTCTAATAAGACATTAACTCATTAAGAAGTCCCTGTAATAAGTATAATATTTATAAAACACCATTTTCAGTTATACCTAATAAAAAAATTAAGAGAATAAGATTAAACATGAATCAATATTAAGTTTTTGACACAGTATTAAGTAACTATGTAAGTTTTGAAGTTATAGGTACTTACTATAAACAATTTAAGCACTTCATATTCTTCATATTAAAAGATACAGCTGTTGCATCCATCATACTATAATGCTAACATAATAATAACAGTTTACCTTAGCCACAATATCTTCCAAGGCTCGGTTGCGTACTTGTGTCATAGGCTGTCTGCAAACGGGGCATGGCTGTGTGTCTAACCCGAGTGTGCAAGCATGACAGAGGCTGTGCCCTCTCTCACATTGATATATGGGAGCTGTCATTGTTTCCAGGCAGACGGGACACTCTGGCAGGTCAATAGCAGTTGCTGCCAATCTAGTATGAAGAAAACCTAGCTTTTAGTTACTAGTATATAGTCTGTATATTCACTACTGTAAAAGTAAAAAAGTAAAAATTAGGTGGGTAAGTACTTCTATTTTTTACTTTTATAAGTTTAAAATGTTAATAGTTAACTTAGGTTCAAAAAGGAAACGTTTGTGTTTACAAATTTCAAGGAATTGTAATATTGAAATTAAGTAGGTATCTAAGTAGATACTCTAAGTAGATAGTAGTACTTAAATATAACTTTTATAAACTTAGTTTTTGATATTGATATCACATCTTTGGTACTTACTTTCTGTTACCTTTTGCAGATGCCATTTCAACTTCTGTAATTAAAATCATGATTAAAACACTCCAAAGTAAAAGATAGTACTTACCTACCTGGTCTACCTACTTATCAGCACAATTACCGTGGTACATACTCTAAAACTCATGCAAAAACGCAAAATACCGGCGACAACTATGTACTTACTTACATAAAACAATATTGTATTGTATATTTAGCTACTATTCATTGAAAGCAGACACATACGTTAATTACCAGGACTCGACACGTTATTTATGAAATATGATTAGCTGAACTATTGGGGAATCAACTTGCTCAAATCTCAAATTTCATATGTAAGTAAGTAATGCAATAACTAATAAGTGTATACTACGCACCCTTGTCCTTTACGCTTATCGTAAACTGGGCGACCCAATTAAAAATCACTCAAATACAATACTGTTTATAATGCACTGACACTTTTTAACTTAGCAAAACTGCACATGTTTATAAATAACTTCACACTATAGATGCATACGTTACAACTGGTAAACTTTAATTTGTATGAAATAAGATTCATTTTCTAAGTACAACAGAAAATTAGTTAATATGGGGTAATTCCCAGAAATGCGGTTGACAAGACAAAAAAAAACCATAGACAATAATCATATCTACCCTTTACTGTAAAGTAATGTAAAGTAAACACATTTCATCGTTGCAACTAATAGTTTTATTATTTTTAGTAAAACAAAAAATACAATACAAGACTAAAATCATAAAATGTTAAAAAATTCAAGTTTTTCTTTTGCGCTGAAATGTTACGACAGAAAGCCAGCTGTCACAAAATACAAATGATATGACAGTTTGCTTCTTGAAGTTTGTTTGTCAATTTAGTAAGGGTAAAGTAAGATAAATCTTATTATATTTTATTATAAACGAATCAATCCGTGTATAATTATGGCCAACGCAAAGGAAGAGCCGGTCGTGCTTGCGCATCAAAGTTTCCTTAACAAGGACTACGAGTCCGCCAAGAAACATTTAACAGAGCTGGAGACTCTTGTTGGAACTGGAAACAAGCGCGTGCAGCATAATAAAGCGGTCGTCGAATTCATGGCAAGTGATATGAGAAACGTAGACAAGTTTAAGAAGTCTCTAGCTTTAGTGACTGGTGTTAACTTCCCAGATGTCGATACGAAAGACACAGTATCACCCTTTGCTCTGTACAATTATGCTGTTATTTTATACCACTCGCGCTACTACTATCAATGCGCTGTTGTATTAGAGAGGTTACTCAATTCTAAAAATGTGAAAGATAGTAAACTTCACCGTCAAATTGTCCTTCTTATGATGGAAGCAACTTTATGCAGACGCACTTATAATAAGACCTTGGAGGTGGCCAAAAATCATGGAGAACCTTTAAAAACTGATGATGAAGTCAGTGCCTTATTTGAAAGATTGTCATGTCGAGCCAAACTTATGCTTGGGCAAAAATTCAAGTTAAACCTCAGTGCAGATTCTGTTGAAAATTTGTTTATCATTGCACAGCAGCATTATATAAATGGTGATGTCAAAGAAGCAGCTGATGTGTTAGGTCAATACAAAACTTTGAAATATAATTATGATTTAAAGTCCCAGGGTGAGGATATCTGGGCTGCTATCAATAACAATCTGGGTGTAATTTATATGTCTATTAAAAAACCTTATTTGGCTTCAAAGTATTTCCAACATGCTGTAAAAGAGCACTTCAGGGCTATGGAGAGTGAAGACAGCGAGAGACTCATAGCATGTAAAGATCGTCCACTGTATGTTTACAATCTGGGACTAGCATTACTGGAGGCCAACAACTCCGAAGGGGCTTTTGAATGTCTTGTGGAGGCAGCTCGTCATTACCCCAATAACCCTAGAATATGGCTACATCTTGCAGAATGCTGTATAAAAAAATGCTGCAGTGATGATTCAGAACAGTTTACTGTCAAGAAGCTTGGAAGTGGTCCACATACCAGAATCTTGATAGCCAAAGAAGATAAAGTTAAGTACTCTACAAGTGGGGAATCATTTGCTATACCAACATTGTCTTTAGAATTTGCAGCTCTATGTTTAAGAAATGCTCTCACATTGTTACCAGATCAAGAACCGACTATTGATGCAACTTTACCTGTCGTTCAAGCCCCACCGGGCCCTCCAATAAATTGGAAACAATGCTGCGAAGTGAAGAACAATGTACTAGTTCTGCAGAGTTATGTGTTGTTGCATATGCAAGATCCTCTTGCAGCTCTCATGAGTGCCAATGAATTGCTCAATCAGCCAGAATTATCAAATTGTCATAAAGCTTGGGCACATATTTATGCTGCAGAAGCTCTTATCAATTTAGATAGAATAACAGATGCAGTAGAGCATCTTCATCCTCCGATGATTCATGATCTTGTGCAGAGCTTGCCCTATCAAATGCGCGACATGATAGCAGTCTCTGTATGGGCCAAAGCAGCAGTTTGCCACATTTTAAGAGGTGACTTAGTAACTGCTAGAAAAATATTGCTGCAAATAAACTCTCCTAGAGTTTTACCCTTGCAAGTTTATTTGGGGATTTGTACTGGCAACATTGATAATTGTAGTACTTTTTTGAGTAAGTTTCGAACTTCAAGTCAATCTCAATAATAATGATATTAAATAAATTTATATACCTATGTATTTTTTTTATTTAAATCACTTTGACATATGAAAAGTAAATAAATGTTTACTAAATAATAATATTATTATATAATAAAATGGCAGGTCATCAATTTTTTCTAATGGCAATCTTGACTATTCTTGACAACTGATTGCCAAACAAACGAAAATCCTCGCTTTGCTTGGCTTGTTATCTCGGATATGTGAAATAAATATAAATAAACAATATAGAAGAATAGAATAGAAAAGAAACATGTAAAACTTACGCTCTTGAATTTCCCATTAAGCATAATTGTTAACTATCTAGTCAAAATATAGTAAATATTAACAGAAGAAACCAATAGAAATAATTTTCCAATATCACAATTTATCAGTGCTCGTGACATAAATTATAACTTTGTAATTTATTAAAAAAACGTTTAGTTAAATCAATAATATTATTATGTGAAGGATAAATATTAATTAAGCGATATAGTCATGTCACGCCGCTATATTTTCCTGCTAGTGGCGACTGTTGTTACGTTATATTTTTCAATAATATTGTTTATGCTAAATCCTCTGAACGGGTCGCGACGTGCGTATTACACCAGTGGGCACCATTACTCCTTGCGCGGAGGCCCAGCTGTACGATGGTGCAAGGAATTACGGCGTAAACCTCCTGGGAATGTTGTGGCCCTAGTCTCATATCCTGGAAGTGGCAATACTTGGCTCCGTTATTTATTACAACAAGTCACAGGTAAGCTATATTCCTACTTGTTTATTTGATGCGTACCTCTACATGTATATCTCTATATATTTATAAATGAAAAAGTAATTCCTTGAACATCACCTAAGCTACCCAAAGTACTAACTGTACATAGGTGGAGTTGTGGGCAGATGCTAATTATAAACTTAATATGAATAAGCATACTCCAATATGAATCAATTTGCTTTAATAGGTACCCAATATGACATTTTATTTTTTTATGGGAGCAATAATATTACAGCAATGACAATGGGGAAGCTGAACATGTTAAGACTATGAATTGAAAGACATATTTTTCAAAGTGGATTTGAATATGTCTTTTTGCCTTTCCATTTGATAGTTTAAGATAAATTCTGATAGGCTTTACTTTTCCAAATTTTAGGTATAATGACAGGGTCAATATATATGGACTATGGGTTAAAGATGCATGGGTTCCCTGGAGAGAACATAACAGATGGAACCATGTTAGTTGTGAAGACACATGAAGCTCCTCCACTCGAACCAGACAAGTTCAAATCAGCTGTACTTCTGATCAGGAACCCTAGGGATGCTATTTTGGTAAAAATACTTTGTTATATGTTTTGTTTTTATTTTTGTAATGAAGTAAGATACAGTAGTAGTTTGTGTTGTCTTTTATGCTTTGTTATTAAAGTAATCTGCAGAATTTATAGAGTATATATAGAATACAAATGCAAATATATAATTAAATTTTAATAATTATGTTGCAGATTTAATTTAAAGTAGGTACATATACAATTCTAGAACATTTGGAACTGCTTTAAATGTTTCACTCATGTATAAATCATACACACAAATTTGTTGTAAAAAACACTTTAATCTTGTCTCGTTTTGTGTTAATAATTATTGTTTTATTCTGCTTTAGATGTTTTGCCGCTGAACATTATAGCTGTCATTGCCTGCTTTCTAATATTACTTTATCAAGTGAACACTTTTGGTAAATAATGTTTATTATTTTTATGCATGCATAGGGTAATTTTTTGTGTTTCTGTTCACCTTTTAGAAAGTCTTCTCATTATTTGACAAGTGAAAAACATATTGCACACCTAGATCTAAAGAAAGATAGCACAAAAATCTGAAGAGTTTGAGTTATGCACACCATTGAATTCTTTACAGCAAAACCTACCTACCACTATAAAAGATTTATGCAACCCTTCTAGCTTCACACAAAAAGCATACCTACTTAAATCTAAACAGAAAACTCCTGCAGTACATTTAATTAATTTTTCACCTTACCTGAAAAAATAACTTCTTTGAGTTAGCTACATTAGATATAGGTAGGTGTGTGATACGTGTTAATATGAGGTCGTGATTATGCAATGAAGTTGGAATTAATAATGAATTTATAATTGTAGGCTGATTTTAATCGACTGCACAAAGGTCACATCGGCACGGCGCCTATATCGGCCTTCACGATGAAATCTCATAAGGGCACAGGTACCATATTACATATTCTTAATATTGCTCATTGGAATGAAACAATCCCTACTAATATTATAAATGCGTTAGTAACTCTGTCTGTCTGTCTGTCTGTCTGTTGCTCTTTCACGCCTAAACGGCTGAACGGATTTTGATGAAATTTGGTATGGTAATAGATGATAACCTAGAAACGGACATAGGCTATAAATAATCACGCCATCGTTCTTAGGGGGTAGGCAGTAGGCAGATAACTAAATTGAGATAGTGATTTTTAGTCGTTTTGGTTGGGACTTTTGCTCTTTCACGTCTAAACGGCTTAACGGATTATGATGAAATTTGGTATGGTAATAGATGATAACCTAGAAACGGATATAGGCTATAAATAATCACACCATCGTTCTTAGGGGGTAGGCAGTAGGCAGATAACTAAATTGAGATAGTGATTTTTAGTCGTTTTGGTTGGGACTTTTGCTCTATTGCTCTATTGCTCTATATATTATAAATGCGAAAGTAACTCTGTCTGTCTGTCTGTTACGCTTTCACGCTAAAACTACTGGACCGATTTAAATGAAATTTGGTACAAAGAAAGTCTGGAGCTTCAGAAAGGACATAGGCTACTTTTTAACCGGCTGCAAAAAAGGACGAGTTCCACGCGGACGAAGTCGCGGGCAGAAGCTAGTTATGTATATATGATATAAAGTTTAGCTTTAACTTATTTATTTTATCAGCTCAGCCATGCTAGGAATATGGGATCTGTAAAGTTAACGAAACGTCAGCAAATAAAATATGCGAGTTCGTTATAATTGTTTCATTCTAATGTGTGTAAAACCGCGAAGGCCTCAGAAATTATAGTGTTACTTAGACATATTTATTGAATTTTATAATAAAACCCACTTAGTTTAAATTTTGTTACTCATTTGTTTGAGAATATTTATGTACTTACCTAATTCGTCAGGCATATAAGGATATTTTTAATAGTGTAAGCAGTAAGCACCCTCATTTTCCTGGTCACATTATTAACTTATTCCCTATGGAGTCGGATGACCATTTTCAGTTATTTACTAAAACTTCATCTACAATCCAACCAGGAAAATGAGATCGATTGAAATGGTAGAACCACCCGTAAATATCCCTACTAATATTATAAATGTGAAAGTAACTCTGTCTGTCTGTTACGCTTTCACGCTAAAACTACTGGACCGATTTAAATGAAATTTGGTACAAAGAAAGTCTGGAGCCTTAGAAAGGACATAGGCTACTTTTTAACCGACTGCAAAAAAGGAGGAGTTCAACGCGGACGAAGTCGCGGGCAGAAGCTAGTTCTCCATAATTATAATTTTTAACCAAGAACATGGGCGACACTGTGGTTATAATTTGGTAAGGAATTGTAGTCAAATAAAATCTGAACTTTCTTGACAGATTGGGTGACACATGTGTCTAATCAGCTGGTTGTGTGGGAGACCCTTCACACTATGTGGCTGAGGCGGTTCCTCGGCCCCGTGCACGTCGTTTACTATGAGACCCTGGTACGCGACCCGCGCGGCGCTCTGCTTGCCATATTGAGTTTTCTCAATCAAACTGTCACTGAGGTATGTAGATTTCATAATTATATTTTCTTATGGATTAGTAGTATAGATTAGTCGCGAATATCATACTTAATTTTGTATTATTTTGCATTGGAAAGGTTTTGTTGCACATATTTAGAAAGTTCCAGATAAGAGTCATTTTTCTATAAATTAACACACTGTTTAAGCTATTTTCTTAATTAAATAGATTAGAAATTAGTGATGTAGTAATTAAGCATTTCAACATTCAATGTAGGTATTTTAAACAATCTTTCTATGCTTACCCAAAACTTACTCGAACAAAGAAACATGCATAATATTATAATAAGGATATTTTGAATATACATAATAATAATCTTATTGGTCGTTGTTCTGGCTCAGTATGACTGCATGTAAGCTTTTTGACAATGCGAAAAATAAAGTGTAAATTACTGTTAACAGTATAAATTAAGAGTTAAAAAATGATTATTCATTAACGTAAGTTGAAAATAATGATTGATTTATTTAAAAATCCTTAAATAAAAATTACATTTTTTAAACGTTTGTCACGTGACACAAAACACTCCTGATTGGCCGAGTTTTTCGTGACGTCACATGCCCGTAAACTTTGTTTACCTAGTTATGTTGCGCCTAGTTGTGGTAGAGTGTCAAACAGGCATGTGACGTCACCGACCTCATTGCGGCGCCATATTGTCAAAGTAGCGTTTTGGCACACTATTTAAATATTGAATTTTTAATTCGATGTTTTTCAGCTAATACATACCAGATTTAAAAAAAACAACTTTTGCTGGGTTCCTTAGACTCTACTACATAATATAAAATGGATTTTAAAAACATGTCAAATACCCTATTATAATGAGAAATAAATCAATGTAGGTACTTAATCTACAATTATATGTTTTTTTAACTACCAGGATGACATGGATTGCGCGCTCAGTAACAAGGAAGGCATTTATAGGAGAAGGAAAAAGTATCATAACTTCGAGCCGTTCACCACAGACATGTATAAAGAACTGAACGAAGTCCGCGACCGCGTCGTGGCTATGATATCCCGGTACTATATTACAAGAAACATGGGATATAAAGATAAGTATATTATGTATAATAGTAACGTTTAATAAGTAAGTGTACCTTTCTTGTCGCGCCCAAATTGTAAGCTCAAATTTTTAACATTGTTAAGTAGGTATAGGTATTAAAAATGAGACTGGCATACAATAACCTACTTAACTTAGTCCGAGTATAGTGCTTTTATATTTTTTTTATCAATAAATCAATATTTGTTAAAAATAGTTCATATAATAGATCTCAGTCAGACTCAGGCTTAACTCTTTTTATAAAAATCAATATCATTGTTTATGGTTTGTACTAGTTTGAAGGAGTAACTACCAAACGAATTTCTCAACAGATTGATCTGTGAATATTGTATCAGGTGTAACTTCAGTTGTGTAAGTAGTGACCTATCGTGAACATGTATGAAAACGAACATACATTGAACACTGTCCTAGGTATTTTACGAAAGCTAAAATTAATCAAATTTTATCAATTTACAGGAAATAATTGCTTCTGAGTAGCAAGTGTTGCCATTTTTTGCTTGTGACATTTCACTAGCAAAAATGGCAACACTACAGTTTCACTTGTAACTTTTATAAAACCTGGAGTGATCTAATATTGCATTTATATTATATAATTAAAACACTTGTTTTTTATGTAAATTACAGCACGTAACCTTGTTGTTTACTTGTTGAATATTAATCGTTTTAATGTAAATGTCAACGAATTCTCACTGAAGTTCAAATGATGGCCTAATGTAGGCCTACACCCTAGTCTAAGTCTAAGAGTGTATTAGTTGAATTATTTAAAAAGTAAAGTTGCATTTGCTGTTATTATAAAATGTAAAGTTGTTGCATGTTAGGGTTGTGTCAAAAACTTTCAAATAGTACTTACTGCTTTTATCAAACTTTCGATAACATGGAACGATGAAACATAATAACTTTTTTAAACAAATGTTTTCAGTTCTGTATTATTATTATTTAGCTAATTTATTATTTCACACGAATTAGCAAAAATATTTGCATTTTGTCTTCTATACCTTGAGAATAATAGTTAATATTTTTACTAATTTATTTAAGTTTACTGCATTTTTTAAGTAACGTAACATTGTATATTACGCGAGAATAGGTTAGTGACGTCATGTTTTATAGAAATAGATATGTTTGTTATAGGTTCTAAATTACTGCTTTGGAGTTTAGTAAGGACATGCCATATGTCGATTCTTTGTAATGTTCAGTCGGTTCAACGCGTGATTGTCATATCACTACATCATATAAAACAAAGTCGCTGTCGCTGTCTATCCGTCGTATTTTGAGACAAATCGGTTCAGCCGTTCTTTGGAAACGACTTTCACTATATATCTATAAAATAATGTCGTTTTAGTTACACTATGTAACTCAAGAACTGTATTCAGGCATTGAGACTCCCGACTGCAACGCTACAAAAAGCCGTCGAATATTATTATATCCATTTATTTGTAAGTCGTTAATGTATATATACTGTACCTCCGCTACCTAGTCAACTATGCTTAACTGTTAACGAAATTTTTACGGACAATAATTTATTTCTAAATAAAATGCCAAATTATCAAGCAATTACTCATTAGTGTTAATTTAGTAAGGAAAATATCGTTATAAGTATAAGGTATTTTTTTAAAGGGAGTATGTACTTAATTTAATAAAAAAAATATTTTGTTAAAGTAACAACAACGATTTTGTAGTAGACTCGGCCTAAATGCAAATGAATTATGATGTTAATATTTTTCATCATACGTAACGAACAAAAATACCTCATCTTCGTTGTATTGATTATAACTTAACTTTTGATTATTTCTTAAAGTATTAAACCAAATTGTACATAGGTATGTCAGGTTACATATATTATGTATATTATATTTTTTATCACAGCCGAGTTTCTATACAGTCATCTAACGACGCTGTCTAGGTTAATCGTGGGAGGAACCAGCGGGGAAAGCCAACAGCCCGAACTATATCTAAAAATTTCTTAGCAGTTCGGGACAATCCTTGTTATTTGTCGTCAAGCGTCTGATCACTGTATGTAGCTCCCCTGTGATGTAGTCATGTCATAGCTAGTAAATGTTGTATATTGTTAATTTGCTCCTAGTTCATAAATTCTGTTCCCGTAGGATGTCTGTTGAATAATTTATGAACCAGGCGGCGCATTGAATATCTTTAATTACTATCGAATACTTTTTCCAAAGACGATTTTACTTAATTGTTATTTTTTCTTAATGTTACAATACCAATGTTTTCCCTGTAAAAATAAATGTTGAAGACCTATCTACTTGTTTGATTGCTAGGGGAGGGATCAAGGCAAAGTCAAAAAGTTTCCTAAACACTTTCACCCCTTTTTTAGGGGTTAAATTAAAAATTTCTCCTATTCCTCAGTTACGTCATATTAGTGAACTAGGTATATTATTTAAAATTTTAAGCAATTATACTACTTGATCTGATCATCTATGCTTTATCTGACTCGAAAATGATCGATTAAGCGTTTAGGAGCATAAAAAAAACGCTTTCAAACCAAGTACCTACTACAATAACGGGCTATGTTATCACCAGTATAAGGAAATAAAACTGTTCATTTTAAACTAAATAATGCTTTATTTCACATTGTGTCAATATTCATTGGTCACAAACAAGTTTTGCACTTCGACAATGGAACTTATACTCCGAGTTTCACGTTACAATATAAAATATATGCAGATAACAACAATTCCCTCCACTTATTACATTGCGAGTCATATACAGTAGCAGTCGATGGCGCGAAGGACCCCGCCCGAACTTCTATTTAGAGTGACCATTCATAACAGACACACTAAAGCACTGACTTTGGGCTGTGACTTAGTTCAGTAAATGTAACTCCATATACGGTCATATCTTATTTACAGAAGAAGGCTCGGGCGAAGAACGTAGAGTGTCACACTCAAAGCGATGACAATTGCATCCATGATTATATACATAGATATTTTGATCAGTTTACAAATACATCTTAATACCCCACTGTTCCCAAACAGCTTACGTATGAAGACTTATTCGTGACTTACAAAATACAACGCACCACGAGGGTTAAAATAATCACCAGAAGAATTTATCTTCCAACAACGTTAATAAACTCTTAATCATTATACAAAATTATCATAAATATCACAAATAAAATACAAAGCTAATCGATCGAGAGCATTCAGCAGTATCGGGCGAGGATGGACGCCGATGGAATTTAAACTTTATTGCCATCGTTATAAGTCTTGATTCGGCGTCGACCGTTCGCGCCGGTTGCAAGTTATTGTATTCGAAACGTTTTGTAAACGCATCGAATTGTTCGGTGAGACATATTGTATCCAATGACTTCACATCATCGGTCCTATAAATGCTGTTTAGAGAATGAGATATTAGGTTTGTTATGATTATGAAATGCAGTTTCCTCTAGACGGCCGTTAGGGACCGACGAAGACTTGTAGACAAGCCCGTTGAAGTCATTGGTGATTTTAATTAACACGTAATTTTGCCGGGCACTGGTGCCTTAATTATTTTGACATTTCGTCAATTTTACACTGCAGTGTTACGTGTGTAGGAACAAACGCCTTCGCTGCAAGTCTAATGGCGGCCAACTCGTTCATAATAATATAATTACATCAGGTCTTAAAGTTCAGGCGAAGTTAAGCGCCAATAGAGTCACAGCGAGGCTGAACGAGTGTAAAACAAAACCTTACTGTATAAACAATATTCATAGAACAAATTGAAACGCTATTATACAAAAAAAGAACAAAAAACAGTATTTATATTTATACAAAACAATTCTATCTCAATCCGGCTACACTACGCTTTCACAGATCGGAACCAATTATCTAAGTCTTTTTTAGAATAAATATGACAGTAGAAAATAAATTTTACAAAAATCAGCCTTCGCGTAACATTCCCTCACTATTCCATTTCCTAGCTATCGTTATAGCGTAGCTACCACTCTCAGATCGAGCCGCATTGAGCTTACCACCGTCGCGATAAAGTTCATAATCGTTTCACATCACGGGCCTGTTATGGCGAAACTGACGTCATCGACCGAATCACTTACACTTTGCACACTCATAAATAGTTCGGAGTTAACATCGAAGCGGACTGACTAGTTGGGAGTTGCGGCCGGATTTATTTATATAATAGATACAATCTCATATAGGTTTACAGCTCCGACCGCTGTAAAACCAAGTGGGTTTATGCATAGTTACCGCGTCGCTTAAAGATTCCCGTACACATAAAATTCGATATACTACACAAATTATATTGGCAGCAGATAAGCACTTCCATAATATGGATTTAGTCCAGTCCATACACCACTAGAATCGCAGAAACAATCAACTGTAACAGGGTTGGGCATTTTATCTTGTATCTATTTGAATTGCAAATATGTGAATTTTATTTTAGAATCTAGTACACTGATTAGCGTATTTGGTATTCTGAATAGGGTTAACAACCCTAATGCCGTCACTCTACCAATTACTGGCAACTTCATTCTTATTTCAGCGTCATTAAAATGTTTATATAAAACATTCTTTAATTAGGAATTCCATTATGCAACAATATCCAACTTTAATCTCGTATTATTTTTCACTCAACCAACATTTTTATGTAATTTTATCAATTTCAAGTTCAAATACAAAATTTGCCCAACCTCCAGTTACCAGGGGTGCATAGCAACGCGGTAGCTGCGTTCAATGTAGGGTATGCATGATGAGTGTGGCGAGGTCGGCGGGCAGGGCGCGGCAGCTGGCGGCGGGGGCTGCGGAGGCGGCGGAGGCGGCGAGGGCGGAGGCGCCGGGGGCGGCGGAGGCGGGTCACCGCTGCGCGCGGCAGCGCCGGCACACGCGCACCGAGCCGCACGAGCCCCACGAGCTCATCTCGGAACAAGACCCGCAGAATATGCCGCCGCACCGTCTGTAATAAAGAAAGGCATATTCAGTCCAAGGTCTGTTGCAAAATATTCAAATCTTGAGAGTGAAAGATTTCTAGAATAAATTATTTTTTGAAAAAGGGAAACGAAGAAAAGGAAGAAACGCTCTCGTCAAACGCACTTTATCAACAGAACAAGAAACTTATAAATTATTTTTTTTGGAAAATTTTTCTTTGTTACGTTATAGAAGAAGACGCTTAATTACTGTCTCAATAGTGGCAGGCGTTCATAAGTTACCTGCAGTGGTGCCTGCGGCGGGCGAGCCAGAAGTGGTTCCGGCAGTACTGGCATCGCGGCGCCGCCGAGTCCGGCAGCCACACCACGCCGCGAGCCTCCTCGCCCACTTCCACTTCGGACGCGCTGCCGCTGCTACTGCGCCCGCTGACACTCCCACTGCCGCTGCTTGTCATCTGTTTAGAAATAAATAAATAAATATTAATTCACACGTAAAAAATAAGTACTTTAAAGTTTAGGTTTCAAATTTGTATTGGATAACGAGCAGCGCCTCTAGCCGCGAGTAACTAAAATATTTATTCCCGAAAAAAATGTACATTTATTTACAACAAATCATACCGCAACGTAAGTACCTTGTACCACGGGTACCTCCTAATGACATTTTTATATTTGTACGTATATATTATGTAATAGGGGATCTTTAGGCACTAGGGCGATATGATATGAATGGAAGTTTCGAACTTCGTCAACTTCAGCTCATCATTTATTTGAATATCTTTTATAATTAGTACCAGGACAATATGAACTTGAGATCATGGACATGCTACTGGTTGATGATTTTTATGTATCGCGATATCAGGACGTCATGAACAAAGATATATTGTTGCTGAATATGTAAAGCGTGACGCGACTTATCGCCATATAACCTGGTTACATGATATCTTATATTAGTCGCAGTACCAGGATAGTATCAACAAATAGATGTTTTGCATTCGTAAAGCATGTAAAAATGACGTGACGTGAGTAACTAATTACTATGTCGCCAATATGGGGGAGCTAATAAACAGTGACGACATAACAAATTAACCTGCGCGAAGTGGGCATGCATCTGGTTGCATGATGTTTCTATTGTATCGCGGTACCAGGGCAGCATGAACAAGTAGTGACCTGCGTTGGCGAGGGCGCGGACGGCGAGGGCCGGGCGGGCGGCGGCGCGGGCGACGGCGACGCTCTCCGGAGGGCCTCCCTCGCCTCGCGAAGTTGGCCAGTCAGTTCTTCGACCACTTTCTGTAATTAAATCATACGAATTCGTACATTGACTGGGGTTTTAGATGAAATTAAAAACATATCTGTCTCAATTCAGTTCAGACTTCCAATGAACATCATCATCATTTTAAGATAGGACTAACCTTTTGATACAGTATAATTTGGTGCAACCGCGCCTGTAGCGGGTCCCCGGCGGGCGGTAATCCGTCTAGCGGATCTGCGCCCGCGCCGGCGTGGGATCCCCCCGCGCCACAGACGCAACGAACGCGAGAAGCGCCCACTTCGCCCCCGCACACGCCGCACCAGCACACCTCGGAACTGGCACCGGAGTCGCCAGAGGTTTCTATACCACCTGAAAAAGTAAGAACAGGTTAAAATTATCCGCGGAAAAAAAATAACTAAGTACTGTCAGCGAAAAGGACAAATTATCGTCCAATTAGAAGAACTAGAAAAACCGTTCAATAGTTTTCAAGTTCTTATCACCTACAAACATTATGTGGAGTATTTAATTATCATCTAAAATGAAAGGTACTTAATAGAAAGATGAGACACTCAATTCAGTCCATGCACGCTCAAGAGTTTAATTAGTAAAATTAATTTTATTAATTTAACAAGATGAGAAATGAAAGTGTAAAGACCACCGAGAAACCATCAGTGAGGAGTAACTTTTCCATGGGGCTTATTGAAACCACCAACAATGGCATAATAATTAAATAATATTATGTTATGAAAAGTCACTCTGCTAGTGTATAGTGTACTGACTGGTGCTAGTGCAGTGACAGCACGCGAGCCGGCGCGGGGAAGCGGGACAGAGAGTCAGCTGGCTGGCCACCCGCGGGCGGGTGTGAGTGAGACGGCGTGAGTGTGGCGCCGCCTCCCCCTCACTCTCGGAGCTCACGCTGCTCGACGTGGCGCCGCCTAAACATGTCACTCGTTAACCTCTAACGGCTCATGCGAGCCTGGTGTCTCGAGACCAGTGTAATAAGAACCTCCACCGTTAAAGTGACAAGTTTGAAAAACTAATTAGGGATTATTTTCGTGGGTATTTTTAGTCACTTTTTTCATGCTCAAAAAATCAAGACCGGAAAAGATATGCCGTTTTGTAAATTTTCCATAAAAATCATTATTTTCTATCTAATACCATTACCAATTTAATTAAATACTCTGTTAACATTAAATTATCAAGGTATATAAAAACAGCATATCCTTTCCTTTAAATCACTAATAAAAACACAGTTCATAAATCATGCTTGCCAAAAGAACTTACCATTCAAATCTACTTCCAAAAACTTGGGCGATAGATCTTCGACGCCATTGACGGCGCCATTACTGATCCCGTTAGACCTGTTGTGATTGGTCAATTCGTTGACTACATTATGGTTAACCACATCGCCCTCGGTGGAGTTGTGATTGTCTATTGGCGAGGACTCGTGGGAGTTTATTTCTGCTAGGGGGTTGTTCTCGGCTCGGTTCTGTGACGGGTCCGGTATATCGAAGCCGGTCGACGATTGGTTACTGGACTCTGATATTGATCGCCACGTTATGCTGATGTTTCGAACGCGGCTCGTTTCTCTGGCAGCCTGGAATATTCGTTTAATTTATATATTTACAACGATGTTGCTGTTACTTTGAAATTAGTTCAATTAACGACGATTAGGCTTCTGTTTTACAATGTCCAGGTAGATTATTTTTAACTAAATTCGTTATTTAATTAATTAACCATTGCTTAACAATGATTATATAGGCAAGAGTGATATAATTTAGTGATTTGTGTAATTTATAGTATTTGTCAATAAATCTGGGTCTCGCCAGTAGTACATAACCACTAGACATAAATAATTGTAGAAATAATACACGATTATATTATGAACTCACCTCTGCCATCCCAATTACTTCATTGAACGACCCGCACACAAACACAGCAGTTTCTTCAGGCGTGTCGTCGGGCGATCTTTCCACTCTATCACTGCCCACAATGTCCACATTCACACTAACTTCACTCTCCACTTCGTTAACACTCGCGGTCTCGGTGTGGTCTATGACCCGGTCCGTGTGGTCTATGACGCGATCCGTGTGATCAATGACGCAGCTCGTGTGATCGATGACCCGATCGGTGTGTTCGATAACTTTGTCTGAATCGACTGCACCGACTAATTCACGTTCTAGAGATGACGATCCGCTGGCGATATCGCGCGGCAACCGCATTGAGTTCTCGAAGTGGTCTGGATGTAACCCGTCAACCTGTAATAAGAGTGAGGAGTAGTTGGTGTTATAAAAACAAAGAAAGAGACCAAGTGAAAATACGGGATTCATACGAGATATCGGGAAACTTTGGTTTATAATGTCCAGCAAGTAGGACACAGAAAGAGGCTAATGAAAACAGATATACCCCTCTCTCCCTCTCTCTCACTCACACACACTCATACACACGCACACACACATTATATATACGCACGTGGTATACAAATTTCTATGTCACATGATGATAGTTGGAGATGTGTAACTTTTTTAAGGAATTGTTTTGCTAATTATTTAAATTACTTAGTCAATTGTTTTTCATATTTCTAGTAAAATTGAACATGATCCATCAGTAATATGACCAGGAGTACATAATTACCTGGTCATTTGGAGGTGTGGGCTCGGCGGCGGCGGCGGCGGGAAGTTCGTCCACGCAGCTATCAGTCAGCGCCGAGCGGGACTCGCGTCTCGGGTCACAATCCGCTGCCACCATTATGCTTGACAGTTTCCTATAACCAGAGTAACATGAAATTTAGCAAACCTTTTGCAAATAAGAAAACTTATTTATTTGGACTGTATTGTATATATTATGTAGTATGAACATACATGACATCAGGCGCTATGCTGGGGTCACTACACCGTCTCTGTGTTGTACGTTTCTCTCCTTCGCTCAAGAGATTATCGCATGATCTTGTTTTCGTCATTAACCCTGAAAATATAAAATGAAGTATTAACCAAGAACTAAATTCTAAATATTGGAATGAAACAACTATTAACGGATTTAACTCGCGTATTTTTATTTTATTTTATTTGCTGACGTTTCGGATTCTTTACAGTTTCCATAATCGTAGCATGACTGAGCTGACAAAAGTCTAACGCTAAAGTTAATAGTTGTTTCATTCCAATGTGTAATAACCGCGAAGGCATCAGAAATTATTAAATTCTAAATACATACAAAAAAGCGATGTCTCTATTTTTATATCACAACACTACCAGAGAACAAGAAAAATTCTCATTTGAATTTTACCTATTATATTATAACTAGGATAACTTTAAATATAAGAGATGAGGAGGTAATAAAGTCACAGGAGGTACAACTTACCGTTTGTAGGTAGGTGCGGTTGCGGCAACGCCTCGGCCTCTGGTTGGTCATCGTCGATCTCCTCTCGCTCGCCGCAATACATCCCCCACCAGAACTTCATGGAACGCACGCCGTATTCCGGCCATAGCACCTAAGATTACAAGAATATTGTGTAAGGAATATAACAAACATAATTAAAATAAGTGGTGTTTACACTCTAAAAAAAATACCTTTTATTCATTTAGGGGTGGAAAAATTCTACAATACGTGTACAAGGAGAACATCAATACATAGTATAAAACAAAGTCGCTTTCGCTGTATGTCCGTATGTATGCTTAGATCTTTAAAACTACGCAACGGATTTTGATGCGGTTTTTTTTAATAGATAGAGTGATTCTTAAGGAAGGTTTATAGCCCCCGTGTGAAGCCGGGGCGGGTCGCTAGTAAGATATAAAGAGTACAGTGTAATCACCTGTTCGACTCGCGAGTGATGCGGCGAATATAGATGGTTCCTGTAGGCTGGAGCTCGCAACAGTTGCCAAACGTGCGCCGTGCTCTCCGGTACTCTCTCCTCCACGCGCTCCCGTTGTGTGTTACATAGGAATGTTCCGAACATGCACGAATGCACGTGAGTGGCCATTTTTATCTAAAAAAAAAGGATGTTTGTTGAAATTTGAAGCTCATTGCAGTCGCAATAATGCCCTAGTCAGACAAAGTATAAAATTTTGTTTAGGACATGACATTATGTCATTACATATTATTATTTAGTCCACCAATACTAGGTTACCATAAACTTACAAGGTAAGCTTCATTGAACTCAAAGCTGCACGGGTATTGTTGCATCATCTGGTGAACGACGTCGAGCCACTGTAGGAATATGGGCGAACGCTCGTTCGGGTCTTCCGGCCCGAACTGGTGTCCGCAGCGGTCGGCGAACTTGTGCCCGTAATCGAGCCATTCACGTTCGACTAGCACTCTGAAACCCTGTGAAAGGAAAAAATATAAATATTAGGGTACATGTACATATTTTTCAAATTTTCGAAAAATTATTAGAATTCAAGGCTAACCGCATATATATTATATATATTTTTTTCGGTATCCTGAAATCCTGGTAGGAAACCGTATGTCTGAAGCTAGCATAACTGCCGTGAATTCTCGACGCCGGGATAACTGGCTTACGGATAGCAGGCGATCATAAATCTAAAGCACTCACCTCAAGCGTCCTGTAATGAACGTCCAGGATTAGCTGAGCGGTGGCCACGATTTGTGGAGTGCGATCCCAACCGTCCGAACAATGTACCAGGACCGGCCGGCCCGCCAACACGGCCCGGGCAACCACGCTCGCAGCGCGAGCTACTCCGGACACGTATTGCAGCCATAGCGTTCGCTCCAAGTTACTGTGCCAACTATATAAAAAAATAAATTAAAAATTTAACAAACCCCCGACATAAAAACTAAAGGGCCCTCTAAAAAGTATAACAATAATAAAATCATAATATTAGTTACCTACCTAAGTATTAATATTTCTACAAAGAAAACGTCATGTCGCAGGGACCGCTTTTCATTTAGGTGTACTTACTTACTTAAGTACCTAATATTTACAATCTACCTAAACCTACGGTCCCCCCGACATGACGTTTTCTTTGTAGAAATATTAATACTTAGGTAGGTAACTAATATTATGATTTTATTATTGTTATACTTTTTAGAGGGCCCTTTAGTTTTTATGTCGGGGGTTTGTTAAATTTTTAATTTATTTTTTTATTTCATACTTTTTGTAAGTAGGTACGTAGTTAGGTACCTACTACATATTATTATTTTTAACTAATTTCCATTTAACACGGAATTTCGTAATGTACATGTAATCTTCTTACATTTGATACCCCACTCGAGTATATTTGACGACATTGGGCTTACCATTTACACTATTACTCCCCATAATTTTTGAACTACTTAACCGATTTTCATTACGATTTCAATTTTGTAATGTACACGCGATCCTCTTTCATTTGATACCCCACTCGGGTACATTTGTAGACATTTGGTTTTCCATCCCCACTTTCACTCCCAATATTTTTTGAACGACTCAACCGATTTTCATTATGATTTCAATTTTGTAATGTACTCGTCACCCTCTTTCATTGGATACCCCACTCGAGTATATTAGTAGACATTTATTTTTACATCCCCTCTTTAACCCCCCCTAATTATTAAACTACTGAGCCGATTTTTATAAAACATAGCTAAGAACACTCCCGACATATACACCTTTCAAACAAAAAAAACAGAATCAAAATCGGTTCATGCGTTAGGGAGCTATGATGCCACAGACAGACACACACACACACACACACACACACACACACAGACAGACAGACAGACAGACACGTCAAACTTATAACACCCCGTCGTTTTTGCGTCGGGGGTTAAAAAGAAGAATTGTTAAATAAATAAATATTCTTTGCAAATCACTTGTATACAAATTGTTAATCACAAAGGGTATTGGGATATTATCTTTATGTCAAAATAACCAATTGTCACCTAGATATCTACCAGGATGACATAAACTAAACGTTGGTAGCATAAGTATACTCACTCTGGTTGGTCACTGGGGCCAGCTGCAAGCGCCCGTAGCTGTTGGAAGCTCCGTCGCACATGGTGAATGTTGGGTAGACTCATAAATTGTATATCAGCGCGTGGATAATACTCGGCGTATTCACAGCCACCCCCGCGGGCGCGGTTAGTGACAGCTGATGCGTATGAACGAGCGTCCACTATCAGGAGTTTTGTTTGCTGAAAAGAAAATATTTCGTTCACAAAAATATTCTTCCACACTAAGACATACTATTTTAATTGTCCGATAAAGGACTTGTAAACATCGTGTAAGTCCTGTTTTCCCATCTCTATATACGTCTTGACTAATTTGACTTTGACTTAGTTACTATAACTATAAGGTAAAGAAACTGTATTTATTACTTTTTTGAATTTATAAAAAATAGCGTATTCGAAAGTGAAAGTACCAGGAGCGCATACCTTGCTAGTGTTAGGCGGTTGCAGACCCCGGTCAGCGTTGCAAGCCGTGACGAAAGCCGCGAGCAGCCGTTCGTCCTCGCTCGACCGCCATCCGAACCAGCCGACTATGGGCTGGGAGGACCGCGCGATTACTGCGCCGTTACCTCTATGGCGCCACACTACTGCTGGCACCCGACGCATTGTGCGAAACCTGTTATAAAAATAAATCAATAACTTAGATAAATCTCGCCAATTCAACCAGTACCTTGCCTAAGCTTGTATTATGGATTATCTTCTTTTATCGCTCCCTCTTTATTAGGTGCGTGAACATTAAAATATATATTACGACATAATTTTGGGCGTCACAATCGAATCCATAAGATTTATTCTAGGCGACTTGAGAGCTGAGCTAAATTAGGCTGGTATTTCTTGTATCTCTATGACATATGAGCCAATAAAAATGCGCTCACGACCACCTATCTAATAGTGAGACTCATATTTTGAACCCTGCAAAACGATGTATTTCTGGTACTTACCTCGCAACTGAATCGAGATCTTCGTCGCCGATGGTGGCCGGCACGACTAGGAGAGGAGGGTACGAGGGGCACAGTTTGTGTTCGGCATTGGCGGCGGTAACTCGCCACGCTCCTTTTGTGGTGAACCCGAGTCTTTCCACCTGGAAACAATTATGTCAGTTTATATGCAGTCTAAAATCAGATCTAAAAGGTAAAAAAAAAAAGTTGAAGGCGAAAGATACCCGTCGTGGTAACTTTTAATTTGCATTAATGGGCTTATCTATTTCCAGTTAGAAACCGGTTAATAAAAGTATGTGTAACCAGGAAATTAAACATTATACTTACTTCAGGTCCGAACCAGTATCTATGAGGTGCATGGGACGCCCTCATTAGGGCTCTGTGGACGGAGGCGGGGGGTTGTTCTTTGGCCCAGGCCGCGTACGCAGCCGCGAATGTTTCCTGAACTGAACTGATGGATGAGAGGGCAGTACTGAGCCGCCTCCACCACTCCAGGCATTGATCTCCAGTGTTGAAGGTACACCTGAAAGTTATTTAATTGGTTAACATAGTTAGTCTATCACGAATGCACATATATAATCTCCGTAACATTTTCACATAATTATAAAGTATGCAACCAATCAACATGCAAGTCACATTCATGGTAGAGAATTTAAATTTCAAAAGATTAAATGAAATCCGTGACGCGTTTTGAATGCAGCGCGCGCTGTTGGCACCCGTTCAGATTCCACAAACAACGATAAAAGTGTGCATGTCTTTGTTTCGTTGTCATACGTTTATCAGTTGTTATGCCTATTCGGTATCAAGTATAGTTTATCGGTGAAATTAGCTCAAATAATATAACTATTGATAGCTTCCGTGTTCCAGTAAACCTGCTCAACGTATTGTTTTGGGTTACTTCGTTCAAAAGAAGTTTACAATCAATTAAAAACAAATATAAAAGTGTGAATGAATAGCAAATTCATAGGGAATTAGCACATCTATGATTATGAATATAACAAAAGTAACAAATCAGATATGTATAATTTTGTGGCAGTTGAAGGTAACATGGATTATGATCGCATACTAAACAGCTACATGCTGTTGTATTGTAACTAGGCAATAAAAAAGGCGACTTGTATGCGCTCCGCGATCAATAAAAAGTGAAGTTTCACTTGCATAATGGGTACTAGGCACGCATAATTTTAGAAGGGTACTAACTTGAGTCGTCGGCCATGTTTGCAGAGGATGACGAGGCACAGAAGATCTTGAACCTCGACAGAGTCAATGAGACGTAGAGGCACCGAGGATCCAGGCCCGTTGCGCCGACGCGGCTGAGCGTGCAGTCGGTAGTTGGACATGGCGATGGTTCCACCGTCTGCCGTGCGCCCGACCCACTGAGAAGAGACTCCTTGTTGATTATGCCATTCTGGTAGTTCTGCTACATAAGTATACATAACGAATTATATGCTTCTTTTATTGAAATGCTGCTTTTAGCAAAATGCTGAGATCACTATCTCAGCATTTTGCTGCGTACTATCCCAACGTCATGTAGTTCGTTCAACTCGATGCATTCGACCTCTTGACCTTTTGGACCATCTGCCGTTATGTAGGGTTAAGTTATCTATTTTAATAGTCAAATGATAAATGGAAAATGGTACTAAAAGCAAATGACGTCTATTAAGGTCACGTGTCACATTAATTTATAACACCGTCATTAAGACACTGACTAATAATATTTTATGATTACCTACGTATCGTTAAATGAATTAAAATTAGTACCTTACGTCATGAACTAAACGTAAACATAAGGTAAAGAAGATTCCATTCAGTATGCTTACATGGTCTCTGTCTCATAAATATGGGTGCGCCAAATTTGAACTAAATTTTTAATGTCGATTATCGGAAGTCCGAAAATGTTGTTACTAAAAATTTACATCCTAATAGTCACTACTCATAACTACTCTGTACATAACATTCTGAATTCCTAATCATTCAACTTCATAATGTTTGTCGCAATAAAGTTTATTATACTACTATTTGTTCTTCTATATTTTCTCAACATAACCATCTTTTACAATATTATTCATCATCATATTTTTGTTATGTAGATTAGTTTTAATTCATAAAATTGAACAATATTAATTTTATAAGGGTAAGTTTCTTGTGCTTGGGTTTGTGAAAATAGCTGCTTCCAGAACAGTAGGTTAGGTTAGGTTAGAACTGCGATCATAACAGAATAAAAAGGGCTACCACACTAAGAAACAAGCAAAGTAAAAAAGCTAACTTTGTAAAATTCTGTAAAGTAGTAAATACAAACCTACTCTTTTTAGGCATCCAAGCGCGTTAACCATTGACTGAGATCGGTACGTATTACATACCCTCAATAAGAATCATTAGTACATTACGCACCAAGGCCAGTAAAATAAAAAATGTCTCAGATCACATGTAATTGTCGTCCGAGGCGAAGCCGAGGTTGACAAAATGTGATCTGAGGCTTTTTTATTTTACTGGCCGAGGTCAGTATACTATTTTTCTGTTCGACGAAGCCAGAAAGCGGAAATTTCATTTAGCGCAGCGGCCACAAAGTTGGCGCTTTCTGGCCGGAGGACGGAAAAATTATATTACATGTTATCCGCATATTAATAATATGAGTAATAATATTAGAAAAAAGAACTATATGATTTAGAATGTTATGAAGAAAAATATTAGGATTTACATAAAGTATGAACAGTGAAATTATTCATTCAAATTTTCGGAAAACTGAGTGTTATGGACTGCGTTAATAGTAAAAGAAATTGTAGGCACGAAAACTTCAGTAAACAAAATTTTAGGAAGAGTGATCATTAGTAGTACAAATCGTTAGGAAAATCATTTTCGGGTGATAATCTTTAGCGAACCCAATATGGACCCCATAAATATATATTTTTTTAAAATTTTATATTATACGAGTAAGGTCTAAATTTCTTTATATGGGACATATTTTTGATTCCACTACTGTCCGCTTTACTGGAATATTCCGCAGCGAGCTGTTTTTGATAACAAATTCTGTACGTGAGTAGAAGTACATAGACCAAAGTATTATTATGTTTGTCATTATATACATTATTTAACTACGAAAGTTGGATGACGTTTATTCAACTCGTAGATTATAAAAAAACCTTCTGCTTCATCATGTGGCAACTAATGCTCTCAATATTAGTGTAGTATAAGTTCCTAAGTAAGTCCCTCTTTATAACTCGCCTCGATTTGTACTTATTTAAAAATAATATGTACTTATGACATCATCAAAATATCAATTTTATATTTTTTAGGTAATATTCAAATAGTTGCCTAAAAATAAAGACTGACTGATTTCTTCTTTTAAGTTACCATAATGTTAACACCACCATTCGTTTTATAAAAACACGATGCTCACCTGCACAAACTCTCCGCATATCGGCGTGAACGGCACGTCGAGGCCGGGCTCGTCGCAGTGCGTGCGCAGGCGCGGGTACAGGTCCGCTGCGCGCACGCGGTGCGGCGGCGGCTCCGGCTGCGGCGGCGCCGTCCACCGCTCGCGCTCGCGGTCGCGGTCGCTCATCGCGAGGTAAGACGGTGACACCTGGGAACAATGGAGTTAGTACGTTATTTACGTGTACGATAATGATAGCATGTTTTTTTTTAATTTGGAGGCTTTCTTAATAACAAAAAATACCAGCAACCTCCAGCTTTAACGCTTGAGAAGATTGCCGGCGTAGATTTTAGTTTTAGTATGTATAAACAAAATTGTAATTTGTCCCCGACAATTGTCGCCGCGTTGGTATAACAGGGGCCACATCGTCAAATTCCTACAATTTTTAAACTTTTTAAAGACACATAGATGTGTCTTGAAAAAGTTTTGTGTGGAATTCTCAAAAAAAATGTCCTTACTAATATTTATGTATGTTTGCTTATACATATTGAGAGTTCTAAAGAATAGAAAGTTAAAAATAAATCAATATTTACACTCCATCCGCATAGTACCTCAAGTAGGCCGGAAAACTTGACACACGCCGCATTGGACACACAGACATACATGTTAACTGTCACTGAACAAACGACGATTTCTAAATTCTCTACTACAGTATAACGTACATCGTCAGTTAGTGACACGTCAGTCTTATGAAAGATATAAAGTGACACTAGAAGTTACAGAACAACCTAAAGTTTGATAAAGATTGTGTACTTATAGTTTATAGGGTACGAACTTTTGTAGCACTAGCACGTTTGTTGATAAATAACTTCTTAGAATGCCACTACAAAGGGGCTGTTCAAATATTACATAAGCACTTATAGGGGGTCTTTGTTTTACTTGTTTTTGCTGGAGAGGCCGAAGGGGACTTGAACGGCCGTTAAATCCCAGAAAAAATCTTAAGTAGGTACCATTTTTCTTTTGCCATTCTGTGTAGATTTAGTACTTAAGTTTTCGATTCGGTAGTAAAATCCACTCCTCTTGTTGCAAGAATATTAGCCCTTGTGGGACTAATATTCGTCATTAAAACAAACTCTCCTGGCCTTTCTCGGGACTTAAAATATTTCCCAGCAACACACAAATAAATCGGGTATTTCCAATCTTATTAAATTTGCCTGCTTACGCGCATTCTAGTATAGACAAGCCGATCAAACAGAGAAACGAGTTGTCTAATAAGACCATGGCACGAAAAGATCCAGCCTTAAACCATCTTAAGGTTACATTAAGAAGGTTCCAGTGGAATTCTTGATGGAATATTTTTGAGACCTATTCATGCTAGCCTTGTATATCTGTTATCACGAAAGAGAGGGCAGATAGCTTTCTTTGTCATCTACGTATGTCCATAGGTCCGTAATAAGTGATAATTCTGTCAAAGGTCAGTGGAGAGCCATTTCGAATATAATAGGTACATATCTTATTTGCATAACCGTATATATCTATACTAATCTATACTAATATTATAAAGAGGAAAGATTTGTATTTTTGTATGTTTGTAATGAATAGGCTCCGAAACTACTGGACCGATTTCAAAAATTCTTTCACCTTTGGAAAGCTACATTATCCCCGAGTAACATAGGCTATATAATATCACGCTAGGTCTTATAGTTGCGGAGCAGTAACCGAAAATGTTTCAAAAACGGGGGAAAAGTATCGTTTCTGAGGTCTTAAAAAAATCTTAAGTCCCCCCGTGCGAAGCCGGGACGGGCCGCTAGTAATTAATATATTAATAATTCACCTACTTATTTACTTAGGTATTAAATTATATAATTTAAAATTTTTATTACTGATAATGAAGACGTAACGTTAATTATGCAATGAAGAACTATTAAAATAATATATTACCTGACCTATATAATATTGGTAGAGCATTTTACAGACATCTCAAAGTGCATGAAGTCTATAATTTGATATTTATCCAATCATTGAGCATAGTCTTATACTGATAACAGATAAAACATAGTATATAAATAAATAAAATACACCACAAAGCTATAAATAGTCTTGAGCAAAAGTTCATGCTAATGATTAAGCGTTACCTTTACGTTCAGATATTAGTCATAGGTTTACCCAAGTCCATAGTAGGCATACCAGCCTAATGGCTGGTACGATATTAAATACTGCATCTTATGGCTTTATCATAGTATATTTACTACTTTTTTTAATTATCGTATATCACTTCAGAATGTACATGTCTTTTAAACACCCGACACAAAAACGACGGGGTGTTATATATCCCTAATAATATTATAAATGCGAAAGTAACTCTGTCTGTCTGTTACGCTTTCACGCTAAATCTACTGGACCGATTTAAATGAAATTTGGTACAAAGGAAGTCTGTAACCTGAGAAAGGACATAGGCTACTATTTAAACATGCGGACGAAGTCGCGGGCAGAAGCTAGTTTCAAATAAATAAAAAGTGTAACAGTGATTTTACGGGCGATTCAACTGCCATCAGTTGCTAGTTCTGAAAATTTAACAAATGAACTACACCAAGAATGTTGGTTTAATGCAACAATAAGTATATTGTTCCGTAAACGGACGGACAGGGCAACATGTACGGGCACAGTAGTATAGTAGTGCTCGTACATACATGTTATCAGAATTAATAATAAAAAAAAAAAACAAGTATTATTGCAGCTTGTTTCCTCAATTTTCAGGGCAGATAGCTTGACGGCGATTGAAACACCCTTAAATCACCTTAATATCAATTCAATCGTATCGTTTTTAGTGTCAATTAACTGACACTAACAGCAAATGCGAAAAATGTGAGTTATTAATATATAATATTATTGTTGAAAAGAATTTAATACCTATTATATAATTTAACATTTTATTTACGTGTGTTATGCTACAAAAATACCTATATGAAAGCGACCTTGTCAAACAAGTGGTTGCGTAACGATTTCATAGCTGCCAATCGGTTAATTTGATAACAAGAGTTGAATAATTTTAGTACGAGACAGGTTTAAAACAATTTTTAATTTTACCAAAATAATAAGTGAGGCAAATTTATTAAAGATACTGTTTTAAAAGAAATTTGTCGAATTATAATTGGTCGTATTAACTCGTGTTAACTTTTAAGAACTGAACTATTAAAGTGTCTTCATTCGTAAGAATTATAACCCCGCTGCATACAGTTTCTAGGTTACAATTTATATTGCTCCTTAGGGTTATTGTAGGTAATAAAATGATATCTGATGAGTATTATCGTGTACATACATCCTGTCGATTATACGCGAGAGGAGAAAACTAATAGTACCTAATCAGTTGCAAGTATTACGACCACACCTGCACCAAGGCATGGTTACACACGCGTTCAATTACATGTGAATCAATCTTGACATCTCTCTCTTACGTAGTTAATTTCCCAATGATATTTCCTGTTCGACTGTCCACTTATGTGAACCTTGTAAGAACTTATGACAACCTGGTCGTAGTGAAAAGTCTACAACATAGCTTTTAAATACACAATTACTCAAGGAAACCTTAAAGTGATTTTGTAATGGCTTTTTACAATTGCTTAACTCTGGGCTCGTGATGTTTCTTATTTACGCAGTTTGTGAATAGATACGTACTACCTATCTACTTATCGTTACGCAATACGGTAGATTATTATTAAAATGATAAAACTATGAAACTATTTCAATGCGCGTGTAGGGAAAATAATTACTATTGTATTTATTATAAAATATGCTGTCTTAAAAAACTTTCTATTATCTTAACATCCCAGAAACTTCCTCTAGTTATTAATAGCACGCATGCATCTACTAGGAGAACATAAAAAATAAAAACAGAGACGAGTAAAACGCAGAGGCAATAAACCGTTCTCCAGTACTCCTCAATTAATGTGGCATTCCTCAGTAATGATGTAACACGCCTCGCAGCGGTTCACATGTAGCGTCGAACCTGCACTTAGCCCGCTCTCAGCCGTGAATCACTCGAGTGAGATTAGCTACTAGGATAACATCGTTTTGGTGGAGCTTTTAGAGGTGCTGTTTGTGATGTATGCGACAGGAGACATTGCTTTATATCCTCGAGCAGATAGCTACACGATTTTAGCGGAACTCTATTTAGAATTCAGTTCTAAGAACGGGACGTATACCCTCGGTAATCGACTATTTGGAAGAGAAACTATAATTATACGTTACCGGATGAGGTTGGTACAGGTAAATTAACATTCCTGAGCAGCAGGTTAAGCACCAATGTTAATACTAAACAAATCAACAGCGTTGAATAATGAGAGAACGTTAAGATTAAATATTAGTTAGGCATTAGCATGCGCAGGCGCGCCCACCTCTCTTTTGGCGCATTCACCCCGGGCCAATGAACACGAGGCACCAAAAAAGGAGACAACACACCGCGTAAGACCAAGCTTTTTTGTTCACAAAAAAAAAATAGATTGAAATCGGAGCACGTTTTTATAGAGATTCAGAAGATTTCTTCAAGCAAAAAAACTGTAGCGTAGTCACCTGCTCATTTTGACAATAGAATGAGAAATTTTGATATATAACTATTATAGCCTGATAAAGTAATGACGGCGAATGAAACCAACTCATTGTCTTGGATGAGTAATGGCATCGCCAAATAAGTAGCTATATATAATGAATTAAATTCATATAAACAAAGCGCAGTGCTTGCAGTCATTAGAACGTCAAAGCTGTGCGGGTGGGCGGCACGAAGCATAAAGAAATACAACTGGATGTATCTACATGAACATTTCTTTAAAGTAAGCAGTCTACAGAATTTATATTAGGAGTGTAATGGTTAGCCCCGAGTGAGGGTCATTCACCTCGCTGCGATAGATTGATGTTTAGACTGTTTTGTAAACATAAAAAAAAATCTACTGAGCTTTTTGAGAGTCGACAGATGTTAGTATTATGCGTCCATAAATTTATCAGTCAAGTTCTGTAAACTAAATTGAACTTTAAAACTATAGACATAAATGTCAGACTTTCTAAGCCGATAGGTCAGGATAATGGGTCTGTCAACAAGGGTATTAAGTTCGTTTGAAAGTTTTACAAACTATTTAAATGGGCCCGGGCGATTACTTAACAAAGTGTGTCTGGGTTATAGATGTGGGAAATAAACTAGGACAAAATAAATTTTAAAATTCAACAATGACTCATATTATATAAATCATTATAGTATCAAAATTTAATTGTAATAGAACAGATTTAACGTGTACTTTAAGTATTTTGTTTAGTGTGTGGTGCGGTGTAGTGTCCTCAGTGGAATGTAAGAACATGAAAACTGTAAAGATGTTGTAAAAGTATAAAACAATATATATCTAATACGGAATTTAAATCCACTATAAGTACCTAGTTATTTCTTTTCAATGTGTAATAACCGCGTTATCCAAGAATCAATCAGCAAATTAATATTCAGTATTAGGATATTTAAAAATGGAAAAATAAAAAAAAATGCAAAAACCTAAAACTATTCAAGAGTGGAGTAAAGACACTTACTATATACCTACTCGGAATAGTTCGCTGCTTAATAGAATAGTGACATACAAACCAGAACATTTTACTCCATTTTAGATTCTAAGCCATCACATTTAAATTTCAACTCAGGTGACACATTTCTAGTAGTTACTATTCCACTGAAGCGATATAATATGCACACCGCCTCTATTCATACAACAATCGGTGAGCAAACGCATTTATGAATGGAGTATCTATTTCACAAGAGCGTTATCAGTACAACCTACGGTATTATTTAGTGGATACATAGTAGGGCAAGCCCTCTATCGCGTCACGAGCGACATGACTAATAGGTACCGGTGTGTAGGCATATTGGGGTCACCATGTGGGCACAACACGCACAGCCGTATTACTATAATGGTCATGTTGTAACACACGCGTAATCTAAGCATAACAGTTATCCAAGAGCGAAGATAACATGCAAAGTTGACAATAACATGAAATATGACGGATGCAGATAATTATTCCCAAGTGAGATAGTAAGTGCATGAATGGAATGAAATATCCAATCGTGCCGTTGTCATTCAAGTCATTCAACCAGCACGGGGCCGCCTGTTGCTACAATTGAAAGGTCCATTCAAGGCTGAGTAAGAACCTTTTACTTGCCTTGTGGATTCTAATGTAGTTCGTGGGTTAGAAAGAGAAATCCGACAGTGGACAGCTGTTAATCAGGACAGACGTTGCATTATTTATCCGGTCTTTGTGAGACTCTATTAAATGCAACAATGCTATCTCAAGCTTCCGGTGTCTGGTGAATGACGTATAAGATCGAGGCCCGATATCATCTATGAATGAAACCACTAACTAGCAAACTACTTCTGAATTCCTGGTGCCGGTCGATTGTGTGGAGAGTTAACGGCTATACGCTTATTGTGATAACGATGTTGTCTTGATAAAAGACCCGTTTAAACTATATTGACCCCAATTATACAAATTTTATTAACTGTTAAACGGGCATGTGCAATTTCTGGATGAGTCATGTTTTAATATAGACCCTAAATGCTGCGGGTTTTCCTATTTTGTGTTATCCACATATGAGGGAGTATTCACGACGATGTGCCGTTGTAAAGCACTTATTGGTTGGGTATTGTTGGACATAGTCGACTGAGCGTTGTCCATGCCATGCCCCGACCATTAGACTATTTCAATACAATATTATTGATGGAATTGGATGAGGGATGACAGTCATGTTAATGCCATATTGTACCTAATCATGATTCAGGAAATTAAGGTAATTTGTCTTATATGGATATATAACATAGTATATATTGCCTATAGCAAAACAAACAGTAGAAAAACTTGAAGACAGAATGGAATCTAAAACCAATTATCCTTATGTAATAAACACTCAATAACAACCAGTTTCAAAAGTTGCATATTTCGTATAATTTAGCAAAAAAAAATCCAGTAGACACCAGAAAACAGTAAACACCAATCCTGTTTAGTCTACAACGTTCTAAGTGATTATTCTTCTGTTGTATTATAAATCTTATTGCGAAGACATGACATCCTAAAGTGGAATGTGTCATCTTCGACGTGTTCTCCTAAAGCCGTGTAAATACATTACGAAGGTTACCGAGCCAAAAACTAGAAGGTCATTCAACGCAGCGTCACGATTCGTCTAATTGGTCACCATATATTTCTCATTAACATGTCCGGACGAAATAGTTGGTCAATGTACCTGGTATTAGTTAAACATATACATTGTTATATGTCACCGACAATTGTCGCGTTGGTGAAGTAAGATGCCAGATCTATACTAATATTATAAAGCTGAAGAGTTTGTTTGTTTGTTTGAACGCGCTAATCTCAAGAACTACTGGTTCGAATTGGAAAATTATTTTTTTGTTGGATAGACCATTTATCGAGGAAGGCTTTAGGCTATATAACATCGCGCTGCGACCAATAGGAGCGAAGAAACAGTGGAAAATGTGTAAAAAACGGGGAAAATAACTATTTCACGCGGACGAAGTCGCTGGCAGAAGCTAGTTCGTAATAAACAAACCTTGGCTTTTACTTTTGGTTTAAATCCTACGGGTTTCCCCCTTACATTCCTTGTTTAATGGCCGACTAAGGAGATTATGCCAATGACACGAACACATTATGGGCTGGGATTGGAATTCCAAGGTACAAATTTGAAGTATAATATCATCAAATTGTCTGGGAGCTCTAAAAATTTATAATATTATAGTTAGATGCTACCGATATAATATTTATAGACAGGCTACTTCAACATCGCAGTGACAGTTTCACAAGGATTCAAGAGGAACTAACGAAAAGAAAACTTAAACGAACTAAGTATGTTTTACTATAAATTATAGACAGCTGTGTATTCATACTCAAGGTCTATGGTTTGTTTTTGTAGGGAGAGGCGGTATGAAACGATTTTTAAGGAAAACGACGAATGAAAGTAACCTGTCACGTTTTAAACAATCAGCAAGTGAGTGAATTTCATACTGGCGGGCACTGTCTGTATCTTCTGCAATAGACACCTTGGTGATAGACAATACCTGAGAGTATTCCGGCGAGGGTGGTCTCTGGGTATACTTGGCCTGGCTCGCCATCCTAGCGCCAGCGCCGCACCCCTGAGCTGCCGGCTCATCTTCCGGGTAATAAAGATGCACGAAATCCTCCGTGTCCAAAAACGTATTGATCAGCATAACTTCACAGTACAAAACTAACTAATAAATAACTTAACGCAGTCTAAGATATCAGACTTTGGGCACTATGCACTATATAACATTAGATCACTCTTGTAGGAAGCACACCATCGAAATCCATTCGATTTGTAACGTTCCATCTTTTGGTCCTTAACTAATTATATCTTAATTAATAAATAAGTTAATACATTCACTACACTTGTATAAAATCACATTTGCACCGCAAACTGCACTGGTTATGTCTACCTACTGGAAAAGAGAAATGTTATTTATGGCAACCACTTTGACTGGCAAAAGATTGAGTGGATTTCCAATCGTTATAGAAATTACAATAGCCGTCAATAAACGATTGTATCACCAAATTCTTTTGACGTCAACCATAACAATATAGTGGTGGCAAGTGTTCAAGCAACTGTCGCTATTGTTCTGTCACAGTGTGTTTATGAAGCCTGAGAATTATTTTATTTAGTAGTAACCGAGACATGTGTGAGTTTTAAGGACACCTGTCAAAATAATTGTGTTAGTATGACATACGATACTTTTTGTTAACATATTGTCAAAAAAAAGTTTTGTTCTATATAACCTTGACATGGTTAAGCGCTGTCGATTATATAAATAATATTAAAAATGAATTGTTTACTCATATATTAACCGTAATACGTATCTTGAATTCCTAAGGCTCATTTACCTCCGGGCGTTGTTAGCTAGTTTAGTTAGCGGACCATAATAACTCTTATCGCGACCAACAAATCCATTACACAACTCAAAGTCCTGCCAGTTCATTGACCTGGTTACTATAATTATTGAATTATTTATTAATTGTACCAGCACACATTCCATCGCTCGAGTTGATTCAAAACAGGCGTGCACATTTAACCTTCCGGCTGCACTTAATTAATTGAATTGAATGCATCATTAATATCATTATCGACAGACGGTTGTTTACAATAAGGAAACAACAGAAAAATATTAGTAAACTCGAAACAATAAACTTTAAATTCTTTGACGAGGTTTAATAAGGATACAATTTTACGCAAATAAAAATGCAATCATAATACCAAGATAAATGAAAAATATGATTGTCTTTATTGTTGAATTGATGCGCTTGATCTGTCTGCGTGAGTCATTGTTTGTGAAGATCAAGAAGGTACTTGTCTGTTGATGTGTGCGAAGAACAAAGAAACATCATCACACACGACAGAAAGATTTATTACATACATACCATGACCATTGATAAATATTTAGGTCAATTTTTTGGCTAATAACACTTGATAACATACATTTTTAGCTCTCGCATTGAGCCTATCAGTAGCTTTACGCGCACACTGCGGTTAAAATTCCAATTAAAAATCTTTATGTAACTAGGCCTATCAATATGCATCACGAGAATATTTAACATTAATGCATTAAAACTCATTGTTTTCTTCTATCGTTGGACTGCAGTCCGTGACTTGAAAAACCTTTTGTGAATACTAAAGATCAATCCGATGACAATTGATAAATAGAAGAAATTATCGTTTTTATGCTAAGTTAAAGTGGAATCAAAGTTAATATAGAATTTAATAGGTTGCCGAACGATATCAAGTAAATCTTTTGACGCGCAGCGGACGTGCGCTCTACTTTGCACATTGCTGACTAGAAAAGAATGCGGCCAACGGCGCCTACTCGCTTCATTTACTACGCGAACTTTATGTACTCCTGGTTGATTTAATGTAGGAAAACGGGAAATAATACAATATTCTGCCGTCCACTTACTAAAGAGCCGTTAACCCTCAAAACGTCAATTTTGACTTTTTGATGGTACGTTATATAGTTTTCAATTCTCTATCTTTTGGTTTAAGAATCGTATTCCTACGGCAAATAGTTTTAAAGATAATGAACAGTACTGTGGCCGTTAAGTGGCAGATTTTCTGGTGGTTCCTACACTAAAGAGCGTCAAACCCACATTGCTTAGCTTAAATGTACGTTAAACCACCATAACTGCTAAAATTTAAGGAATTAATTATTTTTTTGTGATCTTGTGCTTACCTAAAAAGTCGTTATCCCATTATCCTTAGCTAGAAAGACGCAAAACTCCTTTAACTTCGTTATAGCTAAGCAAGCCACTACGGTTATTATTAAAATTGCTATACTAAAAAGCGGTCTTATAGAAAAACTCCGCTAAAGAGCAGTTATAGTCCTTTAACGCTATTTTAGTTAAGTATAGATGAAATTATTTTGTATATTATACAGAGCTAAAGAGCAGTAAAGCCTCATTCCTTAACTAAACGGCAGTTTTTCGACGCTCGCACCGCGTACATTTCGAGGAGGGATAGATCGGGAGGGCACCCACCACCAATTATTATAGTTTATTTAGTCCTCCGGTAGAGCTTGTTGACGGCGGACGCGTACATTTGATTGTGCTTAATTATTAGATGTAAGAAGTTTTAATTTAGGTTTAATAACTGAAATATAACTGCCCGGACGGGAATTGCAGCATTTAACGTAAACGGATAAACTATTCACAGATTATTACAACTGCCCGTAGAACATTAACAAACTTCTAAATACAACCCGCTTTCAGACGAACTACTTCAAATTTTAAGGACAGACTTAAAAACTGTCGAATTATTTATTACTAGCGGCCCGCCCCGGCGTCGCCCGGATCCCTTTTTTTTATAGCCTATTATTTTTCTACACCTTCGGTTACATAGTTCAAATTTTACCAAGGATCCCTAATTATTTTCAAAATGAAATGTAGCCTATGTCAAATTGGAAGAATGTAGCATTCTATCGGTGAAAGATTTTTTAAATCGGCCCAGCACTTTTTGAGCCTATTCATTACAAACATACAAAATAGGTACAAATCTTTCCTCTTTATAATATTATTAGTGTAGATAGATGAAGAGTCTATATCTAATGTAACTCTAGCTTACATAAATCTTCGTTTGTGCGAAGTGTATGATACTTCTGATGTAGAAGATTGGTTGAAAGTTGAAGGTTGGTTTGGGAAAAGAAATAAGTATTTTAGTGTTTGGGGATCTTTTGTAACTTCCACCCGTTAGAGAAAAGTCGCCATTTGAAAAACCAACCCCTACAGAAATTAATAAACATATAGGCACCTTAAGTATTCCAAACTTATAGACTAAACTTTATAGTTACAACGAACTCACGTTGAATATGAGACAGCTGGATGATTCTACGTTTGTAAAAATGTTAAAAAGAATCGGAGTAGGAGTGACAACTCAATCAGACAAAGATATACTGTCTAACCGATTGTACAAAGGATCCCAAAAATGAAACAATGTATTTTCTTAACACAACACACTATAATTAACAGAATAATACTTTGCTCAACAAAACCAAAATCAAGCCGAAGCCTCAATAAATTGAGAGAACATCTCGTTAGCGCGTTCTATAGATAGAACAGCGACATCTATTGAACCACATGTAAATTAAACTAACTTAATACTAGTACAAACTGTTGACGGTTCAACATTCCGCCCACCAAGGACAGACTGACGACAATGTCCTTAATACCGCCCACCGTGGCAGTTGATAACATAACTTCGTACATTTAACTAACAATATACATTTAAACTACCTATCTCACAAATGAACAAAATCTGAATATCGTAAGCAACTACATAACTTAAAAAATGTACACATAACAACAATAAACAAAATATTCAGACTTAACAGATAACATGACCTAATAATAATATACTCTATACACACTCAACAAATTACTAACTCAATCAGCAATGGGAAGAAAACATAACTTATTTACAGACCGTTTTATAATACTATTCCTACAACGTAAACTAACAACACGCGTGATTCCGTCCAACCCAGTATGCTTGTCCACAACAATACCATACAACCACCTTGCAGGCGGAACATCATCCTCCTTTACCAAAACCACATCACCCACAGCTGGCTCTGAAGTTTGATAAGCCCATTTATATCTATGATAAAACTGAGTCAGATATTCACGAGACCAACGACGCCAGAACTCTTGTACCATTCTCTGAGTAAGTTGCCATCTCCTTAAATTAGTGATATTACCAGACTCATAATTAAAATCCGGTGCTACAACTAGTGGTTCTCCAACAAGAAAATGTCCAGGAGTCAGAGGAATCTGATCTTCACTGTTGTTATTTATTTTAGAAATTGGTCTTGAATTCAAACATGCCTCTATTTGTGATAACACAGTTATCAATTCTTCAAATGTCAATGTTGAATTGCCTATTATCTTTTTTAAATGATTCTTGCACGACTTTATTCCGGCCTCCCAAAGACCTCCGAAGTTGGGCGCATGCGCAGGAATGAAGTGCCAGACAGTGCCATTCGTAGCAAGACTACTAGCTATCTCAGCTAACATATTCGACTTCTCGTCTAGGAAAAGTTTCTTCAACTCACGAGCTGCTCCAACAAAGTTAGTGCCATTGTCACTCCATATATCTGCACAATGACCACGACGAGCCACAAAACGTTTGAATGCAGCTAGAAATCCTTGAGTAGTCAGATCGCTGACCAACTCCAGGTGTATTGCTCTGGTCGCCATACATACGAACAGACATATATATCCCTTATATGATTTATTACCTCGACCTTTCGAAGTCCTTATGTTAATAGGACCTGCATAATCAACACCACTTTGATAAAACGGCCTATTAACTGTACCTCTTGCTGAAGGCAACTGACCCATCAATGGATTATTACTTGATGCTGAGTAACGTGTGCATGTGACACAATTTCTATAAAACAATTTCACTAATTGTTTGGCACCAACTACCCAATATCTGGACCTTAAATAATTAAGCATCAGTTGCGGACCTCCATGCAAAGTCCTTTCATGTGCTTCACTGACCAGCAAATCAGTGAAGTGTGATTTATGAGGTAAGATAATAGGATGCTTCATATCATCACTAATATGCGCGTGCTGCAGTCTCCCACCTACTCTCAACACGTCATCTTGATCGAGAAACGGATTCAACGAGGTAAGTTTGCTTTTCTTATTTATTAATTTATTTTCTTTCAGGTTTTTTATTTCATCCTTAAAGTACTCTTGTTGAACTATCTTTACACATAATCTTAAACTTTCCTTAATTTCTGTTCCAGTTATCCAGTCCTTAACTTCTTCCTTTCTGAATTTCTTAACCCATCTTTTACAGAACGCCACCACTCGGATGAGTTTTCTCAATTTAGAAAACTTAGTTATAATATCTTTCTCCAATAATCCGACGCATTCATCAACATTACAGGTAAGACAAAGTTTATTTGTTTTTTCTTCTAAATTTGTTTCTTTTACTTCTATTTTTTGATAATTAATGTTTTTCTGTTTCAGCCATGGCGGTCCTTCCTTCCAGAGTGATTCTTCAACCGACTGACAAACACCTCTGGAGGCGCAATCAGCAGGGTTCTCCTTTGAAGAAACATGAGCCCACTGATGAGGTTCCAATGACGTCAATATTTCAGATACGCGGTTAGCCACAAAGGTCTTCCATCTGTTTGGGCGACTATTCAACCACGACAACACTATAATAGAGTCCGTCCATGCATGTAGATTTTTCTTATCAATACCCATAACCTTCGCAACCTCCACTAACAATTTAGTCAGTAGTACCGCCCCGCAGAGTTCCAATCTAGGAATCGAAACCTGTTTGATCGGTGCGACCTTAGTCTTTGAGGTTATTAATGATACATGAACTTCACCCTGTTTATCTACAACTCTGGCATACACCACCGCGGCGTATGCATCGTTAGATGCATCAGAAAACCCGTGAAGTTCTAACAACTGATCATTTCTACTGCTGTGAATCCATCTAGGGACTCTGAACTTGGTTAATTGATTCAAATTATCTCTATAGCATAACCAGTCCTTCAGAAGTTGTGATGGAACCTCCTCGTCCCATTCAATTCCTGAAAGCCATAATTTTTGTATAAAAATCTTGGCTGAAATTATTACTGGTGCTAACCAACCAAGCGGATCAAACAATCGTGAAATATCAGATATTACACTTCTTTTTGTTACAGGTGTCTTCATAAGAGGTAGCTGCACTGAATACTCGAACTCATCGCTTCTTCGGTTCCAGGTAAGTCCAAGTATTTTAGTTACAGTATCCTGCTTCAAAGGTAAGTTTTCTTGTAAATCTTTTTCATTTCCATTAAATTTTTTCAACAATTTTTCATCATTAGTACTCCATTTTTGTAGTTCAAACCCTCCGCATAGTAACAACTCATTAAAATCTTTAAATAGCTGTTCTCCTTCTTCTGCATCTTCACAGCCCGTTAACAGATCATCCATATAGAAATCCTTGATAACCTTCTTTGCAGCTGTTGGAAACTTGTGCCCCTCATCATAGGCTACTTGATGCAGTGTGCGGACCGCAAGATATGGAGCAGATGCTGTACCGAACGTAACTGTCAGAAGTCTGTAGTGTTCCATAGGCTTCTGAGGATCATCACGCCATAATATACGCTGACAATCTGTATCCTTTTCATCGATCTCCACTTGCCGATACATCTTCACTATATCTGCTACTAAACAGATAGGATGACTACGCCATCTCATAATAATATGACGCAAATCAGCTTGAAGTCTTGGACCTATCAGCAAATCTTGATTTAACGAAACACCATTAGTTCCAGGACACGAGGCATCAAACACTACCCGCACCTTTGTTGTTGTTCTGTCCTCGCGAATAACTGCGTGATGTGGTAAGTACACTACATCTGATTTATTTTTATCTTTTTCTTCAACGACCTTCATATGACCTAAGTCCAGATACTCCTTGATGACATCCGTGTAGCGTGATTTCAGGTGAGCATCCTTCTCAAACCTCTTCTCCAGATAACAAAAACGTTTGGCAGCTACAAGTTTGGAATCTCCTTTCTTGCAACGTGGATCTTCATCTCTGAACGGAAGCTTAACGATGTACCTACCAGTGTTATTTCTTCTAGTAGTTGCAGTATAAATTTCTTCACATCGTTTTTCCTCATCAGTGTAAGTATCAACAGCAGATCCAGTCACGTTATCAGATTCAAGCTCCCAAAATTTCTTGAGAATCTCATTATCATCTACATGAACGTGATTAACCGAAATTGACTTACGGATTGCTGAGTCAGGTCCTGGCATAGGTCCTGACAAAATCCAACCAAGCGCACTTTGTTGCGCTGTTGGTACTCCTAACGATCGTTTGATGACTCCTTCTAGCAATATCTGACCATAGATATCTGCTCCCAGAAGCAAATCAATCTTGCCTGGTGTATCAAAGGATGGATCGGCCAATTCAAGGTTAGCGAACTCCGACCATAATTGTACAACAATTTTCTTTTCAGGGAGCACCGAAGTGAGTTTACTTAACACAAAAGCACTGACTCTGAACTCAACCGTTGAATCAAGAAGTGATTGAATCTTCAAATTAACCATAAACCTAGAGGCGATAGGACCGCACTCGTCACTTCCTAATCCTGATATGGTACTTTTGTGTGATATTTTCTTCAGTCCTAGCAGCTGGACTGCAGACTCCGTAATCAACGATGCCTGTGATCCCTGATCGAGTAAACACCTGAGTGTTACTAGTGAACCATTCTTCGATTCTGCATTAACCAATGCAGTTGCTAACAATACTTGACCTTGAACCGTCGAAAAATGATTCTTTATTTCAGTAGTTTCTTCTTGAGATGATGATGCGACTGGAGTAATTACTGGAGCAGATGACTGCCCTTCACCATCATTGGGAGTTGTGACATTTTTGGGATGGAGCAAAGAATGATGCTTCTTCTTACATATTCGGCATCTAGTAGGCTGACGACAGGCAAAAGCTGAGTGATTAAAACCTAAACAATTGAAGCATAAGTTATTGGATTGAACAAAATCACGACGTGTGTTAATATCAATTTTTGAAAAACCTTTACAATTGCATAACCTGTGATTATCAGAACAATAAGCGCAAGATAAATTAGCTACATGATGTACCTTTGGATTAGACTGAACACTTGAATTCTTATTTAGATAGTTAGACTTAAAAGCTTTGGGTTCAATAAATTCTAGAGCGCGATATCTCTTCTCTAAAAACTTTTCAAAATCTTTATATTTAGGTAACTCCATAGCCGAGCCACTAGAATCTAATTCCCACTCTTTCCTAGTCTCACTATCTAGTTTAAGACAGATAATATGAATTATTATAATGTCCCAAGAACTGACATCTACATCCAAATTCTTCAAAGCAAACAAACACTCATTCGTAGTATCTAACATCTCCTTAAGAGCGCTTGCAGATTCCGTTACTAAATTCTTCTGACTAAACAACTTTTTCAGAATGCAATTTGACAGATATTTCTTGTTATTATATCTGGACTCTAATTTCTTCCAACACACTGAATAGTTCTCTTGCGTGATTTGAACATGCCGCAACAACTTTTCCGCTTCCCCAGTCAACTGAGTTTTCAAATAATGTAGCTTTTGAACGTTATCTAAGGACTTGTTTTCATGGATTAGTGATGTAAATAAATCTCTGAAAGTAACCCACTCGGAATATAATCCAGAAAATATTGGTATAGAGATCTTTGGTAATTTAACAATATAATTGTTAGATGAACTCGAACGTGGTGTAGCGTTATCACTCGCTGACTCTGCGTTACTACTCGAAGACATCAATTTTAGTTTATTAAACGCCGCTTGAATCAATGACTTGGCTTCTATAAACAGTTCTTCCGTAATGTCATATACTTCACCAGTGACATAACACGATTGAGATAATTCAGCACTATCGGTCTCCTGTACTAGTTGCGTATGTTTCAATAAGAACTGAGCCCATAATCCATCTAACACTTCTATTCTGGCATTAAGATATTCGAGCGAAGCGCGTCGTTCCAAAGGCGCTTTCTTAATATTTACCAAAGTCTTTTTTATTCTATCTGCTAAGTCCTGTAGAACCTTGATCTTAGAATCCATCTCGGAAATTTTCTAAGTGTTTAGAACTTCTGACTAAAATCGGGCATAGGTTCCCCGTAGTTTCACTTTTTCCGAAACTATTCTAAGTCCTAAGCTACTTATTTCTGAATTTTCTAAGTCCAAATTTTTGATGAAATTTTCTAAGTCACTATTTGACAGCTCTTCATAGAGTTTTCACTACAATAATATTCAAAGAGTACTCACAGTTTTACACTTCACAATTCGCTTACGTCACAGTTTTGTTGTTGCCTCGTCGCTGGCTGGTACATTTGATGACGTCACCTTTTTGATCCGCCGACGTCCAAACTCTTCAATGCAGACTCTTCACGTCTCGGAACACCTTACTGCAGCGATCCACTGCGGTGTTACCAGCGACCTCTGTCGTACAATCCTCACTAGCCGAATCCGACTCGTTAGGACCATGTACAAAGGATCCCAAAAATGAAACAATGTATTTTCTTAACACAACACACTATAATTAACAGAATAATACTTTGCTCAACAAAACCAAAATCAAGCCGAAGCCTCAATAAATTGAGAGAACATCTCGTTAGCGCGTTCTATAGATAGAACAGCGACATCTATTGAACCACATGTAAATTAAACTAACTTAATACTAGTACAAACTGTTGACGGTTCAACACCGATTGATACCTCTGCTTTCGCATTGCAATGAAGGAAGGTTAATGGAAATAGCACAATGTTTGAGGGACTCGCCAAAACATGCTGTTTGCTTACTACCGACTAGAAATAATTATGTAGGTAGGTATATGCAGTTAAATAATGCTATGTTAAAAGCGATTCCGAACCCCGAGATAAAGTTAGTTGCTAAAGATTCCTTGGATTGTTTAAAATGTATGAAATTGAAAGCCCCGGTGTGCTTACAAAAATATAAAGATGACGCGTCGATGACTGCTGGACTGGTAGAAACAATAATCTTTAAAAAGGGAGTTAAAGTAATGCTTAGCAGAAACATTGATGTTATTTTAGGTTTAGTGGGTCGATAGGCGTTGTACAAAAAGTGACGTGGGACCCAAACAAAGCCTAAACAATTCATGGGAAAATTCGCTAATAATTGTATTCACGAATTATAGCCTATTGAGTCAAAATTTGAGATCATACCCCTGTAATACGTGTACATATAACAATTCCCAATCTGTGTGGCGTATGCCCTAACAATTACAAGAGCCAAGGGCTTAAATATGGCATATGTGCACCTCCATATTCTCTTGTGGCCAAGCCTACGTGGCGCTTTCACGAGTAACCGATCTTCATGCGGTGCACCTCATAAATGTTCACTTCAAGAGTATAAAAGCTCTAGCTTCAGTGATCACCGAATACAACCGGCCTAAACGTAAATACCGCGCTTATATTTCAGAAATGATCTATCGGAATTATATATTATAAATCGTCTATTTAAATAAATAATGAACGCGAATGGGCAATAAGAAAAATTGTTGCTGAACAAGAATCAGAACCAAAAAACAAGAAAAGAAAGATTTGTAATAATAAAAAACTACCTACTCCTAAAAAGAAAAAACTTTGTCGAATAAGAAAATCTAATAAAATAAATAAATCAATATACCCACGTTTCTACAAAAAGAAGTGAAATCCTACCAAAAATATTGTGTAAAAAACTAGCCAAGTCTCGAAGAAGAACATTCTTTATACGTTAGTGGGTACAAGTCAATTTTGTTTACACGTAATTGTTGTTGCAACTACCTATGTTTGTTAAGCGATAAAAGCCCATATTGGTATTGGTAATTGGACGCTAGTGTCTCGTTTTCGATCAACGGCCAAGTCATACAACATTAACTATGATAATAAACAAATCGCAGTAAGGAACCTTAGAATTTGCCCGAATTTGTCTAGATTTCTTTACTTTTTAGAAATAAACAAGCAGCTTCTTCGAGATTTAGCTAGTTTTTTACAGAATTTTTTGGTGGAATAAAGTTTATTAGCTCAGTTAACAGGCAAGTTGACCTAATTTTTTTTATTTCTTTATTTTTTATTTGGATTTTGAATAAAATGATTTTGTTACTACGAATTTCGACTTTAATATATCACATTTGATCTTATGATTGCTTTACTAAAAAGAAGTTATCCCCGAGCGACGTATGTTTAACTGCCCTTTAGTTAAGTATCACACTATAATCTGTTAGGAATAATTCAATTTTGTTGACACTTCCTTCACTTAATAGACGTTAAGGTACCTTAGCCGCTCCTTGAACTGTATCAGTGAGTGAAATTTGTTTCTGTTACTTGACTATACAGCAGTTAAGTCACCTAGCCGCCGTATAGCTAAGCATTTCTGAATAACTGCCACATACATTTACTACATTCAACATTTAAAAGAAATTACATCACTAAAGGGCCGCTAAGCCTCGCTAAGGGATGGTTAACTGCCGTTTAGTGCTGTAACTGAAGACAAAAGCCAGTCCATGTCCTTGGCTAAAAAGAAAAAATGATAAAAAAAAAATGAAATAATGCACTTTTAGTATCGCGTACCACTTTAAATAGTTCTCGGAATTAAATGAAAATTTTGTAGACAAAAATCGTTTTTCTATGTGTAATAGTTTTGTAGAGACAACGAATTCCACGTTTTTTGGCTTTTTCTCGAAATTTACATTTTGGGCTTAACGGCTCTTTAGTAAGTGGACGGCAGTATTATATTTAACATCAATAACTGTCGCATTTTTTAATTGACAATATACTTGTATAAAATAGTAGTTTATTTTTCTAGTAGTTATTCTAGTAAATACTGGAATTAATCCACACAAAAGACAAAGTTGAAGAACGTAGAAACGGTGTATTATTTATTTAATCAATATTTATTATTGGAAAAGGGAAAATAATGAAATTCACCCTGCAAGTTACAACATCGATAGCGTGCAAGCCAATCGATTTAACAAGTAAGCTTGTTCAATTAGCGAATACAATTACAAAACGCTAATGAGGTCAGAAAAACGCCGCCGTTTCCAAGCGCACAACATGTGGAATAACAAACTTACATAAACATGAACCAGCTCTGGTGTGTTGATTATGCTTAGAGGCTGCACAAAAACTTCAACTCGAGAGTCCGAGGTGCAAGAAGTACGTACAAAACATGTAATCAATAGAAAGACGCGGGCAAAGCCGGCGTATCACATTCCAAGACCGCAAATGCGTTCAGTTGTCGCCCGCTAGCCAACATTCTCAAGTTACCATCGACCGTGTTTTCCACATCTCAAAATGAGTTTTCTCACAAAACTAACTCTTCACTCTTTGGAATACAGTATTTAAGACTGCGCGTGTTAATTTCGTTGGCGTTTGTTAAAATAATGCAAGTAACATGAGAAGCTAACGTTCATTCACTGTATTGCGTCGCCGTTTGCAACAACGAAATCGTAAGGTTGAAATACAGTATTAACGATAATGCAAATATATTGAAGAGATAAATCAATAGCATACAATGTTACGGGACAATAGCAGGGATGATTTTGCAAATTCTTAATATAGAACGGAGAACGCGCGGGAAGACGATCAGAGAGAACATTTTCTGGGCCAAGGATGCTTTGTTGATTTTGTATACGTGCCGAATATCACGATGCGACCAACCAAACTATTCCTAGTGGCACGACTGTCAGTTGAGAAATTCCTGGCCTTCACGGGTTTGGATGCAGTAAAAATCAACAAATTAATAGAAATCGTGATAAACACATCAGAAACAATTTCGGGTTGATAGAAGATTGACCTTTTAGTCTATTAAATGATAGATTTGAAAATTAAACGGTTAGAGATACGTTCTTTCACACATGAATTGCTTCATTTGGCGTGAGATTTTTATAAAGCACTTATAGGCGTTAGGTGTCGTAATTTTGGTTACATTTTTTTTATGTAAGACAATATAAGAAATGCCGGAAAATTAACAGTTACATAATAATATTAAGAATTCAGTTACACTATCTATTGGGATATATGATACTGAGGCGACCATGATGTAATGATAATTTCCTAGAATAAGTCAAACATTAGCAAACATTGATAGTTAAACAAATCGATTGTTTAATTTAGAATTGAAATATCCTTGGAAGTTGTTTCTGCTCGCAAATATAAAAGGAGCAGTAAAGAGATAAAGAATATACATGATACTGCATATCATTTAATTATCTTAAAAGCAGTAAAGTCAGTGTAATTTAATAGTTATTAATGGAGAAGTGTGTCAATTGAAACAGTCAAGAATATTGAGTTATGAGTTATTTATTTTACTTAACGCTTTCGCGGGTACGTTACGAATATAACGATGCAATATTTATTAGCTTCTGTATTTTTAATAGCTTTAACCTTTAATAAAGTGGCAAGTAAATGCGTTATTTACGATTATTCCCAACAGTTATAGCATGAGAAAATATCGACATCCATTAAAACTTTACATATTCCTTTGTTTTCGTTTGAATATGCTCTAGCATCTTTATTGCCAATGACTCGCATTTGCATTATTTGCATTATAAAATATTTACGTACTTTTATAAAATTATCAAAGAAATTATTATTAACTGTTTTATGAGTACTCATTATTAATAATGTGACCCACAATAACCAAGGATCTTGCTACGTTTCTCTTAAAGCGGATAAAAGTATTGTTAAAGCTCTAAATAGTTAAGTCATTTTATAAATATCCTCCAGATAAGTTATTAGTACTAACTTATCACCAAGCACTATCTGAATTTTCAATATTTTTCTTAATTGAACAAATAATTCACCGAGACTTACCTATTTGTGAAACCGGCAGTTTGATTTAAAATCCAGGGAATTATTAGACATGCAATAATGGTCGATTATATTACAGGGACCTTTCTCTGGGTGCCCACGGCAAGAAATCTTGCAAGTACCACCGCGTAACTTTTATCTCTATTTACGATAGTAATAAACTGAATATCTTTATAACCGTAATCAACATCCATAACATTCAATATTCTGCGAGAACTACTATTCATTAAAAGTCTGTTTTAGAGAAATATCTTCGTTGTTATTGAGGCGACCTGCTTAAACTGAATTATTATGTTGAAAATCTTCTAATTGAAGAGAAAACAGCTTATCGTGATTGCATTCAGTAACTTCTATCTCATAACCGCGGTGAAGCATGATGTAAGACGTTGCATGACTTTAATTATTAATCTCCCTACCTCTACTTTAATAACACTCTTCGTTCACCATAGGACAGTGGTTTCTCTTTACATAAAGCCTACACAAGCATAACTACAAATAGTATCAGCGGCATTTGTTTCATTTACATTGTCAATGCCGTTTAAAAGTAACGAGCGGTTTTAAACAATTAATTTGCCAACATGAAGACAGATAGATAATGTATCATCCATGACCAGAGTTACTGGAGCAAGGTCGGCTTCCGGGTAAACTAATACATGCGACCTCGTTGACAAAAAGCACTTGTCCCTGCTCTCGCTTCTGCAAAGTTATTTGCGAAAGAGATCCATACGAGGCCATGACAGACGCAAGCGCGTATGATATGCAAAAGACAGCTACCAGAATAGCAGAATTAAAAAGGGATATACGTTTGAATAGAGTAGGTATAAACACAGACGCTTGGCAAGTAAATTTAACCAATCACGAGCGCACACGTTACGCTAAGCGTATACGAGTACAAAACAAAGTCATGTGAGCCATAGCGCTCAGGCGCCGTGGGATCGACCCTGACCTTCACCTGCGCTGCACGCCGGTGAATCGCAAACCATGCACCTATTTCCGTCCTATGGTAAACAATTTAAACAGGCAGGTAAAGGAAAACAACAAAAGACTATAAATACCGCTGCAAACTTAAAACACAAAGATGAAGATATACATCAGCGACAGCGCAATACGTACAAAGTAATGAAAAAACGAAATCATGACTACAATGAGATAAAAATAATGTAGGTACAGTTCTGTTACATAGTAAATCTTTTACAAAGAAACGGCAATGTTCGTGATAGTCATGCATCTTGGCATTATCACGATTCAAAGTTACATAAGCCGGGGTCAAGAAAATAATATGATTGTATGAGGAGTCTTCCGCGATAGCTGCATTAAGTAAACACTTCCTGGTTACAAACGAGCCGCTAGGAAAGCAGTTTACATGCATAATATTTTTAAATGTCAAAAAATATTCTAATTATAATTGGTGGGTATTTACTAATCAAGGCTGTCGCTGTTTCTGACAAATCGATTACCATCAATTTCAATATATAATAAATACTGAAATTTTAGCATTATTTAAACTAGTTTATAAGGATAATAAAAGAGCGTAGATAATGTCAAGTTAAACTTGTGACTTTTATGGTCATTGGCAGGTTATTAAAGATACAATATAATCATAAATCACGTAAATTCTAAAGTCATCTATAAAGTAGAGCCCGTTATTTCACGTCCCGTTGCCCTATGCGCATGACCACAATTGATTTATTTTAAGGGCGGGAAAGATTTATTGGAATCGAACGAATGCATCGGGAGTGAAAGTCGACTTGGCATGGACCAACTATCACGAGGAAAGTCACTCAGACATGATATATGAACTAGAATAAGTCACGTGAAAGGTGATAAACGTCGAGTTCAGACCGACTTGGCATCTGACGTGCATTATTAAGACCAAGCATTTATAGACATCGAATTACAATTGTAGATGATACAATTGTGTATAAGCACCTATACATTATAATGATGATATAAGTGATGTATCCGGTTTTAAGAAACATATATTACGCTTCATTGAACTCCTTAACGATGCTGGAAAGGTGGTAGGGAAAAATAATGAAAAAGAGTTGTTTCGTTACAGGCCAGTAATCAGGCACGCAAGTTCCTCGTGACGACCGCGACCTAAAAACATAATGAATGATAAGCAATGGATCTTAGTAATTCATATTGCAGCCAGCATGAAAGCTATCGTGACGGGCACCGCTCTAGAGAACATTTCGCAGCATGATAGTGCATTCGTGTCCGAAGCAAGATGTAGTGAAATTCCAGCGCAAATTTAAAATCATTGTTTGATAACAACTGCTCTCATATCTGAATCTGGGGCATATTATGGGCTTGGTCTGATAATTTTGCGATTACAAAAATATTATATATACTATAATTCATAGTAATCTAATCAGAGTTATTACAAAATAAGATACGTTAATTAAAACCTTGGATTAATAATGTTTTGTTATTTTCTGTTAAGGCTAACACCGATAGATTGTTAGATCTTTTAAGTGTCCTCGATCTTTGGGATTCCTTTAAATAGTTGGCTTGGTTTCGAAAAACTCTTCAACATACCTAGTTAAGACTTCGGCGTTTGGAGTGGTCATAATTCACATTTAGGGATTCCTCACTTCAGACATGTTTAAGTAGCCTCTACTACACGTGACGTGAAAATAGGTGCGTTGGCTGTCGGTAACGATTTTCTCAGATCACAGCTGAGGCGACGTGTAGACATGCGCATTGGGTACGAAAAACACGTGGGCACTACATCAAATAACTTTTTAATCAAATTAGCATCACATTTACCTTTGTACCTTTGCACTCGTGACCACTTCTATTGAAACATTTTTATAATTAATGTTTTCAAGCGTTCATGTAACTGAAAATGGTTTGAGCATTTCTGTTAAGGTCTTGTTGGTTACAAATTGGATTATCCAAGTGTAATCTGATCAGGAGATAGTCTATTAGATCAAACTGAAGTTGGACGATGACTTGCAAAATTGCTGATAGGTTAGACTCCCATGTTAAGATGTGTGCATGGATCTATTGTAGAGACATGCGCAGTGGAATAAGTCGTGCCACGTGGCAGACTCCCGTTGCATAACCTGAATTTCTGACTAGACAGGAGAAATCCATTTTCTGAATTTCTATGACGCGTCCTCATCATTAAAGTACCAAATGACTATAAAACTTTCAAATATACCATCGGATTAACCAATCCTTCATCTACTGACTAGGTGTATTGACTAAATAAATAGTATTATGATAAGAGTAGATTCATAAACACTAATGTGTCATGAATTCTAATTGAGCTAATTAGAATTGCTCGTGTGGCGAGTAAATAGAATTATCATGGTTATTGCGGGTAAATGAACCTTCGGTGTATATTATTAAATAATGAAGTGCCTGCGGTTCAGTTTACGTAGCAGAATCAATTACTAAATAGTTTTGCGTAATGTTAAAACCACTTCAGTGTAAGACTACTCAGTCGGCTACGAATATAGGAATTGTAAAATTTTCGAAACGTTTGCATTTAAAATAATATTCGCGAGTAAATCCGTTATAATTGTTTCATTACAATAATTACAACTATTTATTAGGCTTTCAGTAGAAAATTGTACACAAATTAGTTCTTTGCGAATGAATGAAGTATAAAAGTTTTTATATCAACAAATTGTTGACATTTTTGTTAGTTATTTTTTTATTACATTCTTTGAACTTGATTTCTCTAAGACGCAAGTACCAGGAAGTCAGCAACGAGAGAATGTCTCCGGCCACGCCTACAGAGCCCTACTATGGCAAGCCGGAGCCACGTTGCACTATGAAACGCTGCGCACACATGCATGTATTATTCACTATGCTGTGCATACAGACACAGCTACACTGCAGAACAGAATGGCGGCAGAATTCGCCCGCCATTTTCCTTTGAACAAATGTTTGTAAGTAACGTACTGAAATAGTACTCTTGAGACTCATAATTGAGGAAACATGTTGTTGACTCGCTAATATGTATGCGTATACGCAAAGAAATATGACCATTTCGATATTTCTTGTACTTAAAACAGTGCGTTCGGACTTTAGACATGAGTTCATGACCATTGAAACATGAGCGAAGCAATTCAATGATTAGCCAATGTTTTGCTGAGCCGGTGACCTCGGTTGAAATGGTACTTAGAACAAAGCAGACAGCGTTGTATAGGCTGGAGGAATTCAAAACACCGGTCGTAATATGACTCTCGATTTCCAAAACAAGTGCTTGCTTATCAAAACATTTTTGCAAACGCTGTTGAGCATTATGTTTATAAACTTTGACACATATTCGGCATCCTATTGAATTCATACTAGATTCATCGTCTATGTTTTTTAATTCAAATAAACTGTTAAAACAACATTTTCGGCAAACGAAAACCCGCGGCAACGTAAAGGTTGACGTGGACGCCACGAGTACGACACGTAGTATTTTAGTACTTTTGGCAATATTTACTTTTACAAATCCTCAGGCTTCATTGACAACACGTTATTTTCACACCGACTATATATATATAGAACTATAAAATCGTTCATAATATCATAATTTCCGCCACCACCACATTATTATGAAGCCATGTGCCGAGCACGTCGGCTCGCGGCGGCTGCCATACTAGAAATTCCAATGCGGACTTTACGGATATATTATTTTCTTGGACACTTTACAATATAATCCATTTATATTTGTCGGCGACTTCGCAAAACCACGAATACGAGAACTGGATGTTGATAAGAGCGCGGATGTGCTGTATATCCATATTATGGGGAAGGAGGAGCGGAGTCGCATCGAACATGCGACGGGCGCGCGCGGCAGCTGCGAGGCAACTGCAGGAGCGCGAGGGGCGCGCGGCGAGGGCGCCGCCGGCGGCCGGCGAGCCGGGAGCGCGGGGCGCGGGGGCCGGCCGAGGCGTCTGAACCACGTCTCCACTAGAGGCCCGGCCCGCCGTGAATTTGTATTGTGCAACGTCAGCGAGCGCGTGCGTATTCGTGTTTACCTCATCTGGCGCCCGCAGAGCCAACCCGCCGCAACAAAAAGTACAGCAACTCACTCGCATCGGTTACGACCGACGGTTTCCACACAATACCGCCACCCGTTCATTTGAAACCGTGATTAATGAGCTACGTTTATAGGCACATGGGATGCGAATCGTTGTCGTATCCATTAGGTAAGTATGTTTTTTCAGTACCCGCTGCGTTTCTCATGCAAGGTTACACCTGTTTTCAAAGCGATTAGTAATGTTCTTGCAGACAGGTACACACTTCAATGATTTACAAAAACACTGTACTTTTGTTAATAAAGGCGGATACACGAAATTACACAGTTGCAGGATGTTATTGTCGCTGCAAAACTTGAGGACTATTAAAAAACCACTACAACTCAGCAATATTTACTTAAAGCATAGATCAATAAGGATGTCATTGAAGTTGAGGACAACTTAAGAACAACAAAACACACGTTTTCAAAAAATAAAGGTGTCATTTCGATGTAAGTATTCCAATAAGAATACAATTGGTTTTAGTGGAATCATTCGAGAATCATGTGTTATTAATATGGCACAGATGACAAAACCGATGACGCCATGCGGGTTAGAACAGAATGAAAGCGACATCGACATTAATAAGCATTACCTACATAGTGATTGAAAAAAGATTACTAAATTGTACAAAGAGAAATTAAAGGGCAAATCAAATGATATGGGTTGTGCAATTATGACGACTTCACAGAATTGTGCCATTTTAACAATCTGTTGGCATATTTCCTGAATGCACAGAAGACGTTGCCGGTTAGAACCCAGGATGCACTAAGCTTTGTGATGAGTATGAGCTAAAGAGAATAAAATATCTGACAAGATTGTTCGTAGAAAAAAAAAATCCGTTGAAGACTCTCTTCTCTGCCGCCATTTCTAAAGTACAAGCTGAGCTTAGTTATTTATTTCAATTCTTGGGATTCCATCAGTTTTTCAGCGAGCAAATTATGGTCCTACCACCAGGCAAATCGGCAGCCGTTTAACTTTACTTTCATAAACTCCATTACAATCGATTGTATTGAAACATTCTCGACTTTATTCCTCGTGTGTGAGGTTTTAATTTAACTGATTGTTTGTGTTAGGTTCGCGTGGAATGTTATCGGTTTTATCGAAGGTTGTGGACAGCTGCACGTGGCGGCTGTCGCCATGGCGACCGTGCCAGGAAGTCAACAATTGCGACAATCGCCTGGGGAATAATGCACTTGTCAGGCTTTTATTATACTTCTGCTCTGTAGACCGATAAATTTCTTGAAACTTTATAAAGTAACTTAAATAAATAAAAATTTCGTTTCGTTCTGTCAAATTTTACATTGAGTTTTAAAGCAGAAATACTCTTCTATGTGGGATTCCAACGAGTTACGCTACATAACTGCACATTATTTAAACTCAAGTAAAAACAAGTACCGGACAAACCAGAATCCAGAACGCGTAGAAATAAAACAATGGGACCGTAAACCCCAGGAATAATGGAGCAACAATGTTTTCAGCATCGCGGAATGGAGTTCCATTGTTGAGGTCGGTGCAATTTGTTTGGATTGCACGTTTTAATTTTATAATGCGTGGCGAGTTGGAGTGAACGAGTCTGTGACGTGAAGATAAGGAGCATTGGAGGTGATGTGATGCGAGAAATCTGTTGTAGTAATGGTGTGATACTGGTTGAGCAGACGAGAGGTGGGCGTTGGCGCGTTAGTCTGCCCACACAATCGCCCACTGGACTCTGCTGAAATATGTAGCGGCTTGTCGGCTTTTGCAATGTAAATTGTTACAAACTACCATGGATAACATGCTCGAGAAAAGAAGTCCTATAAATAATGTCAACTATAATTCATAGTAAAAGCAATACCCAATGGGGAATTCAACATAATATCTCAAGATTTGCCGGTCGACTAAATTTAAATAATCTTCCAAACTATAAAGTTATTGTTTGAGGAAATGACAACGTCGAGTAGGGAGAGGCCGTTGGCAGCAAATCTAGCTCACGCCCAAGCCTAGGCAGACTGAGAATTAGGCCAGGAAAATCGATAGAGGACCGGAATCTATCGCTAGACACCCACGCCTAAAACGTACGACAAAATCACACGCTACTACGTACTAAAGAGAAAGCAACCATGTTTCCACGGAAATGTACCAGGGCAACATAAAGTTTCTGAGGTCGACAAAGGGAATAAACATTTACGAAATAGTTACATACCGTGACCGTAATCATGAGAATCACGATTTTATTAAACACTTACAAAATAAATTGCTCAATTTTATGTGTGGAGATTTAAATAGGCGTTAGCTCCCAGGAGCCTTCGATAGTCACATTTAACCGCACCGAGAGCCAGGTAATAAAAATGCCGTTAAATTAATCTAAAGGGTTATCTTTCATGCTGTACTGGTCACAGATTTATATGAACGCTATTAACAACAAGCAGCTAGACGTCGCTTAACTAGGTCAGAACATCACCTTCATCTCAGACTTAATCGATGCGCAATGCAGCTCATGCTGCAGTAGAAAATGGTCTTAGTATTGACCATGCTTCTATGCAAACGGTGCATTTATCAACAAACATGCAAGTTATCACATATAGAGAACATTGACGCGACAACGGCCTTAAAAGGTCGCCTCAGCTGCGCTCGCGCCTGTGTCATAGTCATTTCCGTTTGGACTTCCGTAAACACGGCAATCAGGTGGATCGGAAAAAAACATGAACTTATTAAGAGAGGACGCTATTTGTGACCAAATGTCATGTATAATCTATGTAGATGTTAGTTATATAACCTGCTAAGTAAATCTTTTATGTTATTCAAGATGTGATTTAGAATGCGATAGAATATACAGATTGCTGTAAGATGTTAAAATTTTTGATACATTTCTGCCATGAGCATCATCGCTTGTCTCCCTCACATAGACTCAGACTCATGTAAAAAGCAACAATCAGTCCTAAAAATGATTACTAATTTATAGGACCAATTGTTGCTAATTCTTCTGCAATCAAAATAATGCTTCAACACTTGAAACAAATTAAATATATGTTAATTCGTTTCGAAACATAAAACGAATAAGATTATATAAATATTCGGTATAATTTAGCTATAGGTATCCTGTAAATAAGTTTTATTAAAACGTCAGTGTTCAATTATTTATTTTTATAATATATCAGTGCAAAACTTAGCATCCCATTAAATATAACATATTAATAAAATACATATTTCCCAAATGAAAAATAACTCCATTCATTTTTATGAACCACAAAAAAGGTTTAATTTGCGTCCCGAATCTTGTTTACAAAAACAACTGCGGTTGCACTTGCGTTCAAAAACATAAACATCAAAAGCTTTTTTTTAAATATGGCAATTATTTTTTAAATGTTGATTATGAACTTAATTATGCAAGCAATGTAGACGTCCAAGAAAAATCTCTCTCCTAATTAGGTATTCTCGACGACTTTGACGTTACTTTCATTTCCCACGCATTTCAGAATACATACGCTCTTAAACTGCTAATAAAACTGAACGGATGTCATGTGCCTAACCTGTGATTTTGTAGGAAGCATCGTACAAAATTACACCAACAGTCAATAAATAACATCATCATTAGAATTTAACACTTCTTGAATGGAGATAAGAAATGTTACCCACTACAATGCGAACAAGTCATAGTTGTTAAGAAATTCCCAGTCACACGCAAAGTTTTGCATAAAAGCATTGTTAAAGAAGGAAATAAGAGATATACACTCGAGTATATTGTGTAATTCGCTTTTTATTAAACACAGGGCGACGTTGTTGCACAAATTTCTAGAACAGCTGACACTTTTTGTATGCCAGGAAAATTGAAACTGAATGTTAGCTGTTTGAATCTAAGTTCAAAAATCCAATATGTAGGTACACCTAACACGAATCGCTTTAAAAACACGTCCCTGTTATGTAATAAACAATTAATGGAATAATACAAACGATGACACCGATGCCGGTACTCTTTTTTAAAACAAACATGATGAACAGCTGATTGACCCAAATAAACAAGGCAGTGAAACAGAAGGAAAGACAAAGACGGATATAGGGTGATGACGCGTGGAAAACGTCACGTAGGCCCCGCGCCATGCTGTTTCGGCAAGGTTGTCTGTCCGTATTACCGTAGAAATAACTAGAAAAATGGGCATGGAAATTTTCTCAACGATTATAATAATTATAATATTAATGATAGAACACGTGGTAAGTAACAAGAGTGAGAGTAAAATTAAGTATAAAAAGGATGCATTTATAAATTATGCCGTCGAAAATGTTCAGATTACTTATTACTTCACAAAAATGGTTAGGTAAATATAAAACTTACTTGGACCTAGGGATGCAACATCGTTCATAAAAAACATCGATACTGTAACATCGATGTTTTTTAAAGTCCAACATCGATGTTAAAAACATCGACGTTTTAGAACGATACATCGATGTTTTTTCGATGTTTTCTTTAATTACTAGCAGGGTCAGCAAATACAGCCTTGAGATACAGAAAAAAGGGTTTTCCTTATAAAAAATATTGATAATCAATTTAGATTCATTTTGGTAATCATAATTACTGACAATTGGTTACTTTAAATGATAAATCCATAACGTACTAGGATATGAAAAGTAGTAAAACGCAATAAAAGTGAACACCCTTGAAAATTAAAGAAAATATATGATTTTGTTTTTTGTAATTGAAATTAAATTTAACAAAATCACTAGAAAAATCCACCAGCCATTAAAAGCAATATTTCGCCACTAAATGGGAGGTTATAAAACCACCAGTTTTAGTGGAAAATCCACTAAGTTCGCAACACTGGAAAAGAAAAATGGCGTGAACATCGTTCATAAAACATCGTTGTTAATGAACGATGTATCGATGTTTTCTTGTAGTTCAACATCGATGTTTTAACATCGATGTTTATGAACGATACATCGATGTTTTAAAACATCGATGTATCGTTTGCATCCCTACTTGGACCACAGATTACTTTATTCCAATCGAAATATTTTCCACGACTTCTAACCGCAAAATTATCTAAAGTATTAACAGATACAATGTTGTTAGAGTCAATAGGCGACTGATTAAGGCAGGTCTAGGGATTAAACAACGTTGACAATTGTAAGGCTTCACAGTTGTTTATTGAAGCGATGATTTACATGTTACACGGCCGACTGTAGTAAATGATTATGGTACACATGGTAAATAACTCATATGGGTAATAGATGGTCTAACGGTAAACTTATTACATAGAAGGTTTAAAGATTTCATACAAACATTTAGTGAATTTACAGCTATGCTTACCAAGACTACAGAAATTTAGGTCAACGTTGCATTCTGCAACATACGCTAAATTTTCTTCGTTTAGCTACTTCGCGACAATATTGACATGTGCCCGTTTATTTCCACACCTCTAGAATTTCTGGTGACCTGGTACATCGTAAGCATTCAGCCGAATAAGCAGAACGAGTCGAGTCCGATCATAAAACTGGACTCAATTTCAGTTTATCGTTCGATTTAAATAAAACTGCAAGGATGGCTGGAAACGACTGAATTCACCGATGTGTTTTCGTTGTAAACAACACACAAAAGAAACAAAAACACATGGAATCATGTAAATAAGGACGTTGAAAATATGCACGAAATGCATTAATTACAGAGCTGCATTAATGAAGGTGCCACTTAAGAGGTTATGATACTATAAGTAATAGACCATTGCTGCAAAAAGTGCAGGAACAAATGCAAGTATAGTAAGTTAAAATGCGAGGAAATACAATCCGTGCTCAAATAAAATTATACTTAACCTCAAGTGAATACAATTTTGATTCTGCTATATGTTTTTTAAAGTCTACTTACATACAGCCGTGTTTCCTTCAATCATTGTCTATTGTTGGCCATAGCCAAGTGCAAGTTGAGACTCTTTTGTCTCGTAATATTTATAATGGACTTAATTGTCAAAAAAGTTAACAAACGATTAATTGAAACACAAGACAATGCTTTTATAATATACATACTTATCTAAAGAAAAGTATATTTGATGCAGGTAGATTGTCTGTTAAACCTAACAAAAAAGGTCGCTTTACAAACGAGATTCAGAAGAAAACCATTCGTAGCACGATTGAGAAAAAAACTTTACTATCAATATATACATTTTACTGTCCACGAGGTTGCAATACTTGCAATGCCAGTGCAATTAGATGGCAGTTAATCTTTTACGTTCCGCTAAACTTGTCCTGAAAGTGCGCAATAAAAAGTAACGCCCCTGGACAAGATGGCCGCCGTCTGCGACCTTGAACCGGGATCAGGGGATGGGAAGGGCCGTCTGGACAATGTACCTATACATACACAAATATCACGCTTGCAATATAACCTTGAACGTGTTAATGACACATCTATAAAATGATGAGGACGTTTACGTAGGTACCATTTACTGGAATAAATTTATGATCCGCTGCGAATACAGACATATAGTATGCGACGATTATGGACAGGTTTGTTATTGTGTTCTCGGGATAAGTAATTAGGTTTCGAGTTTTTGAGATAAACAATCCGGTTTCACCACTTACGAAGGGACTCTTTTGCATAATATATTATCTACTTACAGTAAAGGCTGTATTTTAAAGGTATACCTTTTGGATTGTATAATTATTTTTCTTTTAACACTATTTATATATACAATTAAAAAGAGAAACCAACGTACGTTCATTTCAGACGGATTGTGGCTCTGCTCTCACTGTCTGTGAGTCTGCACGCTTTGTAGCTTACCTGTAAGAAAATATACGAATAAATACATCATTGTCTGAAGAAAATGTGTCAAAGTGACACTTGACGTCACTGAAACATTCATAGAGTTATGGAGAGTGTTGCAATATGCAAAGATAAATTGCTGAATAAAATACGACGCAATCAAAGTCGAACACATTGGCGCCTCAATCCAGATAACATTATCGCCCTAGCTGATAATGTGTTACCAAAATATAACACCTTTATCTGACGACAGGTGGCTATCTATGTCCGCGGGTCTTTGATAAAATTATCTAGTAACCTCATAAGTAAACACTGCGAGAAACTCATTCAGAAGACACAGTATAGACAAATAAAACATTTTCGCCAAATAAAAATATACGATTAATTTGTTTAAAAACTGTAGTATAACTTACAAACGTAACGTGAATTGAATTACTCCTTTTCATAACCTGTTTGTGTCTACCTTACAACTGAATAAACTTTATCGTTTATTTGATAACAGTGCCTCGGTGTGCATGAGTCACGAAACCCGTAACACCATATCCAATTAAGGATAATACCGACTTTGTGAATACTCCAACAAACAATGTAGCATCATACAAGCGGTGTCCACTCTTAATGCGACAGTCATTCTAATAAACAAAGGGACTGTTTTCCACCTACAGACACACTGACGCTGGGAGATAAAACCGTAACGATTCAGTCGATCATTTATTCAGCGAGACATGAACTCTGTAACACAGTGTCTTCTCTTTGTGAAAGTAAAAATGCAATGGGCGTTGAACCGATGCATGCGATAAACACAACTGAATTAGAATCCAAGGTCGGACTGAAGTCACTTGAAATAATAGTGACATTCACGAAAACCTTGACACTCGTTGGAGTCGAAGATTACAAAGCGTGGGGGTAAATAGGTCGCTGGGTGGATTGGAAAATTGTTCCTTGGATTCAGCTTATATTGAGCTGTTAATATATTGTTATGTACACTCTTGTCGCATGTTGTTCTGGTAGCACGGATTTCCGCCGGTATATCCGACATTCTTTCCGTTTGTCTTCACTTAGCTACGTTTTCAAAGCACAAAAGGCTAACGAAGCAGGAATCAAAATACCTACGTGTGTAAACGGGTACAAAATGGCGAAACGAGAAAACATCGTTGGAATGTCTAAATACGGATTGGGACATATGCGTCGTAAATTTCAAGATTCATTTTCGGTGCAACAAGACAAGGTCACAAAAAAAAACATACACAATATACATCCAATCAGTGTTGTGTTGGTGGAGAAACAAAATATAAAGAACGCTGAATTAGACTTGTTTTAATAATTTCTGATGCCTTCGCGGTTATTACACATTGGAATGAAACAACTATTAACGGATTTAACTCGCGTATTTTTATTTTATTTTATTTGCTGACGTTTCGGATTCTTTACAGTTTCCATAATCGTAGCATGACTGAGCTGACAAAAGTCTAACGCTAAAGTCAGACTTAAAAGATAGACTTTAGCGTTAGACTTTTGTCAGCTCAGTCATGCTACGATTATGGAAACTGTAAAGAATCCGAAACGTCAGCAAATAAAATAAAATAAAAATACGCGAGTTAAATCCGTTAATAGTTGTTTCATTCCAATAGACTTGTTTTACTTCAATCTAGCTTTGATTACTAACTTATCATGTTATTCAATAAGAGACGTCTAACAGACGGTTGGTCTTTTGATGTCTAGACAGATCTATGTGACAATACAACCAAAACAAAACAATGATTCAGATATATAATGTTAGAAATTAGGATAAACATTAAATATAAAACATACGATAATCAAAATCAATCGCACTTTATCGCAATAAGTAGATTAGGTATTTATCATTTCATTTGTCTTAAAATTCCGCAGTTGTATAATAAATTTATGATTATTTATATTAAACATCACAAAATACCTACAGTATTCATCAGGTTATATTGTGTGTATGGTGTTGTTTTCTTGTGGTTTACAAAAATTGTATAAAAACTTGTTTAGATAATCCGATGTTATGAACAAACATAAAATAAAATTCAATGTAAAGTATCGGTTGTGGTTTATTTGTAAAAAAAAAGATAAAATCCAAAATTATTGTGAACGCGTCTCCAGGTGTAAACCCGAAATTTTGAGATTGTAAGAAGTAGGTTAGAAGAACATGGAGTCATGGACACTAATTGCTTTTGGTTACGTGGTTGGTTATTGCTTTTGATAGTCCAGTAACTTGTGGTGCTGAAAACATAATTCAGTGGGTAAATACTACAAAATTGAATACAGCGTCAATAGACAAATAGATAGAGCAATCAAAAGATGCCCTTGAAATGCTCAACCGCAAAGGTCATACATGTTTATGTGAGCACAAAATAAAACCTGATATCGCTTATCTATTTGTATACAAAGATAATATTTCACACGTAGCCCCTCTCATGTCGTATGTACACAAGTAATTAACATAATTTAATTATTTATAGCTAGCGAGTTGTTTTGATGTTTCACGATTCTGAATAGATTACATAACGGTAAGCTTAATGCTTGTGAATCTTGTGATATAATTTTGCTGCACTGTTTTCTTATGTCCTGGTACTATCAATTTACTACGCATTGTAATTTTGATGAACTTGATTATTCAGTAGGTATATTGATTAGTCTAAGTGCATTCGCAGTCTTAAATAAGTTATATATAAGGTGTGCATTTCTATAATAAATCTTTTCTTTTGGCGCACGATTAGCACCGTAATACTCCCTAAATACTGCCCTTTTTTACTCCCGTAGGGAGTTAATTCTCAAAAATCCTTTTTTATTGCTCCTCTATCTCTATAAAAAGTAACATGTGCAAAATTTCAAGTTTCAAACCTTTACAGTTTAAGCACTACATTAATTGCCATTAAGTTAGCTTCTCCTTTATTTATAATTATAGAGCATGGCATATATATTTGACACATAATTAACTTAATTATTTGGAACACGTGGGCGGTTTTTCCTCAGTACCATTTTATTAATGAGACGAGATCCAACTTTCGAATACTGCGCATCCAACGCAGGGACCCAAGTTGCAGGCACGCAAGGAAAATAAACATTGCCAAAGGACCAGTTACGTACAAGCTTAAAAGGAATGCAGTTAAGTAAGTTTGCGTTAATTCGCTGATATTTTACGCAGTGTGCGAGTGCAGTGTACAGAAGTGCAGGCAGTGCGTAGATTGGCGTCGCCGGCTATAAATAGACTACGCGTAGTGTGCTTTTAAAATGCTTACAGAGTAAATTTGATAACAGTAAGGTATGATCGTGGTGCCATTTTTATTTCTAGGTTTGAATACGCTCAAGATGGAAATAATAGGAAGTATTATCATTTATCAGTGCCGTGGATGATCATTAATTATATTTTAACTAGTGGTGTCGGCAGGCATCGTTCTGCTCGGCAAAAAAGCGCTACGATCGTAGCTTCTTATAAAGTTGATCGAGTTGACAGTTGTTGTCATTGACACTAGACCGTACCTACGTTAATATTTACGTAAAGTTCTCTAATTTTTTGCAACTTTTTAAGTTTTTCTTACATTGTTACATAGAAAGAACCTTCTGTACCTTCTGATTATAACAAACAAACAAAATAGTGAAATCGGTCGAACTGTTAGGACAACGAATAGGGACATATGGATTCATTACCATAGGTATATATATAGATAAGATAGAAAGACTACGAAAGCCTCCGTTTATAGTGACTTTAGTTGTATCAACAATAGAAAACAGCTTTAACAAAAACTTAAGCCATGTTTGGGTGGTTAACTTTGAATTAGCAGCCTTGAATGACGCGTTTTGACTGTACAAAATTGTGAAACAACTTTATATTAACGCCTGGACTTCTGGACATCAATTTTGTTTGTATGCAGTTGTCATATCGAGTGCAATCCGGTGCAGAGCCGTTTTGCGCGGCGACCTGTTCGCAGCACGTGTGCTGTGGGCGGTGGCACCGCGGTGGTAACGCGACCGCTTTGATGTGGGCGAGCCGTGCAAATCGTCTAGGAGTTTAATTAGACACTGTATTTTTGGACGGTGCTTTGGTATGAGTTTCCGAGGGCTAAATAAAAATTGCAACGCAAGAAAGGGTAAAGACAATTAAAGCTTCGACAATGTTAGGGTAACGCAATAAGGCGCTGCGTATAGAAACTTGCATTTTTAATATGCTCCATTGATAAAATTTACTTCTAATATTGTTAGCTCGAATTAACCATCAAGGTTTTACATATTACTATGAATGTATGGTACCTTCTCTCATTATAACATACAATGAATTAAGTTAATACAATATAGAATGGAGATGTCAATTACTTTATTTGCAGGAGAAAAAAAAATGACATTACAGATTTGATTTTAGGGTCTGCTAATATAAACCTACGTTATACATGATAAGGTTATAAAGAGAATTAGTTTCAGCGGGACAAAGTAGAAGTTCATTTCCAAAAAGCATAAGGGCTATAAAGAGCCCGTTTAGATGGTCCAGCGTACGATTCAGATGTATTTTAAAAAAGACAAAAAAAGACAGAGGCAGACGTAGTCACTTACTCGTATACAGGTACTTAATAGGCTTAATATGCATAAGGATGCATTTTATCGCCTTTTATAAGTTTGGTAGCCATCAATAAAGACATCTTCAACCAATTCTTAGCTGACCCAATAATGGTGACCATATCCTAAACGATATAGACTTATTCTAAAGTTGGTACAGGAAGCCCGAGAGTCAATTATGCACTCGAGGCGCCCGCGCCGTATGCAGTCAAGGCCGAGCGCATCTTCGTGCAATCGAGCACGCAACGGGGCCGCCCGAATACGTTAGTAAACAAAGTAATCGACAATAACGTAAACATGGTGCGTACGCGCATACTAATGCATTTCAAAAACGTAGGTAAAACAAGATTTTGGGTTTTGATTCCATGAATCGCATTATGTATTACTTTTTCGAAAGCGTTAGTTTCTACAGGAAGCTTGAAGCGTCAAAAGTGGATAAGACTACTAGACGACATAATGTTTTGTTAACGTCAATGTGTCTTTTGACTCTTAATGGAGGACACTAATAAAACAGTTCATCATACGCTTGCCGTTTTTCACTGCATCACAGGAATAAAGAGATGTTCCAATGGGACAAATCTTAGAAATAGTCCAGAGACTCAAATCCTTCTCCAAGAGTGGAAATAACAACTAAGCTCGGGTCGCCGGGATTTGGTGTATCAGGGAAACAGAGATAACACGTAGCTCGTCGTAGGTAGATGTTTATGAACACATTCTTACTTAAGCAATTACTAAGTAAAGCAACACCATTTTTTAAAATGTAGTTTTTTTTAACCGCATGATATCGTGTGTAGAAACGGAAGCGGTTGGCAGCGACTGAAATCAACCGTGAAATTGTGTTAATTTAAAACGGCAACGACTATTACAAAAGACCGATAATCTACTGATTCTGATCAATTATGTACTGAAAGGCCTTATACAGAATGTTAATTTGTTAAACATTCTGTCAATTAGTATTGGAAAGTTGCGAAAATAATGAGCTGTGTCCAAATACGTTTTTGTTCGTAGTTGCTTAGCTGCCACTCGTAGGTATACCTTCTAATGAACTCTTGTGAAAACAAGCCTCGCTGAGAACTGTGGACATCAAAGTATGACCTTTCTTTAGCATATTTCAACAGCTCCATTTTCAAGTAATGTATATGAAAAGTTCATTCATTAATGAAATCATTAATCACATACGCTAAAGTACACACTATAAATGTTCACTGATGTAATATTACTTCGTAATTACTAATCAAATATATACCTCGATGCCTCGGTTTTATCCGTTACTAATATTATAAAGCTGAAGAGTTTGTTTAGTTTGTTTGAACGCGCTAATCTCAGAAACTACTGGTTCGAATTCAAAAATTATTTGTTGGATTTTTTGTTGGATAGACCATTTATCGAGGAAGGCTTTAGGCTATATAATATCACGCTGCGACCAATAGGAGCGAAGAAACAGTGGAAAATGTGTAAAAAACGGGGAAAATATGAAGCCTTATGAAGAAGTGACAGAAGACTTTGACAGATCTTTGACGAAACAATCGGACGGGCAGGACGACGTCTGCCGGGGCCGCTAGTGTAGGTATATGAAAACTTCATTCATTAATGAAATCATTAATCACATACGCTAAAGTACACACTATAAATGTTCACCGATGTAATATTACTTCGTAATTACTAATCAAACATATACCTCGATGCCTCGGTTTTATCCGTTATAGCTTAAATAGTGTAAGATTGTGCGAAGTTGTTATGCATTGAAATAAAAAAAAATACGAATTAAATTCGCGTTTGTAACATTACGCTCACATTTCAGAAACTTTATAGTGCGCGTATTCGTAGCTATCCGTGCAAATAAATAAAAATACATAAAATTTAATATATGTACTTACTTACGCGCGTTAGATCCGTCACCCTTAATTGTTTTAATCTAATGTGTAATAACCGTGAGATAATTACAAATAATTAGATATATAATACGTTAAAACATTTTATACAATTATTATTCTATTGATAATATCTTGGAGTAGGTATTTAGAAAATATTTAGAGTGGGACTGAAACACGTGTTAAGTACTACATTGTTACGGTTATTGTTTAACAATTATTATATATATTATACTACATATTGAGATAAAATAGAGTTACACACTTTTAACACAATTAAACTATTACTCAGTAAGGAACGCCTAAGAATCTAATCAACCAAATCCAAAATAGAAGAACAAAAAACATACAGAAAATAATTTGCATTGTAATGAAACAACTATACGGATTTGACTCGCGCATTTATTTTATTTGCTGAACTTTCGATAACTTTACAGTTGCCATATTCGTAGTTGATAGCTGACTATAATGTAACACTACAATTTTATATATTTGGGAATTGACAAATAAAATGTTAAACACTTTTAACTCACTTATATAAAATTTTACCTACAGTCAGCTTAATCTGTAACGTATATGAAAACTGTACAGTTTTGTAAACGTCAGCATAAAAAATAAAGTATGTCTAAAGCGTATTTTTCTTCTGCTTCTTATTTATACTGTTCTCAAAGTGTTTGTGACTATGTGTCAGACTTTGTTATTAACATTTTCGGTCACGTTTTCCTCTACTGCACTCGATGCACATGCAATTTATTTATAAATAAATCGTAAACATGTAAAATACGTGGATCGTATCGTGACTACGAAACGTGATGACACACACACACACACACACACACACACACACACTCACACACACACGTACTAGGGTTGCCATATGTCCGATATCTAAGCGTACAGTCAGTTATTTTCGAGGCCTGTCCGGTAAAAAATAAATGGTCATACCGGACAGAACAATGTCCGGTATTTTGAAGAAAGTCTGTACTACAGGTCACAAGTGCCTACAAAAGTTTTCCGTTTTAGCTTTTTTTTCAAAACCTACAAGTAAATCAAAAAATTAAAATTTTACAGTAGAACCAAAAACGTGTTTTTGGTTGTTTGCAAAAATGTTTACTTACTTCGATGACATATTTGCGACTTAGCATACCCCTCCCCCCCTCCCTCCTCTGGGGTTGTCCGGTATTTTTTCGCGACTCATCTGGCAACCCTAACGCCTACATACTTGACAAACAATCGACGGATATGTCCACATGTTTTAAGTATTATAGAGATTTTATTTGCCGGTTGTTATATATAATATTATGTTGTATGTTATCTGATGTGTAACTTTACTGTATAATAATTACCAACTTTCCAAGTTTAATCTTCTTATATATAAAAATGAATCGCAAAATGTGTTGGTAAGCGCATAACTCGACAACGCCTGGACCAATTTGGCCAATTTTTTTTTTAAATGTTTGTTAAAGTCCAAGGATGGTTCTTACGGAACAAATAGAATAATTGCCGGGAAAACCCTAAAAACAGCCCTTTTCTTTTCCCATACAAACGTTGTCTAACTAAAGTTACCTAATTTGAATTTCGAACGGGCAGGATGACGTCTGCCGGGACCGCTAGTGATAGATAGTTATTAGTTACACTTGTAAAGAAATATTATCTTTATCTTTTACTAGCGGTCCCGGCAGACGTCATCCTGCCCGTTCTAAGTTTAAATTAACTTTAGTTAGAAAACGTTTGTATGGGAAAAGGAATAGGGCTGTTTTTAGGGTTTTCCCGGCAATCATTTGAATTATTCTCGTCGTAAAAACCATCCTTGGAATTCAACGAACATACAACTTCAGAAAAAAGAATTAGCCAAATTGGCCCAGGCGTTGTCGAGTTATACCAACATATTTTGCGATTCATTTTTGTATTAGAGATATGCAGGTACCTACTTCTTGTTAATTTCTGTGAGTTTATTTTTTTATGATTAGCCGGCACATGTGAAACTCAGCAATTTAAAACTACCATTTATACAATAAATATATAAGTATTCTTAATTGACAGATCGAAAATCACAACTTATACGAGCAAGAATGTTTGTACCAAAATCGTGGATAATTTGTTTACTTACATATGCAGGTAGGTTCATTTAAATATTTTCATAACTTACCTTACTACATATATAAATCTAGCTTTATTACAAACTCGCGACCCGGCCCGGCTTCACACGGGTGCTATAAACCTTCCTTTTGAATCACTCTATCTATTAAAAACCGCATCATAATCCGTTGCGTACTTTTAAAGATTTAAGCGTACATAAGGATATAGGGACAGAAAAAGCGACTTTGTTTTATAGGTACTATGTAGTGATTTGAGATTAAATTCTATAACTTGTGATTTCATGGGACAGATAGACACGAATGAAACTTAGTGGAGCTTGAAATTAAATCTAGACGCAAAAGCGTTACCTATTGAATATTACGGATAGTCAGAAAAAGCTAATAGACCATGAATGGGTCTCTAACCTATTGCATTTCACGGAAAAAATACACTTTTACTCTTCGACATGATCACTACATAGTCTATACTAATATTATAAAGAGGAAAGGTTTGTTTGTTTGGATTGAATAGGCTCCAAAACGACTGGACCGATTTGAAAAATTCTTTCACTGTTGGGAAGCTACACTATTCCCGAGTGACATAGGCTATAAAAAAAGGAATCCGTGCGAAGCCGGGGCGGACAACTATCCTAACTAATATTATAAATGCGAAAGTAACTCTGTCTGTCTGTCTGTTACGCTTTCACGCTAAAACTACTGGACCGATTTAAATGAAATTTGGTACAAAGAAAGTCTGGAGCCTGAGAAAGGACATAGGCTACTTTTTAACCGACTTCAAAAAAGGAGGAGTTCCACGCGGACGAAGTCGCGGGCAGAAGCTAGTATAAAATAAAGTCGCTGTCCCTATGTATGCTTAAATCTTTAAAACCAAGGAACTGATTTTAAAGAGGTTTTTTTCCGAAGCTAGAGTGATTCAAGAGGAAGGTTTATAGTATCCGTGTGAAGCCGGGGCGGATCGCTAGTAATAGATAAACTATACAGAACGTATCAAATTATTTTGATACGAAGATTAACCAAGATCTCGCTATCGAGACTGACTTCAGGTACCGAGAACTAGTTAGGTACTTGTTTGCTTTTATCATGTTATGCATAAACCCTGAGGGTTTAATAGCGTTAGAAATGAGTTCAATAAATGCGTAACTTGTTTGTGGAGTTAGAAATAGAATTACAGGGTCAATAACCGCGAATCAAGAGCGCCTTTGCCGCTGTTTCCATGGTACTTAACACTTAGTAAAACCACATACCGCGATTAGGATATATATGTCGCAGTGATATGATGAAAACAGGGATTTGATCAACTCCCTCAGTGATATGATCAACTCCCGGTAGATGATAAAAATACCACGCGTTGTATCATTTTCCTAGCGAAATTTAGTGATTTGATCAAATCTCCAAGTCATTTTAGGGAAATGAAAGAATCATAGAAATGGCTGCTAGATTTCTTCATTTCACTTAGTTATTTGATCAAATGCCTGAGCTGTTTTAGGGACATGATAAAACGAGTAATTAAGTTAACTCAGTTTTAACATTTCACTAAACACGTCTAGTGATTTGATCAACTCCCTAAACAGTTTTAGGGAAATAAAAGAATCACAGCAATAACTGGTGGAATTCTTCATTACCCTTAGTGATTTCATCAAATCTCTAAGCTAGTTTAGTGAAATGATAAAACAAGTCTTAGAAACATGATAATATCCTTTAGGAAATAGGTATTTCTTTCTCGGCTAACAAAATAATAAATTAGAGCCCAATTTTTTGTGTCATTGTCTATTAGCCAAGCACGTGACATACCTTCGATATTCTGGTTAGATCGTTCAATTGACACTTGACTGGCTGGATGTCTAGGTCTGCCATTAACTATCTTGCACGGTGATCACAATTTTTTTAGTTCTTTCCACACTATTTATTTTCTATAATATTCATAACCCCTATTATTTTATGTCATAACTATTATTTGCCATAATTACGAAAAAAGCAAATCCAGACTGTTTCTTTGTGCACAGTGGGTATAATGTAGGGGACATCTTATTTATTGGCAATTGAAGGTCTCCTTTAGGTACGACGACGAGCGAAGCGAGGAGGAGTGTTAGGTAGAACTGTGCCCTTGCAGCGCGCGAGCCGAGCGAGCGAAGCGAGCGTGCGGCAGCGGCCGGCGAAGCGTCAGAACTGATACTTTTAATAATAGTATATTTACGACATAACATAAACTAACCAGGTTTTGTCAACTAATAATAATAATCACTAAACTTTGACCGTGTTATGGCAAATAATTATTATGGTGATTGAATTCTATGGCATAGGTATAATTTAAGCACACTTAATAATAGGGAAAATGAGATGTATGGCACACGTATAGCTATGACACTTAAAAGTTATGGCAAATGAAAATATTGCAAATGACCATTATGGCATAGAATATAAAATTATGGCAACTGAAGTTCGAGCATGTGAAATTATTGCACTGCGATAACGGCCGAGAGTTAGAGCAAAAAATATAGGGCTGTAGGTAGCTTGTTGTTTATTTTTTAGCCGAGAAATACCTACTTCCTAAAGGGTATTATCTTGTGTCTGAGACTAGTTTTATCATTTCCCTAAATTTGCTAAGAGATTTGATGAAATTACTAAGGGTAATGAATTCCACCAGTTATTGCTGTGATTCTTTCATTTCCCTAAAACTGTTTAGGGAGTTGATCAAATCAGTAGACGTGTTTAGTTAAATGTTAAAACTGAGTTGACTTAATTACTCGTTTTATCATGTCCCTAAAACAGCTCAGGTATTTGATCAAATAACTACGTGAAATGATGAAATCTAGCAGCCATTTTTATGATTCTTTCATTTCCCTAAAATGACTTGGAGACTTGATCAAATCACTAAATTTCGCTAGGAAAATGACACAACGCGTGGCATTTTTATCATCTACCGGGAGTTGATCATATCACTGAGAAATTTGATCAAATCCCTGTTTTCATCATATCACTGCGACATATATATATGAAACAAGTACATCTTTTGTTTTCTGCTGCCCTTGTATTTTAAACTCTGTCTATTTAGAATGAAACAACTATTAACGGATTTAACTCGCGTATTTTTATTTCATTTTATTAGCTGACGTTTCGGATTCTTTACAGTTTCCATAATCGTAGCACGACTGAGCTGACAATATTTAGTCTAACGCTGAACGTCAGCTAATAAAATAAAATAAAAATACGCGAGGTAAATCCGTTAATAGTTGTTTCATTCCAATGTGTAATAACCGCGAAGGCATCAGAAATTATTCTATCTATTTAATTAAGTAAATTTATTACAGGTAATAAAATATATAAATGTACATGTTTACATTACCTACTTTAATAAAAAAACGCCTAAGATCATAAGGATACACAAAACTGTACTACTAAAATCATAACTGCTATGTTTTAAAAATAAACAAGTGAATTTTAATTTTAATAACGAAATGTGTATTAAGAACAAAATCTAATTTGATGAACAACTAACATCAAAAAAAAAAATTATTAAAATTGCCAACGATACGGAATTCCAGCCTAATAATAAACCCATAAGAGTGGATTCATTCAAAAGCAGTCAGACAGTGCAAAAAAAAAAGGGAAACGACCTTCTATTTGCAAAGCGATATAAAAAAAATACTAAGAAGTGCCAAATATACATTAGATTCCCTAGAAAAATAAACTTGGGAATAACCAGACGGAATAAAGGTCGTTATACTGAATTATCGCTTTAGGGAATTACCAAGTTGCAACAAACAAACAAATTCTTCAATGAAAGAGCTTTTTTGGATTCTAAAAACTGACAGAGCGTGGGCTTACAATACAATGAACTTTCGTAGTCGATATTTAAATTAGCAGTGACTAGGATCGCAGAACTACAAAGGAGTTATCGAAAATAAAACATATTATTATGTGCACATTATACTAAACAATTCCTAACATAATGTTATGGTTAACAATACAGTTCCTTGGCCATTAAAAACACACAGACGCATTTGATTTAAATATTAAGTGCATATAATTAACGTTTCTCATAGGACTAGCAATCAGAGAGACAAGTTCGCAGACCCGTAAAGCATAATGAAGACCTTGGCTTCTAGATAAATTGCATCAATTACTATAAGGGCGACCGCTTGAGGGATACTAACATGCATGCCTTGAATGCAAATAGTTTTAAAGATGTAATTGCTGTCATAACTTATAACTTCCTAGTACAGAGTACGTAATGTAGCTTAGCTTATGTTAAGCAGTAAACGGACCTATTTGAAGCCAATCTACTAACGCAAAATTTGCTAATTTTCTTTACGTGTTTTCTAAATAGTGCACAAAAAATTTTAACGTTTTTTTTACTACAACTTTTTTAATCATATGATATCGTAACGGTTTGTACTGTAATCTAAGACAAGCAGTAAGTATTACAAGAAATGAACAAAGAAATATTTAGCATTCAAAGTGAGACGTGCAAAAATAGTAAGTTAGGTATTCAGTTACGCTCTAAGAATACCAAAAGGGGGGTAGAATTGATCAGGGGGGGGCAGACGTCCTTGTGGGGAGTCCTCGCCCTTTGGAGGTCACGGTACTACGTAGAAAACTTACAAGTTAGGTCTTTGTTTACAATGATACTAGATTTGAGAACTAGCTCTGTAAACATTGATTTATAATAACTACGTAATGTTGCGGGTTGTTGAACTTGTTCAATAAACTAATGCTCTGTACTCTGATTGTAAATAAATTATATCATCGATATATCTGGAAAATATTTTACACAAACGGACTCAATTTCTTAACTTATAAAATACTAGCTTCTGCCCGCGACTTCTTCTGCGTGGAACTCCTCCTTTTTTGCTGTCCGTTAAAAAGTAGCCTATGTCCTTTCTCAGGCTCCAGACTTTCTTTGTACCAAATTTCATTTAAATCGGTCCAGTAGTTTTAGCGTGAAAGCGTAACAGACAGACAGAGTTACTTTCGCATTTATAATATTAAGTAGGGATATTAGTAGGGATTGATATGCCAAATTGCACCTGAAAAGTACTTAGTATTTACCTATATTAGACCGTTGACTTTCCGTGTAGGTGCCAAGTCTCCTTGAAATTAAGCCTATCTTGTCTAAGGTTTCTGTTTTAACTAAACACTTAATAGGTAGGTAATTAGTGTTATTAGTGAGTCAAAATGATAATTTAATTTATACGTAAGTATAAGGTGACCCAAGTAAATATTAATACTTAGGTAGGTACTTAACTCCTTACACAGCAACATTTTAGTGTCTCCAACTTTTTTATTTTAATAAAGTGTAATGTCCCAATCTAGACCCTTTTGTGATCCTACCTAATAAATAACGTTCTATAGTGTACTTTGCAATGAAGAATAATAATATTTTTTATGCTTTCACACATTCTAAATTGGAATAAAACAACAACCAATAATTTTATGCTTTTGTTTCTAGAAATTTACAGGTACCACCCTTTCATAACAGACTGAGTTAACAATACTTATAATATATATTTTATACTAACTTACCATTTTTTTTCGCAAAAGGGTTAAACACAATTTAATTGGGATTGGGTAATACAACATTCAACCTAATTGCTAAAATGCAATATAGGTATATGGGTATTATATTAGTTACCTACTTTAATATTATTATCCCTTCTAATATTATAAATGCGAAAGTAACTTTGTCTGTCTGTCTGTTACACTTTCACGCTAAAACTACTGGATTTAAATGAAATTTGGTACAAAGAAAGTCTGGAGCCTGAAAAAGGACATAGGCTACTTTTTAACCGATTGCAAAAAAGGAGTAGTCCCCCCCCCCGCAGTCGAGTCGCAGACGAAGTCGCGGGCAAAAGCTAGTATTACCTATTATAAAAATGAATAATCAAAAATTATTCACCATGACAATAAGTCACAATTTCATAAAGAAACTTTAGTAAGTACTTATTCTCTTGAATGGATCAATTTCGTGTAAAGATCATGCCACTAGCGCCATCTACTTTCAAGTAGTGAAATTAATACAAGCATCTTGTTTTATCTATATGGCAAGGTCATTTCGGTTATAAGGTATATCTACTCAAAACACAATTTATATAAACATAAAATTATCAACACTTTGTAGCACTTTGTTGCTGTTATGTACTCAAGTGTTTATTGGCATTACAACATGTTTTATCGTTACATCCACAGTCTACACTAATCGAAGTTGCATGTAATAAGTAGGTACAACTTGTAGTTTGTGGACAATTATCCATTATTTGTAGTTTCTAGGAACTCCTATCTAATTTTGGTTATAAAATAACCTGGTATCTATATAAAATGTATTATTTTCCACAATTCCCTATAATTGTTTTTATCCGAGTATTGTAGGTTTACCAAGTCTCCAAATTAAATATTTAAAAATTGTGATTTAGCAAAAATTTTAAACAACAAAAATACTAATCATTTACAAATTAATTATTAGAACCTTTATGGCTCTCGATTATAAAAAAAATAAAAATGTAGTTCATATTATGTCTTAACAATACAAATGTCATCAGATTTCAATAGTAATATTATATTAACTTTCTACAGATGTTCTGAAAACTTTGCTTATAATGAATCTGTTGTAAATGTGGGATTTACCTCTTAATTTCTGAAAATATATTCATAAAATTAAAATAATTAAATTAAATTTAATACAGTTGTTTCGTTCCAATATAGAATATAGAGGTTAAACAAAAATTACAACATAATTCTGGCAATAATTATCTACAATGTGACCCAGTTCATTGTTCATGGAACACCAATTATATACCTATTTATTTAAAACTAAACAGTTATAATTAAACATACAAACAAAATCAAATTAAAGCACTGAGTGGGTAGTATTAAAACAGGTCATGAGTATGATTACAAGCACACATTAAAAATAGTGACATTGCAGATAATGTTAAACAACTGCATTGCCAGATTCACAACCTCTCTTACATTATTTTATATAATAGGTACTCGAGGTTGCTAAAGCGTTTATAATGTTACTTGAAACCTTAACATGAGGGTATAATTCTTATTAGAGAATTGATGCTTTAATAAGAAATATAAGAACCAAAGGAACTTCATATGTAATTAGGTGAAAGTTAACTCCCAAAAACACACTCAGAATAGATAAAATAAGCTCAAAAAGTGTTGCAGTAATCATTTGATGACGAAAATGGAACAAAGAAAATAAAATCCACATTGATTAATACCCTATTTCATTCCAATAGCTCAAGGTTGTCAAAAAAGATGTATAATGACATTTGTAAAGTAAAAAATTCAGTGCGTAATAACAACTTACCTGCTTATTTGGAGTTGAAGCGGTAACGCAGCACCAAAATCCCAATCTTCAGGCTATCGTACACCAAAATTCAACTCCGAAGAAAGCAGAAAATAGCGAAATTTTCGAAACTTTATCAAAATGAATACCATCTCACGGACGGAACAATAAGCGAAAACACGGATGAGCGAAACAACAACATAACAATATGACAGAGAACGAGACAAAATATTGTCCACAAACAATAGACAAAACCATCGACTACGATCAGCTGTTGTTTCCTTAAAAAATAACAAAGTTTTATGGATTACTACATAATTTACGAAAGTAAATGTTGTGGTTTTATATTTACTTGCCTGAATTATTTTTATTGTATTCATAGACACTATAATATTAACGTACAATATTTGGCATTATGTTCTTTAGTCAAAGCTTATATCAAAGTAAAAAAAAAAGTGCGTTTATGGCGACAGCTTCGTTTTTATATTCATATGTTTTTGTTCTGTTAGTTTTATTTTTTATATTTTATTTAAAATTAGTTTATCTATGTATATAGCAAACCATGTACATGAATATTATTATATTTATTTATTACTTATATGCGGACTATGAAGCAACTAATATTATGGATAAAATTATTATTTAGTAGTGCTTTCGTAAACGCTCATTATCTATGTAACTATTTATTTTGCTAATGGGCATGGTGGTAAATTTTTAGAAATATTGTCATTTGTCAGTTTATGTACCTAAGAGCTAAATTAATATTACGTCGAGACAGTAACTGACTATAGTTCATTCTATAATTAAATTGTGCTATATTGTACATGTAAATTAACGGGTGATACTTATGTAATAAAGATAATTTATTCAATAAATATTTCTATGAATACTGTCAGCTGTCCACAATAACCTTTCGTCATTGTGCACGGGCTAATTACGCCTAATTAATCGAAAAAAACATAACATCAATAGTGAATAGCATGGCGAAAGAGGAAGATGACGATTTGCCCGACAAGGATGCGGCGAAAGAGTTCTATGCAAAATACGAGCCCAAGGAAATTATAGGCAGGTAAGGGCTATATTTGGTACGCCGAATGTCAATCACTAGTGGAAGACGTGATTTCCTTTGACTTGCGAGGCTGCCAAGAGCCGCTAGCGAGTTAGGGAAATGTATTATCGTCTGTCTCTTTGATGCGAAACAGACGTTACTCATAAATAAGTCTTCTGTTTGACCTTGAGAATGAATCCTTTCGTTACCACCGTCCAACGTCAATTTTCGGGCGAAATAAAATTAATTGACGGTGTTTCAGTACATATAAGATCTATAGCAGTGAGACTACTTAAATTTATGTTAGACAGGTAAACTTTTCATGGACATATTCATGACATACTATTTCTTTTAATATTAGAGGCATCAGCTCTACGGTTCGAAGATGTGTAGAGAAGGAGACTGGCCGGGAATATGCAGCTAAGATCATAGATCTCAGTCAGGAGTCACAGGATGGTGTAGACACTCACACAATGCGAGATGCCACTCGGCAAGAGATCCACATACTCAGGATGGTAGCGGGACACCCTTATATTAGTGAGTGAGTTGTTTAAGCACACTTGCTCTTTGAAACCGGGCTATGTTTAGTTAAGCATGATTATTAGGTAATTAATGTACAGATTAAAGAATGATAACTGTCTTTTCTTCGGTACCTACAATCTATTGTTGTAATTATTTGTGATAAAATTCCTTAATGATCTAGTGAGCCTGTTTCATGATGTCAAAATAAACCATTTGTTTGAAATATTCAAAACTTTTTCTGAAGTGTTTTATAAGCTTCTGATAATTTATTTTATCCAGTAGATTAATCATGTAGTTCTTTATTTGGACCATAACAGTTTTAGAGGAGTTAAAAATACCTTGCCTACTCGAGACTCTCTCAGACTTAGTGAAATAAAAAAATAAAAAGAATATTCAATTCTAATGCACTTGGCATTGGACTTTATTTATTGTCTTAATGACTATTGTAGTTAGGTAGTTACTTTTTATGTATAGGTACTTTCTTACGGAAGTGGCTTATGTAAGAAAGACATTTGTTAAAGACATGATATATATTATCTTTATATATTTTGCCTTTTCACTTCATATTTCATATCAAATTTTTAAATATAGGTAGATAAATTATCAACAAGTAAGAAATGATCAGAAGCCTTAGATTTTTATTTTTTCTAATATTGTTATGGTCCCCAACAAGCATGGTTAAACCTTTCGTTATAACTGCCACATACTTAGTATTTATATAATGCATATTATTATCCTGAATTTTCCCAACTATTTCATTTCAGTATATTTTTTGTAAACCTAATTTCAAATTTAATGACTTTGGTAATTTCAGATTTGATACTATACTGTTAGACTATCATCTATAACTAAAATAACTAAGTGAAGTTAAATTTGTAATAATTGTTTAATTCCTATTTTGTTACAGTTGAATTGCAAGATGTTTTTGAGTCGGAGACATTTATTTTCCTAGTTTTTGAATTGTGCAAGAACGGAGAACTATTTGACTATCTGACATCAGTTGTTACACTTTCCGAAAAGAAAACTAGATATATTATGCGGTGAGTTAATTATATTATTTATATTATGCTAATTTGTCTAACACTATCAAATTAAATTGGTTAAAATCCAACTTTCATGATACCTGTAATATAATAATTCAAATTAAATTGGTTAAAATCCAACTTTCATGATACCTGTAATATAATAATTCAAATTAAATTGGTTAAAATCCAACTTTCATGATACCTGTAACACAATAATTCAAATTAAATTGGTTAAAATCCAACTTTCATGATACCTGTAATATAATAATTCAAATTAAATTGGTTAAAATCCAACTTTCATGATATCTATAATATAATAATGCAGAATTTTAAATTACCTTAGATTACCCTAGGTTATAGATAACCTTTTTATTCTAGGTAAAGATTTTACTTGACAAAACCTACTTTAAATAACTAGTATAATCCAAATGTATAACTGCAAAATTCGACCCTATATCCAATAGCAATAAGAGTATTATTAAACTTAACTCTATAAATATCTGCACACATTAGCATGCTAGTTAAAGATATTGTCAGGTTTCACGTAAATTCTACGCGTTTGTATGACCCAGTCGCATATCAACTCTTGCGCCGCTCTGTACTCCTAGTACTCGCTACGCCAAATCCGTTACTTTGTGTTGGATATTATAAAAAAAAATGGCTTTAAGTGTGTGTGTCTGCCAAAAGTTTGAAAGTAAAATAGCTGGGAAGAAAAATATTGAGTGTGTTCGCTTAATAGCCAATTATTATAATGTAGTTGTAGATGTTTTATTTGAATATTATTTAAGGTAGGCAATTAAGAGGATTGTGAACCTGTTAATTTTCATACAAAAGGCGATAACGTTTTACACCCAGTAAATATAGTTAGATTTTTATAATTTTTGGATATGTTGTAGATATAATGAGAAACTACGTCTGTACGTTTTGATTTTTAAGAAATATTGCTTACGCTAGATCTAAATATAGATTTTTAGATCATTATATTATAGATTTTTAGATGCTAATAAATTTTATTTCATGTTTATTTATTTTGTGACTGTTTTCTTGGTAATCCCAAAAATGAATCGTAGATAACTTAAATGTGTATATGAACTTGAAAATCAAGTTTTATGCTAATATGTACATAGATTGTTTTTTCTATTACCTATTTATTTTACATGGAGTCGTAAACATATGACTTCGAAAACTGTTATAGTTTGTCTGCATTTAGTAGACTAACTTATATCTTAAATAATACTCATAACAAAAATGTCTGTCACTGCTCTGGTAGACATCCTGTGGGACCCATTTCATCTGAACTCACGCCTAAACAGATGAAAGAAAAGGTCATAGGGATTCTATGGGAAAATTTATTCTTCTCTGCTGAAACTTTGAAGCACAGTATATAGTCGTACTGACTTCTGCTAGCACTCCGTTTTACCCCCTTAGGGGGTGAATTTTCTAAATTATTTTACATGTGTTTCAAGACTTTCGATGAAGAACTTTCATACTGAATTTTATTCGAATAACTTTCATACTTAGAACCCCCGTTTTATCCCCTTATAGGGTTAATTTACAAAAATCCTATCTTAGTGCTCTTTTGCAGTCAGCTTTCGCTAATATAGATTTAGATTAATGACATCTATAATTATTTATTTTTGTTTACAGACAAGTGCTGGAGGGCGTCAGGTACGTCCACAGCAAGAGCATTGTCCACCGCGACCTGAAGCCGGAGAACATACTGCTGGATGACCAGCTCAATGTCAAGATCACCGACTTTGGGTTTGCCAAAGTTCTCAGAGAAGGCGAAAAGTTGTTCGGTAAGTTGCTGTCATTTTTAATTTTGACTTCAGCGATAGACTGTCGTCAGCTCAGTCGTGCTACGGATACGGGAACTGTGAAGTTATCGAAACGTCAGCAAATAAAATTAAATACGCGAGTTAAATCCGTTAAGGTTTTTTCATTCCAATGTATAATAACCGTGAAGGCATCAGAAATTATTAAATTATGCTTTTATCTGCTTGCCATATTCCAAATAAGTTGAAAAATATGGAAAACCCCTAAAAAGTGATTAATCACATTAGCATAAGACTATTATATTGTCAGCTCAGTCGTGCTTCGATTATGGAATCTGTAAAGGCTCCGAAACGTCAGCCAATAAAATAAAATTACGCGAGTTAAATCCGTTAAAAGTTGTTTAATTCCAAAGCATAATTTAATATGACAGATGTATATATTATGTCATATTATTTTGTACTTGTAGGTTTACCTGGAAATTGTGATAAAGGTCCGAAACTTAAAAAAATATGTTCATGACATCTTGATTTTAAACTCTCAAGTACTAAGAAACTAAATCGCAATTCCAATGTTTAGAATGAAAATTTTAAATTATGAAGAAATGAAACTAATAAGTAATTTCAATCTACCGCAAGTCTAATCAGAATAAACCATAGCTAATATAAATTGATGATTGATTGTAAAGTTCATTAAATAATAATTTATAAACTAGTAGCTAAAGTTTGTTATGTTGGTTGTAATTTGAATATAAGATTTCGTAGACTTTCTAGCTTAAGTATATAAATAAACACTAATTGATCAAAAATAAACAAAGCTTGTACTATGGACGGTAGACAACATGACATGTAACACATTGTGTTAATATTGCCCACGTTTTTATCAGAAATCATTATTATCATTATGAAAAATATTGCAATCAGTGCAACGCCTCTATTTCATATGATTGACGTCATTGGATAATAACTTTTAAGATATTGAGGTTAGAGTTGATTCTACTGCGTCATTGCAAGGTCACGGTACGGTGGGCACGACTCGTGCCGCTAATCTGATGTTACATCTGGTTCTGAAACGGATACCGCACAAAGGCCATTGTATGAATCCACTGGTTACTGGGATTGCATAAAATGCTGAAGATGTGTATTTGCTTTGTTCAAAGTTTAATGTTTTGTTGGCTTTGACTCAATTTATAACTCGTGGTCCGTTATGTTATCCTGGTTACATTGTAGCAATATTTTGATGAATAAAATAGAAGTACTTAATTCGAAAATATAATTTGCATTGTAGTAAGAAGAGGCTTAAATTTGATCATTTATTTGATTATTTAGAAACGAGTTTCAGTATCTAGGAATCTAGGAAATTTCTTATGAAAGTTATACCGTGTGAAGTGGGCAATATAGTACATTACGCACCAAGGCCAATAAAATAAAAAATGTCTCAGATCACAATACATGTAATTGTCGTCCGAAGCGAGGCCGAGGTTGACAAAAATGTGATCTGAGGCTTTTTTATTTACTGGCCGAGGTCAGTATACTATTTTTCTGTTCGACGAAGCCAGAAAGCGGCAATTTCATTTAGCGCAGCGGCCAGAAAGTTAGCGCTTTCCAGCCGGAGAACAGAAAAGTATATTATGTCTAACTTATTGCACCATTATGTTTGTGTTAATTATTACTTTAATTAGACACATCATCAATATTGCCCGCTCGTATATTACATAAATTATAATAATATGCACACGCTTACAAGTAGGTAATAAAATTGTTTTCATATACTTTATTAGTGTACGCGACATGTTTAAATAAAAATATATAAATGCTCTCATTCCCGGTTTGAAATAGTGTCTGTGTATGCTAGATGTATAGGATACGTATAATTGCGTGCCAAATTAGTGATTCTAATCAGTTCTTTTATATGTCAAGGTTATATATCGGCCAATATTAATAAAATATTAAAGATATGTATTATTTATATTAATATCGTGCTCAAATCCCCGTTGCAAGGGAGTTCTTCTTTGGATATATCTGCAAAACGACCACTGGATTATCCACTTTGTTTGCTTGCAGTATAAGTTCCAAAGAGTAAATTGTTTTTCTTTTTGTTTTAGAGTTATGTGGGACTCCCGGGTATTTAGCACCAGAAACACTGAAGGCGAACATGTTTGAAGACGCGCCGGGTTACGGTCTAGAAGTCGATATGTAAGTATTTAATATCAATCCAAAACCAAACCGAAGTCAAACAATTATTCATATATCGCACACCTAGATCTAAAGGAAGCCAACTCAAAAACCTAAAGGTTTGAATCGAATTCCTAACAAAACGCACCTATCACCAAAATAGATTTTAGCTAACTCTTCTAGCTACATATAAAAGCGTAAATATATACAGAAAATCCCTGCAACTAACACTCGTGGGATTTTTTAAGTGTCAAACTCATATCAGAAATTGAGTCTAGAAATTATAAATGTTGCATAGATAACTCTCTTTAAAACCCATACAATGCTGATGCCAAGGTTTGTGTCTTGTTGTTAATTGTTTAGTTATCTTTTACCCCTATGTTTAATTAACGTATCATTGAATATTCTAATCTGCGGGTAATTATCTTTTTCCGTCCTCCGGCCAGAAAGCGGCAAATTTGTGGCCGCTTCGCTAAATGAAATTTCCGCTTTCTGGCTTCGTCGAACAGAAAAATAGTATACTGACCTCGGCCAGTAAAATAAAAAAGCCTCAGATCACATTTTTGTCAACCTCGGCTTCGCCTCGGACGACAATTACATGTGATCTGAGACATTTTTTATTTTACTGGCCTTGGTGCGTAATGTACCTACTATACCTGACGACAATTAAACACGTTGAGAATTGTTGTTAAACTAAATATATACCTAATTATGTTTAACGATTTACACTAATTGATATAGCTTCAAACTAGGCAAGCATAGAACTACGGGTGCTAGATGAACAAACATAAATTCAAATAAGACAACCATGACTCAAGTGGATGCTCGTGCTAACATCTGCCTCTAACAGGATTCAAACCTGTAACCTCGGGTTTTGGTAGTCAAGGGCTCTGACCACTAGACCAGCAGGCCGTCAAATAAAATAACACTAAGTGAACTTTAGCGTTAGACTATTGTCAGCTCAGTCGTTCTAGGACTATGGAAACTGTAAAGAATCCGAAACGTCAGGAAATAAATTAAAACAAAAATACGCGAGTTAAATCCGTTAATAGTTGTTTCATTCCAAAATAACACTTACTTATTGAAAATATGCCTTAAGAGGATTGTAACTATATTTACTGGGTGTAAAACGTTATCGCCTTTTGTATGAAAATTAACAGGTTCACAATCCTCTTAAATATGACAAATGTCATTAAAATGAAAAATGTGTAATTTGTTTACACTTATGTTGCAAAATGATTTTAAATAGGTACCTATATGAATTAAAGAAAACTTGTGTCTTGTTGAAAATTCTAGATTACATATAAGTTATGTAATCTATCACTGTATAGTTTATTTATTAAATTATCTTTTATTTTATTACTTAATCGCAACTTGTATTATCGTTTAAATGATATGTATTTAATTACTTTTTATGATTCCCTCTTATGTAGGTAACCTATGAACTGTGATAATGAAGGACACAAAAGACTTTTAAGTCTAGGTATTGTTTGTTATGGATATAAGAAATACAGCTGGTTGACTCATTAACAGACAGACGAACTGGCAACCATTTTTTTTATTACCATACGTGTCACTACATAGTATAAAACAAAGTCGCTTTTTCTGTCCCTATATCCCTATGTACGCTTAAATCTTTAAAACTAAGCAACGGATTTTGATGCGGTTTTTTTTAATAGATAGAGTGATTCAAGAAGTAGGCTTTTAAGCACCCGTGTGAAGCCGGGGCGGGTCGCTAGTAGACTGTAAAATTCTTCCAAAATATACTAACTTTTCTTAACTTAAAGTTTTTGTGTATGTTAGTAATTAAGATATAACATGATGATTAAATCAAACAGAAAACTGAAGTACTTAAATATATTTTTTTATCTCTTTTCAGTTGGGCTTGCGGCGTCATCATGTTTACTCTGTAAGTATTTTAATATCATTGTTTATATCATAATAATAAATAATTTCTATGCCATAGGTAGCAAGTATGAAAGGTAGAAAAAAAAACTAACTTTTATACGAGATAAAAAGTATCCTATATCTGTCTTCTGGTTCTAAGCTACTTCCCTACCAATTGAAATCGGTTTAGCCATTCTTGAGTTATAAATAATTTAACTAATATTACCTTCTTTTATAATTTTAAAATAAATTTGTTTTAGTTACACTATGTTAAGTAAGATAGTCAAAAAAACAACTAGGGCCTTGCTGTTTCTGTATGAAGCGTTATGATACCTACCTTTTGAAATATTCCAGTTTAGTTCCAGGACTTTATCGTTAGGCTATTGTCATTTAGACTAGTGCTCAGTCGTGCTACGATTATGGAAACTGTAAAGAATCCGAATCGTCAGCAAATAAAATAAAAATACGCGAGTTAAATCCGTTAATAGTTGTTTCTTTCCCATATTCCAGTTGCTAAATATATTTGATTAATGAAGTAATATATCAGTTATAATAAGCCAATTAAAGAAGAATATTAAAAATTATATACTAATTAGCATTACGAGATCGGTGCGCGTGTAAATGATAAATTTGCCAAGTGATAATCGATTAATAATTAAGTTTAATTAGACATAATTATATATATTTATCGATGACACCATAGTTTTCTTGTATCTAGTATGAGTGTATGTAATTGGACATAATAATGTAATTACATTGTACCTACTAGCTGTCCGCCCCGGCTTCGCACGGATCATCTTTTTTTTATAGCCTATACATGTCAGTCGGGAATAGTGTAGCTTCCCAACAGTGAAAGAATTTTTGAAATCGGTCCAGCTATTCTGGAGCCTATTCAATCCAAACAAACAAACCTTTCCTCTTTATAATCCCTACTATAATATTATAAATGCGAAAGTAACTCTGTCTGTCTGTCTGTCTGTTACGCTTTCACGCTAAAACTACTGGACCGATTTAAATGAAATTTGGTACAAAGAAAGTCTGGAGCCTGAGAAAGGACATAGGCTACTTTTTAACCGACTTCAAAAAAGGACGAGTTCCACGCGGACGAAGTCGCGGGCAGAAGCTAGTATTAGTATAAATTACTTTTGAGAAATAAAATCTAATCTAATCTATTATATATTTCAGTTTGGTGGGTTGTCCGCCATTTTGGCATCGCAAGCAAATGGTGATGCTGAGGAACATAATGGAGGGGAAATATTCTTTCACCAGCCCGGAGTGGGCAGACATATCAGGTTCCTATATATTTACTTTAACATATTGTATTTGGGTGATTCCACAGGCGATTGAACCGGTATCAGTCTACACTAATATAAATAATTAGCGGCCCGCCCCGGCTTCGAACCGATCCCTTTTTTTTATAACCTATGTCACTCGGGAATAGTGTAGCTTTCCAACAGTGAAAGTATTTTTGAAAAACGGTCCAGTCGTTTAGGAGCCTCTTCAATCCAAACAAACCTTTCCTCTTTATTATATTAGTAGGTATAGATAAAGAGGAAATAAATGTTTGTTTATTTGTATTGAATAGGCTCCAAAACGAATGAACTGATTTAAAAAAGTATTTCACTGTTGGGAAACTACACTATTTCCGAATTACAATATTTTTTGAATATTGAAGAAATTAGCTACACCAAGAATTATGTTTTGATGCAACGATATACTGAGCTCGTATATGTTGTCAGAATTGATCGAGTTTAAACCTTATTGTAGCTTTTTCTTTCAATACTTATACAGGACAAGGGAATGGCAGTGGTTGAATTTAAATACAATGTTGTTTAATCTACCAATTTTGTTTCACGTTATGACTCATAATTTCTTGAATCTACTGTTTTTGAGATAACAATTCTTGGATTTTATGAATTAGTCCGAAAAGGACTGTTAACATAATGTTATTGTTATTAAAGTATGAATAATATTTGTTTGTTTATATTGGTCTATTCCAATGTTTACTTGACCTAAATAATTATTAGTCATAGTATGATGAAATAAAAACATTCTTCTTAAAAATGATAAAAAGATACGGCACGGAATTAAATAAAAATATATTTTTTTACAAATATAACTGTTCTAAGTACATATTTTCTTTTTTTTTCAGATGACCCAAAAGATCTTATTAGACGGTTGTTAGTGGTTGAGCCACGAGAGAGATTACCGATTGAAGATGCTCTTAGTCACTCCTTCTTCAATACAGTGGTAAGATTGAACTCTCACACGCTATGCTGTTCTGGTACTTCGTTGAATTATATTAGATCTCTTTGGTACTTTAAATGTATATTTTAAATTTAATTGAGTTTAAAAATATCTGAACTTATTTTTTAGGTTGATGACAAAAACGTTATAAAACTTAAATTTTGTGTTAGGTATGTATCTCAACTAGGAACAAAGTTATTACACGTTACCTTTTTTAAATACCTATTTGAAATGATCTATGGTATGAATTTTTAAAATGTTTGACGACTAAGAAAAACATTTTCATAATGTCATTTAATGGTTTACCGGAACGAAAGCTTCCCCAGAGTGAGATATACATTTTTTACTATTTAAAAGTGTTCAGATATATTTAATCTTTCACGTAGCCGAATGTATACCGCAAATTTCTTTTATTATTTTTTCAACTATTTTGTTCCGACAGCATCTGTAAATAAAATGTTATTTTCCGCTTATCTAAAATTATACATACATTTGATACTATGTATGCACTGAAGCTTATCGCTGCACTCAGATTGCACTATGCGTTTCTAATTTAGTTATTAATAGCTAATGAGATAGATGGATTTACGTAATTAACTGACTGACTCACTGATAGATAAAGTAAGAAAACATATAGGTTCTATGCTAATATAATTATAATATATTTATTTTGCTCATTACCTACCATAGTCGACCTGAAACCCAAAATGAGTTAAATATACCTAATGCAAATTTGAAGAAATACAGTACTTTACTGTCTCGGCCAGGAAATAAACAAGTGCTGGCTAAGTGGGAGTTTAAAATTGCCATTTAGCTTGTGTGATCTTTTTATACATTTTCAAATCGAAAGTTTTGACGAATTTTACAAGACAAGAATTTTATTGAGAGGCAGACTTTAATTTAACTGTGCTCTCTCTTTTCTAATTTTATAATATTTTGAAAATTTAAGTAAAAATAGGAACGCATAAATGCAAGATACGTTAGCCATGTATTGCACACTACAACTCCTTGAATTTTCTTCGTCCCTGGTAGTTGTGGGATCAGGATATGACGCCGCTAAAGAAGAGTTTGTCCAGTACCAGCCGCAGGATGTCCAGAATCGACCAACTGGCCATGGTAATTTGAACATTATTTGTGTGGGTTTTATGCATTACTATCATCCAAAGTTTAGTGTCACTTACGTCACGTTATTACAAGATTTAATTCAAATTTCCTCTGCTGTGATAATCTTGTAGTTTATATTGTGTTGGAGTTTACACTAATACAACAACTCTGCTCTTTTTACCCTCACACACACACACATAATTTTACATACACACAAATATAGTAAGAAAATATCAAAGGGTATTTTATAAGCACACACACACACACACACACACACACACACACACACACACACACACACACACACACACACACACACACACACACACACACACACACACACACACACACACACACACACACACACACACACACACACACACACACACACACACACACACACACACACACACACACCTATCATTTAGAATTAATTTGAACGCTTTTGTCGCTTATTTTAGTTTGCTGCATGTATGCATGACGTTATTAGATTTAATTTATTTTAGTTTTTGTATCTTTTGATAACGCATTGGACCTTAGCAAATTATCTAGTCACAGGAAATAAAATACATTTTTATGAGAATAGTTCTAAAGTATAGTTAAATAAGATTTGCAATACCCAGGTAAGCCTAACTTTTCTAGCAGGTAATGACGTCATTTATAACTCAAGTGGGACTAACCGATGGATATTTTATTTTATTATACAACTATTTGGAGCGCAATCACATAGGTTTTACATAAAAAATATACATCGCACCTTCGGTGGCACAAGGGCACAATTGTCAAAAAATCGAAAAATGAACCAAGTATACAGAAATGTTCCAAAAAAAATTTAGAACATTTCTGTATAGGTACTTAACTGGTGCGACATATTCGGGACGTAACCATTACAAATTTCTTGAATTTAACAAGAGCACCATACATTCCAGGCGATTAAACAAGGCAGTTTCAACGCGCGCGCCAAGCTGCGAGTCGGGTTAGTGGCGGTAAGAGCTGCAGTGAGACTGAGAAGATTGCCCCACACGGCCGCCAGGGCGGTGTCGCTGGAGGCGGCTCTTGGAGACCCGTACACCATGCGCATTCTAAGAAAGGTAAATACTAAGACAACATGAAAATGCAGAGCCGCTAAGTATTTTTTTTTGTGATGTTGTAGAAAACACGTAGCGTTTGTCTATATATCTGTCAGAAAGTAGTGTCACATTTACAGTTATTTCGTTCTCTTTACTACTACAGAATACTACAGAATATACTTATATATATATATTTTTCAGGTGATAGACGGCTGCGCTTTCCGCGTCTACGGCCATTGGGTGAAGAAAGGCGAGGGCCAGAATCGCGCGGCGTTGTTCGAGAACACGCCTAAGACCGAGCTGAAGAGTCTTTACGTCAGCAACCTTAGTCGATAGCCAGCCGGTGCTGTGCTCCTCCTGACGCTTATGAACTCCTGGTCCGAAGGTGGGTGTTATGCCAAGTTGCAAATGTACAGAGTTACAGACTTAACACGTTGGTTGGAACAAAGTGAAGATATACCAAATAGAACGTTTTTTCAGTTCATTACTTGAACATTTTAAATTGTTTCAAAATGATTAGCGTTTTTGTGATTTTTCATTTATTTTAAACGTATTACAAAACTGTTTTCCTGTAATAGTAGCAGAATAGGTTATGGTAGTAGCCCAATATCAATTTTGAGTTTTAAACGTTGACAAAATTACACTTTCCATCGTTAAACGATTATTTCATATGTTTTAACAACTTATGGGATATAGAGAGGTATATAAATTGCGTAGTTGGGTTCTTAAAAATTAAATACTGTAAGTAATTAGATGGATCTTAACTCATTTTGTGTCTAAAACATTAACAGTAAAAGTTGTGTCCTCCTTTGGACTCTTCAATTTGTGTTTATAAATTTAATTGTAAATGTTTTTTTCTTTCAGGGCTTTTTTACGTACCAGAGTAACAGAATCAGTGAAGACATGCCGCGAACAATTCGAGGTGCCACTGAGCGACTAGGTTAGTTGTAGATTCCAACCACGGTAGTATGCCCATACTACTTTAATTGGGCATTGAACTAAAGGCCCGTAACGATGCTATTACCTTGAGAATTATAATTTAATGTTTAGTGAAAATTCTAAGAGCCTTTAATTCTGTCCCGAGTATAGTTTAATTCTTGACGCGTATTATTCTATCATCGAATCACTATCACATCGCATTAGTTCTTGGTTGTTAAAAATTAGTACAATTTTGTATGTCGGCAATAAAGTTAGTCGCAATTTGCTGTTGTTTGTTCGATTTCAATTGTAAGTTGATTTTAGTTGCGTAGATTTAAACTGTTTTCTCACTATACATAAGGTCCACAATATTATATACCTAGATATAATTTTAGTATTATTTTATAATCAGTTATGCCCTTTTGTTTGTTTTTAAGTCTTTATCTAATTTATAGATTTGTCAGTGAATCAGGCTTAGTTACGAATTTATAATCCTACACATCACAGTATGTGTAAGTTATATTATATATACCTATATATATTATACAGTAAAATCCGTTTAGTATGACTCCGTCTATATTGACCAACCGTTTATAATGACGTAATTACATAATGAAGTTTGGTTACATACAAAATTCCTTGTAAAAAACTCGGATATAATGACTTTGCTTACAGTGACATTTCGCTTATTATGACCCATCTTTATTAAATTATGTCGGTTATAATGACAGATTCTTTGTTTATTCCCGACGACGTTCGGCGAATGATCAATATGTTTTGAATCTCTGTGAGTAATTTACATTTGAAGGCCACCCGTTGTTATTAGTATCCAATCCTGTGTAAAAAAAAGGTCATTTCAACACCTTAAAGCATTTAGGTATAATAAGGAGAAAGGTTCAATAATATTCGGATTAGAAAATGGCGAAATATACATAAATAAGTGTACCTATCCTAATGCAATTTTATATTAGGACTCTTTATCTATTTAAATACCTACAATAGGTTTTTATTACAAAAAGTTTTGTATGACGTCCGCTTATTATGACGTGATTGTCAATTCCCTTCGATGTCATTATAAACGGATTCCACTGTATATGTATAAAATATTGTTTCGATACTTTATTTTAAAGTATAATGAATTTATATTTGTAAAAAGACAATGGCAGAGAGCCAGTCGCAAATCTAAAATACACTCTTTAAAAAAAACTTGGCAAATTTAGTTTCCAAGTTTATTCATTATGAATACAGGTGCCTCATGATCGGTGCATGCTATCAAAATATGAAAATTGTTTTATTGAAATTTATATTTCCATATAAATTGAGTATTTCCATGTCATTAATTATGTATGAATATATTATTATTATGGTTTTTGCTGACATCATCTGTCTGAACAATTGTAATTCGATAAAGCAATATTTTTATGAAAATTACACGAGTAAAAGATACCATATTTTGTATTTATTTGTGTTAATTGCCCTTCTGCGGACTTATCTAGAGGTAGTTAAAAAGTAAGTAACTAGTACATAATTATAGCTATATACCTATATGTAAAACTCGCTATTTATTGCTGATTTCTAATTTAGGATAATACTTTCTAATACTTTTGCGGTTATTAGGTATATATTGGAATAAAACAACTATAATTAAACAGATTTAACTCACGTATATTGATTTTATATTTATGCTAACGTTTTGAAAACTTAACAATTCCCATATTCGTAGTAGGCGACACTATGCACTAGTGTGGGTCAGTAGGTTTTGAAATGTCAGCATAAAATTGATATACGCAAGTTAAATCGGTTATAGTCGTATTTATTATACCAAAGACAGGAGGTATGTTATGTTCTTCTTTCAACATCATCATCGTCAAAATAATTAAAATGTATATCTACTACTACTGGACCTGGGCCACATTCAAAGATTGCTGCAACCACCGATACCACATCGCCTGCCCTATTTTTTTTAAATTGTATTTTTTTTAATTTATTTCTCCTTTTACACTCTTTTATTCACTTTATAGTAGTTGTTGGTGAGGAATGGACTGTAATACAAACAATAGGATAAAGGAATAATAATGGAATTTAATTAGGTAACTTTACAACGAACAGTACAACACAATATCAGAACACAATCAAATCAAAAACTAAACTAAGTGACAATTAACTATAAATAAGAAACAATCGATATTTAAAAAAGGGCAATAGCCAATTAACAATAAACTATACAAACAATATATACAAACGCAAGGAGTATGCAACAGTAGTCAAAAAACAAATATAAGCGTGTCTACTACTGGACTTGGGTCACTTTCAATCGTTGCAATTACCGATGGTACCATGTCACCTGCCCTATTTTTTTTTATAATACCTACTAGGTACCTACTTATAAGACGACTTAGGTACCTAAAGTTCGGGTTCGTCACACTGACTACTGCCCCCAGCAGGACTCGAACTCGCAACCTCTGGCTTCGTAGACAGGAGCTCTGACCACTAGACCACTATACTATACGGCTACTTATGACATTTTATATGAATTAAAAAAAATACCTACTAGGTATGTCAGCGGAAACTGTAAAGTTAACGAAACGTCAGTATATAAAATAATAAATAATGATATGCTATTTGAATGAAGCAACTATAAACGGATTTAACTCGCGTGTTTTATTTTATTAGCTAACGTTTCTTTTATATTTACGTAATAAAACCATTCAATGAAATCATTACATTTTAATTCTTGACAATTGAATGACAGTTTCCATAATCGTAGCACGATCAGTCGTGACGATAGTCTAACGCTAAAGTACTTACCTAACTATCAAAAGCTCAGCCGTGCTACAATTATGGAAATTGTAAAGTTTTCGAAACGTCAGCCAATAAAATAAAATAATTACGGGAGTTAATACAGTTTATAGTTGTTTCATTCCAATGTGTAATAACCGCGAAGGCATTAGAAGTTATTCATATACTTACGCAAGTTAAAACCGTTATGCATAGTTGTTTGTAATCCAAACAAAAATATATAGAGCCTAGTAGGTATAATATGTACTTATATAATATATTCCGAGGTAAGTATTTCAATTGAAGGTCGTATCCTGTGCATTGATCGAGAGCCTATTTCTGTCGGCCCTAGGATAGCAGCCTTGACCTAAATATCTCTCGAATATTCTAGATTTATCTATCTCAATCCTGGAGTCTAGATAATAGAACCTAGCTATCTATTTTTAACAGTAGCCAGAATAAAGGAATGGCAACTGTAATCATACTTTGAAAAATCTGGGCGCACGGTAGTGCTCCCGCCAAGTCGAGCAAAAACAAGCGGCACGGCCGCCTAATGTTAAATAAAATATCTAAGTTAGAATCTATTTAGATAGGTATCTAATATAAACAGGTATGAAGTAGGTAGGTAAGTAAAATCATATTGGATCAACGGTTTTCCTATTGGAATGATGTAAGTGACTCACTAGCGTATTATACTCTACCGACGCTGTATCGGTGTGTAGGTAAGTTAGTCAGTACAAAACAAACCCAAGTAAAGGTAGATGTCCTACCTTGCCACGTCAAACGTCGAGGCGAACAACACTCGACATATTCTATAATGATCTTTAAACATACAAACCTAAAGCCTAATTTGCCGTGTAAGGGCAACGGCCTTGCGAAAAACTTCGGCCCAAAAAAGTGGAGAGGAAAAGGTCGCTTCTATCTGATTACGTTTAAACGGAGGCCGGAGAGCCTGCTTCCAGAACTTTTTATATTAAGGAAATCGATGTACGACGTCAACGAATAATAAACTTCATACTTGAGGGAGAATAAATATCTACCTAACAATGATGTAACTGTGCTTTGTTTAATGCAAGTAATTAATTATACGAAGATAGCTAGGTAGGTATAACAGTTGCTACACCTACTTACATCGTAGTAAATATTTTATTTATTTTTATTTATTCATACATTGCATTGCATATGCCATAAATACAATATTACATTTATTAAAAAAATAATAAAGCTCTAACATACATATGCACCTTGTCAGGTACAGCAATGGGGAAGAGAGAGAGGCAGACACTTTGTTTTTAAATTAAATTATTCGATCAAGTACTCGTTAACGCTATAATAGGTCTTTTCTATCAACATTTTTTTAAGTTTTTTAATAAATAGTTTTGTGTTATTTTCTGTTTTTATATTCTCAGGGAGTTTATTATACAGTTTTATTGACATTGGATAGGGTCCAGAACTATGTAATACCAGGTTTGATTTGGTGTGCACTAAATTGAAATAAGTAATTACTACATTTCAACGCCTTGTGACTAGAAATTTTCACCGATGAATGACTCTGGTGAAAACTTAAACCGAGCAACTTGTTAGACTCCGTTGAATGAGGAAGTGAAAGTCGGGCAGAGCGGCGGCACGTGCTCGCGGGCCCGCGCGCCACCGCACCGACGCCCGGCCCCGCTGCTCGTACTCTTGCAAATTAACAATTAGAGTTTCCTCGGGAACGATATTCAAAACGGACATGAGTATTAGATAAATAAAGAGCAGCGTGCCGCGTCATCGGCCGAGCGGGCGGGGGCGCGTGCATTCGATCGCTGCAATGGCATCGATCGCGCACTCCGCGGGCGACGGCGGGTGCCGGCGGGGAGGAGGGCGCGCGGCGGGATTGGCCCGCGGCGCGGGTCACGTGACGCGCGTGCGACGCGCTCATTGGCGCAGAGCGGCGGCGGCCACGTGAGCGGCGCGCGGCGCGCGTGGCCGGCCAGTCGCGGCGTGACAGCGGGCGCGCCTGTACCGCGCGGCGCCGTGCCGTGCCGTGTCCGATATGAGCCTCCTGGACACTCTCCTCGAGGCGGCGCGCTTCATCGAGCTGCAGGAGCGGCGCCTCCAGACCGGTAAGTGATAGGCTCCCCGGGCCGGACGCCGAGAGTGGCGGTGTTTACGGCGGCGCTCGGCCCACGTCACCGCGGCCGGGCGGCGCTGCCCGCGCTAGTCGCCGGCGCGCCGGTGCAGCGAGCCGACGCCCGACGCTCTTGACCTTGAACAACACGCAGCCGCGCCGCGCCCGCGCCCCGCACCGGCCTCGCCCCACGTAAACAAAGGAAACCTGAAATTTGCCGATTTTGAACGCTACACGCCGCACGTAACTCGTAATCAATCCTCCGCACACGCAGCCCCTCCACCGCGGCCGCATTTATCTAATGCAATTTGCTTGCTGTGACACGCCGGCGACGGCTAGCTATGATTCATCGTCAGCCGCGCATCCGACGGGAGCGTGCTGCTCACTACGTGTTTACGATAGCGCAACATAGCATACCTACCAATTTATCGAGATCATTTTAGTAGGTGGAGTAAACAAGTTGCACTAGTCACGAGATAGTACCTAGTGAGTTTCTGTATAAAAGTCCCACCGACGAGCCGGCCGGGCGACGATGCGTTTTTGTATTCGATCAGAATGAGGCAATTACGTGTCCCGTGCGTCGTGGCACGTACCTATTTTCCACTATAAGTGGCGTGCACACGAGCCGCCGGTGGGCGGCGGTAGTCGGCGGTGGTCGGCGTGGAGCGCTGCGGGGAGGAGTCGGTACCAGGCCCGCAGCCCGCAGCCCGCAGGGCGCTCAGCTGATCGCGCCCGGGGCCGCGCGGTGCACACGCATGGCGGCGCACGGCTGTGCTTTCGATGCATTTACGCCGATCCACCTCACATCCTCTCGAACGTCGTTAGAGGCTTCAAATCTGTTTACTGCAGGAAAAACTGGCACAAGGCACGGTTGCGTAACGCTCACGCTACGCTACTTAGCCGATGAAGTCATTGTCTCATTGTATTACTATCGGAACGTGTAGGTAGGTCGCTGCGTTGCCTACGTGGTTCTCTGCAACTCTCTAGCTAGAGCCGCAGGATTTAGGTACCAAGTTATTCGTTGTGGACTTAAGTTTTCTGAGGTAGGTACCTACCTACTGTCAATACAATGGTATGACTTGGATGAAGTCGAAACCGCAATACTGGCTACTTATTTACCTACCGTTATGACGTCGTTGCGCTGCTTACATAGATATAGGTAGGTACCAAAGGTTAATTTAATGTCTACATACAGAACAAGGTGTAAAACGCCTCTTACTAGATCCGATTTAAGAGGACGCTGACTCAAAAAACTGACTGAAATGAGTCTTAAAGACGCCTCAAGGTTATAACACGACCTATCTGTTTAATAGAACCTTATCCTAACTAATATTATAAATGCGAAAGTGACTCTGTCTGTCTGTTACGCTTTCACGCTAAAACTACTGGACCGATTTAAATGAAATTTGGCACAAAGAAAGTCTGAAGCCTGAGAAAGGACATACTGCCGTCATTTCTAAAAAGGCGACCTTCTGAAAAAACTTACTTTCAAGAAAATCGCAAAAACAAATACCAATTTTTTTTTTTTCATTGGTAGGTAAATATTTTTTTTTAGTATACCTACTAAGGAAAAAAAATGTTTCATTTGTTTACCAATGAAAAAGAAATTAGGACACTTTTTTGCAACATTCTCGAAAGTAAGTTTTGTCAGAAGGTCGCCTTTTTAGAAATGACGGCAGCATAGGCTACTTTTTAACCGACTGCAAAAAAAGAGGAGTTCCACGCGGACGAAGTCGCGGGCAGAAGCTAGTATTTCATATAAGTATAAGTCCTGACTATTAAGTGGCTGGTTAGGTAGGTGGCTATTTTTAAGTTATATCTAACTTAGGATATAGGTAATCGTAGGTAGGATAAGGTGGAGTGTATGAAAATCGATGTGTATGGAACCCTCCCGTTGCCGTCGCGTCGTTCACAATACCTACAAGTTTCCCCCAAGTCTAGCACGCATTACATCCTAGGTCTCATAACAGGACTGTCGTAAAGCCAATGAAAAAAGAACAATTTCTAGACCTAAGTCCATATTGTCAATGGAAGGCTAAAAATGCTTAAAAGCCATTATACCTCTTTTATGCTAAATATCACTACATCGTAGAAAAGTGTATGTTTTCTGCTTCGAATATTCCAGGTTTCATAGCGATCTGATCACTTTTTTGGTGCTTAAGCATTGTGAATATAGGTACCTACAACGATAATTCGATTCCTTATTTTTTTAAGTGACGTAGGTAGGACTACCGACGTTTTTAAACATTTGTCATTCAAGCTGCACTTTTTTTAAGTTTCACAACAACATCAGCAGTTTTCGTTTTAAATTACTTAAATAGTTACACGAGCAACATTTCCTTTGTGATTTTTTTGCTCACTCCAGCAATTTGTTATCACTGATAGTTTGAGCTAAGTTTGTAATTAAGAAAGAAATTTTAAATAATTTCCCAAAGGTACCATTTTGGCGGTTAAGTATTTTCCCTTTCCACTGCACTGACCATTTGTAAATCCCTTACAATTAAAAAACACAATTCAAATATCTCTTTACGATCTCTTTCGGTTACGTTTTTGGCTTTGTTATCACTTAGGCACCTTATCTTTTCGTCAGCTGGTGGCAAATGGTAATTAGGTAGGTGACTAGACTACATATTTAATGTTATTGCAAACATTCCTATCGGTAAAATACGAGTAGATAGGTAGGTGCATTCTTAACATGTTTGTGCGAATGACATTGCTACTTTCTAAACACATCGTATAATACTTAGCGTAGTTGTCTGAGGTAGGTTATTACTATTGTGTTGTATACACACACTAACGTAGGGTTTGGGGCATAAGTATGGTAAACACATACACACATACGAGACCCATGTTGATACTGCGAGAACGATAACGAGTATGTATATGTATTCTAGGTAGGTAGGTATATTCTACTATTCAACACGAGTATTAGGTACCTACCTAGCTACCTACATACAATTCAATATTTATCTATCAGGTTAAGCGGTGCATAGGCGTCAATTGGGTGAAGCACTTGTACCAGGGTAGTTACTTCATACGTGACATAAGTACTTTTATTAATATGCACACGTGTTACACGGCGTGATTTAAAATTCAGTCAATACTCGCAGAATATATATGTGAATGAAATCCATGAAAGATAGAATACAAACTTACCAGCTTTCGCCCATTATTTTACGCCTAAAAGGACTTTCAAAATATTATATGTAACTTGACAGCACTAACTCCTAATTATATAATCGAGGAGTCAGTTATGCATCTTTTATGTTTGAACTAATTTCTTATTGTCGCAGTACATCTATTTTATTTATATACCTACCTAAGTACAATAATGGGTAAATACCTACACAATTTCTCTTCATGATACAATGAAGTAATGAAATAGCGGTTGCACTCGCCCACTAGGCAGTCTGCGCTACACCCGTCATGTTCTTATCGTGTTTACTCGACACTTATCAGAACGTTAGCTGTAGGTACTTTACTCACGCCACGCGTACTGCCGAGACACAAATTCACAATACCTACGACACAATAACAACACGCAAAACGATGTGGGAAGTCCAGAATAGCTTAATGTCGCCACACACGGTCTGTTACGTCAATTTGATTATGGGAGCAAAAAACTGTTGCTGTTCAGTAATCTTGAGATTAATCAAAATCCAAAGTTTTAGTTAATAACTTTTTAATAAAAAAAATTAACCGCCGAAAAAAAACTAAAACGCAACAGAAAACAATAGCGCACTGAAAAGTAAAAAATAATAATTTTGTCTTTTATAACGACTATTATTTTTGTTATAACGTCTGTTATTTTTGGAGTCGGTGCCAGCTGCTGCAGCAACTCTTCACTCTCAACTCACTAAGGTGCTCAAGTTTGTTAGAGGCTGACACCGACTCCAAAAATAACAGACGTTATAACAAAAATAATAGTCGTTATAAAAGACAAAATTATTATTTTTTACTTTTCAGTGCGCTATTGTTTTCTGTTGCGTTTTAGTTTTTTTTCGGCGGTTAATTTTTTTTATTAAAAAGTTATTATTTTATAATTTTCTGTGACCATAATTTACACAAATTATTACATGCTTAATTTTTAAATACTTTTGAAATAGTTACCTACCTTGTTTTTGCTATTAACTTTCAGTAAACAATAAATTACCCTTATTATACCACCCTTAGGGTAGGTTTTTTTTTCCAAAATTATATGGGATCAACTTTGAGGTATGCCCTATCCAATAAAAAAAGAATTATCAAAATCGGACTACTCTGTAAAAAGTTACGCGTGGTCATACGATACAATCGGTGCGAGAAAAATTAATCATCCCTTATTTTCCTACCCTTTAGGTTGGAATTTTTTTTCCAAATTATAATGGGAGCCAACGTTGGAGTATACTCTTTCCAATAAAAAAAGAATTATCAAAATCGAACCACTCTGTAAAAAATTATGCGTGGTCATACATTAAAAAAAAAAAAAAAAAAATATACGCGTCGAATTGAGAACCTCCTCCGTTTTTTTCGTCGGTTGAAAATCATAACCCAACAACCGTTTATGAACAATAATAAGTCCGCGTTGACAATAATTATTTGAGTTTTCAAGTCGAACGGTGTGAAAGTTTCAGATTGCCAATGCTATGCTACTTATCTGATAGTAGACACTAGACAGATCTTAAGTATGAAACCTGACTCAAATAATTTCAAGTCATACAAATTTTGCAACTTTTGAAAGATCGTGAGACTACACATGAACTCGATATCAGCATAATTTTCAATAAACAAATGCCAGGTGATAATGTTCTTGTTGAAAGACTTAAGTCATATTGAGTCTGGAATCCGAGTTGACTTATTTGGTACTTGATTGAGTTAATATGGACATTTCACATTGTCAATATATTCCTTCCGTTATTGACCAAATATCGTCTATTCAATTCGTATAGTTATACGTACGTTTTATGTACATACGTATTATTCCAGGACGGACAAACGGATCGGACTAATTGCAGACTGGCACTAGCAAATATTTTATCCAATTGAGATCGGCAAACGTTTTTGGGAGTCGAAGCATCCAATACATCCATTCAATTGAATAGATTCCCTGAAAGGTTGAGTGAATTATTCCTTTTTCCATACCTTTCAATAGATTTTGTTCAGTTGATGCACTTTTGTGTTACAGAGACATGTTCTAGAATTCAGTTCAGTAGGTAGATATATAGTGTTATTTACCATATTATTAAGATTATTGAAACCATCAATGGCTCTGTATTGTTAATGAAGATCGTCTTTGTATTTTTAACGATTTTGCCTATGTTGCCTGTCGTTTGAAACGTTAGATCTCGATCACACCAGTGCTATATTTCGTTTAGGAGTTCTGTCCTTGACCTGGTACAGAAAATCCTAAAGGGCTGTGGAGTTATTCGCTGAAATTTAATAAAATGTTTTTTTTTCTTAAAGCTACTCAACAACATTCAAAATAAAATTCGTCTAAGTTACTTTGAAGATTTTAGTTTTGGTAAACTAAATAACACTTAAGTAAGTACATAATAACAGCATCCAAATAAGAATTTCCTTTTTGATGTCGCTTATAAGTCGTGTTAAATAGAATTTATCGTAATAAGGGCTACAAAATAACTTAAGTAACAAACAACGAAACAATCGCATCATCAAGGCTCGGTCGTAAGGTCGCCGCGGCGGCGGTACCGGGCGCGCAGAATGGTGAAAGGGATATTGTGACCTCGCCATCCGCGCACCGCTGTGTGAGGACAGCGACGCGCCGACATCTTTCCGATGTACTGCGCACCGCGCGATTTACACACCAATTGCAATTCGAACAGGTACCTACTTATATGACTTTAAAAAGTCTTCCAAATAGAGAATTGTAGTACTTATCCTCTTTAAAATAGGTGGATGGTCTGAGCGAACAAATAATACACGAACTCTAGTAATTAAATTTAAATATCGTCGAAACAAAACTTGGTAGCGATCCAGATTATTGAAATTTTACCGATAAATAAAACATTTTTCGTAAGTTTTGGCTCGTTCACCAGAAACTATCGGTTTAGAATTGTAAATGCCTCGACAGGAGCATCATAATAGATGTTTATAAAGAAAGTTTGTATTGATAGTCTATATGGTTATGTATTAGAGGTGACAACGGTACCGTTCAATCGACTACCGTTACTTGTTCAACTCCAATGTGCTGGAATTTTTAATGACATTGAGAATTAAAGCGAAACTCAGCACGCTTTCTTTTTGCGACGCCTTCTGGTTCGAGAATAATAGACCTGCTATACACGGCTAGACTTCAATCATTATAATTCATACATGGTATTGTTTTCAAATATCGCGCAATCGAAGCTAGGATTTTTTTTGCTGTATTATATTTAGTGGACGTAATTATTAATGTTCACGGTGTTATCTGGGTGTGCATGCTGCATAAATGAGGGTCTCGTGGTGCAGGCAGACACTCGTATCGCTGCATCCGGTGGGAGGACCCCTGTCGAGTACCCATCGACCGAGTATCGCTAAATGCATGTTTTATTGTCCTTGTCCCCACTGATTTGAACACTTTCTGTGTGCACACTATTCGATATCCACCCGAGTTATGTTCTTACAACGTCATTTTTTTCATACCTAATTGAATCTAATCCAATTAGATATTACTTATATCGCACACCTAGATCTAAAGAAAGCTAACTCAAAAATAATACTTTTTCAGGAGAGGCGAGAAACTGATTAATATGTCCATATGCACGCATGAGTTTTCTGTATTAATTTATACTTTTTATAATAAAGCTAGCAGAGTTATATTAGCTGCAATATGTTTTAGTGTAGGTGGGTTTTGCTGGAATCCGATGGTGTGCATAACTCAAATCTTCCGGTTTTTGAGTTAGATCCCTTTAGATCTAGGTGTGCGATATAGTTCCTTGACGTCATCAGATTTTAGCTCAATCAGGTCAAACGTGTGAATTTCACTCGTTTTCCTTTGTTCGTTTTAAATCTTTTGAATTTCTCGCAAAACGCGTCGCGGACATAGTCGCGGTGTTCGGTTTGAAATACCTGATTTAATTAGGTGTCTGGCTCTTGAAATGGAAATAGGTTGTCGGCTCGGTAGCATCGCATCGCAACCTGCTAAACCGGCAGGCGTGGTTACACGAGGTACATGAACAGCAAAAGGTGTTTGTGTGGAGTTTCCCCTGTGGAGGAAGAGGAAGGGGCAAGCGGGGGGGTGGCGGGAGGGGCGACGGCCCGGGCTGCACGCTGCACCGCGCCAAGGTCAACCGCCGCACGCATGCGCCACCATGCGTCTCGCCCCGGCCCGCGCCCGCTCCCGGCCGCGCCGGAACCTGCACCGCCTGCCACTTATGTGCTCCTTTTAGTTGCACTCAGAATCGCTCTCTCCCCCGCAATTCGCACTTCTCTACGCCGGAACAGATGAATTTTCAAATATAATTTCCTGAAACAGCAAGGATCGTTAGCGTCCCAAAATATTATTATACCTAGAAAATAAATGATACAGATTATCCCTGTGTAGTTTTTGCAATTTGCGTCTTCCTTAATATCTGATTTTTGTTTACCGGAGGGTGCCCTAAGGCTCGTTTCCTGCATGTTTTTTCCGCTTCCTTAAGCATGCGTTTCTGCAATCTGTTAAGGTGTTCTACTCTACTATTCTTAGCGAGATTATCAACAGCTAGCATGTATAGTACTGTAGCGTATCTTGAACGTTCTATAGATAGAGATAACTAGTTGCGCTGCGCGGCTGCGTAGGAGGCCGGGTAACGAGTGTGGCGTCGTATAAACACTACGAATTTGTGATATCTCGCCAGATATCTTCGCCGGTTGAACTTTTCTATATAATTTAGAAAATGCGTAGAGTAATTTTATCTTGTGTTTGTTGTGTCAATACAAAATTAAGTAGTAATAATAGTGTATATTGCATTTATGTATAAATATAAAGGTTAAACAAATTGGTCCTTTGAGCCGGATTATAAGGTAAAGCAGGCAATCATGTGTGATGTGTGAGGCTATCGATTCAATGCAGTGGATGTCTCGAGTTAATTGTCTGCCAACGAGTATGGCCTCAGCGAGCGCGTTTCATTAGAAAGCTGTAGTACATAAGGAGCGGGCTCCTCCTACGTGGTTCGCACCGCCGGTTTCGGTTGCAATGTTCCATTCACCTTATTCGTCGGCGACGAGGTTCAGTGACTCCGCCGCCGACCGACTTACTCTGCGACGCGTCATCTGCGTGCTAATGCCGCCGTTTCATCACCGGCGGCCGGTCGCCGCGAGCCTCTTTAAATTCTGTAGGTGTCCCGCGGCGCGGCCGTCGGTGCGACCTCGTTTCAGCGGGCTCCGTGTTCGCCGCCGCCGCCGTACGCCGTGCAGCGTTATGTAAAGTGCAGAGCGGTGCAGCGGCGAGCGTTGCGCTCGACCGCGTGCGCGCTCCCCGCCTCCCCCGCCCGCGTCTCCCGCACCCTTCGCAATTCTGTCCGCACTCCTTGGTCGGTTTCACTGGCGACGCGGGGCGCGGGGCTCCTGAGGTCGCGCTCCTCCCGCCTCCTCTTCCCTCCGAGACGGAGACGGCTCGCGGCCTGCGGCGGACGCTCAGTCGTCGACCGGATTGCGTCGGCGCCGGTTGACTACGAGCCTCGCTGGCGGTCCTCCCTCCTCTCTCGCGGCGTGCCGATACGGCCGCGGCTCGCGTAATCTGTCGTATTTTTCCCTAACTTCGACGCAGTTCCGTTTGGAGTTTTATCGTGGTAATTTTGCGGATGCGTTTGCAATGGTCAGATTTGTCGAGCTAACGACAACGGTCGAAAATAGAATGCGTTATCATCGCGACCTCGAACGGCGAGACGAGATAGCGCGAGGTCGGCGGCACGCCCCACGTGCCCGTCCCGGCGGCTGGCGCTGCTGGTGCAACAGCAACTGGCAGCACCAGCCGGCCCTCGGGCGCGCTGAGCCGTCGCAGCGCGCCGTCGCGGCCCGGCCTCGCCATTTCGATACCGACGTATAACTCGATCTCACCCTATCTCGTTTTCACTAGTCAAAATTAAAAACTTGGTATACTTTATTCTATACCATCCAGAGTGACCATGACATTACTCGCCTCGACAATGAGCTTGACGGTATCTTTCACTAACGGTTTCCATATTGCTCTTTCGGAAACACTTTTCAATTGACCATATTCTTAATGAAGCCCTAAGTCATAATCATATCCACATGAGAATTGATTTGTTGAATGTACGTATTTATGACGTTCATAATACTACCTCAGCATTTGTTCGGCATTCAAGTAATGATCGGCTCGCGTAGCAACCTGGACATTGCTTTCCTAAGCACCTACTTTACAAAGATATGTAATAATATTAAATGTCTTTGTGTCGTTATCGTACAGGCATTCATATTTTATGATCGATAGCGTTCATGTTCGTGATCCGATTCTTTTTGTTTGGTTTGCATCAATTATTTTCTGTAAGTATTTCATCCACGTTCACTATCTACATTTTAGATTTGAGAAATATTCTTATGCAATCCTTTCCTTTGTTGTTTTTTGAAGCCGTTTTAGAATAGCTTATTTTTGTGAAAGATAACCAAATTAACCTGCTATAGGTATTCTCTGCTCCTCACTTTCTCTTGGAACTAGTTCTTGGCATCCCCAATATGGTTTGAAGTTTTTTGTATTCTATAGAATGAATCTCTGGTACCTATTACATTCTTAAAGAACAAAGGCAGCGAACTGTTGGTGTGAATTTTTTGAATGATTGGAAATAAGCACATAAGATGTGTCAAGAGTTAAATATTTAACAGAAATTTCAAAATAATGTTGCTTAACACCTATAGAAACACCATCCCAATCTTAACCAGACTAGCTTTAATTGCAATATTTTATATATTTTTTTATATGAAACTCATTCATCATTATACAGTAAGACTCATCATGAATCTGCACATGCACAAGGAAAATATTATTCATATAAAATATTTCAATACATGTTCATGCGAAATAAATTATTAAGTGGAACATTTTCTGAATTTACAAAACGGAAACAATTTGTAACTTAATTGATTTGTATGATTTAGTCCTGAGATTTATTTTCTCATTGATATAAGTAAAAATGGCACCATTTTTTTCAAATGGCGGTATCCACATCACATATTTCATTTAGAATATTTTAGACTTTTAACATCTACTTACAGTAATTATTCAAGTGACTTTGTTTGAATTTATTGACAAAATTAATTGATTTGAAACTGAACTTTAGATTTACTCGAATGTATTGTTAAAATGAATATTTATTGAAATCACATCCATTATTGCGCAAGATTCATTTTCTGGGTTAAATGCCTATGGTAAATTACGCAATTTTACATTTGCTGTCTCTTCATTTATTATAGTATCTTTTTCTTAGGTCTCAATTTGCTTTAATTGCTGATATAGGGTTTATGTTATACTATTTTTTGCTATTGGATACATGGTTCGTTCTCATTATGCTCTGGTAATTCGTGTTACTCATTCCATGATTGTTGGCATAATTTCAAATGTTTATACTTTTTTTTAAATGGTTTTATTTACGTTTTTTGATATTGTCACATGTTATAAGAAGCATGTTTACCCTATCATTGGATTCTATGGTACGTAATCGAATCTATTCAGATGTCGATAATACATTTTTAAAGCTGAGTTAGATTGTTCTGCCATCATCACATACATGTAATTTTTGTAATTTAAAGATTCAACTAAAATTTCATCAATGTCTAATGGTCCGTGTATTTCTCTGTAACGTTACACTGTAACAAGTTTGGACGGTCAAAACTCTTTTTTATCAATCGATACTTCTGGAACCCCGAAAGGTGCTTTTTTATAGTAAAATTGAGTATTTGTGTTAAAAAAAATGTTCAAACATTTTAAAGTAAAACATATAGTTTAATAATTATGGTTTTGAAAACAAAAACAATGTCAGTTGTCATTATTTGATATCAAAATTAAAGCGTACAGTATAACGTATTGCTAAACAATAACATATCTGCGACGTTGTGATTTATGGTGCCGATGTAGTTTATCTGGATGACATAGTAATCGTGTTGCACATATTTATTTACTTTGTGACTGCTTTTAAAATGAAAACAAGGTTATATTTGTTAACTTTAAATATTTATAACATTGTTTTATTATACACGGCTTTCCCTCTCTTCACATTTCCGTTGGACTAGGCACCATAGTTTTCAATGATAACTGCAGAATTATCCTTAATAACATTAATTTCAGGTAAGTATATGAGTTTCAGATTTTATAATTGAAGAAACAAATATATTATAATAGTCATATCACTAAATTGTTTACATACTCTGACGCTTTAGGTAGTTTGTCATGCTTTATCAACTTTGTTGCTCATACGCTATTTATTTCTTTATTGGTATGTTATACTTAGCATCCTGTTCTCCTTTATATCTATCGTTTACCTTGATATAATTTTATTTTTTATACATCAAGTAAGAACGCTTTTTTATTATCTTTCAGCATTCGATTGCTAATAATCAATTATATTGAGCAATAATTGTATCGATCGGTATTTAGGTTCATATGTTGATTGCAATATACGTAGTGCCTATACGTGCTTTATGCTGAATGGCTACCTAGTTACATAATATAAACATCGACACGTGTCGTCTCTACGACTTATATAACCCGCTTGTATGATTGTCGGCTTGAGTTCGTAGAGTATAACGTTATCGCTAATTTTATGATTATTCTTGCCTTCAAAGCATTGTGGAGCATAAGATTAATCTTTAAATTCATTTTCTCCTAGTAACGTGCTACATTTAATTCTGTAGGTAAGGGACGTTCCCAATTTCCTAATTATTTTTGTTTCTTAAGAAACATTAAGTAATTTATTTATGCTCGAAACGTTGCGCGTCACCGTCATCTAGGTACTACTTATTAGTAATGTTACACATGCATACGTTCTTGTTTGTAGAACTACGGTTTGTTATTGTGCGATATCAGCAACAGCACACTAAACTGAGGCACGTGCATTGTGTCGAACTGACTTCACTAGTGAAGTCGTGCATTTTGTTACAATAAGCGCATATGTTTCGGATTCAGTAAAACAATGGGTTTTGTAAACCTGCATTGGTTTTTTGAGTTTTAAATTATTTAGTGCAACTTTTCTAATGTTGTCTTGCTTATTTCTAAGTAGAGTACGTCGTATTGTATATTGGAGGGGCTATAATTTTAACATTATGTGTCTACGTCTCTTCCAAATATGAATACTAGTAGAATCTTGCAAAATCCGATTCGCGCTTTGTTTGTTGGAAATCCACAATGTCTGCCAATTCATTTGGCCGCGATACCAGGGCAACATGATAACGAAGGCGATGCCGCGATGTAGTTAACTGTCCGCTGCGGTGCGACGGCGTGGAGAGCGGGACGGCGCGACTGCACGTGCCGGCGGGGCTTACCATGCGTTCGAAGCGACGCCCTCCCCTCACTTGTTGAGCGCCGCTTCTAGGTCGCCCCACATCATCCATTCTAACTTGTTTGCCTTACTTACACTTCCACCTTGCTCCATCTCTTTCTTGCTATTACAAGACCTAGAGATCAACTTAAGTATCGATTCATTCAGCTATCGTACATTACCGGGATAATCTTTTGGGTTTCGTAAACGTAACGTTGATTTTGCCAACGCCAACTTTTCGCAACGTTTTGCGAAAAGTTGAATTACCCAACACTTACCTTTCTGCGTCATTCTCACACGTAAAGAAGCCCTCCACGTTGCGCGGAAGCACGAGCCGCTGGGACAATACTTACGTGTTATCAAAATTCGACTCAGCTGTTTTATTTTGCGCTGACTCTAGAATTTACGTTTTAATATAAGTATATTCTACTAATGACCTGTCAAACACATCCGCAAAATAATTATCGAAAAATGTTATTCCAGATAAAATGTGCTAAGTGATATTATTACTAAGTTTTTAGTTATTAAAAGTGAGATTGTTATTTTAAAACTGTTTAATATGAAACGGACGGAACGTTTATGACCATGCGGACTTACAACAAGTGTAGTTAGCGAATGCTATGTCCCATAATAGAATGGGTATACTTATGAAATCCTCCGAAGTGAATTTATGCACTGCCAGCCACCGGAGCGGGGCGCAACTATTCGGCGCGATGGGCACTCCAGGCGACGCATTTTACAGCGACATCCATACCATTGCCATCAACACCAGGGAGACGGAATTCGGCAAGATTGTTGAGCCAATCCCGATAACTCTTAAAGCCTATCAGCAGTTTCAAGCTCACGGGCACCATATTAATGGATACGGGTTTCCATCTCAGCACATGCTCACTGCTTTGACGTCTGCTCCCCGAATCCCTGAGGTGGAGACACCATCCACGTCAACCCGTCTTGTGCAAACAAACCAAACTTCGCAAGAAAGAGATGTGAAGGTTCGCCCACCTCCGAAGAAGAAATGGATTAAGGAATATTTAGGTGAGTTATGTGGTTTTATGGAAGTTAAAAATGGTTTTTATATTAAGCCTCCCAGAACCATTCGTGTAATCGATAAGTTACTTGTGCACGTGCAACATACGGCCTTGCTGGTTGACCTCGTGTTGTTTTTGCACAACGAAATCCAAGACCATAACCAAACAGACCTATTAAAATGCCGACAATTTATTTAGGTGTGTCACAGCCATTATGCGTTGAAATCTTTTAGATGTAATATCATCAGAATTCAAGGGGCTACAGTTGATGTTGCAAAAGAAGACAAATATCAGTCAGCACTTGATCATCAGTGCTTATTCTTGTTTTAGTGTAAAACGAGTTATGTGTGGACAAAATTTCAACTTAGAACCTTGCTATGGTATAAAGGATCGATTTTTTCTGTGGGCGATGTTGAAATCAGAAACAAACAAAATTAGCATTCTACTCGAGTACATTTATCTCATGTTGTAAACAGGATAGTGTTGTGAGGAAGTATATAAAAGTTAAAACATGTCATGACACATCAGCTAGGGTTGTGGAAACGCAAGTCGACCTCAAGGCGGTCCTCTCGTCAAGGCCCAGGCGAGCACGCCACGTTCATACGCTCACGTACTTACGTCTAACACGTTACTCCTTATCGAGCAAGCTCGTCTCGTACTAGGTCACATGACCGCTATGAAATAACAAGCCGTATCTTTCAAAATGCAAATTTTAATAACACGGTAAAACATCTGTTCTAGTAGGTAAATGGTAATTAAGCGTGGAAGACGACAGGCCTGAAATTTCAGCACTATTTTACTGTACATTCGTTATATTAATTTTAATCTTTAATGAAGTGGTAGGTACATGTGTTTACTAATATGTTACGTTTTCGATTTCCACGTAATCGTTCCCAACATATATGATTTCATTAGTGCCACCATCATGTTCGTACTCTATTCCTTAAATTCATATTGAAACTTAATTGGCGTCTCCATTTATGCTTCGTTAGGTACTCGTTAGTTAGCTATTCTAATCTAAACTATCGGGCTTCCAATCATCATCCAGAAATTCAGTCGGGAATCAATTATATTCGTCGGGCGTAGTTGATCGAAGTGTATAGCTAGATTTAATTGGTTATTATTTAGCACCAATTCCCTGGACTCGGACAATTAATTTCATTGGTTGTTAGGATATTGTGTGTATAGATAATGATATAGCCGTTTCGTTTGCGTAACCGCTGACGGATGTCGCGCACAAAGACAATATCTTGTAATCCAATAATGGACCGTGTGCCAGCGGTGTTGTTGCGTAATCCTCGCAATAATTGTACAGTTTTTATGAGATTAGCTGTTTATATGTTTACAGTTATCATACTTGCGTCTGAGTTTCATTAAACGTTAAACTTTAACTGAGTATATATGCGACAGTATCGATGGAACGGTCTGGATTTGCGTGCTCGTCGCCTATTAAAACTTGGTGCTGAATCGGCTCAGTGGAAACTATTAGAATCGCCCAAACACGCGAGACGTGTTTGACACGCGTACGCGTTAGAGCGTTTGTAACTTTTCCGTTTTCTTTTAATTGTATCTTATCGGTCCTTATTGGTAATGGTATTTATTGCTTGTGATTCATCCGACGTGAAACATCAACTAACAATTGCACAGCGATTGAAATGAATGAAGTAGCAGATATAATCTCAAGCTAAGAGAAATTTGTGCCTTTGGTTGGACACTAGGTAGTAACAGACGCTTAGCCATATTTAATTATAGCAAATAACAACACAATAACTAGTATGTTCTATGAGTCGTTATTATACGGTAACAATTAACAATGATTACAATTATGTAGTAATCGTGCAAAGTGGCAATGATTTCCCAGCCAGTTATATAACACCAATGCATAGTTGACATTTTTTTGATTATTACAAAATAGTTTTGCTAAACCTGTTCACTTATATCATCAACTGGGATGAGGAAAATTTGCATGATCGAGTTATAAGAATGATGTGATGCGACGCCTTATCGTGGATCCGTCATTTACACGTGCTCAATGTTTATCATTTTGTTGATATAAAAATCGATGTTATTATCGTAAAGGTCATTGACATCCGTTTCATTACACACTGTCCTCTGGTCTCAGTAATCAATTTTGTCTTATTTGTTGTTACATACGTAGGTGTTTTGGATTTCTTATTCTGTTTTAAATCGATGCAGCAGCTCCCAATAGTTTACTTATTAGCAGTAAGTACTAATTAATATTATCTTTAGATGATTCAAGCATCGATCAATAGATATACATGACACACACATGGGCGATGAAAACTATCACAACATTTTGTTTGTATGAATAATATTCCTATGCTCGCATCACAAACTATGTTTGTAGTGCAGATACTAGCACAACAGAGGTGTGCTAGAGTTCGAGCATACAAGCGTGTAGATAGATAGCGAGCCGAGTTAGTTTCCCCCTCGGCCGAGCTGCAACGGCGGTGTTCGGGAGAGATCGTGCCGCGTGACGGCTTGTCACGTGCCTTAGCCGAGTAACCCCCTCCCCCTGCACCTGCCCCCCTCCCCCCTCTTATCACATCCAGACCCAGTGACCCCCCGACCCCCCTCGGCATCGAACTGGCCCTCACTTGCCACGCACTCACGAATGCAATATTCGACTTTGTACGAAATTTTGCTAAAGCAAATCAGGTTTTCGTTGTCACCTACGTATAGGTATTCCAATATACCTTTGGGTTTAGTAAGGAATTCGATTTGGAATTCTTAGGTCTGTTTTTCAATATGTAGACAAGGGTCTGGTTTGACTGCAAACTGGTATTTAGTTGCAAATTTGCTTCTTCACGTTTACCCGATGGTATGCTGTTCGGTTGCACTGAACTCGAAGTGTTTGCTGTGTAAACCGGTTATTAGTTTTATATGTTTCTTTGTGTTAACTCGCATTTATTACATATAATTGCTAATTATATACGAGTCTCGTAATATTTGCAATAGCATACCAGCGTCATCGTCATCAAAATGCACTGTGTCTACTAAAATAAAGTTACTACTATCATCATAAAGACGAAAAACTAGCCAGACACACTTGTGATTATGTATTTCTTCCGTCACAATTATAAATCATGAAATATTTTTTTTTTATATTTCAAGGCGAAAACAATAATAAACCAGTCGATGTTATGTTATATTATTGGGCGTCAACAGAATTGTGAGGATAAGTGACCGAAGACATTATTTTCATTTTAATCTGTTTTTTTTTATGAATTACCTATCTACTTTTTCTACTCGTCGAGACTGCAGAGCGGCCGCTGTCAGGGCGATCGCCTGAAAGTCCTGTGACGCACGTCCTGGCACATACCCTCTATCCCTTAACATTTTTGCTATCCTGGTATGCCTGTATTAGACAGCCTGTTACGACGAGCTTTTTATTTTTATTTTTTTTACTTGATATTCTACAACAAACCTACGCTTGACAGCTTACATAATCAAATCCTCGGATTAGACAACTGATATGTATCTATTTTGTCTTACGGTTATTTTTGTTAGATATTTACTGAGATGTTACTGTATTTACATCTATATATTTGAACTTCCTTACTCAAATCATACCATTTTTCTACCTACTACTTATAAATATTCGACGTTTTAAATATTTATATTGTATAGCTCAGTTAAATCTTGAAGTCAGTGGGTTTTGTTTAATAAATATCTTAAATATATCCCCACGATTACATAAAACATAAACTTGAACGGTATTATATTCATGAATTTAGATGCGAGTGTGTGGCTGTGTAGCTCTATAAAGTCAAAGTCATAAGGTCGGAAACCCTGGATCGGTCAACCTCTACTTTACCTTTGCATTCATGTATTAATAACTAGGATAGAATGACCGCTAGAGGTTAATAAACTGGTGTTTTATGATAAAGGCTTCGTATAAAATACAAAATACCTGCCTACCTACTTATGTTGATGACGATACTTAACGTCTGCAAAATTCTGAGTGTTAAATCTTATATTGATTTTGGTAGGTGGTACCTATCCTTCATGTTTGATTTTTGTTTTCGTTTTTGAGGCTTTTGATTACACGTCACCCATTGACGTCTAATTATTTCAAATTTAAGGTTTTAATAATTTTTGAGTAACTTATGCTTACAACTTTTTAAGATCACCTAGGTCCGTCTCTTTTATGTTTATGGTAAAATAAAAAATATGTAATTGTGTCGAGATCATTCTGCATTTTAACTTCCAGACCAGATATGAACAAAGGAATTTTGCTATTGGGTTATGGGAACTGGAATAACCACAATATAACATTAGGTAGCCTACTACTGAACTCTTCACATGACACTGTATACCTAGGTAGATCGTATCTACCTAGGTACATTTTTGTAGTAATCTAGACTTATGATGAGACCTGGGAAAAATATTTATTTAGGATAAGGATGCACTGCTACTATACCATACACGCGTGGCGGCATCGGCGCAGTACGACGAACCGGTTACGCGACCGCTTTTTTCGGGTATTGTCAGCAGCTGATTTTCGGCGTGGCAACACGGACGTCAATCAAGGCACGCGCTCACAACCACATGTACTGACGTCACTTACACGCCGCGCGGCCACGCCTCCTTCGCTATCCTTGTCCTTCTTTACGCCCATCGGTATCTCTTATCTAGCTCGCCAATGCAGCGTGACTGATTTAAACTTATCATTTTATTGTACGCCCTATTACCACGATCGAAAGATGAATTTCGTTTATCTCTAATTTGCGGTCGTGTTGGCTCTTATTGCTATCTCGCTCCCACGGGCGAGAAGATGTCAGTCGTTAGGTCGTATCGAACGCTCGGATCGCTATGTTTCCCTGGTACTTTGCCGCCTCGCACTGCAGCCGTCGACGAGCGGCTGACACGGGTTTGACAAGCCGGCCGGCGATGAAGGTGTCCGACGCAATGAAATAATTTGTAATTGACCATTTGGATTACATTTAAAATTCTCCTTATGACGAGAACAACAGCGTCGATAATGGAGCGTACATTTCGTGTCGTAACGCCAATGAGTTGTTTAGTAAACTAATCTGTTTACGTTGTTCGCAGAGGAGGAGCCGAAGTCGCCGGTGTCGGTGCGAGTGGTGACAGGGCTGGCGGTGACGGCGCGCAGCAACGGCGTGCTCCGGCCGACGTCGCCGCTGCCGGTGGCCCCCGCCCCCGCGCCCGCTCCGGCCCCCGCTCTGGTCCTCGAGCCGGCGCCCGCCCCCGCACCCGCCGCACCGCCATCCGCGCCCATCCTCGATTACGTACAAGAACATTCCAGGCCGCGTACTGCGAGCACCAGTCACGGGTATGTTTTCCTAGTACCGCTGCTGTCCAAAACAGCTGGGGGACTCGCTGAGCGTAACGGCTGGCATTCGAGAAACACGAACATGTTTTTATTGTTTTACCACTTAAACTTTTTCTCTTAAATTCAAGTTGATGATAATATTGATAATGTTGGTCTTGTTACGCTTTATATTAGAAGCAGGGCAGATATCCACTTTCTTAAACTGGTGTTTAAGGTATTTTTTTTTTCACAACAACACTCGGTATGGGGTGGTTATTTGGATATTTATAGCAATATTCTTAAAGTAAATATGCAAGTTTATGGTGACATAAATTACTGTATATTTTATGCTGCGAGTCTCCCAGCTGCTTAGAAAGAAAAAATATACGTACCTACATTGTTCGTTTATTTTATTTTTAGCTTTATTGTTTCATTATCTATTGATCATTTGATCATCAAGATTATATTATTATGGTATCATAAAAGAAAATTAGAAAAGTAAATTATAGGTAAGTATTGTTTTAATACTAAAAATCTGTAACTACATCTATACTTCTATACTAATATTATAAAGAGGAAAGATTTGTATTTTTGTATTTTTGTATGTTTGTAATGAATAGGCTCCGAAACTACTGGACCGATTTCAAAAATTCTTTCACCTTTGTAAAGCTACATTATCCCCGAGTAACATAGGCTATATAATATCACGCTAGGTCTTATAGTTGCGGAGCAGTAACCGAAAATGTTTCAAAAACGGGGGAAAAGTATCGTTTCTGAGGCCTTAAAAAAATCTTAAGTCCCCCCGTGCGAAGCCGGGACGGGCCGCTAGTTAATTTATATAGTGACTTTCCTGGTGATTTCATTATCACATAAATGTTACATATGATTATATTGTGAAAACTGGAAACTGGTGTGCCAAGTGCGCAGAACCATAGGGTAAAAAGTTAGTACATATGTATGTATGTATCGTGTTTGTTGAAAATGTAAAATATGCACATTTCTACAACTAGGTTTCCAGAGCACCGCATCATATCCCATCAGTATTAATGACTACTTACATTGAATTTAATGAGAACAATCTAGAACGTTCCCTACAATCGAATTCAAAAATGCAATAGGGTCAAACTGGCATTTTAATTTATCTGTTGCTGCAATGTTATTTTGTCCTAGTGCTTGGTACATTTATTTTTCCATCGATTGCTGTCAAGGTTTGGATATTAAGTAACTAATGCCTTACACGCGCATTGAATTTCAATGTATTTTGTACGGTTTTGTTATTTATTCAGTGTAGGGCAGATGAGTCCTTGTTTTTCTCGCATGCATCATTCATCCGTATAATATGACACGTTGATTTGAAAGTTAATTACTCTTGTAAATATTCGAGCGCTATGGTTTAGAATGGATTCGGTGAAAATGTCTCAATGCAGTTAGAACTGTAATGCAATCGTTTGAATGTAGGTCATCTCATGTACATCTCATATAAATTCTGTATAATTATGATGATACCACACAGACCGACAAATAGACAGAAACGTCGAACTTTATAATACCTCTAATACAAGGAAATCCATAACAAAATCTGTGATGTATATGTACCTTTTTTTTAACAAATGTCAGATATTCAGTCTTCACGTAGTAAGTACTAATAATGCTAGTAGGTAGTTATTTTTTGCTGTAGTTTGTCCGACTCTGCCGAAATTTATCTATCATTATCTTTATGAATCTGGACGCCATTTGCGGTTAGATACTCATATCATGCTTCGATTATCGTTAAGATTGAGTTTTGTGTACAGGTTACTAATAATAAAATACATGTCCATGTCCGTCAGTTAATCATCGTTCTTCTTTTGTCAATTAAAACAAATGTGACGACGATAATACACGTTAAAATTACAAAGCCCCCGTTATGTTACTCCCTGACACATATTTTACCACAAAGCGACGTTCGATCGGACTTTGACGCGTTTAAGCTTGTTATTTTCGTTTTATTGACAAAAGACAGATAGGCACGTGTCTAACCACAGACTCGATAAGATATTGACAGTAATAGTTTGATGGAAAAGACCGAACAGTAGTAAACAATGTACTGTATTGTCTACAGGACTCCTCAAATCCCATCCCCACCGTCAGTGGGCAGTAATGGATCTGGTTCCGGCAGCAGCGGGTCCGGCAGCGCGCCCCGCGCCGGCACCAGGGAAGTCCACAACAAATTGGAGAAGAACCGCCGAGCACACCTGAAGGAGTGCTTCGAACTCCTCAAACGCCAACTGCCCACCACCCCTGACGACAAGAAGACTTCAAATTTGTCGATACTTGCCTCCGCTAATAGGTATATACAGGTTGGTATCGATTTGTATATCTACTTCCAAATTGTTCTATGGAAGCTTTAGTCTTTAAAACTGATCTGGATTTCAGCCTTTCAGTGTGGATCTGAGAGATCTGAAATGATTAATCAATGTGATTTGAAAACAACCTTTCGCCTAGTTCATAGGGTGAACAATTTTCCATTGGAATACTGTCGAACTGTCTAGGCTGGACTTTGACCCTAATCTATCCATGAGCTTCAATAAAGGTCAAATGTCTAGTCAATAAGTTTAGCATTTTCAATCGTATATTCATTGTCTGTAAGTAAGAGACCTAAAATGTAGGCGAGGACTTACGTCGCCGTCGATCGACTTATATAACGGCACGCACCCCAAGCGAAGTCCATCTGATGGTAAATACGTCAATGGCCAGAGGGCACGACGAATGCCTACCCTGCTTTCGTAATTCAATTATGAGCCGACCTATGGCTTCTCTACGCAAATTGTTGCCAACAAACTTCTCGGCGACGACAAAAGTGGATTCACTTGATTTGTTTCGTTTAATGTTAAATTTTCTTTTGAAAACTTGGGAGAACAATGCGTTTTGATGGAAACGACGTTTGACTTTACGATTAGTAAGTTTTGCCCCATTGTCCGAAGTTTCTTTCAAAACCCCTAGTGGATGTACAATTTAGTTTGCAGAACAAACTTACGAATAGGAAGCCGTAAAACTATATTTTTTGTGACCGTCTTTTTTATGTGGCTTTCTTTTCTTTTGCGCATACAACTTGGTGAACTTGATTATTCTTTAATATAAAGTTTTTGAATTTTGGTGGCTTTCGCGGTTATTACACATGGAATAAAACAACTGCAACTGATGCACATCATATGACTGATGGTATTATTGCTAGATTTGAAGTTTTTATTAATTTTCATAAGTCTTAGGTAAAGCATAAGGCTTTATAGGCGTATGAACTGTCGTTTATCTAGATTATCATTATTGAAATTACTCTGTTATTATAATATAAAATACCGCAATCTAATCAATAAAAATAGAACTTATTTCATTCATCATGAAAATTATCATCAGGAAAATAGTTATATACGCACGTATATAACTATTTTCCTCAATTATTGCTACATATTTTTATTATTATAAAAGCAATTATTGATTTCTTTGTATGGGTTGGACTTGTGTAAGAAAGACAAAGTTAGGCGAGAGCGTAGGGCAACCTACACAATGTTAACTGAGACAAAGTAACCTTTACACAGCTTTGATATCCTGGTATCTCTATTCGCAGATGCTTCGTCGCAAAGAGCGCGAGTGCGAGCACGAAATGGAGAGGCTGGCTCGTGAAAAGATCTCGGCGCAACAGCGGCTGGCCGCCTTGAAGCGAGAGGTGTCGGTGCGGGCAACAGCGCGCCCTCGAAGTATAGGTACGTTCACCGCCTCGCACACTATGCGCTCCTAGTATCAGACGGACGAGATTATTTTCGGCAGCGCGCATCAATTGCGCAAAAACAGTCCAAACAAAAAACATCCTTTACATACTCATTATTATGTCTGGTCTTGCTTGTCGTAAAAGCATATTTATTTTATATTCATTATAATATAATTATTATATGACAATTTATACGATCTTGTTTATTTTCAGACGCGGTTTCTGAAGAAATGGAAATCCCTGATAGAGTAAATGGACAAGTTTTAGGAATTCCAATAAGTGTGAGTATCCTTAATATTTATTTACGTAATTTGCAAGACATTAGAAAATTATACTTTGCCCTGACTTGTGGTGACCTTTAAATATTAATTGAATTTCTATTCCTTTCAGATTACCTCTTCTCCGCCACGAGTAACCAGAATAAAAACCTCACCTCCCCGCAGTTTAAATTTGAGCACGAAGCTGCATACGCTGCCTATACAGATAACACCAACCACTTCGCAGGTATGCTCTCCTAGTACAACCTTAGAAATTAGAACTGACCTAATCGCGGATTAGGTTAATCCGGTTACGTGAAACCGAGCTAATTTCTGTTTTAGAGGTTGTTTAAATTTTCATTGAATTAATATCGATAGATAACCAAATGAGAGTAAAAAAAAATGCCTTTTGTTTTTTTTACGAATCACAAAATCTTATTTCTAACACTGAAGTTTGTGTATCATAAGATCCACTACCTAGCTTAACAAAGTCAAAGTACAGAATCTTATCACTTCTTTATATATTAGAGTTAACCCTCTTGACTTTTAACTCTTCCTCATAATACCCTATGAAGAGCGTAACGTTCCTGTACCTATACAGTGAGGACGAATTTTATAATGACACAGTATGTTCTGTTTATCAGGTCGTGCGAACTTCATACGGCGCGAGGCATAACACCCTCACGCTCACTACACTCGCTCCCGCCGACCACGCACAGCAGGTAAATAAAAACTATACATAAATAAAATATTATTATCTACATAATGATTGAATGGAGAATAATACGAATATAAAATACATGTTAGTACAGTAAGTAATATAATATGTATAGGTACATAATATAGTGTGTAACATCTTAGGTAGATCAAAAGAAAAGAACTCGTATTTCATGATTTTTAGGAATTATTAATGAATTGATTCAATGTTTTTGACAAAATTTAGAAATTACAATTTGATGAAACTGTTTTTATAATTTCATATTAAGTATTTTAAATTTCTAAAACCATCGCAAACGCTTGTTACAAGTGTTTCAAATTGTATATATAATGGAAAATGTAGGTTATGGTTTTCAATTATTTTCTTTTTCTTACAGTTATGTTTTCTGATTTTATGTATTTATGAATTTATACTTACATTTTAAAGTTAAATTTAGTTGTTTTATGTTTTCTAATACATATCTTGTTAGTGTCTAGTAGCCGTTTGGTTTCACAGTCAGAGGCGGCGCTAGGCGTGGGCGACGTGGGCCATCGCCTACGGCCTCGCGGTCCGGGGGCCTCGCGCCTCAGATACGCGTTACTCGGACGCAACGTGAAAATTATTCGTTAATCGTTATAAAACGATAAATATATTGATGTACTGAAATATTTTTTTAGGCTAGCCACATTTTTTTACTTTGTGTTGCTATCGCGGGAATCGAATGGGGAAGCCCCTCCGAAATAAAATTGTTTTATTTACTCTAGCAATGTTTACTGGCATTGCGGTGCTATTCACAGGCAACCCCCTAGTGGTTAAACTCGGAGATTTCGTTTTCTGTTTGAAGTTTGTCTATGTAAGGAAGATACTTAACTAACTTCAGCCGCTTCTCAAAAAAAATAAATTAAAAATTTTAACAAACCCCCGACAAAAAAACATTAGGCCGTCTAAAAAGTATAAAAATAATAAAGACTTGATATTAGGTAGGTACCTAAGTATTAATAGGTATTTCTACAAAGAAAACGTCACGTCGGGGGGACCGCTCATCATTTACCTAATTGTACTCTACATATTTACCTACTATGTATCGAAATCTAAGGTCCCCCCGACATGACGTTTTCTTTGTAGAAATACCTATTAATACTTAGGTACCTACCTAATATCAAGTCTTTATTATTTTTATACTTTTTACGGCCTAATGTTTTTTTGTCGGGGGTTTGTTAAAATTTTTAATTTATTTTTTTTATTTCATTCTTTTTGAAAGTAGGTAGGTAACTTATTATTTTTTTAACCAATTTCCATTTTACATGGAATTCCGTAATTTACGTCTGGTCCTCTTTCATTTGATAGCTCACGCGGTTATATTTGTAGTCATTTGGTTAACCATTTCCACACTTTCAGTCCCTATATTTTTTGAACTACTTAACCGATTTTCATTATAATATCAATTTTGTAATGTACACGTGATCTTCTTTCATTTGATACCCCAGTCGGTTATATTTGTAGATATTTGATTTTCCATCCCCACTTTCACTCCCTATATTTTTTGAACGGCTCAACCGATTTTCATTATAATTTCAATTTTGCAATGTACTCGCGACCCTCTTTCATTTGATACCCCACTCGAGTATATTTGTGGACATTTATTTTTCCATCCCCTCTTTCACCCCCCTCTATGTATTAAACTACTGGTCCGATTTTCATCAAACATAGCTAAGAACACTCCCGACATATTCACCTCTTAAACAAAAAAAACAGAATCAAAATCGGTTCATGCGTTTGGGAGCTATGATGCCACAGACAGACACACACACACACACACACACACATACACACACACACACACAGACACGTCAAACTTATAACACCCCGTCGTTTTTGCGTCGGGGGTTAAAAATAAAGTATCGCACGGTATATTAAATTACAATTATTAATCGTTATAAAGTCATAAAACGATAAATAATTATATTGATACACCGAAATGTTTTTTTAGGCTAGCCAAATTTGTTGGTTTTGTGTTGCTATCGCGGAAAAAGAACGGGGAAGCCCCTCCAAAAACAAAATATTTAGTCTAGCATTGTTTGTTGGCAATGCGCAGTGTTGCCAATTTAGCGACTTTGTCGCTAGAACTGACGACTTTTGCTTAAGGCTTAGCGACCAAAAAAAAGTTTTGACGACAAAAATAGTTTAGCGACTTATCTGGCGACTTTTGGAGTACAAAGCAGAAATTTTTTGTTTCTTTAACGTTATTTTAAGAAAATGCCTGTCTTTATTATAATAATGTAGTAAAAACCTATTTTTCAAATGTTTTTTTATTTATGGCATTGGTTCTTACGCTACCAGAGGGCCTCGCTGGATGTACCTTGCCCACATAAAATTTTGTTCTTGCCCCGCCACTGTTCACAGTACATATATTTCCAATTGTTTCAGAACGGGCAGTTAGAAAACGGTGTGGCGAGTACCCTCAGTACGACTCTAGTGCACCCCGCGCAAATACACCTTCCTATTTCACAGGTAAAACTAATTTATTTAAGTAGGTATTGTATTGATTGTTTATTTACCTATTCATAATATACAAATAACTTAAAAGGAGACTCATGAAATCATAATTATTATAAATCCCACAATATTATTAACGCGAAATTTTGCACTGGTTTTTTATAATAATAATAGCTCAGTTTCGATGCATATAAAAAAAAAAGTAATTGGTTTGTCATACACGTCTATCATGACCGCCAAGAGGTCGTTTGAAAAAGTAAACCGTTCTCATAGCGTTCATTCATTTTGGCAGGTGGTCGGCAATGGCGGCCTGGTAGTGAGTCCCGCGGCGCTGCAGCTGCTGTCGGCTGGCGGTGGCCTGCGGGTGCTGCAGCCCGCCGTGCATACCAACGGTGAGTTATGCTTGCCTAGTCATCTCCATTGTTAGGGAAAATAGCAACATAATTTTTTAATTACAAAAATGAAAATAATGAAAATTTATGTAAAAATACAAAGTATTTTCTAATATATGATACGAATGACATAATGTCACTTCATGATAAGATGTAACTTAGCAATGCGGTAAGCAAAATTTAAATAGGTACATATTTTCCAAAGCGGATTTTGATTAAAACTCATAAGGTCTGGTTAATATGCAATAGGTAACTGCAAAATATGTACTTCATAATAATTATGATTATGTAGTAACTGTTCTTAAGTGAACGTCATTTCAATGTTTCAATAGGGTTGGACATAGATACGGGTTATCGATAAAGAAAAAACGGTGAAATATTGTGTCACATAATAAAGAATTGCAATAAAATACAAATATTTTATAACTGTAATAACATATCTGACAAATTTTATTACTGACATTGTTTTATTTCATCATATAATATAGGTAATATACAAAACAGAAGTTAATTGCGTTGCCTAAAACACCTTAACATTGACGTTCTATAGCAAATGTTGTGTAAATAGAATTGTAGTATTTTTTTAGGAGATTGACTAATTATTATTTAACATTTTGTTTTAGGAGTTACTACAGGGGACAGTAATCATAGAATATCAAGAGAAAACGGGATAGTATCGCCACCGCCGGTTTCTACAGGTTGGAATTATTTTGATATTTACTAACAGAGCGCCATCTATCCTCAGTAGACATGAATAAAGTATGATATTGACTCGCAGCGCCATCTATGTACGTGTGCTCGTATGTTATCTCCCTCCAGTGGACTGAGGAGAACAACATTAATTCATTTGGTACTTCTTTTTCCTTACAGAGGGCGGTAGTGTAGTCGTGAGCGGACTAACCCCGCTCGTGGTTTCACAACCCGCTGCGCATTTATTGCAAACCCACACATTAACGCACAAGGTAATACACACCATGTTTGTACCATTTTAAAGCTCAATTTTCATAATTCCAAAACCAGAAAGTCTGCTTACTATAAAATTTCAAATTTGGTGAAATTTTGCTTGTAGATGGTAGAAACACAAGTGGTGAAAGGCAGCGTGGCGCCGTTGACAGTGAGTGCGCAGTACTTGAGCGCGACCACGATCGTGAAGCCGCTCGTGGTGCTGCCGCCCGCGTCGCCACCGCCGCCCGCCACGTGAGGGTTGCCTCGCCTACACGCCGCTATCACCTTCTAACGCCTTATCATCGCCTGGTAACTGGAGAAGACGAGTTTCGAGGAAGAGAGCTTCAATCGTGCATTATTTCTGACCTGCTGATTCGATCGTAATGATCGGCCAGTTCGGCTTTAGTGTTTGTTGTACACAGCGTATTGTATTCTTAAAGCAATCATTGATTTAAAACGTAACTTTGTGTCTTAAATGTTTGAATGGTATCTCTTCCGAGTCTCGCGAACGCGCTTTTCTACTCCACGATGCTCTGAAGGAAGTCGAACTTTCCTTCGGCGAGTCTTATCAGGCCGAGTGGAGTAGTGGAGATCGACGTTCTTTCTCTTTCGCCGGAATGTTAAGTGTGGAAATAATTGGGCGCAAAGTGAGGCTTCAGGACTTAGCGTGTCTTATGTTAAGATCATGCGCGTGAATGTAAAAATGTATTTATGCAATACTAACCGTTAGTGGTTACTCAAAGACGGTGATAGCAAAGTGACAAAATGTGATGATGGACTTTACATAGACAACGTCAACCGGCCAAACCGTAATAACTACGGGTGAAAATCACTTTATATTTTTCTACAGATAACAAATATTATTCCACAATGTAATTGCATAAATTATTGTAGTTACGGAGTTCATGTATAAAATAATTTAATTTTTATTTATTGTTAGAAGCGGTCGCTATAGGGATCAAACTAAATCGAAGATAATTTTAACCCATTTTCATGAGAACTTTTTTGTGGGCATTGTATAAAGTTGTCATATTCCATTAGAGTGGCATCCGTCAGACTGTCGCGGTGGGGACTGTACAAGTGAATATTTTCCATTTCTGTGAAAACGTAGGTTTAGGCTAAAGTGTACTTGTTATGTATAGACTAACAAGATAAAGTTTATTTTTTCTATATATATCTGTGATGTGCAGTTAGCTACTACTCGTAGAACTGGAACTCTGTACAAAGACGTCTATAGGTGTTGTCAATTTCTAACAATCGTGTGTTAACATAAATAAAGTCAATAAATATTGTATAATTGTTTCGAGTTAGCTATACAAATTATGTGGCTTATGAGTGTCGCGTATGCAATATGAAATTGAACATCTTGTGATATGAGCTGGCATTGAGCACCAGGAGACCAGAGATTGTTGACAATTACCTCGTGTGTCACGGCAAATAAACAGTTCTGGAGCAGAGCTTGAATTTAATAAAAAAAATAAGATGAATTGTGTCTATTTCAACTCCGCTCACAATATACTAGTACGAGCATAGAATGGTGTCGCCGCTGGTCTCCGGTGCTGGCACGGGCCGCGCGGCCGTCCTCACCGAGTGCCTACGTTTACCCGATTTAAAGGGGTTTATTAAATTAACTTGTAAATCGCTCAGTCAGGCTAAACGTAACCCCTACCCACGAATCGACTCCGCTTGTGTTCTGACGCCCTGTCCCCTGATTGTGTATTCGCGTCACATGTCTGCTTATACGTTTTGGTTACAGTTCCAGCTTGATGTGAACCAATTTTAATCGTTTTAAATCGCGTTAACAACCAGGGAAGCGTTCTACGCATTCATAATGTTTTTTCGCGGCGAAGCTTTAAAACTGGTTGGTTTTTAGCCTGGCTGGATTGCTACTAATGTTAGGTACTTAGTACTATATATATCGAGGTTAAGATACTGTAGCTCTCTGTTTCTGCATTGTTAAGTTTTGTCAACATTGAGCGTTAAAGTTGTTGAATTTTCCATCGGCGCCGGCATCGGAGCAGACTCGATTCTTAGGCGTGTATTTTTAAATTTATTAAGAGTAATGTGCCCATTATAATATTATGGCACTATGTTTTTCAAGATCTGCCTGATATATTGTGATTCATATGTGAGAGAAGTTTTCTTTCCGATACTCTCGCCGATGATGTGGAGCTTTCTCCGGCCACAGTTCGCTGGTTTCTCTTTCTCTCTAACGTTTGATGGTTTAATCAGAAAGGGACGGCAATGCGTGGCGCATGGTCTTCTACAAAGCAATATGTGCCAACTGCCTTTGATATCTAACCTCTTTTGACTTATGTGTTACGGTTACTACCACGTAACGATTTTTTTTATGGAGCTTTAAGGAGATTTCATCTTATATACCAATAGGTAGCGCAATAATAGAATTCTATGAAAATATTATTAATAAAATTATAAAAGATATGTTTGCCTGACCAAATATTTCATTACCAAAAATTGGAATTAAAAAAATATGGTGTTGTTTGTTTGAGATTGCGCGTGATTTTTAGTTATCGACGCTATTTTGTCATCTGTACCTTTCTGTATATGTATTTATTTGGTCGTGACAAGATATAGCCAAATGAAACTCCATATTATTTTGCCTTTATTCTTTATTTATTTCTTATTCCAACAATGGCAAACGATGTGAAGTTTTGTTTCTCGCTCTGATACTGAAAGATTTTTGTCACTTTGCCTAATAGTAGGTGGATTAAGTAAATGTAAAAATAATATAATAAAGAGAGAAATTTATTTTAATTGTAATAATATTGCGAAGCAAAAATGCTCATGTACATAAAGATGATGTAGTGTATAAAGTTCTAATGTTAGAAATAAAATACAAACATCAGAATGTTGAATTTTTATTTTATATCCTGAGATGAGAAGATACAACTTATATGTTATCGATAATTTCTCGGGGAATTATCCGCTGTCTGTACTTTGCCTTAAATATTGAAGGAATAAGCTATGAGGCTATGAACTCTAACAATAAATACATTACCTATACATGTAAGAGCACATAAAATGTGTTGGTGTAGCACTTCTTGAATATATATTTAATTATAAAACTAGGGATTGTCGGAGGTGGAAACACCCGTGGAATCACTCCCCGACTCATAAACAAAAATTGATAGAACCTTGTTAAATCGTAAGGATTTTATGAACTTTTCTTTGATACTGTTAAAATTAAATTTTGACGTTACGCTAATGATTATTAACATAATCTGAACTAACATATGAAAAAAAAAGTAAATTTACTTTTTAAATTTAAGTTAAGCTTAAAAAACTATTTTTTCTCATGCCTTTGCGGTTATGAGTGAGTGAGCTGACGGCAGCTTAACTAAAGTCAGCTCAGTTGTGCCACGAATATGGGAACCGTAAAGTTTTCGAAACGTCAACAAATAAAATAAAATACGCGAGTTAAATCCGTTATAATTGTTTTAATCCAATGACAACAAAAAAAGGTGCACTTTTTGCAAAATGTGGACACGAAATGAACCCAAGTACGTACGCTTGCCCACCTTGGTCACTTTTCCTACTTATAAGTGCATGTTCTAAAACTACATTGTCCTATAAAAATATATATTACTAGCTTCTGCCAGCGACTTCGTCCGCGTGGAACTCCTCCTTTTTTGCAGTCGGTTAAAAAGTAGCCTATGTTCTTTCTCAGGTTCCAGACTTTCTTTGTACCAAATTTCATTTTAATCGGTCCAGTAGTTTTAGCGTGAAAGCGTAACAGACAGACAGACACAGAGTTACTTTCGCATTTATAATATTAGTAGGGATTATAGTAGGTACTTACCTATCCTTTGTGTGAGTGTCATGAACCTATACCAGGCAATATATCATCTGAGAACTGTACTAATTAGAAAGTGCACCTTCGAAATAATTAAGTGCTCCTTTAAAAAAGCTCAAATTTTAGGAAAAGTGAGTTGTATGAGCCTAGCGCTTGTAAATAATTATAATATACAAAGAGAATACCTACCCACTACTCAATAGTCGTAGAAGCGAAGACTTCGGAGTTAAAACTGACAAACTTACCGTGTGATATACGAGGTTTCAAAGGAACCTAATAAATAACTCAAGTCGTCAGTAAACGTATTTCGCTTATTATCCATTATTGTCTAAATACGGGGCCCCTATTTCTATTAGGTATTATCTTTTGACTCGTAAATTTTCTTCGATACGAGTAGTTACCTAGTTGACCTGAGGAGTTGTTCAAGTAGGTATTTTGTTTTAAGCATTAACTTTATTAGGTAACTAAGTAGGTACGGTATTTTTTTAAACTGTACTGTAGGTATGATTATAATGTCGATTGTCTATAGGTATATGAGAAAAAAAAAGAAGATATTATGTTATTTGGTTATAAGTAACCACTTTACATGCATTTAATTCAACAGAGAGAAAATATGAAAAAACTACAAATATAAAAAAGAAATCTAATTTAAAACTTAATTATCTATAGTCAGAAAGGTTCCACTTAGCTTTGTCAGATTTTTTTTCCTACTTACCTATATACCTTATAACCTACTTTATTTATGAAAGAGGTGGGTATACTTTACCTAAAGAAAGTAATAATTAGCTAGGTAGATTTTTCCTAGGTTGAAATTATATTAATTTAAGTAGATCGTTAAATATTTTGTGTAATATTTGATTTTTATTTGACCGTAATCATAATATTATTGGGACCGTGGATTTTTCAGTTACAATTAAATAAATATTAATTAGATACCCACGGGATGAAACAAAATATTATATATAGGCGGTGAAGTAATTCGGTTGCTATATAATTTACTATATACATCTACAAAACAAACATGTTTTTCTTGAATTTCTTCTAAATTATCCGTAAGTTTTTCAACAACCTTTGATGACAAACCACACAAAGCAAACCCCAATACTGAAGGTTAAAACTATAAAAGAAATAGGATGTTTACAATACACATGCATACAATGGCCGAAATATCAATGGAAATCCTTACCAGATAAGACCTCTTATCAAGAACAAGTGAATGTTTTTCCTTTGTCAAAGGTGCGATAGAGACAACGATACGCGGCTTGTATGTGTGTTCCTTTCAGCGTTCTTTGTGAGTAAGTATTACAATTAAAAACGTTAATTCACTGTCAAGGCACGATTATAATCAGCTGTTAGCATTTCCGAATATTATGTATATTTTGTAATTGTTTATTTTGCTAGATAGGAAAATTTCGTCATACGTTTCCGCGAAGTGAACAGTGTCATATTTTTTACGGAAATGAATCCTTGAAACAGAATAAGGACTATTTTGTTATTAACATATTTACTTAAAAAACACAGCTTGAACAGATTCGATTTTACTGGTTCAAATTCGGTTCGAAGGACCAAATTATGCTTTCAACTAAATAGTAACTAACGGACTGCATTATACAACCACGATAAATGACCAGCTAAAACACCCTATGGCCAGCTTTATATAAAATATATTCTTTGGTATAAAACTTAACAATCTATCGGCAACGATACCTATGTGTTGTGACTTAAAATGTAGCACTTTGTAAAATAAAATTATATAGATACCTTTTCTCGAAACGTAAATGATGACCGTCATAATATTTTGCGGTATTGAAAATGGATGGCTGGTAGGTCCTACTTAGCATATACGAAGAACAAAATTTTGTTTTCTTTAAATAATAAAATAGATTTATTTCTAGAGTTATGTACGATAATGTTTCAGGACTGAGGAAATAAACCATAAGCAAGGTTTTTCTTATCGATTAGTTTACATATTTTCGCCGGTATATCCTTTATCAGGAAGTAGGAGTAACGAACCTTGTCGGCATTAAATTTGTCTGTTTACCCTATGACAGGTCTTGCTGAATATAAATACTGGTTCGATGTTTTTCACCTCATACCTTCGACTGACTCCTGGTGGCCTGGTAGCTTCAGTTGAACCCCGAATTATTTTTTAACAATGGTGAAGTTAAATATAATATTTTTATTTTGTGTTATATTTGGGTGCAAAGCACTGCCATTGGACGGTGATGATGATGTTGTCATTGAGGCTACTAATGATCTTGATGGTAATGTTGATGATGGTGATTCCATCAATCTGTCACATTTGGGACCCGAGGCTTATGGTACTCCTAACAGTCAAAGTGGTGAGTTTATTCATAATTTATCCTAACTTTATATTATAATATTATAAATAAGAAACGTGAAAATAAAGGTAGGTAATTCATATTTCATCAGTTTATTAGTTCGTTTTTAAGTCCGTAAATATAAGAAGTAATTAATTTCACTGATTAAAAAAATACGAATATGTATAAAATGTAAGTCTTGTAAGTAGGTAAGTAATTGATTTTTTATGTAGGTTATGTATAAAAATATTTATGTATAAAAAAATATGTAAATTTTGCATTTTATGCAGATGATTCGAAACCTCATAAATGAATTAAGTATTGTTACTTAATACAAATTCTTAACCCCAATTAGGTTGCGAAATATAGCTCTTTATCTCGATTTTGAAATAAACTTAGTCGGTCGCATGACGGGGTGTCATCGGTTCACGATAAAACACTCATGAAATGACTTGAGATCCGCCGCGACTTCCTCGCCTTTATGATGTTCTGATAGCGAGGCGCTGACAAACCGACTTACTTTTGATAAACGAGTCAGTTTTATTTTATGACTTCCATTTTATTGAGGTCATTTAAGGCGGTATTTACCCCAAGAAACACAGAAAGTAGTACCAACTAATAAACAAGTCGTAAACAGTTCTTTCTTCGCTAATACCTTGCGATATTATTTTATTTTTATCTCATTAAATAGGGGATGCTGTATCCACATGGAACGAGTCATCTCTAATGAACCCCGAAGAGATGGGAGAGTACGCAGAAGGCGATATTCTGATGCCACAGTTGGCCAGGAACGGGGTACGAGAGGAGTCAGCGAGATGGCCAAATGGCATCATTCCATATGTGATTGAAGGGCGATTCAGTAAGTGATGACTACTATATTTATTATTTGCTGTATACCTTATATGTATAGCTTATAATACTCATAATATTTAATTTACATTAGATCAAGATCAGCGTGATACGATTATGAAAGCAATTGCGGACTACCATCGATTGACTTGCCTGCGATTTGTACCATACAATGGCCAGCAAGATTACCTTACCATCCAGAGTGAGAACACTGGCTGTTGGTCTAGTGTTGGAAAAATTGGTAAGCGCTCTCGACTATAAATAATATGCTAGGTAAAATTAAGTTAATAGTACATTACGCACCAAGGCCAGTAAAATAAATAATGTCTCAGATCACATGTAATTGTCGTCCGAGGCGAAGCCGAGGTTGACAAAAATGTGATCTGAGGCTTTTTATTTTACTGGCCGAGGTCAGTATACTATTTTTCTGTTCGACGAAGCCAGAAAGCGGCGATTTCATTTAGCGCAGCGGCCAGAAAGTTGGCGCTTTCCGGCCGGAGGACTGAAAAATTATTTTTGGTGGATTTTTGTCCAAATTGGAATAAGTTACGTTCAATTTTGACCAGGATTGTATAACTTTACAGGTGGACGTCAAGAGGTGAATCTGCAGAACCCTGGCTGTGTGTCAAAGAAAGGGACGGTCCTGCATGAATTGCTGCATGCTATAGGATTCATGCATGAGCAGAGCCGGCCAGAGCGGGATGACTATGTCGATGTCAGATACAATAACATCAAATCTGGTAAGATACAATTCATTATGAACGCCTGGTTAAAAAACATAATTAGCTTCTGAGCTTATTAAATAAAATTGTTTTAATTTTCAGGATCAGAAAACAACTTCAAGAAATCAGACCCAAGGCACACCAATGATTTTGGAGTTTCATACGATTACAACAGCGTGATGCACTATTCTGAATATGCGTTTTCTAAAAATGGAAAGAAGACCATCGAGCCTAAGGTAACTTCTAAATTTGGAAAATTCGTACATGTACGTGTCCCGGATAATTGCTAATTTGTTCCAAGATATTTTAAGACACCAATTAAGTAATGTTATTTCTAGGTGGGCGGTGTGACTCTAGGACAGCGAGAGGGTCTCAGCCGTGGAGATGTGACCAAAGTGAACCAAATGTACAACTGCAAAAAAGAGTAAGTGTTTTAGACTTGGAACATATTCGTCAAAAGAGCTATTTCTAATATACCTAAAGGTCGCCTAAGCAGACTATGTAGGTCCAAGGTACATTTTAGATAATAATGACGGATTTAACTCGCATAAATATTTTATGCTAACCTTTCGAAAACTAAACCTTAAAAAGTTGACGATAGTGTTATATACAAAAATAAGGAAAACTGTTATGTTAACTGGTCAGCATAAAATAAAAGATGTTAATGATATTTGTACCAAGACAAGTGTAAAAAAAATCTATTAAGCATGTATTAGTTTTTATAATATGTCGCATACCTAGATCTAAAGGGATCTAACTCAAAAACCCGAAGATTTGAGTTATGCACACCATCGGATTCTAGCAAAACCCACCTACACTAAAACTGATTTCAGCTAATATAACTCTGCAAGCTTTATTATAAAAAGTATAAATTTATACAGAAAACTCATGCGTGCATATGAACATATTAATCAGTTACTCGCTTCTCCTGAAAAAGTACCTTTTTTGAGTTAGCTCTCTTTAGATCTAGGTGTGCGATGTGGTTATTTCTGACAAACTCTTAATGAGTCCTATGTTTTTGTTTCGGAACTACAATCAACGAATACCCACTTAAATGCGTTATCTTTCATATTTTAACAAAACAACAGATTGTGTAACTTAATTACAACACCTCGGTGTAGACAGTATTGACAGAGCACTCAAAATAGCCGTCGAAAATGTAGGGACGCGAAATTATCAAAATTGTTTTGCGTTCGCGACGCAAACTACAAGGTCTTGACTTACTTGTTTTAATTGCTCCAAACTTTATAATATAAACAAGTCGGTTTTGTAATTGAAAACCGCCTAATGTCTTAAGTAAGTTAAGAAAATTGGATGGTGAATGAACTTTTGTAAAATTTAGATTTTAGTGACTTAATCGATAACCGTCCCCAGCTTTTGTAAGTTTTTTAAAATATTAGGTAGGTAGGTACCTAATCCGAAATGTCTGATGCTACAATGGTCTACAATTTAAAACAACTGTAACGGATTTTATTAACGTTTATTGCTTTTCTGCTGACATTTCGAGAACTTGTAATCGTACCAGACTGAGATTTTCTTGCAAAAAAGTCTATAAAGGTTTGTAAGGAAAGAACTATAACAACATATTTAATTTTATTTGCTAACGTTTCGAAAACTTTATCGCTCCCATATTCGTTGAGTCGTGCTACGCTGTGTAATAACCGCTGAGGCATCAGAAATTACTATAAAGTCTATACTTATTTGAGAGTTAGGTCTGTTCCTGTTCAATTCAAATACTGTGGCCCTATAATTATTCCTTAGGAACGAGATAAAAAGCAGTCTATGTTCTGTTCAAGACCATCAATCTATTTATGAAGTAGGATTCAGCGGTTTACGCGCAAAAATGCTTTCACAAATAAAGTTGTAACGTAATCGTTACTCTCAATACCAAGTGCTTGAGTTAACGATTCTATTCAAAACCTTAATTATTAATTCTAAAAAACTGTATTTACAATAATAATTTCTGATGCCTTCGCGGTTATTACACATTGGAATAAAACAACTATTAACGGATTTAACTCGCGTATTTTTATTTTATTTTATTTGATTTAAGGTTGTAAGTTTATATTTACTATATTTACCTACAATATAAACTTACAACCTTAAATCCTGAAGTCAATTAAAAGCTAATTATCGTCAAATTACCTTTGCTCATGTAGCATGCAAGGCGTTATGGTAGATGTGGCTACAGGCTACCTCATCGGAAGAGGTTCCCCCTGCTCGCGACCTTTTTGACTGCTACAAGTGCTACATTCCTTATCAAGCGACAGAGCCCACTACATGTTCTGATCGTGGAATAATTATCCTATTACTTGCCCCTGTAAATGAACCATTAATTATAAATTACTAGCCCGCCTCGGCTTCACACGGGTGCTATAAACCTTCCTCTTGAATCAATCTATTAAAAAACCGCATCAAAATTCGTTGCGCAGTTTTAAAGATTTAAGCGTACATAGGGATATAGGGACAGAAAAAGCGACTTTGTTTTATACTATTTAGCGAAGTAGGTACTATTTTTACAAATTCTACATGGCACTTAAGTGTGTTTTGTGATTTCCCCGACTGGGGTCCATGGTACCAGCTAAGGTACGGATCCATAACCGCTGCACCAAAAAATCACCACCCGACTGCCTCTAGTTCACTACCTATCGCTTCAATGACCATCTCACGTCACTATTCGGTTAACGTGTTGGAACCGCACTCGTAGGGAAGTGGTATTCCAACAGACTTTGCAAGTGATCGATTCAGTTTAGAACCCCGATCCTTCCTACAACTACGTCAAGTCTAGTGCCTTTTTTATATATATTTTTTTTAATAATTTCGGATGCCTTCGCGGTTATTACACATTGGAACGAAACAACTATTAACAATTCAACTCGCGTATCTTTTTTTTTTTTATTTGCTGAAGTTTCGGTTTTTTACAGTTTCCATAATCGACTGAGCTGACAATAGTCTAACGCTTATTATATATTTATTTTACCGTTAGACAGTAGACTACAAGCTCATGCTCACTGCCACAAACTCATTTTCGTATTTTTGAAAATAAGTGTATTCTTTATCAGTATTTCATATTAAATGCCGGCTATAATTACTTAGGAAAACCAATCAGGACCTCAATGGAACTGCGATGGAACTCCAACACCCGTCTAGGTAATTGACGTTATTTTTATTTTTCGTTAAATAGTATTTTTAATTTATTTACAGAGAGCCCCAGGGCGGCTGGATGGGTGCTGTGTGGCAAGGATTTTTCGGTTGAAAACCCAAATAAATAATAATCTTAACGTACAAACCACTTATCCAAAGATCTGTTAACATAAGTTTTGTGTGCTAGTCTCTTCTTGTATTTTCTATTTGTTAGATTTGTATGAATAAAAATAATTGAAAACTAGTAAAACACATTTATTTATCACTAGCTGCCTGCCCCGGCTTCGCCCGGATCCCTTATTTATAGCCTATGTCACTCGGGAATAGTGTAGCTTTCCAATAGTGAAAGAATTTTTCAAATCGGTCCAGCCGTTTTAGTAGGTACCTATAGAAGACGTTTCCCATATCAATTTGAGTGTAAAGTTTGATATGGTGATTAGGTAGGTAGGTACCTAAAGTTGGTTCAGCCTTTTAATTTTTATTAGTCTGTCATAATTATTATTATTGTAGGTATTTTACTTTCATACGTGTCCATTAAATTTAGTTTCGTCTATAGAAGAAAGCAGATGTAGGTACCGTACAATTCATTTCGCAATTTAATTTAAAGTTACCCAAGTGAAGAAGCAACATGAAGATTAAGCATTTATTAAAATACCATACTTAAAGTATAATCATTTATTCTTTGATCGTTGCAATTTCTAACTAATTAAACACCAATAACAAAAAAATAACAACAAATATCACAATAGCGTAGCGTAGGTCGATTTTCGGGAAAAAATATTTTTAAGATAAGTTATTTGAAATCGTCAGTTGCTTGAATTGCTCATTTTGATTTCCATTTCCATTAGGCACTTTATAAATTGGTACGACCTCTCACATTTGCATGATTCCTCTGTAATTAAAAAAAAATATTAAAATTATAATTTTTTTTGTGGCGGCACCGCGACAAGCCTCAAGGATTCGCACGGATCATCTTTTTTTATACCCTATGTCACTCGGGAATAGTGTAGCTTGCCAACAGTGGAAGAATTTTAGAAATCGGTCCAGCCGTTCTGGAATCTGTTCAATCCAAACAAACAAACCTTTCCTCTTTAATATTAGTATAGATATAGATATAATAAGTATAGAATTAGTATAGATAGATCAAATTATTACAATGTTAATGAATTAGATATGAAACCTATGAATAAATAAGTGGCAATGTACCAGGGGAACAGATATGTAAAGATGTAAAACTTACTTCTATCGCCACAAGTGACCGCAGTCTCCTCGACGTTGCTCAAAGTGCGGACTCCTCTTAAACCCATCAGAGCTACTTCAGCGCGTGACGGGTCAAATTTGCCATCGTTTGATGCTATGTTGGTCATTTCTAGCACACAGCGGACGTAGCACTAAAACGATTAAAATAACTAGGTAGTTTTTTTCCGAACTCAAAAACTTACCTAAATTAATTAATAAATAAATTTGACTTTGACACAATATCCTTCAAAGATATCAGGTACCTACACAGAATTGCAATAAATTATATAATGTCAAATAGCTTTATAAATGATAATCTGTGATATAACGTACCTTAGGAGTTTTGTCAGTTTCGTCCGGAAAACTACCACTTTGATTTAGTGCCAGCAAGTACGCTGTAAATTTAACATAATGGGTTTAACCTCCCTATCTACCTTCTAAAATCAAACAACATGTTAGTCCCCTTTAAATAATGACACTTTTACTAGAAACGTGTGACATCTCGAAATATTTTGTTACTCCATTTAAGACTCTAAGTCTGCTCATTTAAAATGGAATTCACGTGTTGATACATTTCGAAATGTCACACTATTCTAGTGAAGGTGCAATATATTAAATACTTACACATTTCAATTCGGAAAGTTTCGTTACATTCGCTTATTGCAGTCATTATATCCACATCATCCATGTCATCCTGGTCACCCGCTGACGGGGTCATGTCATCAGCTTTATCATTCTTTGGGTCTGCTGACTCCGTCCGAGTCAGCATAAAAATCAATAGGACAGCCGTGGCAAAAATGTACTTTAACATTTTGTAAAGTATCTAATCAAAATCCGCAATGATTCTGCATTTTATAAGCAAAAGTCATATTAGAACAGGTCTTGACAACCTTTTTTCAACAAATAAATACACAATTTTATAAATTAAGGAAAGTCGGTCTAATAAGCTACACTATTTAAGAACTGATTTGCCTAAAAATTGGTGGGGCGGCAGTTTTGAACCAGGAGACGCACATAGGATACTTTTTACCCCGTCATAAATCAGTCTCGCCGTTCATTTGTCAAAAATTGTATAACAAATTACACATAAAATTAAACTGGAGTGTTCAATTTGCTACTGAGTTTTGGAATTTAATTATCCAGTGGCGTGATAAAAAAGAACTTAAGTAGGTATGTTCTTTTCCAAAGTCCCATCTATCATAAAACCAAAATTAGTTCAGGTCTAGACATGAAAATGTACCTAAATACCTACATAACAAACTGACTTTCAATTTCATAGGTAAAAACCTGATGGTAACAGTCAAATATTCTTTAAATAGGTAGGTACATAAAAATATATATGCAGAGACATTGTTTATTCCGTTTGCCAAAATTTAAAAACGCGTAATAATTCAGTAAGCGCTGACTAATGAAAAGAGAAATCTAAAAGTCAATACGATAACTGCTAACGAGGCAAATGACCTTAAAATAGATAAATGATAGTCAAGACGAAGTCTCATGTTAATACGGATGACTGCATCATCATACACTTTAATTTTTAAAGAAAATAATAAAAAATCAACACGTGACTGAAATTACTGTTTCCACTCAATCCGTTTTTAAACGTGACTAAGAAAATATGCTCATCGTTTATTCTAAAGGAGAGGTTTTGTTAGACCTCAAAGCTAGCCGAAATTTAAAATCAACATTGTTTGACTTCCGGTAGTTGTGTAGTTATTTCAACCCCTAACGAGGTCGTACGTGTTATGCCAGTATAAAATTATTCACGTGGTGAGGGTCGTGTTTTTGTAATAATGGTTATATATATATATATATATATTTAAAATGTCTAAAGATATAGGTAACATACATATAACATATTTACATTTACATTAAAAATATTAACTGTTATTGAAAAGTCCTGTTTTATTAAAAAATCGAAGAAAATGTTACATAGTTTTCGTTTTTTCCTCACTAAAATTTCTTTAAAATTTATTTCATTGAATAATATTATAGAAATCTTTATATTACGACCCCTGGCGAGTCAATTAGGAAGCAAAACCATCGCACAACAATCAGTCTAAAGGTATGTGTCCATTTGATAATGTAACTACCTATGTAATGTACTTGGAATGTTATGAATATACCTAATCATTTCTGACGCGTTTGCTCAAAATGGAATAATATAAACCATCAACTCGATTCACTTAACTACCAGTAGGTACCTATGTACTTAATTACTTAAAATATGCGAGTTAAAGTTATATTAAACCAAAAATAATTGCGATCGGCTGAAAATATCGTTGTCTAAATTATATGCAATCTTATTTAGCAATTTAATTTTATTCATTGTTTTCGAACATGGCGAGGTTACCCAGCTTTTACTGAAACATTACGTTTTAGTAAATAGGTACGTTTTAAAATTCAATCAGAAATTTATATATTTCAAGTGGATTCACGCTAATTTGCATTATCGTCCTTCTCTATGCATTTATCGTCTGTTTCTAACTTTCCAAACTCACTCTAGGCATAAGTAGGTACCTAAAAGTATAATTGCTACTAAGTTTGCGTTCCTGGTATTTTAAATGGTGTATTTTTTTAACAGTTATGAAAAATAGTAAAGATCAAAGCAGTTATCAATGGTGTACAATTTTACATACAAAAAACATAAAATAATGTAATTTAAATTTCAACACATTTTCTGGAAACTCTTTTAAATTATTTTGTGGAATTTTCTCAGATTTCTATAATTTTCTTGTATTTATAAAGTACCTATGATGTTTACGTCGGGGGTTAAAAATAAAATCGGTTAAGAAGATTTTTGCACTTGGTTTGTGATATGTGTAAAGCCCTGTAACAGTGTCATTGGCAAGTTCCACAATCACGTTAATAATGGTATTTATTTAAAATTGCAACCATTACTGCAACCGGGTATTAGTTCAATACGGTATCATTGTATTCATTATGATCCTAATGGCAGCCTTTTAACAATTTCGTAGACTATACATGACAAAGTGACATTTAATGATACATCTTCATTTCAGAATTGTAATATATCTTATCCATGGATGTTGCACTATTTCTAATGCCATTGAAAAATACTTGCTGCAAAGCTAAATGATTTAAAAACAAAAGTTGGTGATAAAATTTATTTTTTATATGACTTATGTGTAAATAAATGAACATGAAATGGTTGTACTTAATAATAGGTGATTATAATTCAGAATTATCAAGAGAAACACGCAAGCTTGGTGTCGTCATAAATGTTTAGTTGTTTTCATAAACAAACGATGGATTTTTTCCCTCCACGTCATAATTTTCAATGTTGTCCTCTCCATTGTTAATATCTTCTGCACCTTTCTGTCCGTACCTGTCTCCTTTACTTCCAGTCTCACTGTTGAAATTATTTCCTCGTTTTTCTCCTTCATTTTGATAATGATCTCTGTCTTTATCGTTATTATTCTCATACTGTTCGCTGTAATGGTCTTCGCTGGCTTTATGAGAATCCTCAGCATTTTCTTTGTCAGTATTATAACGGTCTTCGGCATTACTGTTGTGGGTTTCATGCTGAGTTTCGCGATATTCTTTCTCACTTTCGTATCTTTCTTGATTTTTTTCATTGTTTTTGTTTCTGTGATTTCATAAAACATAACAGGTAAGTAGGTAATTATTTAACAGTCATCAAAGCTTACATGCTTGCAAGCAAATATAAAAGTTTGTAATTTTGTAATTTTGTTAAATAAAATTTAACATTTTGAAATTAACGCACTAAAAGTTACCTGTTCTGTTCGTGGTTCTCATAATCACTTGCTCCCTTGTCCTCATATTTATTTCCCTCCTGCTGCCAATATTCTGACTCTTCATTGTAACGCTCCTGGTACTCTGCGCTGCCGCGTTCCGCTGAATATTCAGGAATAATGACCTCCATCCTATCTGGAGACCTAGTGTCGCGGTTGTGGTTTTTGGAATTAACCAAATTCAATGCTAAAATAAAAATGTGATATAAAGCTTTATTTCTTAAATATAATCTTCATTACCTTCATACGCGTCAATTTCCTTATTTGGGCTGAATCTACCGCCCTAGGTTTTAGGCTACTCAGCCTGCTGGTAAATTTACCACGTATAAATGAAAAGCCTTACCGCCACCGAGGACAACTAGAACCAAACAAATTTTTGCTGAAGACATTTTTGCTTTCTTACCTTTGCTGTTTTTTTTTGCGTCTTATATACGATCTCTGAATATGCCTCATTTTTATGAAAATAACATAATTATAGACTCAATGTTTGATAGCAGACACGCAAACCTAAGAGATACCGACAGTTGACATATAATTAAAAAATTAACGCCGCTCCAAACTTTGGTGAATCCAATTTTCTGGTTTATAAATGGTTCCACTCAAAATAATCAGATTTGAGCGAAGGCTGGCCAAAATATCGGATACGGGCTTAGGATTTTTGATTTAAAGTTAATAATTACCTAAAATGTGACAATCATTTATTATGGATACCTATTTATAAATGTAATTGAGATTAAAGTTTAATTTGAACTCAAAGACATTTAAATGTACCGTAAGAAATGAACCCAGTACTTTCGATCGCTTCACAGCATACCTACAGAACTTCTTAGGTTTATGTCCTCATTATAATTTCAAATAATTATGGTAAATTACCCCCTACGAAGTAACTACACGGTTTACTACAGTGAGTATCTCCCCTATATCTTATCACCTCCGCTTGTTTAATTTTATGTAAAATGCTGGCATTCCTACTCCTTGTACTACACAGCAATGACATATTACACTATTTGATGCAAAATAATAGAGACAACACAAAATATATAATGATTAAGTGTACATTTAAACTGGTGACAATTGTAATATTTTTCATGATAATATTTGTCAAGTGTGATCAGAGTGGTGAGTTTACTTTATTTTTTATTATCACATACTTTTCAATACTTTATTTCCTATATTTGGCTTTGGACGGAACATATCGCTATTTTATAAGAATAGTGACACATCTCGAAATGTATCACCACGTAAATTAAAATTTAAATGTGATCTTAAATAGAGTAACAAATTATTTCTGTCTATATCACTATTCAAGTAAACTGGCGATATGTTGTTACTATGAATACTGCACAAGTTATTGTAGGTACAAAGATAAACAAAGAAAATTATACAAATTCCATCACAATTAAACTCGGTTTTTTTAGGCCATAGTCATTTATTATCATATTATGTCTAAATATTTAAACCTAATTTAAGGTTACAAAAATATTCCACACGAAGAGTACCTACAAGTTTTCCGAAACATGCCGTTTCTACTAGAACATCTTATATCGAGACTAATCGAGAGACCAGAAATATTGGAAAAGAACGATATGACCATCTTCGACAGAGAAAGAAGAGGAATCAGCGATAATTTATCTCAAAAAGATATTTCAGAATTCAGTGACATCTTTTACGAAGATGATGAAAGGGGACTAGAATACGATTGGTATATGTTGAAGAAGATAAGTAATGGAGAGGAATTTGCTAGTTATCCCGGTTTTATTGGTCCGGGACAATTTAAACTGACAGCCGATGAAGTGGCGGACAAAGTCCTGTCTGTCCAGAAGGAGTTAGAGGAACACGATGATTGAAGATTTGAACTGTTTTATTTTTTTAGTTTTTTTTTCAGGTTAGATTGAGTAGTTGCTTTATAAAACAAGTAGTGGTGTAATAATAAGTACATAATAGTTATAGTGTATCGTAAATAGTTACAATCTTAAATGAATAAAACTATGTTGTAGAAAGTGAATTTTTTTACAATTGTTCCGAAATTTTCTCAAATTGTACTATAATAACTAAATAAGAAGCAACACCTCCGAGGATCTGAAACAAATAAGAATATAATTATTTTATTATTGTAAGCATAGCAATTAGAAAATAGTATTATATAGCTGAAAAGTAAAATTACCTAAATTTATTACGACCGTACAGCCTGGTTTCGCCCGCATATATTAGTTAGATTTTACATAGGTACTTATGACATTTATTTATGAAGCCTACCAAGCCCTTTCGTCTGTGGCACAATTTATAAATTTATGAGCCAGTCTGACAGTTAAGCCTTTTCTATACATATAAAATAAAGGTTTATTAACATTGTACTCACCGAAACCAAAAGCGGTCTAGCCACGGTACAGATGCCGTAAGGAGAAAACGAGGCACTGTTCATTTGCACTTGTTGGCAGAACAGCGTCATCTCCCGAGCTAGTCGTTCTCCGCGCACTGACAACTTGGATGACAGCTTACATGCTAGCACTTTACTGCGCTCCATCTTTTGGAGAGGAAATATATACCTAATTATATAGTTATATCATCATTTGGGGTCGAACAAAGAGGCAATACAGCATCTAGATTGCGAAATCTACAAACGTTTGAGACGCATAATGGTTATAATTTTTTATTTATTAAGTAGATATCAATTGTAACACAAATATTTGTACCAGTGCCAGGAGATAATAGTAACCCTTAGGATAGTTTTTTTTAAATTATTGATTCTGGTCTGATGTTTTAAACGCTCGAAGATGTACTCTGTAATATTTTCTAAGACATTAAAAAAATTATGCCGCAGCCACATACTCGTGCAGAGGCGAATGAACTGGCGAGGAAATGAGGCAGAGCATTCGCTAGTTCCCTCGTAAGAGTGTAAGGCTGAGGCATTTGCAGGGCACAAAAGACCCCAATGGGTCGAAGTTCACCTGAAAGGACCCTACTGATAAGATAAGATAGCTGAGGCATTAGGTGTACCTGATCATGAACCCACTGGCATGGCTCCACTAGGATCACGAGGTTGAAGAAGTGGTACATACACCAGTTGATCTGTATCGCTACGGTCGAAAATCGCGTAGCATTATTGCCGACTGCTTTAAGGAAATCAAACATGCAACAAACACCATTAGCCAAACACATTCCTTATTTACTCGTTAAAATATATTCGAATAAGATTTTAATAAACGATAATAAGTTTAGTACCTACGCTTTAATTGTCAAATTATTGTACCTACTAAATTGATTGAAACGTATTTTTACCTTAGAGTCATTTTCGACAAAAAAACAAAAGTAGTAAACATGTATGGTGTGTTAAGATTTAAGAACCATGACAGACTACCTATTCAAAGTTTTAATGAGTTAGAAATTAAAGATAGAAAACTATAACGTGAGTTTTATACGGAAACTTAAGAATGCAGGTGAACTGAGAATTCGGAAGTTCCTATAGGTTTTATTATAGATAATGTAGATGCAATAGGCATGCATCACGTACTTAGCCCAAGGATGAGGTTGTAAGGGGTGATGAGGAGGTGGAGTGCCAGTGAAGTGAGGACTAACACCAACATGGGGCCGCTAGACTTATTCATCCGTCGTATGACGTCACAAAGCGACGAGTGGGTCTGTGCCAGGTGACGGACTGTCACGGGGCTGTCAGCTGCAATAAGTTTAGTAATATGTCACTTTAGCATAAGACTATTGTCAGCTCAGACGTGCTACGATTATGGAATCTGTAAAGGCTTCGAAACGTCAGCCAATAAAATAAAATACGCGAGTTAAGTGCGTTTAAAATTATTTCATTACAATTTTATCTGTCTTTATTCTATTTATATTCCCCGTATTTCTATGCAATTTGTTTTTATGTTGTCTTAAAATTTCGTAAGTACCTGTATCACTTACGTCAAAACTTTCATATTCTACCTGTGGGTGGTAATTTGTCCTGCACGGTGAGCGAGTCTACCATCAGGTTGATACTTTTCGGTGGCTTCGTGTAAAAATTTGTTTCAGATGAAAACATCATCAGATCCGGTGTAACTGGAAACAAACTCAATAGTATTTAAGGATTACCAAGTCTAGCTCCCAAGAGCAAGTTTAGTGAAATTAAAAGAACCCACCATTGGTGTATCGCTCGAGCTGATCATTCAAAGCCGAAAGAGCATTGTAGATGCTCATGGCTGTAAAACTCCACTGAAGTTCTATCAGTAATAAAAGGGTCGCTTCGATGTAGTAGCTGGTATACATGATTATGACAGCGCCTAATTGAACTCACAAAGTAATAAACAATTAAGAATACAATCATTATGTTCTAAAAAACATGAATCCCATCCGAAACTTCTGCTAACAAAATAATCTTTATATAATATATAATTTGCTGTACGTGTGTATGTCACTGAACTCCTTCCAAACGAATGGATCAATTTAAATATTTGGATGGTTTAGATTCACAAATCAGAATCACTACGAAGTTCGCCAGGATAGGATAAAGGTGATTTCAGTCCTTTTTTGAAAACTCAACATTTTTCCCTGTAGTACCTATTCTATACTCAATTAATGGCGCCCTAAGGGATTGGGCTAACGTATCAGTATCTTAAAGCAAGTAGGTATACCTACACGTGTAATAAATAATTAATTTCTCTATAAAGTACAAATTCTGTACCTAATAATTTCTTACATGATTTTTCTTCATTGATAGCTTCGTACATGTACATAGCAGCATCAACGGTCATCGTCATAGATACCCAACAGATAATGAGTATTACACCAGCTGCCATGGTCCTTTCAGACTTCACCCACGGATTGTGATCGGCAATTTCAGATTTCATCTATTGATAGCAAAAAATCCTTTTCACCTAAATTGTAATTCTAATTAAGCTTTTATTATGCAAAATGATATATTATGCTTTAATTTATTGCTAACTGTCATTTTATCTGACCTCTTGTTAGACTTTGATTAACAATACCCGGCGAAGGCCTCTGCCATTTGCTGGAACTGTAATTTCATGACCTGTGATAAACTAACAAGTCGACATTTTGTCGATATAATATTGAGATCGTTGTCGACAAGGAGTGTCGTGTCGATATTGTTTCGTTGTCGACATGAAGAAATAAGAGATGACTTCGACATGATAAGATGTCTTGCGAATCATCATGGGTTCGCTGAAATACGTCCTCTAGACACTGAGCCGAAATGTGCTGTTGACGTATTTCACACGATCACTGGGTTGGATAGCAGCGTCTATTTAAAGTAAGTAGATACATACCTTTTGCAAACGTTTCAACAGCTGCAAAAGCCCATTCATGTTCGACCTAGAGTGGAATACACTCATGTTAGATATGATCATAACGAAAGCCATGTCCGATATCCAAATGACCACAGTCAGAGTAGAACCGCCGAATCGGATACTCAAGTCTTGTGGCTGCATGTAGTCGTACACTGAACTTGTTATTATTATTATATCTGAAATTAAATTAACAACTGTTAACAATTAATTAACAACAATATTAATAATTATGCTTAACTCCTCAGTTGTACCTGAAAAATTCTAATTACTCACGTACTCTCACCTGTACCGCTAAAAGATGACAGCATAGTGTTTAAAGTTCTTTTATCATATGGTCCTAGCCTACTAGCTGTAACTCACGGTGGGTCATTTCACATGTTCTTTTCTTCATGGGCTTGTAGTCTATTAGTAGAATATCGGAGAATAAAAATTTTTGCCGGGCAAGACGACGTCTACCGGGACCTCTTGTCTATATTTACTTATTGGATTCTAGTACCAGGACATAATAACACAAGAGCAGTTGTACTAACTATGTAAAGTGATGAAGATCCTGTGTAATGTGTACATCGTCATGGACACGCTCACCAGCCACCGGCCGCGCGCCCTGCGCATCCTCAGCGGGGCGATGCCGAGGAACTTCGAAATGCAGAGGACCAGCCCGAATGCATCTGGCACTACATATTCATACTCATCTTGAAAGAAATTGGTATATATATATATAATACTAGCTTCTGCCCGCGACTTCGTCCGCGTGGAACTCCTCCTTTTTTGCAGTAGGTTAAAAAGTAGCCTATGTCCTTTCTCAGGCTCCAGACTTTCTTTGTACCAAATTTCATTTAAATCGGTCCTGTAGTTTTAGCGTGAAAGCGTAACAGATAGACAGACAGACAGAGTTACTTTCGCATTTATAATATTAGTAAGTAGATAACTTTCATGTGCACTCATAGTGAGATTGTAGTATGCTATGGAATATGTATGTTATACTTACAATACAAAGGTTAGCCCCTAGACTAGTGTCAATTGATAATAATACCTAACTGAAAGAGCCCAATGGTATTATCGTCACTTGGTCATTTTTTTGGCAGTGGATTGGTACCTACTTATTGTCTAGGTAACATGTTGTCGACAAGCAAAAGGTTCGTCGTTATGATATTATTTTGTTATCGACATGTAGAAATAAGAGACGACATCGACATGACAAGATTTCTCGCTGTCGACAACGTTAATTTTTGACAGATCATCGCGAGAATAAGACAATATTGACATGACGAGATGTCGACTCGACAATTAATCATAGCCTCGCAGGTATATTGTATATGATAGATATATTTTATATTTAAAGTTAAACTTTCCTTTGATTGGTTAGACTGCTTTATCAAAAAAATTATGAAACACTGTGAAGTTTGAATTAAGAAACTTTTGGTAGATAACGTACCTTTATCATCATTGCGTTGTTGTCTAATTTGATCGCGAAATTGTATTTTAGTCATGTTTCTGTTATCATACTTTTTCATTTTTAAAGCATAATTAGGTTCTTTAATAAACACTCCTTAAAAATGATTTTTGTATACACCGTTTATAGGATTAAGTGTTACGAAGAAATGGTTGATACTTAATGACTCAAAAGACTAGACGAGGTTCTATCTAAATGATCGCCTCATTTGTTTACCTACTTGGTATTTGTATTAAATGTAGGTACTTAGAAACATTGACTTATTTTAGAGAGATGCGTCATATATTTTTAAAGTAATAGGGACGAAAAATAACACTACAGAGAAATGCCGTGTACTAAGTAACCATTGTAAAATAAACATATCAGTTATAATAATTGCACTGTTTCTCATATAGGTAGTTATTATACCTAGTCGTTGTTGTTGTGTATGTTGGATTAGCTATAGAAAAATTGACATTCCTATCTCACCGGGAAAGTCAATCGAATTTTCTTTTTGTTAATATTTAATTTCAATACTACAGTAGTTAATTTTAATTTAATATTTGTACATTGGTATGGCAAGAATAAAAATATCTACCTAATTAGTTGCCTACATTAAAATATCGATTTTGCCTTTCCTGAAGTGACAGGCTTTTAAGGATGGCAGATAGACATTCTAATCTAAGCCATATCTAGTATCTATAAAATAAATTATATCATTAACGACACACTTAGGTATCTATACGGTTTCCAAACGATAACGCTTCCTAAACAAGAAATTAGAGCCTAATTCATATGTAATAACTTTCATAATATTGACTGTGAAAGATTTGTGACTGATAACTCTTCATTACACATCGTTATTCTGTCATTACTTAAATAAATAAAGTTAGTAAAATGGTCATGGAACCATCATACTCGTAAGACATGGTGAATGATGCGATTATCGCCAGGCGCGTGCAGTGAGGGTTGTGTAAGTATGGCGACAGGGTAGGCACTCCATATATTAGTGACAATGTGCCTGTATGGAATGCACGCCCTTGATTATCGCTATACCAACCTAAATCTTAAGTATGTACTTACTTACCCATTGATTTTCAAAGATAAAAAATATTAGGTAGGTAAGTATATATAAGTATTTGCCTATGAAAAAAGTGCTTAAAACTTTTTTTTATTAATTTAAACTGAAAACATTTCTTTTTATATTGTATTACTTATTTTAAAGAAATATTCCTTGAAACGGTTAAAAATAGATAATTTAATCTGTGAGATAACAAAGGCATCTTAATTTTTTGCTGTTTATTCTTATTCCTTGACGTCTCTGTAGATTTTTTTATTTAAAGTTGTTCAGATATTGCTTGAAATTGTATTATGATCACTAAGTAGGTAGTGACACCGCCGATAATCTGTAAGTATAATAAATAATTTAAATCGTTAAAAATTACAAGTTGCATGCTATTTTTTACAGTTTGTATCATATTATTTGAAAATTCCAATGATCACATTGGAATTTTCAAACACATTATTATTATTTATCCGTCTTCATTAGAAATAAAAAATAAATAAGTACCACATTTTATAACAGGTTGTGGAAGTTCATGGCATAGATATTATATTCTCAGCAATTACATTCAGAGATATAACATTAGAAAAAAATAAAAAGCTATCTATGGAACTAAATTTACAAAGAATGTGACAAATTTATAAATAACCTACTTAACCTAGGCAATTGATAGAATGTTATAAATATACTATCGAAATAAGTCAATCCCGTAAAACCCGTAATTTGAAGTAAGAGCGTTGATGTCGATCTGAAATCTAGACCAGCTAAGAATCCCCTTAATTTCCTGAAGTCCTGGTACAAACCGTGGCTGTCAGCGGCCGACCGACATCGTAAACGCCAAGAGGAGAGATGCTGACAGTGTTCAGTAACATTTGCTGGCAGAAGAGCGAGATCTCGCGCGCCAGCCGCTCGCTGCGCCAAGTCAGCCGGATGGATATCTTGCTGGCCAGTATACGGGTACGTTCTATCTGTCAAAAAAAAACTTGTAACTTATCTATTTCATATTAATAAATTATTACGTGTATTACAAAAATAGAAATTGAAGTTACTTAATAATTTTCCGATGGTTTCGCGGTTTTTACACATTGAAATGAAACAACTAAGGATTTAAATCACGTATTTTATTTGAAGCTACATATTTTTCATATTTAGTAAAGATTTCGGCAAGTCACGAGATTCTGTTCGGGGGGTGCAAATATTTCAATTAAATATTCGAAAGATTATTGGATCAAAACTTTGAAAAACATCTAAACAAGCTCAGTTTTCACGATTATTGCAGAAATCTTTCACCTGGGTCTGTTGATAGTGCTATATGTATATATTATAGGTACTTGTTTATGTGTCCAGTGACAGGGCTCCACGAACAGAAGGAGTTTACAGAAGTGGTAGAAGCACCAGGTGAGCTGCAGCGCCAGCACCTCAGCTCGCAACGAAACCGCCTCGTTCACTATTCAAACACAGCTGTTATTGGATGAGAAATAAGGTAAAAGGCTCCTATTTCGTGATAGTACGTAATTTCGTTAGTTTTTTTTCTGGCGCAAAAAATAAGCAACTAAATTATTATTTATTTTAATTAAATATATATAAAAAATCTCTATCTATTAATCTATTTAAGAAACCAAGTACCTATTTTATAGTGTCAAAACTGAAATTAATACGACTCTCCAAACTATCAGTCGGCCATAAACAGCTGAGCGGTGTGTGCGTACTCCTTGTAGACGTAAGGTTTACTCTCCGACTTCGTAAGCTTATGGAACGGCAAAGGTAAGTCCATTTGAATCAAACTTTTAACAGTGCTTGTATGGGTTTCTACAGAATTAATTGGGCATAAGAAATGATCATACGTAAGTATAGAAATCCCTTAAAACTGCAATAATTCGACTCACGAAGTAGCGGACAAGTTATTTTTCATGTGTCCCTTGTTTCGTGATACTACCGAATTAAGGATTTTGTTGAAACATTTGGGTTGCTTGCATATTATTATAAAAAACTAAAGTTATTTAAATGTGTATTGAAAAATATATAACTTGATTAATTAAGTTTCGTTTGAGCTAATTTCGGTATATGTTTTGTTCACTACAATTCTCATTAAACAAGTTTGAATGTGACCCAAGTTTATATTTTTAAGGTGAATATGCATATGTACTGTTCGCACAGTTTTATTTATAATTCAGTTAATTTTAGTAATTTTTATGTATAATTATGACGTAAAGAATATTCAATGATTAATTATTATACTTTAAACTTCATTTACAAAATTAAGCGCGGTTATTCAAAATAAAACACTGACACGAACTAAGGGACTCGTCTTTGACACTTTTTCCTAAGTTCGTGATAGATAATGGTAAGGTAAAACACCCAATTATCAACACTTAAAGATTTTTTTTGAGCATTTTTAAAATATCTGGTAGGTATCTTTGTAATATTATATGATACCTACCTACTTTAATGCACCAGGTAAAATTTTAGGGTTCATTCTATATTATTTTATAGCAAAAACAAGTGTGATCCTAATAGATAGACTGTTTTGAGAATAAACTGAAACATTGGTTCTTTTTATTTTCAGGGACAAGCGACAAAATGCCGTTCAAAAAGTACAGTGCAGAAAATCTAGAACAGGCATTAGCGTCAGTAAGGCTTGACGGAATGACGGCTTACAGAGCTTCAAAATTGTATAATGTGCCTTATCAAATAATTTTAATTATTACATTACGAACTTATAATTAAGTTTTAATTACCTAAGCATCAATAAAAACTGTAAGATTGATCTCACTCTCAAGTAAATCTTTTTTATTATTTAAATAATGTTGTCCTTACAAATACAATAGAAACTCGATTTTCTGGCCCTCAGTTATACGGATTCGCGATTATCCGGACTACCGGACTAACCCCGACCAATATATTAAATAACTACAAGTCATTTAATATATATACATTTGTTATTTTTAATTAACACATATCATTATGTACAACATATGCATAAAACCCCTATTTTTCATACATTCGATTAACCGGATTTTCGATTATCCGGATGCCTAACGACAACAATTAGTCCGGTTAATCGAGTTTCTACTGTAATTAGTAAATACATTAAGTAATTGTTGTTTTTTTTAAGAAATTTACATAATTTACCCTGGAAAACTTTATCCCGAACCAAGAGCCACGAATTCACGAACTTAGGAGCAGAGCTAAATTTTATCACGAAATAGGAGCCAAATAAGAGGTCCTAAAATAAATTCATTTAAAAAAAAGTTCGAACTGAAATGATATAGTTCATGCATTTAATTACTGTCAAAATACCAATATCCACCACTGAAAAGCTTACAAAGTATTATCATGTTCAGAAAAATTAAGAAAAAATCAAAAACTCTTGAGAGCCTTAACATGCCGAAATAGGGGTCATTTACCTTAGCCACTGAAATAACTCAAAGATTAGTAACAACACGATATGTTACAATTTATGCCACGACGTGACGTCACCAGTCCCCACTCTTGTAGTTGATCAAAGTCATAAGAAAAGACAAAAGACGAGTCTATGATTTTTTGGTAATCTACTCGGTGGACAAACAAAAGAACTGTCGCCATGCCATGTGAATGGAATAGGTTGGAAGGTATATGTATACGTAATTTATATTTCTTAGTCAGGTTTAATTGTTTCTTCTATATGTCGGAAGTATTTACCCAGGCCCAGCAGTAAGTAATAGGGCGTGATGACTAAGTGGAGGAATATGGACATGAGAGCCAGAAGCAGTATGGGCCCGCTAGCGTCGTTCAGCTGTCTCACCGCGTCGCAGAGCATCTCGTACGAGCGAGCGAGATCGCAGATATTTTCATGATTTGGCTTCGAAAATGTAGGACCTGTTAAGAAAATCACACTTTGAGCACTTTTTGTATGATGAAGACTGAGTGTTACAGTTAGACTATCGACAGATAGGTAGGTATATCTCTTACTATCGTCGACTCGAGAATGGGAACTGTACAGGACAGTTAATTGATTACACTTTAAATTGGTTTAAATTAATTTTAACTACTTAATATAATTTCATATTTCAATTTGCATTATTTATATACATATAGAGTGAAAATAAATAATGTTTTTCTAATAAGTCAATACCTAATCTGCGTGTTACCTGCTTTTGATATTTTATCCCGCAATGTGAAAGAATCAACCAAAATGTTGATTGTACTTGGCGACTTCAGGTAGAAATCAGTAGGCACTGAGAATGGTGACAAGTAGCCTTCATTTACTGTAACATAATATTAATTTATAAAATGAATGATGAAACAAAAGTATAAAAAGCATGGACACTACGGTTCCTATGCAGAGTCGATTTTTTGGTTAAGTACCCAAGCCTTGAAAAAAGAACTAGTGATTTCTGATGCCTATGCGGTTATTACACATTAAACCACGAAATCCCGTTAGACTAATGTCAGCTCAGTCGTGCTACGATTATAGAAACTAAACAATCCGAAACGTGAGCAAATTAAATAAAAACAGTTAAATCCGCTAATAGTTTCATTTCAAAGAACTTGTTAGCTTCCTTTAGATCTAGGTACATATGCTATGCGAATTATGCCTAAGGGGCCCTAGACAAGGTGCCATCGTTCAACGTTAACATTAAACGAAACGACAAATATGTATGGGAGTTGACATCCTCGAACGTTTGTGACGTACGTGGCAGTCGTTCGCGGATGTCAAATCTATACATTTTGGTCGTTCCTTTTAACGTTACCGTTGAACGTTGGCACCTTGTCTAGGGCCCAAGGACTTACACAGTACTATTTGTTGCAAGGTGTCATTGAGTGCGGCGAAGGAGTCTCGGATGTGCAGCGTGACCAGCACCCACTGCATCGCCACTATCACCGTCAGGAGGCTCTCGTAGTAGTACAACCCGAACATTATCATAATGAACCCTTCAAATATATGTGAAATGAGAGCCAAGTTCAATGATAAAAGAAGTGAGATATAAATAGGTGCCAATGGTTAGTTATATTAAAATATCTTCTTAAAATGTAGTATAGTATATTGAAGCCTAAGGTCTGACTTGGCTTGTTCTCATACACATATACGAATTGTATTTTAGAAGAGCCTTATGATCGATGGTTAGTTTCTACCAAAAAGCCTAACTTTCGGAAAAATAAAATTTAACATTTATGTAACACTATTGTGTCTTAAAAGTAAGTATAGTACATTACGCACCGAGGCCAGCAAAATAAAAAATGTCTCAGATCACATGTAATTGTCGTCCGAAGCGAAGCTGAGGTTGACAAAAATGTGATCTGAGGATTTTTTATTTTCTGGCCGAGGTCAGTATACTATTTTTCTGTTCGACGAAGCCAGAAAGCGGCAATTTCATTTAGCGAAGCGGCCACAAAGTTGGCGCTTTCTGGTCGGAGGACAGAAAAATAGATTTAAATACCTACGTTCTTAGGTTACCGGCTGTAACCACTGAACTAACGTGAACTAAAGTGGTGTGGTTATGTGGCCTAGTAGGTACTAAATACATTTTTCGAAAAAATATCATCTAGATATCTCAATGGCGCAAGATTTTAACGTCTTTTTTCCTCAATACCTACGATATGATAGCTTTCAGACGTTACTGTCGCCATAAGTGTTAATGTCAATCCTAACTAATATTATAAATGCGAAAGTAACTCTGTCTGTCTGTCTGTCTGTTACGCTTTCACGCTAAAACTACTGGACCGATTTAAATGAAATTTGGTACAAAGAAAGTCTGGAGCCTGAGAAAGGACATAGGCTACTTTTTAACCGACTTCAAAAAAGGGAGGAGTTCCGCGCGGACGAAGTCGCGGGCAGAAGCTAGTGGCATATAAATTTGTTACGATTTTCTCTCATAGGTACCTACTTATACTTAGTCTTCTACAGCGTTGTAGGTATAGTTCAAGATTATAGGTAGGTTATAAATAGGCATAAATATTTATATACTACTAAATAGTAACTAATAAGTTATTATATACTTACACTGTCTGTGTGCGTCCATAGCTGTGCGTAGAAACGACCTGAAGTCTGATACTTCAACAATAAACTTCAAAAGTAAGAAAATAAATATGAAAATCAATCTCGTCCGTTCTGTTTTTGCAGAAGCCCCTTTACTTTTGAGATCCACGTTTATCTAAAAAGTTATAACCATATAAAATCATTCTCTTATTATTTTATAGGATTGTATTTATTAAATAATAATTATGACGGTCTAGTGGTCAGAGGCCCTGACTACGAAACCGGAGGTTGCGGGTTCGAATACTGCTAGGAGCAGATGTCAATGTGATGAGCACTGACACCTGTACCTGAGTTTTGGATGTCTTATATCTATTTATGTAAGTATGTTTATTTATTTACACTTCATTGCACAATAAAAAACAAATGTACAAAAGGTGGACTTAATGCCATACGGCATTCTCTACCAGACAACCTTTAAAGCAAACAGAAAGCATGTGTAGGCGCAAAAAGAATAATAAGTACATATAATATAATAGAAACAATAATTATATAGCAGGATGATATTATGCGTAACCATAGTACAAGCTTTGCTTAGTTTGGGACTAGCCATTTTAATAAGGAAAATAAAAGGAGTCTTGAGAATGCTCGGAGTCTCATTTTTGCTTGTTGCGCGTGTTCGTACCTGGTATAGGTATCTAAAAGCTTAGGATAATAATAACTATCAATAATCAATCACATAATAAATGTAAATAAGCAATCAATTTTACGTTATTTTTATGAGTTATTATTTACTAGTAGTCCGTAGGCAGACGTCGTTCCGCCCGGCAAAGCAGCGCTACATCAATCATCGTCGATTTGACAGTTGTTGTTGAGATGGTACTACGTTAATTTATTCGTAGTTTTCTTAATTTTTCGCTCGCTTTTTATTATTTTCTTACATAGAAACCTTCTGATCATAAAAATCACCAAGACCAAGGGAATTGGGGTTTATTTTTATACAGTTATATAGTATAATATTACCGGTAAAGGCAGCATTCAAACGTATAGGTTAATACCGTACCGTACCATAATAGCACTTTCTTGACCATTCGTTTTCATCATCTGTCATTGTAGTTATCTATTTGTGTTATACTAGCAGTTTATTTCTAAGGTTGATTGGTAGAGAATGCCGTGTGGCATTACGTCCGTCGTTACTCTTTTGTACATTAGAATTTTATTACGCAACTAGCGGTTCGCTCCGGCTGCGCACGGGTCCCTATTTTTTTTTAATATAATATAGCCTATGTCACTCAGGAATAGTATAGCTTCCCAATAGTGAAATATTTTTTCCAATCGGTCCAGTCCTTTTGGAACAAACAAACCTTTCCTCTTTATTATATTAACATAGATAAAGAGTATGTACAAAAATCCTTAGTACCTTCTGTATTTGTTTGATCAGTCTGAAGATGTTCCGCATCCTGGTGTAGGCTCCGAACACGCCCATGTTGCTGATGAGCATGATGATCAGCATGTCCGAGACCCACACGGCGCCCGTCAGCGTGGTGGCCCCGAGCCGGACTCGCTGGTGCGGCTCCAGATTCAAATCCAGCACCAGAGCCGTTATGAGAACTAGATCTAAAAAAAAAATCTATATTACTAGCAAGTCAAGTCTATATTACTAGCTGATCCAGCCAACTTCGTACGGCATTTACTGTATTGTTTTTCTATTTATCCAAGTTTTCTCACCTTTTAAACCTTCCCTGGAGTTCCAGAACATTTAAAAACTAAAATCAGCCGAATCGGTTCAGCCGTTCTCTAGTTTTAGCCATAACGGACAGCAATTCATTTTTATTAATGTAGATCTGTAGGTAAATTTATATCAAATACGAGCAAAAAGTCACGTTTATTGAATGATTCTCATAAGGGTTTATTTATATAGCTTCTTGACATATTAACGGTCTGTAACTTTCGAACTGAATCTGCTATAAGACAAAGGCATCTAAGAATATATTACCCAGGGTGGTGATGAAGAGGCACTGGAAGAGAGCGAGCCGTGGGGAGAGACTGGCGTGCCAGCCGCCCTCGACACGTGTCATCCGCAGCGGCGCCACGCCTACCACCTGGGACAAGCGGAGCAACGTGCCCAGGGAACCGGTGATCAGGCATTCTGGTGAACATAAATGTCTCGAGAAAACATACACTTAGATATAAAGTCGAATAAAAATATTATGAAAAAAAAACTATATTTTCAAAAGTGAACAAAATCTGATGAAAACGATATGGTGAGATGATACAGCAGGTTTATATTCCGAGTTGGAAATATTAAATAAATTTGAAATCATTTTTTACTATAGTAAACTACCTATAGCTTACCTTGGGATTGTTGTAATTTCTTATTTTGCCTATTCCTGAACATTTTCGACTGATTTTAATAAATATTACCAAATATTCTTAACATAACAATAAAAACCAGTGAGCTTCTATGTTATATTTTCATTTATACAGCTATACAAAGCGATAAAGTGTTCTTATCACGGATTTAAGGCTGCGGAGCTTAATGCTGATAAATTAACGCTTGAGGTAAGAATGCCCGTAACTGTAGTGAAAGGGGTTAACTAATACTAGAGTTACTAGATGTGGTCAGAAGTATTATGTATATTATATTGCATAACATTGTAATATATAACAATTTATCAAAGTAATAAAATATATTAGGTATAAACATTTAATTCTCTAAAATTCTGCATAACACCTATTGTAATCGATGGATTACTGAGCCAATTAAATGCCACAGTTGTTTTGTTCCAACGTGTAATGACCACGAAAGCGTCGAAAATTATTGCCTACATCCTACTTACGAGTTACTTTTGTCCTGAAAATTAACAATTTATTCATAAAATTTCTTAATGTGCCCGTATTTTCATTATTTTTACATATCTTATATTTTTAACCATTATCGGTTTGTTAGAAATAAAAAAAGTCAAAGCAAATCCAACAAAATCATTGATAGTTCCATGAATAGATTCAAAATTATTTTCATACTAGCTTCTGCCCGCGACTTCGTCTGCGCACGATGAGTACTTCACACAATATCGTTATAAAATATAGCCTATATGTTATTCTGATGTATAAGCTATATTGTGGTAAAGTTTCATTCAAATCCATTCAGTAGTTTTTACGTGAAAGAGTAACAAACATCCATACATCCATACTTATAAACTTTCGCCTTTATAATAGTAGTAGGATCTAGGGCAATAAAACCACAGCACTGTAGACCAGTGTTGTCATAAAAAAATATATTATAGGTATATCGTTTCGAAGTTTATAGATATTTTAGGTAGATAATAAATTTGCTGCCACATTCAGTAGTAGCGGGTCGAAGATATACAATAGACAATGACGTTTAACTATGTTTTACTTGAATGTCGAACTCGACACTTAAGTAAAACATAACCGTTAAATAAGGGCTCGGCAAATGTACGTTTAATAATATGTTTAGTTATTATTATATCTACATTTTGATTACGAATACATAGTTTAATTTTGTTTCCGCTAATGTTTTAAAAATCTTTGATTGACATTTGATATCTGTTATTCCAACAATATCAGTTATACTTTATTCTTTCACTGACATTCGTTAAAGATTTTAGGTTTGATCATTAATTTTAACCCACGATTCTTATTAAAGATTTATTCAAATTAGCTACGAATAATGAGCGCTGTTAGTCTTATACAAAATCTTTGTACACACAGGTAGATAGGTATGTTACAACAATTTGATAATGTTTGAAGTTTGTTCAAATATGTTGACTATAGTGGCGATGTTCCTAATCAAAAGTTAGGGCTTTACTATGTTTGTTATTGTACTCGGGTTTAACAGGGTGTTCTTCATTATATTCATCAATCCATCTCCCGTTAAATCTCCCTTCACTGGCTTCACAATAGCCTGAAATGTCCCTATGACTATTTGGCTCTCTCCAGACCCCAAAACAGTGGGTATCTGTCTCTTACGCCTCCTGGAAGTTTTTTCTGTGGTCGTAGTATGCATGGGTGCCCCTTAAATAGCATAACATTAATTGTCATATATTGAAAACGCATAACAGACTTGGCATAACAATATTATGCATAACATACAATATGCATAATTATAAAATGGCATACTGCTTAAAATGCATAATAATGAAAAAGCATAATTTTAATTAGTATAACTTTATCTGGTATAACTTTAATATGCATAATAAAATAAATGCATAAATAAGGGGGCACCACAGTTTCCATAAAATGGAAAAGTCGATTAATGAGATACCGAAAATTATCTCAGACAGTTTTTCATCATAAATTATTACAACAATTCTAGAAACTTTCAATAGTTATTCTTAGACATATCATTTAGTGTCGTGTATAATATTAATCATACTTGTCTTTATTCCAAAATTATCAGAAAAGTAGGTTAGGTTAGGTTAAAACTGCGACACTTGCAGGATCGATTTGCTACCAGAAAAGTAGATCAGTTTTTAAACATATTTTTTCATTTTATTGGCCCCAATAGATGAAAATAAAAGTATATGTATGAAAACTTTTTTTTTTTCCATATTGAATATTGAAAATTTGGTATTTATGCACACAAAAACATATTTAAATCAGTTGAGGTTGTGAACAGACTCTTAAACTTTTTATAATTTTTCATATTTATAAAAAATAATTTTAGGCTTTTTATTTTTATGCTAGTTTATCGTTATGAGTATTTACATTATGCGTATTAAAATTATGCATTTTCAATTATGCTTATTAATGTTATGCTTATTTACAATTATGCTTAGAATTGTTATGCTACTTCAAATTATGACGATTTATTTTATGCGTTTTAATATAGACCCAGTATGCATACTATGTTCCTCCATTTTGTGTTCTTCGATTTCATGTTGTCCTATTTTATGTTCTTCCTTTTCATGTTGTCCCATTTCATGATGTCCCATTTTATGTTCTTCCATTTTATGGTGTCCCATATTATGTCCTTCCATTTCATGATGTCCCATTTTATGGTGTCCCATATTATGTTCGTTCATTTCATGTGCCCCGTGTCCATTTTTATGCCCATGACAACGCGAATGTGCCTTTTTCTCCGTACTGGAACTTTCAGTCGTTGTTGTCTGGTCGACTCCAAAAATATTGTGCGGTTTTTCAAATATCGATGAAGGATTGGTAATCACGCCCATTACTGTCTCCGATCCTGTGCCATAGCTTGTCCCGTTTCCGAAATTGAACCCCGTATTATTTGGTAATATTTGTGGTATTCCGAAAGGTAAGCCAGCTGGTTTATTCGTTGTAATTTGTGATGCACTGTCTTCGGTGGTTACAGCATCTGTATTGTTTTTATGGATTCCTAGTATTTTACTAGGCACATCCATGAATTTTTGTGGAATTTCTATTATGTCTTTAATTCCGAATCTTGCGTTGTTAACATCATCGGCACGTATAGCGGTAAGAATTAAAGTTAGAAATGCGATATTTTGTTTTAAAGACATTTTTGCTCGAAGACGGCACTGTTTCTGCAGGAAATCGCAAAAATTTGAATATTTAAATGTAACTTCCCTTATCATGGCAGTCACGCTCACTAGCGTGATATCTGCTAGTTTGCATATTAACCAACTGACATCGTTAGAAAAAAAGTCTATTAAAGTAATACGTAATCAAATTAACTTCTCCCCGCACCTTCGACGTGTGCAATTTGTTAGGTATATATTAAAATCGTTAAGGCCAATACAGACAAACATTTAAGTACAACATTTTTGAACACTAAATCGATGGTGATGAAAAATGGCGCTAAGTATTCAATATCTTTATTTCAATTTCCTGTATGACATTTTATTTACTATGATGTATCAATCAATTCATGATAGTTCAATACCATTAATATAAATGATACCTAATGATATTTGTACCAAGATAATAGCAGAAAATATCGAGACCCCCAACCCACATCTATACCTTTTGTGTGATTTTATCCAATTACGCTATCCCTTATCGAGCCGAACTTACCCCCCTAGTTTTTTTTTAGAACTGAATATTGAAGAGCAGTTGGCTAGCTAATGTGCCTTTGCTGCAAAACCGGACGCGGTCCCACCTTGTCTTTGTGCTTCTTTACAAGTGAAATGTCACTTCAGCATCATCTGTGTTTAGTGCTTTGTTTTCCAGTGGGGTCTCGATTTTTTTTAGTCTTGTCTTGGTACAAATATCGTTATTGTAAATGACATTTGCTAACGATTTCTCAATATATAATAGGTACCTTACCGTTATCTAGGGCCCAGGGTGATGAGTGACGGCGGTACAGTAGGAAGTTCATCGCCCGCTGGACACACAATTAGGTATTACTGATAATCTATACTCTATACTAATATTATAAAGAGGAAAGGTTTTTTGTTTGTTTGCATTGATTAGGCTCCAAAACTACTGGACCGATTTGAAAAATCTTTTAATGACATTTCCGGGGCGGACAGCTAGTTAATTATAAAAGACAAAATCAACCACGCACGCTTCCTAAAAATAAATAACTCAAAGATAGGGCAAATTGAGATTAAACACAATAACATCACGGCTACAATAAAATGCTTTTGGTTTTCAAAGAAAGTATAATATTTGAGATCTTTCTCTTTATGATTAAGCGTGCGAGTTACAAAAAAATCCCAGTTTAAAAAAAAAACATCTGTCTCACCTTTCTTAGGTAATCCCTACTTCCCTACTAATATTATAAATGCGTTAGTAACTCTGTCTGTCTGTCTGTCTGTCTGTCTGTTGCTCTTTCACGCCTAAACGGCTGAACGGATTTTGATGAAATTTGGTATGGTAATAGATGATAACCTAGAAATGGACATAGGCTATAAATAATCACGCCATCGTTCTTAGGGGGTAGGCAGTAGGCAGATAACTAAATTGAGATAGTGATTTTTAGTCGTTTTGGTTGGGACTTTTGCTCTTTCACGTCTAAACGGCTTAACGGATTTTGATGAAATTTGGTATGACCTGGTAATAGATGATAACCTAGAAATGGATATAGGCTATAAATAATTACGCCATCGTTCTTAGGGGGTAGGCAGTAGGCAGATAACTAAATTGAATTAGATATTTACTAACGCAGAGAACTAATATTATAAATGCGAAAGTAACTCTGTCTGTCTGTCTGTTACGTTTTCACGCTAAAACTACTGGACCGATTTAAATGAAATTTGGTACAAAGAAAGTCTGGAGCCTGAGAAAGGACATAGGCTACTTTTTAACCGACTGCAAAAAAGGAGGAGTTCCACGTGGACGAAGTCGCGGGCAGAAGCTAGTTGCAATATATTATTGCAATTACAATTATATCAATGAGACCCAAATTAGAACAATATCCTCGAATGATAATTCATTTAACTTATTAACAAAAGTCACCATTCATGAACAAAGGAAACCTCGAACCTTTTTAACAAATGAAGTTATGGCAAGCAATTAGGTTTCTTTACTGGATTTAGTTATCTCTGTAGAGGTCGTCCTGTCACTTTAGGAGAATACACATTATAACTCACTATAAAGATCATTTCCTTCATTTGTTGTGGCCGTGGTATATTAATATGAACAATTCTTAATATATATTATATATATATGTCAGAAGATCCTTTCTGTACACAAGATTTCTTAACGAAATATCGAAAGAAGACACTTATCGATATCGATTAACTATTAATATGTTGTAAAATACAAGATGGCGGCGTGTTATTTCTCTTGACTGTCGAAATCTGACGAAATCTTTTTGTCAATTTCTTTCGTTGGGGATTATAACTAATTAATACAATAATTGTCTATACTTATACCCTTATGTATCAACATCGCCTGGCTTACATAAATTTATATTAACAAAATAAAATTATTCACATCAAGAAATACATACCTCGTATGCGCAAAGCAGTTCCTGATACAATTTTAAAATAACGGTAAATAAAACACATAAATTATAATCAGAAGCACAATCATGTCACAAGAAACGTTCAATACTGAGTTGGCGTAAGTAACGTAAATCTGGTATGAGTAATAAACGTTTTAGATACTCGTAGCGAGTGGCGCTGAGGACGCAGTATAAGTTAACAGTGTCACGTAACTATATTTAAGAAGAGAATCAATAAGTAAAAATAACTTTAGTGAAATTATCGTTGGTGATGGTACAAATTCTGTTAAGTTTCAATAGATACATAACAATAGTCGATAGTATTTTTTTTACACACTAGGGCTACACTTGGGGTGAGCGCACGTGGAAGCGCTCCCCATTCGTCCGGTGGAGCAGCAACAGCCCCAGGGCCAACTGAAAACAGGTCACTTCAGAAAAAAAAAAAACTAGGGCTACAAAAAACGTTAAAAAAGATTGTACCATTTCTGTGACATTTAACTCACACTACCGTTATTGACGGCCTGCTGGTCTAGTGGTCAGAGCTCCTGACTACGAAACCGGAGGTTGCGGGTTCGAATCCTGCTAGGGGCAGATGTCAGTGTGATGAACACTGGCATCTGTACCTGAGTCTTGGATGTCTTATATGTATTTATGTATGTTTATCCGTTGTCTAGTACCCATATTACAAGCTTTGCTCAGTTTGGGACTAGATCAATTGGTGTGAATTGTCCAAAGATATTATTATTATATTATATTATTTACTATATACTTTTTTACTATGCACTTTGTGGAGTCCACTCGAAACGCGCTTTCGTGATTATAATTTTGTTGTTTACAATTCGACTGCAATTTATTTTGAATCCTGTGAAGTCATGTAAATGATGTGATATCGTGTTGATAATTATTCTAGCCCAGAAGTTGGTGCACAATAATTTTATAGTACCATGGATATTAATACTGGATTATATGCTTTTTCTTTTCCTACTTTCCTTGTGTACCTAAAATTAAACTATGAATGCTCATCCTTCATTAGAGGTATTAAAATATATAATATATTTTGCTTCCCTTTAATTATTTTCCGGCGATCTCAAGCGGAACAATCAATTAAGTCCTTGAGTATAAAATAAACTAATCTACTCGTTCCAAAAATAATTTCATGTAGGTGTTATAAATACCTACCTAATTTATTGATAATTGGAACTTAACTTATAATTACGACTTAATTGATAATTAGATAGGTATTATATATGTCGGCGGATGCCCGAGATCGAGACCATCATTCTCACACGGTGTTCGCCGCCGACTTAGTACTACGATAGTCAAAACAACAACTCTATCGCTAAACTATCGTTATCCACGACATATATATATATAGATTATATCTGTTTTTGAAGTATATATAATGACATCAAAAATTATTTGACTTGTGTTTCTTGTATTGAAATCAATTGATGGTATTAAGAAGAATTTCTGAATAGAAGTAGAGACTTCTTAAGAAAATAAAATTTAAAGATCGACAAAATACAACCACCTTTAATAAAACAGGTACATATGCGTTACTAGGCATAAAAGTGTGTGAAATACAGCTTATACATAGTAGGTATATCATTATTATATCAGATTTTTTTGGCAGATACAACCATATTATGACTACCTACCTAAAATGAGTTTTCAGACAGTGGGTTACTTTTATTTTCCCGATTTTTTATGTTAAGTGTTACAGTGGCCCCGCCGGCGGGGTCGAAGACGTCCACCTACACCCGGCACGCCTCGACTTATCCGCAGCAACCTTCTGTCCCCCTGCAACATAATAATGTGTTTACACACCTCCTGAAGGCCCGAGCCGGTATGCGACCACCACTCTGGGGGGCCCTCAGGTTGGTGAGGGCTAAAAACCCTAAACCAAGAGGAGGCTTTCAACCCAAAGGCTTGAAAGCCTCCTTTTAGGAGGCTCGCCACCGGTCCGGTTTTGTAGTAAAGACCTATTAGCTGGCCAACTGCGGTTCAGTTTTCATTCGAAAATATCAAAAAAAAGTGAAGTGCGTACCTAATCAGTCTTGCTCTTTACCTCCTGTCAGTAGGTACCTAATGAACATTACGTTCTGACATTATCATTAGTCTAAGTTCACTATTCCCATTTGTTATAAAGGAAAATAAATATCCTATCTTATCTTAATATCACAAAGTAAAAGCATTATTAAGGTTGACAGTTTTTTACAAAAAGCCACATGTCTAGTGTTAGGCTATTCGTCAGTAGACAGATCGATGGCAATGTGGTTGGAAGTTTCAATCGGTTTTGAAAACAAGTGCAGCGGTCGCTGGTGCAGTTATTTACCATTTAGACTTGCATGTGCATGTTGCACTTTTCATACATACCCATATAAGGGTTTCTGCAGATAATGCTGGAAAAGATTTCGAGATTATAAAGGAATTTGAATGGGAAAATACTCAATTCTAAATCAGTGACAGTCTTACGGTTCTCTTCTTAACAATTCATTAGAGTTTAGTGTGCTTTTTACACCCAGAATGTAAGATAAGCATCGCATTATCAACCTGAATTGTACCTTATACTTGAGTAATACGTTTTAAATTAGGTTAACAACTAAATAAACTAGTTTTTATGTGAAAAAGGATTGGAATCCAATTAATTTTATTTGCAAAAGAAATGAAGAGAATGCTGCCTCTGAATACTACCTTCATCCAAGTGAACGGAGTTAATAAAATATTCATAGAAAGTAAGTACTTTTTTGTGCAATTTTCTTTAATAGAATAAGTAATACGATATCGAAGTTAAAATTTAGTACCTACCTACTTAGAATGTTTGTACCTAATCAGTAAACTAGGGTGCAATGCATAAGTTATGATTATTGCACACTGCCCTTTTTCCTTATTTAAATTTTAAGGAAAAAAGACCCAACTTACAAAAAAACCACTAATGAAAAAAAACATTCAATCAATACGACATAGCTTCATATCAACATTATCAACTTAAACGACGCTATAAACAAATAAAATAATAATACTTATATAAATAGGTGTGCTAGAGGATTCACCAAATTATCAACGAAGATATATCTAATATTAAAAATTCTAATTAGTTTTATACTCTGCGTCAGTAACAATAAACAGTAAACACAAAATAATTAAGTGAAGCATTAAAGAATAAAAGATGGCGTCAAACAATTTCATTTTATGTACTTATTTGCGAACGACTATTTACAAACGACCAGCATTTTACGCGATCTTTTTTGTTAATTTATTTTTTATCTTTGGCCAGGTTTCCATTTTCCAGGTATTTCCATTACGCTGATTGGAATTTCACTTCGCGACCAAAATCTATTTTCATCAAAACCCATAATCATGACGTTATTAGTATTTAAAGCCACGGACCTATTTTCACTGTACCTAATTGAATTTGAAAATGTTAACCTACTTTTACAACCTACTTATTATTCAATCATCATCATCATCAGCCCGTCGCAGTCCACTGCTGGACATAGGCCTCTCCAATTGCACGCCACTTTGCTCTATCCTCGGCTGCTCGCATCCAGCTCCTGCCAGCCATCCTACGCAAATCGTCACTCCACCTTGCCTGAGGACGTCCTACACTACGCTTGCCGAGACGCGGTCTCCACTCTAGAACACGTTTACTCCAACGGTTATCGGTTCTTCGGCTAATATGGCCAGCCCACTGCCACTTTAGCTTGCTAATCCGGTGGGCTATGTCGATGACTCTGGTTCTCTGCCGAATCACCTCATTTTTGATTCGATCCCGCAGAGAAACGCCGAGCATAGCCCTTTCCATAGCCCGCTGAGCGACTTTAAATTTGTGAACCAGCCGTACCGTCAGTGTCCACGTTTCGGCTCCGTATGTCATGACGGGTAGGACGCACTGATTGTAGACTTTCGTCTTCAGGCACTGTGGGAGTGACGATATGAAGACTTGACGTAGTTTCCCAAACGCTGCCCAACCTAACTGAATTCTTCTATCCACCTCATCCTCGAAGTTGTTTCTACCTAACTGTAATGTCTGTCCAAGGTAGACATATTTTTGAACAACTTCGAGAACGGCGCCGTTACCGCAATTGGTTCCGGTAGTACATGTTCATTGAACATGACCTTGGTTTTGTCCAAGTTCATCCGTAGGCCAATGCGTACAGAAGAGTCAGCCAGATCATTCAGCATCTGTTGTAGGTCCTGCAGCGTTTCTGCCACGATGACGATATCATCAGCAAATCGCAAGTGAGATGTACTCGCCATTTACTTTGATGCCACGTCCTTGCCAGTTCAGCGTTTTGAACATATCCTCCATTGCATTTGTGAACAATTTCGGGAGATAACGTCCCCTTGTCTCACACCGCGATGCAATGGTATAGGCATTGTTTGCTGATTCTGGACTTGGACGGACATGAAGCGGCTTCGTATAAACATCTCATCACTTGGATGTATCGCCAATCGACTTGGCATCGTTGCAGGGACTCCAGAACAGACCAGATCTCGATCGAGTCAAAGGCCTTCTCATAGTCCACAAATGCTAAACACAGGGGCTGATTATACTCTTCGGTCTTCTGTATAATCTGCCGCACTGTGTGGATGTGGTCTATGGTGCCGTATCCGCTCGAAACCCAGCCTGCTCCGGTGGTTGGAATTCGTCAAATCTTCGCGCAAGACGGTTCGTGATTACTCTTGAGAACAGCTTATAGACGTGGCTTAGAAGGGAAATGGGTCGATAGTTCTTCAACAGGGTTTTATCTCCCTTTTTGAAGAACAAGACGACCACACCTCTACTCCACATCTCTGGAGTTCTCCCTTCAAACAAGACAGCGTTAAAGAGTTTTGGAGCTCCCTAAGTATAGGTTTACCTCCTGCTTTTAATAACTCTGTTGTAACGCCATCTTCTCCAGGGGCTTTTCCGTTTTTGAGCTGTCCAAGAGCGATCTCGATTTCGCCAATACTGACTTCTGGCAGGTCTTCGCTGTAGTGGCGTGTTAAAGTGGCTCTAGGATCCTCATTTCCGGGATCAGGTCGAGATGCATGCGAAGCGTACAACCGGCCATAGAAGTTTTTCCACTTCGGTTAGGACTGCCGGCTTCGAAGCAACGACTTCTCCAATTTCTGTGGTCAACTTAGTCAGGTGGCTTCTTCCAAGAGATTGTACAAACACTTTTGCTCCCCGGTTTTGCTCGATCGCTCTTTCGATCGAAAGAGTGATTGAAGGACCGAAGATCGTGTCGTACGCGTTTACTAATCTCTCGGTTTAGAATCCGTTTCTCTGACGAAGTGACGGGTGGGTTTTCACGTCGTTTCTTCGGTAGCCCTAAAGTCTCTTCCGAAAGCTTCGACTTCCTGCCATTACGTTGCATTTTACAGAATCTCGTACCTTCTTCCCTGAGAATCGAACCACATTTTCAAGGTTCTGGTCAACGTCAGTTGTGGTTTCCACGGCAGCGAATCGGTTCTCCAGATTGGACTGGAACGTTTCAGATCCCATCATAGTTTGGAGCAAAGTTGGTCGGAGCCTGGCCTTCATCAAGCGAACACGTTCAGCCCTGAAGTCAATATTCAGAGAGCCTCGGACGAGTCGGTGATCGCTTCCGGTATTGAACCTATTGATCACAGAGACGTCTCTGAATATATGCTTTTTTTCAGTCATGATGAAGTCGATCTCGTTTTTTGTCACAGTGCCCGGTCTTTGCCACGTCCACTTCCTTTGGGGCTTTTTCTTGAAAAAGGAATTCATCAAGAAGAGCCCCTCGCGTTCCAGGAAGTTGACGAGCATTTGTCCCCTATGATTTCTGCTCCCATATCCATGGGATCCTACTACCGATTCGTTACAATTTTGTACTCCCACTTTAGCGTTAAAGTCCCCCATGACAACGTTGTAATGGGTCTTAGTAGTGAAGTGAAGGGCCCTCGATATGTCATCGAACATAACCTCCACCTCATCATCCGAGTGTGTCGAGGTCGGTGCGTACACTTGCACCACCTTGAGGCTGTACCTCTCGGTGAGCTTGATGATGAGGTACGCTACCCTATTCGACACACTGGACACTTCGACAACATTGTCAGCCAGGGACTTATTGACCAGAAACCCAACGCCACCTTGAGATTGTTGGTCTCCCTCTCGGAAGTACATTAGGTGGCCCGATTCGAGAGATATGGTGTCCTCCCCCTCTCTTCGGACTTCACATAACCCTAATACGTGCCACCTAATCTTCTCAAGTTCCACCTCCAGTTGCGCCAGATGCGAGTCGAGCCGTAGCGTGCGTCCGTTGTACGTCGCCAGGGTCAGTTTGGTGTGATGGCCTCCCGTAGCCCGGGGATTCTTCGCACCCCCCGTCCCACCGTTACCATGGTCGCCACCGTGACCAGGAATAGCGGGACCGCCGGGAACTAGGGGCCGTGGTCTTTGGTGTGCCTGCATGGAGGTAAAAGCCCATAATCGCCACGCTGGGCAGGCGGGTTGGCGATCGCAGGGCGTAGCTTCTTGCTTCGATGACGCTGCTGCCCGTCATCGAGCGGAATTTAGCTACGCCTATGTAGGGTGGATATACCGCCATCAGTCGGTCGCCAGAGCCTCGTTCGTTGGACAGCAGGGTGCACCGCGTGCAGGTGAGGTTGGCTTGGGGCGAGTGATGATGATGGTTTCGCCCCCTCTCACCCCATTATTCAATATTTTAAGAATATCTTAAACTAATAATTTCTGAAGCCTTCGCGGTTATTACACATTGACATGAAACAACTATTAACGGATTCAACTCGCTTATTTTATATTATTGGCTGACGTTTCGAAAACTTTACAATTCCCATATTCGCCAATCAATTCAACTTTAGCGTTAGACTATCGTCAGCTCATAATATCTTAAACTGTATTTAAAATTTGACGGACTGTTGGTTAAGTGGTCAGTATCCTTGACTACGAAACCAGAGTTCGAAATCTGCAAGAAGCAGGTGTCAGTGTGATGAGTCTTATATGGATTTAAGTCTATAGGTACATACATAATTTTGAGCTCTCAACTGTAAAATTTTCTGATTCAAATTTTCAATTGTATTTCATAAAAAATGTTTCCGAGAGTAAACTTGTGTGGATTACGTATTATTACAAGCTTTTATTAATTCTGGATATTGCGTGCTCAATAAAAAGAAATAATAATTTTTGGTGGTTTTAACCATTGTTACGTCCACCCGCGAAGTTTAGCTATTTACGCTCTAAGTCTAGGACCTATATTACTCGTATAATGCGTCAATTGTTGTAGGTATATTGTATTTAAAGATATTTATTTATTTAAACCAAAAGCAAGAAAGTATTTTTCTTGCATTTTTTTATCCAATAAAAATTAGTCCAAATATTTAGTTACCTTACTGATCAAAACATATTATATAGGTACCTACATGAGCACTTTACGTGCCGATGGGCGAAATTTCTTCAGCAAACATTTTCCATTGCTGTTTTAATACCGAGAAACGTTTTGGAAAATAAGATAAACACGTGATGGAGTACACGGCGGCTGCGTGCTCGGTGTTTGGGCTGCATCTCGCGCGGTGATTCGTTAGTGTTGGTTCCGCCCGCCCAAGACCACCACGTGATTTCTGTTGCCCTGGTACTCCACGGTACGATGCCTAAAATGTAAAACGTTTTTTAAATAATTCTCGCGAGAAATTATCATCAATGGGTAAGTTTTTTTTTTATATCCATAATAATAATAAAAAGTATTTGGGACTACAGTACATATTGCGGAAACCATATTACCTACTTGTTAATTTAAACAATACTTTCAATATTAACTACAATCTATTAATCGAAATTCGATTAATATTTTTGGTAATTTGTAATTGGTAAATGGATTTTTGCCGCTAGTAAAGGCATAAGCGTGGGTTCGAATCCCACTGGGGGTCTAAGATTTTTTCTACTCTTGTCTTTGTACAAAAATATCATTATAAACAATACTTTGTTAAATCTGTTTTAATAAGTAAGTACTTTAATTCAAATATGTTTGTTTTTGTAACAAAACAATGATAAATGTCTAACCGCATATTTTTTCATATTTTAATTATTCAAGCTTTGAAACGTGTTCTCGAATAAAAATTTAGCATTTTCGCTATTTTAATTGAGCACAAGAGCAAGTGGTTCTTGAATGCTTAATGTATTTTATGTAGATATATAATTTTAGTTATATGTACATTGAAATATATTACGTATTTATAAAGTGTTTTTGTATTAATTTAATAAAGGGAAACGAACTAATTCATCTAGTCATCGACTAAGCCAATTATACAAAAACATTATAAATAGATACTCGTGGAAATTGAGAAGATTTATGGTTCAAGGACAAATAAGTAGGTACCTACATGTATTTTAGTGCCAAATTATATCTGACTGACCGCACAAAATAAGTACCTAGGTACCTATGTTTAAAAGGGTCATTCTACTTTTTAGAGCAGGTTTTTGTCTAAGAGAAAAACAACTATGTTACCCTAAAACTCCTCTTGGATACCGTTCATATTTTAAATTATATACGATATTTAAATTGAAATGTTAACAGAAGTTAAAAAATATAAGAAAAATTTCACGTACTTACTGTGAATTTTTCTTATATTTTTCCATATTATAATTATAAAGTTTATATTCGTTTTACATTATTTTTTGTGGGAAACACAAAAACCTGCTCTAAAAAGTAGAATGGCCCGTAATTAATATTTTTTGTATAGGTATATGTTCTTTTAATTATTAAGATTATATATATTACCAACTTTAAGTAATCTTTTATTTAATTATTCTATATTATAATATACGTGTTGTTTTAATGTATGAGATAATTGTCTATAAACATTGCCTAAAAAATCCTTACAAGCGTTTATGATTTAAGATTTTTCAGAGATTAATCAACAAGATAAATTGTCTCGAATTTCATGCCAATAAAAAATATATTATACAATTATGTTAAATAACCGCGTGTGTTTTCAAACCTATAGTAACTTTGACCCGGTTTCAATAACTTTGATGCAATCATGCATTGACTGGTTTCTATTGAAATGAAACCATCTAAGGGCAATTGAATTTCATACTTGGCTTTACAGGCTGTGTGCAGCTAGCTAATGCACTTTTGTTGAAGTTAATCCACTCTTGCAGTAGACTGCATTCAACAATTTCTGTGCATAATCACGAAGATAAATTAAAAGCGTTATGAAACTGAAACAGAAATTAAAAACATCTATAAAATATAATTTGTCTTTGTATATTTAATATATATGTATGTATAGCGGATTCAATCTAACGAAAACAAAACGATTGTCTACCAATTATAATAATCTTCTTTATATATAAAAATGAATCGCAAAATGTGTTGGTAAGCGCATAACTCGACAACGCCTGCACCAATTTGGCCATTTTTTTTTTAAATGTTTGTTGAAGTCTACGGATGGTTCTTACGGCGAGAAAAAATCGAATAATTGCCGGGAAAACCCTAAAAACAGCCCTTTTCTTTTCCCATAAAAACGTTACCTAACTAAAGTTACCTAATTTGAATTTCGAACGGGCAGGATGACGTCTGCCGGGACCGCTAGTAATAAATACAAAGAAATGATTATTTAAAGAGCTATTTGAGTAAAGGACAACTCAATTCAATTCAAAATGGCGTCTATATAAAAAATAATCCGCGGCCTAAGTAGGTAACCGGCAATATTATTTTTGACAAATACTGTATCAAACCATGTAAATAATTTGTGAAATAGAAGATTTTTTTTGACAATGTCCATTTATATTTAAAACACAAATGATGTTTATGTATACCTATTGTGTACTTACCTGTTTAAAAATATCATTGGCGACGTATAGGCACTGGATTACAATAACAGTTTTACAACTTTGTAATAACGATTGTTAATCGAAAGTTTATAATAAATGTTTCATTTTAAGTACGCACTTAAAACAATATGGCGGTAGTAAACATATATTGCTTTATAAACATTGATTCGCGAGAATATTGTTCACTGCAATATTATGATTATAGGTAGGTAGGTATTATTAATCTTTCTTCAACAAAACACTTTTCCGAATAGATCTATCTCTTAACAAACATTTCATCAAAATCTTTTCAGTGGTTTAAGCGTAATAAAACTACAAATATACAAATTAAATTAATAATAATAATTGATAGATAATTTATTACTAAGCAGTTAAGACTACAAGACATATTTTATGTTTTACAACATCAAAAATTCTGATTTAATATATTATTACGATAAATTATTTATAGCTAATTAAACTATAGACATTTTATTTATTTACGGTCTCGGTAGTGTTCCCACCAAACTGCCAAAAAAACAGACAGGTGCTACCTTTCCTCAGATCGATTCTCATCATTTACAAATCATCATAACTTTAGTCTTACAAAAAGATAAACTACCCAGATTTTTACTATAAAACCAGACAGCACTCATTTTGCTAATTTCATTCTCACCTTTGGCATTAAAAAATCAAATATATGTAGCTGAACGTTTAACAGCCCTTTAAATCATCGATACTGGAAAATGTACTGACGCATTTCAATAAATTGTTACCGATGACAAGTGTATTGACGTGTTTGCTCGTCCAGTCGCCATACGGTGCGTTGTTGAAAGTCTGAGATCACCCGACGAGTACGGGTTTACATTGTTATGCAATAATACTGGACAAAAGTTTCCTTGAGCTAGTTTTTTCGTCTAAGATTTTTTTTTATCAACTGAGTACCTACCTAACTATATACAAATACCACGATATCCACCGACGTTTCGTAAAAAATAAAATCATCGACATATTATTTTTAAATTTTCAATCCAGCGCTCATTTTATAGCAAATAACCTAAATACAAAAATAATATATGATTTTCTAACCATAATAAGTTAAATTTTGTGTCCATCATTTAAAAGAGTTAATTAGCCATTTATGTATCCGAAACGTCAGCAAATAAAATAAAATAAAAATACGCGAGTTAAATCCGTTAATAGTTGTTTCATTCCAATCTGCTAATGAGTTTTATTTTATTTAAAACACGTTAATATAATCTTTAGCATAAGACTATAATAGTCAGCTCAGTCATGCTACGATTATGGAATCTGTAACTCCGAAACGTCAGCCAATTAAATAAAATACGCAAGTTAAATCCGTCTATAGGTAGTTGTTTCCTTCCAATGTGTAATAATCGCGAAGGCTTCAGAAATTATTAAGTTAATATGTTTATTGCGGCGTTTCTTCTCGCAGTGCCATTATATTTTAGAAGCGCTCGTAAATATTGTCATGTAAACGTGTACCTTAGGTACATTTTGTAATATCGTAATTATACATAATTATACGTATGGTTACTTAATAAAGATTTTAATATTTATTTACATTTTAAAATTATTATGTTTAGCACTAAATAAATTCCAAACCATAATTAAGTTACAATTTTAAAATAAACACAATAAAACGATTTCTTTTTTAAATATATTGCATGTTATCACGCGAAGTTAACTAAGTGTGTTGTTGTGTAATAAAACCATATATAATAACAGTAATTAAAAAATAATAACCATTGATGTGACATACAATAGGTACAAAATATTGAAACGAAACCACTGAAAACAGATTTCATTCTCGTATATTGATTTAATATTAACTTTTTGACTAAGGATGACTGGTAGAAAATGCCTTAATGCATTAAGTACTCCTTTTATACACTTACTTCTGATAACTTTTGTGCCATGAAGTATATAAGTACTGGATTTTGATAGTTAGGTAATTGGGTCATTTAAAATATTTGCGCAAGTCATTGAATTTCCATTCTTCGTTATTAACATTGACACAAACTCAAAAAAAATATTTGTCCAATATATAATATATATTATGTATATTTTGAAAATAATCCATGGCAAAAACAAAAATCCAGTTTAGTCCCTTTCCAATTTCTTAAGAGCAACATTGAGGTTATCTCTAGTAACAGAGTGGTAAACTTTCCATAAAAAAATAGGGAAAACTAATACTAAGTACCTACTTATACCTACGAATAGAATGTAAAATCTGTAAGAACCCTTGATACAACAAAAAATAAAAATCAGAAATTGTTATGGGACAAAATTATATATTTAGCATAAGACTATTGTCAGCTCAGTCGTGCTACGATTATGGAATCTGTCAAGGCTCCGAAACGTCAGCCAATAAATTAAAATACCCGAGTTAAATCCATTTAAAGTTGTTTTATTCCATTGTATAATAACAGCGAAGGCATCGGAATTTATTATGTTATAGGACAAGCTTACCTGCACAACATTTGAAAATAACCTAATTACCTACCTGGATGTGGATGCCAAAATATAATTTAAGTGTCCAAAAACCGATATTTAAAGTAAACAAACCCACGATCTCATCTATAATCACTCACCAGATACCTATCTGGTGGTTTGTTTGTTTGTACACTTTTACGCATAAACCACTGAATCGATTTTGATGAATTAGATAGATGGGACCACCGGGACGGGCTTATGCTATTGATTCTGGGAAAATATAAGAATCCCGCGGGATAATTGAAAGTATCAAAGTACGTATTGAATTTTACGGAGGTACTACCATAGGTAGATCTATAAATCAACAAATAACAAAAACACCGGCCAAGTGCGAGTCGGACTCGCGCGATGTACCAATATCAGTAAAAACGGCAAAAATGCTTGTTTTGTTGTAAATATTTATTTTTTCTGTTTCATCATCTGTGAAAATGTTATTATGTATTGTGATGACAGACGGACAGATGGAGTGAGTACGAAACCCTAAGAATTTAAGATATTTGTCAGTGTCGATGTCGGTGAAAGTGGGAAGACTTTCTCCCTGCCTATCTCTATAGGTTTAAGTGTTATTTAATCGTCGTTTACTGTTCTCATAGAACCAAGTATTTTCTATTTTTAGGATTTCCGCTTATTAACATTCAACGATCATTTTCTACAACCCTAATTCTATTATGCTTGAAAAGTGACACCCCTATATTTTATTCGCAATCATCGTACGGTATTAAATTACTTTCGTAGAATCCCTCTCATTTGAATTTTGTTTATATAATGCAAATAATTCGAGTAAAATGCCTGCGATAATTATACAGATCGTAATTATATATAACGACAGCCAGACAAGGAATATCCTTAACGTTTCAATAAACAACCAGCTTTGTTTTGTTACCCACGCTTCACTTTAAACAAAAACAACTTTCGATAGTATGTAAAAGCGATATTATCGCTTGTTTTTGTTATTACTCGGTCACTACACAAGCAAACACAGCCTATTTGTTTGTACGATTTGGACCATTCGCGTGTAAGCTTTGAGTCCACAACAGTTTACTGTCATCATTTCATGTCACCCTGGTACAATTTCTAAAGAATGGATTTCAACTATGACCTTTCAAACAAGGTGCGTATTAGGGTTTGTTTACGAGGCTTTGCTTACATTATAATTAACGCGATCGTTTGACTTTATGATAGATTTTCTTAGAACAACATTTTTTATGTTTATTTTAACACTTATTGCAGTTCAATTTTGTTAATTTGCCATTTTTAACGTTTATGGTAGGGGAGCCCAAGATGCAAAATTTGCAGTTACTGAAGCGTAATGGAGACCTGTTCAATTGTAAAGATTAGGTCTTAAAACGAAAAAAAGTTCATGTAAAGTTAGTCATTTTAGTGAGGAGAGCTTTGAAGGAATTCCCTAAAATTAAAAAAAAACAATCGCGCTCGAGTAATTTGAGATAACTTATTTTCTACAACTATGTGACTCCTCTTTTTTCATATGCCAGGCTCAAATCGTCAGATTTTTGAAATATACACTTTTCTCCCTGAACTTACCTTAATCAAGCGTGCTCGAAAAAGTTCTTTAATCCAATCGGTTGTTCTCCACATACCTACACCCATATATTAAGGATTCACAGTAGGGGTATATTACAGAGTGTAAGGTTTCGCCCTATGATTCTCTTATGTGCTCGGGTAACACGTAAAATCCCCACTTGGGCTCCCCTTCCATTAAGTACCGGTTAATTTTATTCCTAAATGTTAGCTTAATGTAAGATTTACGTCGAAATTGGATTTTGCACGGAGACGGTATTTCAATATTTGTATTCCCGCAACTTGTTTAAATATTCTAGCCTAGCAAGTACTAAGTAAATTTTATTCAGTCAATAGACGAAATAGAAAAAAAAACAAGGTTTTCATTTGAAATTTTTATATTTATATAAGTACTTAGCAATCCACATTTTTTTCTCTTTTATGAGATATCTTTACAACCGCGAAAGCATTAGACATTATTATGTCTTTTTGTATGTAGGTAGATACTTAATCGCAAACTACAACCGTCTTTGTTTTATTATGTAAGTACCTGGGGGCCTAGACAAGGTGCCAACGTTCAACGTTAACGCTGAACGTTGACACCAAAATGTATAGGATTTGATATCCGCGAGCGACTGTCACGTACGTCACGAACGTTTGCGGATGTCAAATCCCATACATTTTGGTCGTTTCGTTTAACGTTAACGTTGAACGTTGACACCTTGTCTACGCCCCCTGGTCTATATTAATTATAACTGCCAATTTATTATTACGTACGTATATTTATATAGTTATTAACATGTTACCTGAATGAATATTGTTTCGGAGTAATACCTTCATCATCAATAGACTCAGCGTTACATAATATACAAACTTTAACGAGAACTGTATGTATGACGAAACACACATAAATTACTTTAATGCGCAAACTATTCAAACAATTTTAATATTAAATTAGCTCAAGTTTCTGCAGACTTTTCTTAACAAAGACGTTTTCACTAATTAGTCATCATCGCGACCTTTAGAAGTGTTCGCAGATATAGATTAGGCATTATTCGAATTAGCTGACTAATTATTACAATAAAAAGTCAAGTGGTATTTTTTAACGGATATTTAAGTGAAACGGCATTTGGAAGTAACTAATCTTGTTTACATGCTGCCAGTATCTTTGCCTAACTAGAGCCTTAAGCATTAATTTCTTTGAATCTGGAACTATTTACACATACAGACATTGTTTTTTTATTGAATGGACTCGCTCCATAATTCTACCGAAAGTCGTCTACTGATGAACACGGCATGACCTAATAATTTCCAAACAGCATGACCTGATTACGCTGCGTCAGTGACTGGATTTTCGTCATTTGACCACTTTCTTGAGACATTGAATTATGACTGACAGATCTAGACAACGACGTCAATGCTGAAGACACGCTGTTGTCAGACCCTAAGAAAATGGAAAGGCCCTCATGTTGATAGGTATTGACGAGTGCTACAGCCCTTGTACCTATCAGCGTCGATACTCCCCGAGTCCGGAGCAAGGTCTACCCTTTAAGGGCGAGCAGTCCTTGGAGTGATCCCAGCAACAGTCCTGTTCGAAAAAAAAAAGTCTTGAGCAACCTTTTGAGCATGTTTACTGACCCAACCTAGAGGCTTGAAAGCCTCCTCAGAAGGCTCGCCACCCGGTTTTGCAGTAAAGGCTCATTATGGCATTATGTCCGCCTTTTGTACATTTGTTTTTTAAATAAATAAATAAATAAATTAGCTGGCCAACTGCGCTTCAGTATTCAGTTTGGAAAAAAAAATGTTTACTGATTATAATATTTTAGTTGACCCAGTACAGTAACGAACTTGAGCGATACAACGTCACGCGGGGGTGTGACCTACCTCATCAATTTAATCGGTTTATTTGTCAATGCCCTACCAACTTACCTTTGGTTAAATGTTTACTTAAAGGGCGTTTTATGACGTCGTTCCCAAATCGAATAGATTAAGCCATCAAATAAATGATAAAATTCTCTTCCAATCTCTAAAGGGTTGTTAAGGAAAACGTCTCGTCAAATCGGTTAAGAATTTGGTAACTAGGTACAAAGAAGTAACTTGCGCCCAAAAATGTTTTATAGAAAGAAGTCTATATATAGGTTTTCGATTATAAAAAACTCCCAGATTAAATTACAATAAGTGAGTTATATCATTAATTTTTGTTTCGTGCTAGATATTATTAAAAATTAGTTACTACCAAGGGAGAAAATTCGCCGGGATTCAAATATAACATTTTGGGGTTAAATTCAAAATGACACCGAGGAAACTCGCAAACAACTGTTATAGATATGCAACCGTCAAAATTTGAGAATAAGACAAAAAAGTTCACAGAAGTCAGAAGTAGTTAAATTTGCATTAAGTAATTTAAGAATTTCAACCTTACTGAATTATTAAAGTGGGCGAAACGGCCCTTTGATTATGTGACGCAGTTGGTTCGAAAGTGATCCCAACTGGTATAGGTACTTCAAGACGGAAAACTGACACTAGTAATACGGATTGCCTCAAAATGTTACAAATTCAGCCATCGAGGCTTACCGTATTGCGACAGATATCGTTTTGGCGTTTTGAAACATAAAAATCAGGATCGCTTTTAAACTAATTTTCTAAAAGCCAGTGGCAGGGTCTATCTAAGCCCATATTCGTTGCTTTCCGGTGTCCTAGGTATAAACAATTGACCTGTTTTAAAAGTAGTTTACACCTGAGTGTAACGAAGATCCACCTAGCTGGGGCGCTTAGCTTAGCGAGACCCCGCCTAGTGAATGAGACATATAAAAGGCTCTCAGGAAAAATCCAGGTTTAATAAAATACATTTAAGTGGCCAACCACTGGCTCTTAGAATACAAGTGTGTTGTACAACCAAGTTTTATGTTCTGTAAGAAAAAGTCCTACGCAGATGAAATCGCGAGAAAGGGGTTACTTTCTGGATAAGTACGACGATTTGATAATATAATGGGTGGGAACTCGTAAGTACTTACCTACTTACCTTTTGTAGGTACATAAATAAAGTTTGTTAAATGCCACGTTATTTGTTTTGCAATCCTTTTCCCAAACGATGCCGCTGGCGGTCAATTGTGTTACGTATTCACTTTTAATTGTATGTGAATAATTATATCATACTAGCTTACCCAGCAAACTTCGTACCGCGTTTATTGAGATTTTTTATTAAAGAATAAAAATAATATAAATCAATAATAATAGTATTAATATAGCTTAGGGGTCATATGTATTTTTTTTTCAATGGTGAATCATTTTTTTGTATTTCATAACTTATACTGTTCTCCTTTTTTACTTGATACCCATATTAAACCGTGTTTAGGAATTAAAAAGGTTTCAACTTCCTATTCACCCTTTACCGACTCAATGGCAGAATATACTGCTCATGTTTCAATTTAAAACAGCCTGTGAGGGTCATTTACCTGTTTCCCAAACTCCATAAAGAATACCTACTCAAATTATCGTCGATCAAACGTTCAATTCTCCTACCCAAATCGAAACTAAAAGCTTCCGCTAGGACGATTATAAATACATTGTTTCACCAGGCATAGTTAGGGATTCCAAGAAAAAGAGATGACAAATTAGTTTCTTACGCATAACGCGTGATTAATGAAATTATTTAAGTAAATGTGCTATGATTTTTGTTTTACTGTAAACAGTAAATACACAATTCAATTTCGGTGTGGGCGGACGGTTGATACGGGTTCCGCTGTCTCATTTTATCTGAAGAGGAAAGGTTTGTTTGTTTGTTTGGATTGAATAGGCTCCAAAACGACTGGTCCGATTTGTAAAACTGTTCACTGTTGGAAAGCTACGTTCCCTGAGTAACATAGGCTACAGAATGTTTTAAAAAAAAATAGGGATCCGTGCAAAGCCGGGGCGAACGGCTAGTTTTTACAAATCCCCGTATCGTTTGTAAATAATGGATTACTGGCCATTTTATTTTAATTAGTACATTGTAATACAAATGTGGTAGGTACCTACTTAGGTTGAAAATTAAATACCTAGGTACTTACGAGGCGATATTATAAATGAGAGAATTGGATACGTGCTGTAAAATCTTGGATCGTGAGACCCAAAATAAGTTAATAAACTTCATTATGATGTTTGGTAACAATATTTTACATATAATAACTCATATACTACCTACCTAGGTACCTACTTAACTTTTTTTGTATCAGATTATCTGGTTAATCACAAATTCAGTAGGAGGATAGTATTTCATAAGGAAACCTTTTTTTACAACCTATTAGTCCCAACCTCTGATGATGATCTTCGATTATTTTTTCTATAAAATATTAATGTACATAATATATATTCATGTAAACGTAAATAGACACTCGTAAAATAAACATTCGCAGAGATTGGAAAGGAAAAAATGCGTCTTCAAAAATGGAACATCCTTGAAGTACTTACCTACATATTATCTAAATTTATGTCATGTATCGTATTTGGCAATTTCGACACAAAAAATAAAATATATATTCAATAAGGCAAATATTTTATTGAACCCTTCAATAAACTGACGTCATTCCTTAATTGTCTTTCTACATTATGTCGGGTATATTATTAGTGTTTAGTAAGTTTATAATGTTTTAGTAATTGGTAATAAATAAAGTGTCAGTTCTTTTCATTGCTTCAATGTAAGATGTTGCGCGCAAACTATTCTTATGGCAGTGAAATATCTGCGAAGGTGATAAGAGTGTCCCCATGTTCACTTGATCGCCGGATTGGTGAGATTTAAGCCGATGAGTACCACTACTTGTTCTATATACCTAGCTACATATTCAAATTAATTTAGGTATTAATAAAATATACAACATTTCTACATAGTCCTATCCGTCAGTGACCAAACTGGGCCTGTATCTTGGCTATCTGCGAGTGCGGTTAACAATACAAATTAATAAATCAATATTAATACTATTTACTACGTAATTGTTAAACAATAACAAAATTGAAAATTAAACTAAGTGTAGGTGATATTAATTACAATGATGATATAAATGATGTTTTCGCGGTTATAAAACGTTGGAAGGAAACAATTTTAAAGAACTTCACTCGCTTATTTATAGGTAAGTATTCATTTTATGTTGATTTTCCGAAAATGTGGAAATTTGTAGTTTTCGTAACGTCAGCACAAAGTTAGAACATGGGGGAGTTCATGTAACTATTACGTAAGCAGATTTACTACGATAGTTTAAAAAGTGCGTTTCGTTTTCAAACGAAAGATTGCCAATTGTGTAAAAAAGTAAATACCTACCTATCTACTGATAACGTAGGTGGTGTATGTATGTATGTAAACTCTTTATTGTACAACAACAAAATAAAATAATACATAAACGAAAACACAATAAATGTACAAAGGCGAACTTATCCCTTTAAGGGATCTCTTCCAGTTAACCTTTGGGCGATTGAGAGATTAGGAAAAGTATATCGTAGGTAATCACTATCAAGACCTGCAGTCTTAAAAAGCAAAGCAAATATCCTATAGTGCTTACGTAATACTTAAACGGCCCCAAGTTAGTTAAATACGCTAGGTATATATTTTTTATTTCAATGTTTATTCAATATTTGTAGATGTTGAAAAAAAAACATTTTACCTATGTTAAAAACACAAAACTAAATGAATGAACTCACTTCAATTCAAATCAGGAATCATTTACTTATATTTATTGAACGCATTTTGTGATGATCACCTTCTTACAACATAGGTATTCATAAATATTATGAACTAATTCATCACAATATGAAAATAGTGTTCTATACAAAATGACGTCAACCAATTCCGAAACTTGTCACCCACTTATAGTTGTCAAAATACCAACCTTGTTTTGTAAACACAGCTTAGTATTCCTGCTAGTGTATTATTAAATAAATAAAATATTCCATTATCATTGAACAAGTTTGTTTATCAGGTTAATAAGAGCATATAAAATGGAGTGTTTTCGTCGGCGCTTCAATCGCGGTGCTGGCGTGATTCTAGCGATAATGATAGCATAGCCCTCGTAATAAACCTCCCGCGAACTATCCAAGTGGCCAAATACAATATATCAACTTCATTCAAAGTCCATTCAAATAGGGATGTGGTTCTTAATCTTTTTAGACCCGTTACGACCTAACTAGGGTCTCGGATTTTACCCCTCCGTCCAATAACAAACTTGCGCGCTAGTCGGCGCTGCGCTGTTCTCAGACTTGTCACTTTGAAATTCGGCATTCGAGACAACTACCAGCTGATATTTATCCGCGCCCGAAATACAAGTTTTAGAATCCAGGAAAAAGGGCATATTAAATGTAGATTAATAAATAGGCCAAGGGCGAGTGGGACTTGTGGACGAGGGGTTCCATACCATATTGAGCAAAAAACTTCGGCTGAACTGGCTGAAAATTGGTGGTGAGGTATTTTATAATCAGGAGACGGACGTAGGATACTGTTTATCCCGTTCCCGTAGGATGATAATTTAGCATGTTTTTCACCTTTGATACCTGCTACATATAAAACGACCCTGCTTTCAGCTTTGCCAGTATCCATTAATTTCTAAGTTTACGTTATACTGTCATAATTTAATGCAACCAATGCAATTCCTAAAAATTAAATTTTCAGACATGGCTATGGTCTCAGCTAGTTTTAATATCAAGGCTCATTGGAATGAAACAACTATTAACGGATTTAACTCGCGTATTTTTATTTTATTTTATTTGCTGACGTTTCGGATTCTTTACAGTTTCCATAATCGTAGCATGACTGAGCTGACAAAAGTCTAACGCTAAAGTGATAACCGCGAAGGCATCAGAAATTATTATCAAGGCTCATGTCCATAACATAAAAATTAATGTGCAGGAACATATATTTTAATACTAGCTGTGCCCGCGACTTCGTCCGCGTGGAATTTAAGTACTGGGACATAAGTATGGATAATTAAAGATTTTTTTCTAAAATGAGTTACTCTTTATTACATAAGCTATCTGCCAGTGAAAGTCCCGTCCAAATCAGTCCAGCTGTTCTATAGATTAGCCGGAACACACAGATAGACAGACAAATAATATAAAAAATATAATATAGGTAAGTATGTATTTAATATTTCAAATGTAAATTATAAAATGTCTTTATAAACCACATTAACAGTTTTTCCTTCTGGGGCTAATATGAAAAGGTTATCCGCATTACTAACCCGCGAGCAAGCCACGTATAGTTGGCCATGTGAAAAACAATTCGACCTGAGATCAACTCCAACAGCCTTTAGCGTCTGCCCCTGAGACTTGTTAATTGTCATAGCAAAGCAAACGGACACTGGAAATTGTGTCCGTTTGAATTGGAATGGGAAATTGTTGGGGATGATTGGTATTCGTGGTATGTATACAGTTTCACCTGCACTACATCCAGTAAGAATCTCAGCTTCGATTAAGTTTCTTTGTAAAGAAGTTACTCTAAGTCGGGTTCCATTGCACAATTTAGGCGGAGTAAGATTTCTCAATAGCGATGCGTTGTAAGCGTTTCGTCTGGGCATTTTTAAAATCAAAGCAAATACATACAATAATACATATATTTATTTCAATAAATCTACGTAGGCAATATATTTTTAGATTATATCCGATATTTTTCAACCAATTCACAAAGCAAGTTCAGAGTCCGTATTTTCATATCCAAGTATAACATCAAAATCATCAACTAACCGAATCGCAAGACAAACAAAATTTAATAGTTTTAAACGTAGAGAAACAACCAGTTTGTATTTATACTTTTCAGAGAAAAAGCTATAGCGCGTTTTAATTGCCTTGAGGCGCCATCTAGTACTATATTATGTAACTATAAAATCTCCTATAGAAAAATTACCTTTAAACTTTAAAAGACGATAGCTTTTTTATTTGACATCCGATTTCGATGAAACAAAGCCTATATGTTGCTCAGGGAAGAGCTTAATCTATTAGTGAAAGCCGCGTCAAAATCTGTTCAGTAGTTTTCAAGATTAGCGAATACATACAGACAGACAGACAGACAGACAGACAGAAAAGAAAATCTAAAAAATCATTTTTGTGTTCTGTTACTCTTTTATTATTGCCCACACCCATTTTTTGTTAAAAATTTCAATTGTACAGACACGCGGATTATGTAACTATAAAATCTCCTATAGAAAAATTACCTTTAAACTTTAAAAGACGATAGCTTTTTTATTTGACATCCGATTTCGATGAAACAAAGCCTATATGTTGCTCAGGGAAGAGCTTAATCTATTAGTGAAAGCCGCGTCAAAATCTGTTCAGTAGTTTTCAAGATTAGCGAATACATACAGACAGACAGACAGACAGACAGACAGAAAAGAAAATCTAAAAAATCATTTTTGTGTTCTGTTACTCTTTTATTATTGCCCACACCCATTTTTTGTTAAAAATTTCAATTGTACAGACACGCGGATTCTACTGTTTTATTATATGTAAGATTATATGTAAGATTCATCAATGGTATAATTTTAGATACGCAAATAATACCATTATGTATTTATTTATACGGCAGTAAAGGTTGTAAACAAACGCCTACATATTTGTTTGTTTTATCTGAATTTGAATCAAACGCTACCTTTCAGTTCCGGACCTTTTGGAACTTGTGTGAATTTAAATGAAATATAATTTTAAATTAAATGGATTGAATGGAAAGTGTAAGCAGGGACATCGGGTGTTTTTAATAAGTGTTTTGGTATGATCTACCATTATAAAGGCACATTAACTATTCTGTGGGAGTTTCAAGGTAGTAAGAAAACAAAACCTAAGTAACGTAAAAAAACTTTTAATGTTTTAATTTTAAGGTCGGGATACAATCAGTTTTCTTAACTTTTCTTACTAGGTCACAGGGTAACAATATTGAAAAAGTTAGTAACCACCTGGACCTATATCATCATCATGTTATACTACAATGAGATTTAATCATTTCAAGTTGTCATTCCTACTTGGAATGCTCGAATTAGTTTTTGTAAAAGTTCACTTGCATATTTTTTTTATCTTTTTACACCTAAGTCGTATTTTGGATTTTTGTCCGGTGTGTGGGATTTAATCCATCAATGTTGTTACCAGGAGTTCGTAACTAATTAAGAGATGCAATTAAAACTTTGCTTCGACCCACTGGTGATAGATAAAGATACAACAGCTTAACGATCATGTTGCTCTGGTACTATATTTCTAGCGCTCTTGGGAACGTGAGAAGAATTTATGTAGCGAGATGAAATCCTAAAAGGTCTTCAGAATCTTGTTATTTTTGCAAACGTTCTTAGAATACAGCATAGAATACGAATGTTATTTCTTAAATATAAATCTAGTAAGAAAAATAAAGCGAATGATAAAGCAAATTAAGTTACAGCAGTAGGAGGAGGTACTTTAATTAGAAACAAACTCTATTAAACACAGAAATTACACTCAGGGTGTTAATTGCCAACTATTATAACTTTGTCAAACTCATTGCTGTGAAAAGATCGAGTAAAAACAAGACACACAACGTAAAAAAAAGTTGTTAATATTATTATTAATTAAAACACGCAATACGATTCATTCATTTTATTCAGCAATGTGACTTACTAAACAAAAGACTTTCGAAATTATAAAACCAGCATAGAGGTTTTACATCAAACACTTTATATTAGAAAAAATACAATTACATATGCTACCTAGCTGATAATTATGATTCGTTATCCTTGTACATTCGTTGCTCCCATCCTGGCCTGGTAGAGAGTTTGAACCTAATACTGCCAACAGGTTGTGTTACTATAGCCTTAGGCTCAAACTCCACCGTACGCGGCATATCATCCGCTAATTTCAATTGGTACTTCTTCAGAATTGTTACCAGCCCAGCCAATATTTGCATCTTGGCGAATCGCATTCCTGTAAAAAGACAATTGATATGAATTTACCTATATAGTTTCTGACTTCTTAGTCAGGTTTACTTATCATCGATATCGTTACAATAATAATATTGTCCTAATTTTATTGTGTATCATAACATTGCATCAAAGATCGTTGGGTTATCGTAAATATTGTGATGATATACGAGTTAAGCCCGCGGTTTCAAACGTGGTTTAGCCATTTAGAATTTTAAATATTTATATCCAAGAAATTAAAATCTTAAAATGACATGTTCTTAGATCGAGTTTAAAAACTACATCCCTAGAAAACCTCCATGATTTGTACTAAAAATGTTAACAAAGTAATATATTAAAACATTGACAATAGCATTTTCTTTGCTAAATAACGTTTGTGTTGGTTGCTGCATAGTTACTGATGCGATAATTATGTCTATTCATTGTATGGATCATGTCTGCTGAAAGACGTCCTCTACTTGACAAAACCCAAGGAATTTACGCCAGAACTATTCGACTATCGTCTGGTCGATCTTCATCGGAAACATCATTCAGTATGTTATATTAACTATATTTTTAATAAAATGCAAATGGTAATAATCTGCAAAGTATATGCTTATTATTACGAACTAGCACATTATGGACACAAGCTCTTAATTACGCTTGATTATTTTACTAAAAAATTCCGACAGGTATATGTAATGTACATAAAATAAGAAATATCTGTGTACTAAAATATATCTGTACCTAATAGTACTTAGATATATTATAATAAATCTCTACCTAAAATCAGATTCCGTTAATAGCAGCTGAACAATTAACCTAAATTGATTTTTAATTGGCCTTAATCGTTGATCTTATTACGAGTACCTACCTCGCAGCCAAAAGATTATTAATTTCGTCAATCATTTGATCTCATGTCATGATTAATGTAAGTTTAAAAGAATAGAATTATAACTAAAATACTTACCTATACATATCCTAGGACCATCTCCAAAAGGCATATAAGTATATGGAGCAACGTCTTTCTTATTGTCACCCAAGAATCGTTCAGGGCGGTACTCTTCAGGGTCCGGGAAGAAATCAGAACTGTGCTGCAAATGGTACACCGGTATGTGAACTCGTAAGCCCTTTTCCAGCACAAGACCAGTGGGCAGCGTGTAGTCTTCCACCACCTCTCGAGTTAACACTCCCAATACAGGGTACAATCGGAGAGCTTCATCCACACAAGCCTCAAGGTATGGTAGATCAGTCACACAGTTGTATGCAACCTTTCCATTATTCTTTTTCAAGTACTCGACTACTTCCTCAAACGCTCGTTGTTGCGCTTCCTCGTTCTTCGCTAGCTCAAACAAGGTAAATGTTACCGTAGACGCTGACGTTTCAAATCCAGCAGCAAAAAATACCACGCACTGACTTATAAGCAATTCATCGGTCACCTCAATATCTATCCTCTTCTTTTCCCCTTGCAAGTTACTCAAGCTGTCTCCAGATATGAACTTATTTTTTCTTAAATTCAACATCAGATCTACAAAATCGTTTCTTGTGGAAGCCTTGTAACCTCGATCCTGTAGCACTCCGCTTAGCAATTTGTTAAAGAACTTCTCTATGTCAATTGGGAAGTTTTTGAATCCAAGACCGTAAAAAATATATGGCCAAATCGCTCGAGCCACAGTCGTAAAACCTCGGTAGTTTGAAATTTCAAAAATTAGATCACCCATGATTTTGAATGGGTTGTCGTTGGATTCTTTTCCCATAACATTACCATTGACACCAAACGCACACGATGTGATACAATCCATTGTAAACGGAATAGCCTCAGATTTCAAATCAATCACTTTAGATTTATTGAATTCATCGTCAAGCATCCTTTCAAACGTTTTAGAGCATTTTTCAATAAGATAAAACATGTTCTTCATCTTGGAAGATGAAAACAGGGGCGTGAGGTTTTGGCGCATCACCTTCCAGCGATCACCCTGTGTAAAGAAAAGGTTCTGTGTGATCGTTTCCCGGTGCGTGTATTTAGATATTTCTCTGCTGCTGAAGTAGTAAAAGTCTTTGGTGGTGACCAATTTGATGATCTCAGGATCTTGCACCACGAGAGTCGGCTCGGTGCCATAGAAAGCCCCGAAATATGGTTCATTCGAAAATTTCTTGCACAGTTTCTGCGTTACGTGTCCCCAATACTTTCTTAATAGTATATAATCCGCAAAGTTTCCGAACACCAGCGCTGGTTTTTCGAAGGGAACATTTCGTTTCTCCCAGTAATTGTATATTCTCTTGGATATGAAGTAAATAAATAACAAAGCTGCGATTGCAGCGAGAGAGAGGCAGGTTATGATCATTTCGGCGCAGACGAGCGTTTTGTGATCAACCGGTACCCTAACACTTATTTATACTCCAGTTGTAAAGTTCTTCGAACTAACTTTAAATGGATTTTTACAGTGACCATGATTAAGAAACAAGTATAGACCAGGTACATAATTAATGATATATGCATTGGATAAAACGACTTTAATGGATCTCGATACATTTGTTGATAGCAAAGTGCAGTGTAAATAAACTTTGCGAAAAGGAGAATCCATTGAATAGTTGTTTTATTCTAAAACTTTAATCCGTTAGGTATTTTTTTTTATTTGATCGAAGACAATTTGACTAATTAAGATAAAAGTTGTATCTATATTCCGATTAATGATAATATCTGTAAATTTTTTGTCTTTATATATGTGTGGTCTATTGTGTCGACGTGTCTGTGATTTTGTCAATTCGACATTTTCATAGTTTATGAATGTTGTGTGATTGTTTTCATTATTTTTATCGTGATGATATGAGTTTTATATATGAGAAAAATGTCTGCTTAATATTTAAATCATGGTCAGACTAAACAACAATAAGTAGGTGAATGTCAATAACATATCATTACGATATTGTACCTGCTGCGTCACAAAAACACTGTCATTGACTGATTGCCGTGACGAGACATTATTTAGGAAATTATCTTGCAGTTTTAATTATCGAAATGCTTAACTAAACAAATGAGTAAACGTGATCTGATTTTGATGAAATTACATTGAAGTGTCTGCTTATTACTGTTCTAAAAATACACCTTTATAATATGATAGACGGAATCTTAGTAATAGGGATTCCTTTTGTAATACTTTGGATACGGTACCCTAAAAGATATTTCCATATCTCTTTTTGCTTTTGGTTGTTTTTTTCAGCTTTGTATGGTTACTTCTATTGTATAATATTTTATAGACAAAAAAGACACACTAAAGACTGCTTCCTTTTTTAAAACTCCAATAAGTGTAGGTAACATTTTTTCTGGGACAAGAGACGTAAGGTACTTACTAACTTACTACGGTCGCCCTTAAAAAACATTATTTTGTAAATGCTAACCTTTCATGTTTTCGTGAACTACAATTGATAATAAGTAGTTTTGTTTATTTAATTGATAAAAAATGTAACAAAGACATATATTTGTGAAGAAATAACAAAACATACGCCAGACACTATTAAAATCAGAGTTTAAATACTTCGGGTTATCAATTAGGTAAATATCGGATGTAGTTGAAATGATCTTGACCCTGTTATTTTTATTTTTATTGTTATTCTAGCATCTGCCCGCATCTTTGTCTACTTAGTTTAGGCATGACAAAAGTTTTTTTCTTTGTCCTTTTTTCTTTTCTCAATGTAAGAACAAATGAGTGTACCTAGTATGTGTGTTATAAACTTATCTTTAGCATTTTTTGTTTGTTTGAGGAAAGAAAATATATGTACCTTATCCCTACCATCCCTACTAATATTATAAATGCGAAAGTAACTCTGTCTGTCTGTCTGTCTGTTACGCTTTCACGCTAAAACTACTGGATCGATTTATATGAAATTTGGTACAAAGAAAGTCTGGAGCCTGAGAAAGGATATAGGCTACTTTTTAACCGACTGCAAAAAAGGAGGAGTACCATGCGGACGAAGTCGCGGGCAGAAGCTAGTTTTCAATAATTTATCTGACGGACTAATTAGAATTTAGTTTTCTAGTCATCATCCCTATCTATTATAGCATAATGGGTACCTTAGGTTATGACTGAGCTTAAAGTAGGTACCACTACTAGGTAGGCCAAGGCAACATTGTTGCAAATAACAAACTTGGAAAAACACGTGCATTCAGTATGTCATTATTGCAATTGAAGCCAGCACGTGAAATTATTTGCACGATCATGTTATGAACGCAGAACTTCACAAAGATGCGTGTTTTAAGTAATTAACTTAATCTCTTTCATTTAACGAGATAATAATATAATATATCACCTAAATATTGTGCTTATTTTAAACCAAACACGTCTATTACTGCTCTGCGTAGTTCTATTGCTGCTGGACTAGCATGTAAGGTTTTTGTCACTTGAGAAAGCATAATTATGTCATTGTCATACCTTTGCAATGAGTGAAACAGCTATGACAGAAGCTCGCGAGACAAAAACTTTACGTATTTATCTTTCTGGATGTAGTTAAGAACAGGTCCAGCGCATTCCAGGTTCCTGGATCCTGGCCTTTAATAGCAATTACAAATAAAATATAAATCTAATTTTGATAGGAAGTGGTAGGTGTAATATCTTCTCGTAAATATTTGTACCTACATACATGGGTATGATCAAGTTTGTTGATGAACTACGAGAATATACAAACCAATTCCGATCTAGTTTGATGAAACTTTCGGAGTAACTGGATGTTTTGAGAAAATTACAGTTGCTAATAAAACTAACATTTTTAACATAAATAACTATAACGTTGAGTCAATACTACCGTATATCTATGTTTAAAAGATTGTATTGAAGAAACTTTCGGGTCTTTTTATCATTTGGTAAAAAAAGGTTTTGAAATATAACGTTTTATCGCACGCTTGGAGAGTAAGTTGGTGACTGTGTAACAGGAGGCGTTAGGAAAAGTGTGATCGGGCGTAGCAAACGGAAGTTGAGAGGGAAATTATAAGTAATTGAAAAAGAGAGAGATTTTCTTTCTTTCACTTATTTTATTTCTTCCTGTAAATAATTATATTTAATTTTATTCCCTAGGTATAGAAACTACAAAAGATGGCGGTGCCGGCGCAGTTGCAGCGCCGCGCGCCGCGGCGGACAGCAAACCTGAGGAGGTTTCCACGCACTGCGTTGTGGGAGGAGCGCACGCTTTCATATTGAGGGTATGAATGTACTAAGCACTCATGACAGCATAAGAACCAAAAGCTAAACTACAGATACAAAAAATATATGTCCGAACTAACAGATTGATTTGTCAACACAGAACGTGATCTAGTTATTAGGAAGGTAGGTATGTATCAAAATTTATTAATTTTAGGACGTGTGCAAGCTTAATAAAAACTGCAAATAGTGTTGTACGTTGTAAAAAGTCTAATACATATTTACATATTTTTGTTTCAGATATCCAGCTTTTTTGGACTAGCCCCGCTTAAGTTTGAATCTCGGTCTAACGGCTTCACAGTGACTATATCTAGTGCAATGTGTATATATAGCTACATACTAGTCACGATTTTAGGTAAGTCAATTTACAGGCTACCCCATTTTTAGTGATAAATATTAATTCTTACCTAACCTAACATCGATTTGACCCCACTTGTTCACTCACGCCTCCGCTTGATGTTAAATCCTTATCGAGATGATATATTAATATCGTGTCAAACATGGAGCTCCAAACAATAGTACATTACGCACCTAGGCCAGTAAAATAAAAAATGTCTCAGATCACGTGTAATGAGACAAAAATGTGATCTGAGGCTTTTTTATTTTACTGGCCGAGGTCAGTATACTATTTTTCTGTTCGACGAAGCCAGAAAGCGGCAATTTCATTGAGCGCAGCGGCCACAAAGTTGGCGCTTTCCGGCCAGAGGACTAAAAAGACTTTTTAATTTATATTTTCATATTAACAGAGATGTAAACTTAGACAAAACAATAATAAACTTGCTTATGTGTTCTTCCAGATAACTTTGTAATAATACAAACACAAATCAACTATTTTTCCAGTAATATGCACAATTTTTGGTCTCGCAACGGAGATCAACGTCGGCGTGGAGTTATCTGTAAGGATGTCGTCGCGGATGTCGCAAGTAGTTTCAACTTGTGATGTCCTGGTAGTCGTAGCTACCGCCGGCGCGGGTGTCTACGGCGCCCCGAGAAGAATGAGAAACATGCTCAAGTTTATGGATAGCGTGGCTTCCGTAAGTGATGTGCTCTTAAGTGCGTATGATCTCCTAGTTGTCTATTTAATAATAACAGTAAAGATAGGCACGTGCTAAATTAAAAAGAGGACCTCCGTAACAGCTTTTTGTAATAAATAATAGTGTGTGATAGAGTCGCAGCACTGGAGAAGTTTTAATTATTAAATGGGAATGTAAAAAAGTTAGGGAAACCTAGAAAGGGGATTTTTACAACTTAGATTGTCCAAATATGGCCTGAGTCAGTATTTCCTTCCCAACTCGAGATTAGCAAGATTGTGTAAAATAACATGACCTACCTAATCAATTAGTAAGAATACTTTCTTTCCCTAAATAATAAAAGGTCCATGACAAAAATTAAAAGAAGGTTTTTAATACCTTATCAAATAACTAAGGAGCTAATATTTTATCATTTAATCTTTGAGTCAGATAACGTTCTTCATTTTTATCAATTATTCCCAAGGCAACTCTTAAGTGCATTTTAAGTAAACATTTTCTCGTTATGGCTTTTTGTCTCTGAGGCTATCAGATTAGTGAATCTCTTAAAATTATTATTTTTCTGCTTAAATTACGCCTCAGAATTATAACAACAACTGGGAACTCGACATTTTTTTTAAAACGGATTTATTGTACGTATATTATAACTTTAAAAAAATTGGGGTGATCGACCACCCTTAACATTTATAGTATAAAAATAGAAGTTGGTACAGTTTTGATCAAATTTTTAATATGTTGAAATAGGTAATTTTCACTAATTATTTAGGTTCCAGGAATTATAAGCTACATTAGGTATTATAATATTACGTTTTATAATCGTAAGCTGCGCATGTCAAGTACCCAATTTACTTTATTTGGAATGTATTTATTTACTAGATAAACACTGTCAATAGGTATATAAGGAAATTGCTATTATGACCCAACAAGTTTAAAAGCTTACGCTTTGGAGAATTGGCACGTATCTCATAATAATATATGATAAATATTGTTCGAGTGGGCCTTTTTAGGATGGGTAAGATTTTTTATAAAAAGGAAGAATGTTTTTATCTAAAGAATTTAACCTTAAGCGATCATAGTTTTAGGACCTAAACTAGATGTTTTGAATTTATAAGCCTTTAGCTATTGAACAAGGTATTTGGACTGACAATAATTTAAGTTTTCTTTTCCGTTCTCCGGCCAGAAAGCGCCAACTTTGTGGCCGCTGCGCTAAATGAAATTGCCGCTTTCTGGCTTCGTCGAACAGAAAAATAGTATACTGACCTCGGCCAGTAAAATAAAAAAGCCTCAGATCACATTATTGTCAACCTTGGTACGTAATGTACTATTAATATCCATCCAGGAACACTTAACGTCTCTATACTAAGGGATCAGAGCGTAACAGGAGTTATTATTTTTAGGTTGACAATAGCATCGGTGCCCAGTATTCAGTGGTCACGGAGCGCAAACTGATCGCAGTGCTTCTGGCCATTCTCATCTTCTTCACGATTCTGCTTGCCGATGACTTCACTTTCTACGTGCTGCAGGCGAAAAAAGTCGATAGACAATGTAAGTTCAAAAACTTTATGATCGCACCCCAACTTTATTATATTATTATGAGCTTGTTCTACTTTAATGATTATTAATTAGACAAATATTATTATAAATCTTTTTTTTTTGCGTTATAGTTTTTAATTCTGATGTGTGATAACCGCGATTGGATCAGAAATTATTAGGAAAGTATACTTTCAGAAGAGTCTTATGATTTATATTTTCTATTTCCACATCAAATGGCGGTACCTTGCTAAATAACTAAACGAGAGACGGCTCGAATATTTTCATTAAGTTTCTTGTAAATACCCAAGTAAAAAAAATTTCAACGGCCGACATAATTATATCTTTCAAAATAATTCTAATGTTATGGGGGCGGAATTTACGACGGGATCGTGCACGTTCTCTATTACAAAACTATTTGGACATTGAAATTTCTGGCATCTTTGAAATTTAACTCAATATAGGTAAGTATAATAAAAACAGCATTATTGTAAAAGGAAATCCGTAATAAAATCTAAGAACATATCGCACTTTTACCTTCTAGAAAAGTGGGACAACTCGATATATGTCACCACATGAATTCGAATTTAAACGTGCAGACGTGGGTCTTATATGGAATAACAAAATATTTCGATTCATGATCTCAGATAACAAACACTTTAAATAGCCATCTAAAACGCTTTTAGATTTATGGCTGTTATTTACAGGCTCACTCTGCGAATTCATTCCATCATCTGGACACGATAATAACATTAATTTGGCGTACGGATATATCCGGATATTAATTGCCTAGTATCTATCTTAAATTGCATAATTTATTGACAAATAACTCCATGCCATGATTCATTTTAAAAAAAACATTGCTATTTTTGAGAACCTATTAAATTTTGTGTGTGGTTTATTAGAATTCATTATATTTATGATTTATTAGAATTAATTATATGTATAGATACAGTTGTGTGCGTGTAGTTCATTGATGACCGAAATAGCCGCGCATTATTAGCACCGAATGTAAGATTTCTCGCGCATTCTAGCGCTTGTATCGATACATAGCGTGGAATAGCATGTCCCTAAGATGATTTCACGGAACATTTCGGGTGCTTCCAAGGATAACTATTTAAGATTAGATTGATTAGATCCATTTATTTCTTAAAAATCATAAATGCGATTATAATATAATTCCATTAAATTATGACAAATTATATGCACTCATATTGAGATTGTCAAAACAAAAAATAATTTAACAATAAATTGTTATTTATTTGCTGTAGCAAAATTATAATTTTATTGTTATACCTATTAAAATACTAAAAAAACTCGTTTTAAAATACTGACATATTAAATTAAATACATTTACTAAACATTCCAGGGGACGTCGTGACGAACTACATCGGCTTCTACCTCCTCTGGTACGTGGTGATGGTGCTGGAACTGCAGTTCGCGTTCACTGCGCTGTCGGTGCGCACGCGGTTCCGCGCCGTCAACGACGCGCTGGCGCTCACCGCACGACACGTCTCCGTGCCACGTGAGGTTTCAAGCATCCGTTTTGACGGAACTCAAAATACGATCCTGTGTGATTTGAGTTTCGTCGAAATATTTGTACCCTTATATTTATGAGCAATTCTGCGCACCCGGTTCCGCGCCGTCAACGACGCGCTGGCGCTCACCGCACGACACGTCTCCGTGCCACGTGAGGTTTCAAGGATCCGTTTTGACGGAACTCAAAATAACGTCCTGTGTGAATTGAGTTGCATCGAAGTATTATCCCCTTATATTTATGAGCAATTCTGCGCACCCGGTTCCGTGCCGTCAACGATGCGCTGGCGCTCACCGCACGACACGTCTCCGTGCCACGTGGGGTTTCAAACATCCGTTCTGACGGAACTCAAAATACGATCCTGTGTGAATTGAGTTGCGTCGAAATATTTATCCCTTTATAATTATTAGCAATTCTGCGCACCCGGTTCCGTGCCGTCAACGATGCGCTTGCGCTCACTGCACGACACGTCTGATCACGTTTCAACGATACGTTTTGACGGAGCTCATAACATGATTCTGCGTAGTTAGAGTTGCGCCTTCTTGGCTCCTTATATTATTGTATAATACCTTAATATGCTTACGAGAATTGCTCATATTAATACCATATTATATAAAAGGAAGTAGAAAGTGGAAAGTGAAAAAATTGCGTAGACTCAAGTATGGCGCCCATAGTGTAGAGTTGAAAGCACGATGCCACGCGTCCCACTTTGGGTGTCCATATTTCCTACTCTTGTCTTAAATTACCTCGTGACAAATCTTGTATATTGGAATGACTTACTTAAACGGATTTAACTCGCGTATTTTATTTTTATTGGCTGACAATAGTCTTATGGCCGTGCTACGATTATGGAATCTGTAAAAGCTCCGAAACGTCAGCCAACAAAAATAAAATACGCGAGTTAAATCCGTTAAAGTTGTTTCATTCCAATGCATAATAACCGATACAATTAATTTATCGTATACTATTTCTAATTTCAGTGGAGAAGCTGCATCCACCGGCTTCTATAAACATGTTTGCGATCCGCGTGGCGCCGGCGGAGGCGCAGCGGTCATCCAGCAACGTGAGCCTACTGGTCGATGCTCACGGGCCCGGGCAGGACCATCCCGTTATTGTTAGGAAGACTGGTAGGTTATTTATGTTACCCTAGGTCTGTACAGAAAATCGAAATGAAGCTACTTTTATAAGAAATCTACACTAAAATATAGATATAAATTATAAATAACCTATAAAATATTATGTTTAAATTGTTTAACAGTTCTCTGCGTTGCCTGTGTTATAATCTAGGCACTTTTATTAATATGCTTTTTTTTTGTATGACCAAGAAAAAAATAATTTAACCGACGGATTGATTAAATAAGTATGAATATCATTCCGTGATAGGTAATTATCATAAGTACATATATTATTTCCAGTGACTGGCGAACCGCGCCTGGTAGTACCGCCATGCGAGGCAATCCGTCGTTTGGCGGCACTACACGGCGCCCTCTGCGAAGTGGTCCAACGAATCGACCGCAGCTACGGCCTACCGCTAGTAGTCATCCTCATGTCTACATTGCTGCATCTCATCGTCACACCATACTTTCTCATTATGGAAATTAGTGAGTCTCTGCGTGTTCATGTTTCCCTACTAGTATTTTGCATGAGTACTTGTACTTGTACCTGTTACTGCCCACCTTTACATCCTTTAACCGCTGCCGTGATTTAACCGAAATTCGGTTTGGATATCGGATAATAGTTAGATCTTAGGGCATGCCCTACAATCAAATCTTTGACAACTATTTTGATAATAATTTCCGATGCCTTCGTGGTTATTACCCATTGGAATGAAATAAACGGATTTAACTCGCGTATTTTATTTTATTGGCTAACGGCTTAAAAACTTCACAGTTCCCATATTCGTAGCATGACTGAGTTAACGATAGTATTACGGTCATTATAGCGTCGTCATAAAATTCGTATATAATTGTTGCATTCCAACTATTTTGATATTGTTTTGTAATTTATAGCGTAATTCCTAATTCGTTTTAACATGGGACTAGAACGGCAAGCACCGCACTATTTTAAACTGAGGGTCGAAGCGTCTCTAATAGGACATAAGTTGAGAAAAACTGCAATTATGAAAAAAAAACATCAAGCAAATTTTCGACTAGTATGATTTGCTGTGATAAAAACCCTTGAGTAATAAACATAATTTTGTTTCAGTTGTATCAACAAATAGAGTACACTTCTTGGTCCTTCAGTTCTTATGGTGCATCACTCATATGCTGAGAATGTTCGTTGTGGTCGAGCCTTGCCACTACACTATAATTGAGGTATGTGTCTTGGATAGCTAATTAAAACAAATTGCGACGATTCTGCTGCAACTATTGCGATACAGTTGCGCATTTGCATGGTTTTGAAACGAATTTGTGACATATCGATAGAAGTACCTACGCGTTAGCGTGACTAAGTCGCGCATTGCTAATTTATGCAAACGCCGCGCGACAGTAAATATACAAAAACTAACCATCCCTAAAGCATTTATTACATTGCATAGAAGTAAAATGTCAAAGATACCTTATTCAGCATTCACTATCTATTATACCACTGCTACTTCTTATATTAAGGGCATCATCGGTCCTATATCTTAAAAATGTGCAATAATTGGAATGAAACAACTATTAACTGATTTAACTCGCGTATTTTTATTTTATTTTATTAGCTGACGTTTCGGATTCTTTACAGTTTCCATAATCGTAGCATGACTGAGCTGACAATAGTCTAACGCTAAAGTTAGCGTTAGACTAGACCGAAACGTCAGCTAATAAAATAAAATAAAAATACGCGAGTTAAATCCGTTAATAGTTGTTTCATTCCAATGTGTAATAACCGCGAAGGCATCAGAAATTATAATGTGCAATAAATTTTATTTCTTGGTACC